>CAXIVR010000010.1:4766458-5453125 GCA_964035755.1 Teleogryllus oceanicus
ATCAGGTCACCCTCAGGCGAGATTGCAAGTAGATTGTTCATATAAATTAAAAATAGTATTTGACTTAAAGTCATTTCTTGTGGGACTCCACATAACAATATTAATTTATCACTGTTGATATTGCCTATTTTGACTACTTGTTTCCTGACCAAGAGGTAGAGTTCAAACAACTTGTATGCTGTTCCTCAGAACCCTAGTTTGTACATTTTTTAAAATTGGAATCTTACAATACACTGTATCGAACACCTTGGTGAGACCCTGGAATATAGATAAATAGGTTTATTTTTAAGAATTGCACAGTAGATTTGGTCTAATCTAATTGCATCCTCACGTTTTTACCTTCCAGAAATGAAACAAAATTATTAAAAATTTTATGATTTTCTGATGTTCGGATGAAATCACAGATTCTTTTCATAAACACCTTTTCAAGAATTTTTAGAAAATTCAAAATTAAAGAAATTGGTCTCTAATTTGTGGCTTCTTCCCCATCCCCTGATTTATATATTGGAATCATTTTCACATTTTTAAAATGGTTAGGCACCACACCATCTATCATTCATTTATTAACAATAAAAGTTGATGTGTTATAAGAAAATGGGCAGCAAGTTTGATTAATCCAATAGGAATGTGATCAACCCCTCCAGTCTTTCTAGAATTCATGTTATTAATGATGTTCAATAATTCTTCTTTGTTAGTTGGAGAAAAACAGAATCTATGGGAGTTTGATCTAAAGTAATATCTTTGCTTATGATTGCATGATCACATATATTGGACATTTTAGGTCCAATTTTTAGAAATAATTTATTAAAATGATTTGCAATCGATTTATTATTTCACAATATTGTATGTCTATTATCAGACAAGATTTTTTAATAAGTAATTTCTCACATTTGCTTTTAACTGAGGTTTCTTTTATGAAATTCCACATTTGTTTCCAGTTTGATTAAAATTTATGTGTCAATTTCCATAATAATTAGCCTTTATAGTTGGCAACAAAACTTGTTGCATATTTTTATAACGCAAGTATTTTCTTTTTAACTCTACCTTACCACGGTTAGGCTTCAACATTTTATATAATACTTTCTTTACTCGACATGATTTAATTAGTCCTTTAGTAATCCAACTTTTCCTAAATTCGTTTTTAAAACTAAACTTTGATTGTTCTAAATCATCTACTAGTACGTTTTTTAAACTGTCAACTAATATATTTATGTTGGTATAGTTATAAACCGTTTCCCAAGATATTTTACTGACTTTATTCAAACACTTTTTATTGAGGTTGACCTAATAATAATCCATCTTGTTTTTGGACTGTATCATTGAATAAAACCAAATTCACATGCATCCTGATGATGGAAGACCTTCCACTGCTCCAAAAGTCAATGTGGATAATTTTGCATCGCACTTTGAAATGTTCTATTCTTCAGTTGATCTGTTGTGCAGGACTTGTGATGATGGTGCCGAAAGTCTTTTTTCAAATATTTCTTTTATTGATATTAAATTCATTACTAATAAACTGAAGAAAATGCCTCATAAATTGACATCTATATGACATTTCCTCAATGTTACTTAAGGAACGCTTCTCTTCTTTAGCCACAGTATTTTTCCCACTGTACAGAAGTGTTGGGATTTGCCCAGTTTTTAAAAAGGGTGATAGAGGAATGATTGAAAATTTTCACCATCTGATTTCCATCTAATGTAATTTCTAGTTTAAGTTCTAGAGAATCATATTTATGATATTCTCTATTCATCCTTTAACCTTTTCACTGCTACGACTCTACTCAGCGCGCCGCACCCTGGTGCTGAGTCACCCACAGGCGCGACGCTGTAGTGCGCGAGTTTCCTTGTTCGACCGGCGCACCCTGTAAGGGTGGCCACGCGCAGCGAACAAAGCGCATACTTCCCATCCTTCTTTTGATCCGAGCTTTGGACCGGCACTGGCAGTATCCGTAAAATCAACGCCCAGAAACAATGCAAAAGGTCAATAATAAAATCCGGTAATCGATACGTAGAAATAATCCAAAAACCGAAAGAAAAGTCCACAAAACAAGCCAATATTCGTAAAGTAATGAGTAAAAACAAAAACACGCACAGCCAGAAAATTAAACACAAAGTGAGGATGGTATCCTATACTTGGAAACCGCAAAGGAGGTTTTATGATGGGCATTTGGGAAGGGCCTCCTTCAAGATGCGCGCTAATCTCTCAGGAAAGGCAAGACCTCCGCGCGGCAGCCTACCAGTTTACAAACATTTATACTCGTAGCGAGAGGAATTGACATACTAGCACACTCTAGGAGAGTTCAAACTAAACTTCAAACCCTTACAAATCGAACAGATATCGCCACATGTCCTTCAGACCCTCCGCCATTCAGCAGAAAGCGAAAGACAACCGCGCGAAGTATAAGACGCCTATAGGCGTCATTAGCGCAGCAGAAGCAAAACCGGGCGGACGCCTATAGGCGTCGTTAGCACACGGGGCATGGAAAATCTGGACGCCTAAAGGCGTCGTTAGCAGCGAAAAGGTTAAACCCTACATTTCTGATTGTCAATATGGCTTTATTAGGGAAAGATCATCCGTCACAAACTTACTTACTTTTGGAAGTAATTCATCATGACACATTTGATAGAATATGACCAGATTGATGTAGTTTATACAGTTTTGACGTTCTCAATCATAATGATATCAAGCAACTGTGATATTTCTCCTAATTACTTGAGCTTAATTGAATCGTGTCTTGATTTGTATGTGAATGTGGTCAATTATGGTGGTCATTAATCTTATCAGATTTTTTTTGTAAGGTGTTCCACAAGGATCAAATTTAGGCCCTTTAATCTTTCACTGTTAACCCTTCAACGTGGTGGCAGGGTGAGCGCAGTAGCATTTGAAGGCGGCTTTAAGTGAAAGGTGCGGTCAGCGGCACCGCGGGAGCAGGTAGCTTTCTGAGCGCATTCGGCGAGGCCTGCTGCGGGAGCATCTCAGCTCAGGCGGCTTTGCGTTTCTGAGTGCTCTACCCTGAGAATGCATCGCTTCCCACCAATAATAATAATAATAATAATAATAATAATAATAATAATAATAATAATAATAATATCAATAATAAAATTATGACGACAATTTATTATAAATACGACATACACACTTGTATCTGCAAATATTTTCAGATAATGAAATAATGCATACCACGTATGTCTGACAGTCACAATAATTTAATGTGATACGTAGTAAATAGAAGAGAAAGTCTTGTAAATTAAACGTTTTCATAAAAACGGAAATAGAAACACGATATTAAACTATCACACAGAAAGAAACAGAAAATTCACCGTAATACACAGCCAGCGTCAGTGCACGGCACCGACAAGCGATCAGCATCCGTCCTGAGACGGCTTACTGCGAATGGAAAGGAAAATCCATGCCATCAAGGGATGGCATACTGCGTTTAGAAGAGAAAGGAAATTGCCGTCTAGACAGCATACCACGCTGAAGGGTTAATGAAATGGATGTTCACCTCATTTGTTTTGTATCTCATTTGTTTCTTATATAGGCAGAAGGCATTAAACTTTTTTCACCCATTAAAGCATTACAAGATTGTTATAACTTACAGAATAATATTGATAGTTTTGTTGACTGGTGTCTGCGCAATAAGCTTCCATTGGACCCTTATAAGCGTCAAAATGTGATCCTGATAAGTGTCTTTTTGGCCCCCTTTGTATGTATTTTGACTACAAAATTTCTCGTACAACTCTTGAGAGGGTTAGAATTAAAAAAGATTTGGAGGTAAAATCCAATCATCAACTAATATTTACACCTCATATCAAACTAGTTATTACATCAAACTATTGTTTACTGAGATTTATTCTGAGAACTGGCAGGAATTTAAAGACTATTGACACACTTCAAGTAGTTTCCTTTTCAAAAGTGAGATCAGAACTTGTACATGCATCAATGGTATGGTCTCTGAATAGAATTGAACTTAAATAAAGCACTTGAATCATGTCAAATACTTAAAATATATAGAAACATAATGTTATCCACCTTGTGGAATAATAGTGAATACCTACACAACAGATTCAAGCTCTTGAAAATAGAAGAAATATACAGCATATTATTATTTTGATTAAGCTTATGCGGAGAATTGTACATGCTCCAGATCCACTGTGTCAGGTTTCATTATAAGTTCCGCAATTTATGTCTTGCACTCACAGTAATTTTTTTTAATTCTATAATTAATAATTTGTACTAAATTTCAATACATAGTTACAAAATTTTCACACAATTAATTACTAAAAATTGTTCTTTCTATAGATAGTCCTTTAATTAGGGTAACTCACTGGACTATGTACTGTAAAAAAAAAAAAATTAATTCTTATTGTATTCTTAAGTTCATTACTGACTGTTTTAGTGCTGATGTCATTTACATTGAGCATAGTGATCAGTTAACCCAAGGAAGTACATCGTAAGTAAAGATTATCTTTAAATACATCACTCACTCAAATTCATTTGTTTTACTTGATGTTTAAATTAATCCCACCTTGCACATGACACATTTACATGTGTCTTTCTGTCAACACTGTGGTATTAAGGCATCTCCAAACATTTGGCATTTGCAGAACAGCAAGCTACTGCTTGCCCAATCCTGAGCAGCTGCTGTACTCTGCAAATGTTAGCCTCTTTTGATGTGCAAGACCAACACATGTAGGTAGGGCAAGCACTGAATGTTCATCGCTTGACAAATACTACGCAACTCATCCACCTGATGCAGGATTTGGTGAGCAGTCACTTGCTACTCACCGAATATTGAATGTAAGCTGTTTTTAAAATAAACAATCTTAAGACCTTAACAAAAATGAAAATTGTTCATTCAACAAATGTCAATACCACATAAACTTAAGTAAATTAGAACACTTGCATGAAGTTCTTTTCAATGCAAACTTTCTCATTTGAACTCTAGTTTCATGTATATAAGAGAACCATTTTCTTTATAACTTTTTAACTTTTATTGCTATAAATTATGCATTCTTGTTATTATTGCCTTTTAGCATTAACAAACAGATTTCGTGAATCACTGTAAATCTTGTACGAAGGAAGAAGTGTTATTCATAGTTCACTATGCAAATGGATTTCATCTGAAATACTAAAAATTAGTTTCAGGTGTACATATTCAGGTAATTGAGATAATGCAAAGAAATTCCATATTAGACTTGGCCAAACATGAAAGTTGATATGGAACTTCAAGTCAAATTCAATTTTAAACTGAATAATTTTCTATGCATAAGAAATTTCACTTACAGGAAATTTTTATACATAGTGCGGGCATGTGGATTTCGCAGGACCTGCTCCGTGTAGCTCATTACAACCAGATTGGAGAGGTGAATCTTCTCTGAATAGACCCAATAGGTGCCTGTGAGGTCAAGCCCTGATGTGGTGAAAAGGACGTTCACATAGCTGAGCAGTTCGGCAGGGTGACCACCAGCAGCAAACTTCAGCACACTTTTCAGGTGGCGACACTGCACATACAACCAGATTTAAACCGTACATTGGAACAATTATTTGAGAAGTTTCGATGTAAATAATGATAACTGAGATTTCATGGGAAAATGCAAAGTGATTCCTCACAAAACAAGCAGCACATACAACATAATGTACAAGTGAATTATCACAGCAATTTTAAAAATTCAGTTGAAATATAGAGAGAGCTACTCCCTTTCCTTCACAAAAACAATAATTTTGATTAAAACAAAAATATTATTTGCACCCACATCTCTGATTTGTTACAAGCTTAAGAAACACTTAAATTTGTTTTAAAATAATTATGATTGTACTTAAAGTCTGCTGCATACTTTCGACATACATACTTTCTTCAAAAATCTCTGCAACTCTTGGATGTGGATATACCTCTAGTTCTGGCTGACTTCATAAAGATTATTTGGCTTCTCATTCAAAAAGACAGTGTATTTTAATTCTGAACAAGTTCAATGCACACTGAAATTTCTAACAATTAGCAAAAGAAAAATTAATGAAAATTATCCTTCCTAGACTTCTCACTCACCCTTGAGAGCTTGTAGAAGGCAATGGCATTAGGGAAATCCCTGGAGGACAATCGCAAGTCACCTGCATGCTCCAAAAGTTGCTGCAAGCTGAGTCCAAACACTTGTGCCAAACGCTCCGCCCGCTCCAGAGCCTGGTGTTGGAGTACTAACTCAAGGAAGATGTCAGGAGCAGGACATCTGCAACAACAAAACAATGGAACAATTAAACAAGTCTTGTCATAGATTGATTTAACTGATATCGACTTAAATCTTTGCAAATAATGTTTCAACATTTTCAGGGTGAACATCATAACTGTTGGGTGGATGCTAGGATAAAGTCACATCAGCAGGCACGCATTGCACTTAGTGCAACACAACAAATTTTGCATTTAATGTGCCTAAGGATGAAAAATCTAATTATGTAACTGCAGTAGGATATACTTCAAATCATTTGAATCAAATGTACCACATCAAATGATGAATGGTTTTTTTATTTCTAAGAATATGAGTAATACAATTTTTTTCATATTGCTTGCCTAAATACAAGCATGTAGTACGTATAAATAAACTTTCCATGCGGTTGGCATGCTAATTCCATGTCCACTCATTTGACATCTGAGTGTTGTGTTCTTTTGTTGGCTGCACTTCATGCATTTGCAGCCATTTTCCAATAATGTTAATAACAAACCGAACAAACATTTTCAGAAGCTGCTTTTACAATCCTCTTTGTTTCCTTTCAAGAGAACGAGTGAACACTTGCTGTTCATAAATCTAAAGAAAAGAGACATCGATCCACCTCTTGGTAATACTTTATAAAAGATTTCTCCTTCTCTTGTGACTTCATAATCCATGATGATGCATGGCTTTATAACATCAGGCCTCCAGTCTCAGACAATGTTAGATTTGTAGTGCATTATTGGCGGTATTGCTCTACTTTTCTGCACAACTTACAAATTAGTACAACACTGGAAGTCCAATAGAGAACAATCTATCAATTTCTCTTCCTAACTCTCTCTCTCTCACTTTCTCTCACACTCTCTCTCACTCTCTCACACACTCACTCACTCACTCTCACTCTCACTCTCCCTCTCCCCTACAACAACAAAAATAACAGACCTTAGCATTGTTTGCCCTCAATGTTCCTTCTTGGATGATGTATTTTACACTTGAAAGAAATTCTGGAGGAGCTGAGTCTGAACTAGGGTTTGGTGCTCGCTTTATTAGCACTGTAATATGTTACGCTATTATAATGAGCAAAGACATTAATTTAGTTGATATCAATGTACCTTTTATCCAATTATTAGTCTAATATACTGCCAAACAATCTGAAATTATACAACAATGAAGGTGATAGATATCTACAAGTTGTTTACTTCAGTTTTGACTCCTAGCCAAATTTTGGCTCAACTTTGGAGCTCAGAAAATTGCAGCAAAAGGAGAATTTTTCATTAAGTCTCACTCCACATGGGAGCACAAAGGGTTAAAACCAACACCCTTACCTTTCTGGAAGTTTCCAAGAAATAACATCAAAACTTGGTCAACTAAACAGTGTAAATATGTAACCACTGATCAACGAAACGCAGTCAACATATACAGTGAAACTCCATTTATATGTTTCTCACTCATATGTTTTTTTGGGAAAGTTCTGGGTCCCGTACATGGTTAGAAATATCATAGTTCCCAAATATAAGGCTAAGAAATTTTTTCCTAATTATCTCATTCAAATATTGGGTGGTCATTTTATATTCACAGAATAAGTTTAGTCAGTTGATAATTGCCTTTCTGATCATTACTAAGCCTTTCCATATGAAAAAACTGATTCACACCATATCAAGATTGCTGATCTAATAGCAAAATATGCAGTTGATAAATATCTATAAAATCTAATTATATTTACGGATCTATTTTTGGCACCATGAATTTATTGGGCGATTTATACCAATGTTTTCGAATGAACCAGTAAAGCGAAAATCTCACACTGCTACAGAATTTCACACTCTCTCAACGGTATCATAGTAAGTAAAACGCAATATGAAAATGAGGTTCTTGTTGATATTTTGTTACACAACGTTTGGCAATGCTGCATGGACTCTGAGTTTGAGACACCCAGTCTAGCCATATGAATGCCCAGCAAGCGTGGATCTGTGTTTTGCAAGTTAGAAAAGGAAAAACCAGTGGTGCTACAGAATGGCACAGACTTTCTCAAACTAGTTAGTTTTCTAATTTCCTTTGTCTGGGTTAGATTTTCTGACTTGTCAAACTTTTTGCCTACTGTCATCTATCGCCACCCAAAGTACATTTTTTAAAAATTTTCTCAATTTTTCCCGTTTCCTAATGGTAGAACCAAAATATTGCTTTAAGAACATTAAAGAAGAGTAAAACCCCGTCCTTTATGGATATTATCGTTGAAAAATTTGGAGCCATTTTTAAGAAAGTTGTGTTTGTTGTTCCCTTTCTGTTAATACAAAATTTCAAACTCTTTTTAACAGAAATCTTTTGAATTTCCAAAAACTTCATTTAAAGTAATTTGAAGCACTTCCAATCACAAATGCAATAATATATACAAATTACTGGAAATGTGTATATTAATGCTGTGAGAGATATTGCAAAAAATATTTGTGTTAATTTTTTGAAAAAACAAAAGAATACAACAAAATGCCTTTAATGTCACCTTAAACAGTGCATTTAGCACTATCTGTACAAAAAGCTTGAAGAAAAGTAGGGAGTGTATTTTGAGAAAATAGCATTTTAACGTTTCTAAAAATGTGGAATTTTGAGCAAGTTTTCACAGAAAACTTTTGAGTTTTTGAGAAACTTTATTGAACATCAGTGCTATTTATTTGACATGCACAATACTAACCTGAGGCGTATGGTATACATTGCATGAGAGGTGACCACAACACATGAATCTACTGGAGGTGCCTCCACAGGGGTGGGTTTGAATTCTCTCGCCTGCTGCTGCACGTGGGAGGCCTTCAAAGCCGCACGCCCAGTCTCCTTGGAAGCAGTTTCAGCCTCACTAGCAGCCACCTTGGTTTCCTCTCTGCGATAATTGGATTCAGTGCACTTGAACACACACACTATTTTCTCACCAGGAAAATTGTAAGAAGTAATAATGGAATCAGGGTTGAAGTCCTGTTGAATCAAAGTAACATTAGAAAATAAGACATCTGCATGTCCAGGAACATTTATTGCTATTCTTGAGAGAAAGCCTACAATTTATGGGTAAAATTAATTTGAGTTGACACTTATTCTTAATGTTCTATTGGTTTATGTGCAGTTATTTCCAAAATTAAATCATGTAGCTTAGGCTACATGATTATTAAGCTACAAATTAATTTTTTTAGGAATTGCAATATACTGTATTTTTTTTAAATTTGGAATTGTCTTACATTTGCAGATTAAGTCTAGTTGGTTAGGGTTTATGTTTTTAATTTCCTTTCCAAGTCACGAACCTCATTAATGTTGACACAAAAATAAAGACTTTAAAAATATTGCCATGTATCTATAATACATAATTATATCCATAGTTGTATTCTTGACATCTGTTGTGAATTTGCTTGTCAATTCCGATCGATATTGATAGATAAATGATAGTTCAAGCAATAAATTTTAACATTCTCATCAACAAAACAATTTTCAAGTCAAAAAGACAATTTGCAATTTCATTTTCACCAAATAGTAAGAATAAGTTAAAAATTTTTAAAAATTCTCAAGAGGCCTCTTCAAAATGAAGAGGTCATCTTGTATTGAGTCCATTTATATTCAGGTAAATACAGTAATATTACTGTATCATCTGTACAATATGTACACATCAAGACAGAGTTATTTCATAACAACCAGTTGTTAGGTCAATTTAAATAGATCATTCTAAAGGTTTTTGCATTTATATTTTCATATCATCCTTATATCTGTAACATTATTGCTGTTACATTTTGCACAGAACTTATTTTTGAAAATATTACAATATTTTATCATATTTGAGTTCACAGACATTGCACTGATTGATTTTTATGTAATTATCATTCATAATTTAATCAATTATGGTATAAAAACAATTGCTAACTGGTGCAAAGGATTCGATATCAGGTGTATGTACTGTCAGAAATTCTTATAAACTATTCCCACAACAGCTAAAGAACATGCATGCTTCAGAGCATCTCCTTCCACATTTCCACCTCTGATGTCCATAATCATCACTGGCAAGATTCACTTACAATTTATCTGGTCTTCATAAGTCTCGTACTTGATTTGTTTCAACAAACCAAATTCTTTACATCCTTAAATCTGAAGATCCTACAATTTTTGAGAATTTAACCCAATTTATCAATCTTTAATTATTTATTTTATTTATTTATATATTTAGGTTGTTTCATAACTATTTGGACACAGGCAACCTCAGTTACATAAGATCATATATCAATCATATATCAAAATAATAAATTATATATCAGTACTCAAAATTAAGATATTCAAGACTTTCCTGAAACTCCCAGAACACTTCTTATTACCCATAAATAAAGGCATATCAATTCCCATTGATTTATGTTAACAAAAGAGAAATTTTGAACATTAATGAATCAAATTTTATGCACCCTTAAATTCTGTTAACTAAACAAAATATAAAATGTAGACATGTCTAGCTGAATTTACTCAAAAGTAATAGCTTATAACAAGAAAATAGTAACTCTGAATAGTATATACTAAAAGTAAAAAGAAAGAGAGAAAAGAAAAGAAAAGACAAAACAACAACAACATTAGGTTTACCTACCGCATCTCCATCAATACGGCACTCTGAGAGCTGACACGATACTACAGAGAGGGTTGACTTGGAAGAGTCCGATATAAACAGGAACCGGTCAGTGAGAAGTACATCCCCACAATCAGGAGGCAATTTATGTACAAAGAGTGGCACTAGTTCTAAGCTGGTTCCATGAACCTGTGGAATAATTATACAAACAATTTTAAATTAAAATACACAAGATATCATTTTAGCTGCATTCAGGGCAAAGGAAATGATGTGAAAATGTGTTACTAGTAATAGCCATTTGTGATGTGGGTGAGGTGGGGTGAGGTGCGGTGAGGAGAGGTGGGGAGAGGTGGAGAGAGGTGGGGAGAGGGGGGAGGGAAGGGAGAGGGGGGAGGAGGAGGGGGGGGGGAGGAGGAGAAGAGGAGGAGGAGGAGAAGAGGAGGAGGAGGACGAGAGGAGAAGGAGGAGGAGAGGAAGGAGGAGGAGATAGTTTTCAAAAGAAAGAAATATATTTTTCAAAACAGCCTCCTGTAATTTTAAGAAAAATCAGTTAAGGAAAAGCCCAATTTATCAATAACTGCTTTTTGTGAATATTGTGTATACTAATGTTCTCAAAACAATATGTTTTACTTCAAATAACAAATTAGAAGCTAAATATGCAAATGTTATTTATCATCTCTTGTATCATCTCATAGTAGATCTTAGATGACATAAACCAAGGAGATGAAACAGAACAAATGGTTGGGATCTAGTAGATATACAATGTTATTACACTCGAATAAAGCTTCTACTTGTATTTTGCCACCCTATTTTACACTTGAAGGGAAATATTCACTATATCTATATAATCATTAAAACAAAACCACTATTCGCTTTGCCATTTCAAAAGGCACTTTAAAGTAGTGAGTTTTCTAGCAATATGCTCACTCCCAGATCTCAAAATCTTTACAGAGCATTTGCTTTTGCCATAAAAATTAATGCAATTCTTCCAAAAATCTCACCGTGAGTATGCTTGTAGGTGCGTAATATCCGGAGAGCAAATGGCGTCCTCGTGCATGCTGTGGTTGCAGGAATGTCTCTCCCACGTGGATGCTCAGTCGCTCGGGACGAGGACCGGTAGAGGTAAAGCTGGAGCTGGGAGTTCCACTACGTTTGCTCCCACTGCCTGTGTCATCGCTGCCACTACTGCTCCCACTGCCATTGCTCATTGTCTCCGATTCCTTCAGAAGAGCTGACAATCCTAAACAGAACACAGAGTCAAATGAAAACCCTTTCGCTGCTGGAAGGAATATTTTGCTGTTTAGGAGACATCACATCCTAGCAGAGTTGTCAATGTTTTGCTGATCACACTATGACTTTCCTCAGGGTAGCTGGGTGGAGAGAGGCCTCATTCTATTTACACCCATGTACAGTCCACCTCCACACATTTTGCCCTCAGGAAGGTTGCAATTTGATAATGAAAACCGTGCCTAGGATGCAGTATCACTTAGACAGCCAATAATTAATCAAGTCCACTGAACACAAGACACTATATTTTTTTAATGGCAAAATCCTACAAATACCAAGAAAAATGAAATCCATGGAAAAATATAATTACGAAAAACTGATTAAAATAACATAACTTATATTCATTAAACTAGATTAGTAAAGTAAACTAGATTTTCAGAATCATCATGATAAAAAAGCAAGAAAAAAATGTTTTTGGAATGTAATTTTTTAACTAAAACTTATTCAATTTTTTAACTATTTTCATAAATTTTCTGTGTTTGTTGCATTAAAAATGTTTGTGCAATTTTTCTGTTGCTTGATATTGATAGTGTTCACAAAATATTAAACGAAACTTACTTACAGTTTTAGCTAGGAAGTTTTTAAAGCAAAAAACACAGAAAATTTATGAAAATCATTAAAATATTAGATAAAAAATAACGTTCCAAAAAACATTTTTTCTTGTGTTCATGCTAAATCCGAAAATATAATTATTTGCATGATTTCCAAACCTTTGATTTTTTTTGGCTGATTTGACGAAGAATGTCACATGTGACTCATATGACTTCCTATGTAACCATAAAGTAAATATAATTTGAACTTTTAATTCCATGCAAATTTGAAATTTTCCAGGCGATTTATTCTTGGACCACTCAGTTAACTTCATGATATGCTATCATTAACTATGGGAGCTGTTTGTGTTCTCCCTTCAAGCCTAAAGCATACTCCTCATAGTTTGTGTACCACAGTTTGTGAACCTCTGCTCTAGAATTTTGTGATTTGCTTCTACAATCTGTTACATTTTTTAATACTCAGAACATTAAAAAAGTTTTAAAGGAATTAAATTTGTTGAATTGTTAAGATTAACTGAGTCATTTATACACAGTTGAAAAACAAAATATACAAAATTCTCTCTGGGCATAGTGTGCTGACTTTGCATTTGGGAGGAATGGGTTCAATTCCCATGCCGGCCATCCTGACTGGGGTTTTCATGGTTTCCTTCAGTCATCCAAGCAATGCTGGGATGGTTGTACTGAAAGGCCATGACTACAAAACGGGTGTCACTTGCCGAATTCGTTAACTATGTGAAGTTGGGAAGGTTAAACGAATTCGAGACAATGCAGGTTTCTGGTTGGGTGACCAACTAGGAACCATGGGATCTAATGCGGCCCCAAGGCCAATTGCTCTTTATGGGACATATAATGGCTAAGTTCAAATACAAACATAAATTATTATTTTCATGAGATCAATATAATTTTTTGCTCAATTATTTCACCAATTATTTATTGCTATAAGGAAATCATTCTCAATGTTAAAGATGTAAATAAATTAGAGATGCTGTTAACATGGGCAAGATTGCAAAAAGGGAAGAAAAATAATGTATCATGCATCTTATCTGCCATTAAATAAAAATCAATGTGCAGAGTGTGCCCCTAGGTAAGCTGATCAGTTCTCACAAAGTCATGAACTGTTGTGGTAACTTCCCTGCCTTAATGGAGTATGTTGATTCTTAGGCAAGTAAGCACACAAGCAGGTATTTTGTCTTCAAAACAAAGAACATACAATATTTAAATCGCTCATGCAGTAAAATAAATCAGTTACAAATGGATTGACAACACACACTGAAAAATAAACACATGAGAATAATGGATGTGTAATAAAAATTTACATAATGGGAAAACCTGAATGCTAGGCCTCTCCAATTGTGGGTTTGGTAGAATGGCATAATTTTCTTTTCATAAATCATGTAGCAGCTATTTCATAGCTTCTGAGCAGGCTCTTCATGTTGTAGATAATATAATTATAGGTCATGTTGACTTGTACAGACAATGATGCATAACCCCTCCCTTAATCCCTTCCCCTCCACAGAATTCCTTCTTAAACAGGGTGATTCTTAATTGTTTTTATACCATTAAATGTCAGCTGGGTTATGATATGGTACATTGTGTGTTATATCCTCTCCTTGTAGAATCTTCTCCTGACAGTGAAGGAAAATGACATGCCCTGTGGTAACAAAACTTTCAATGCATGTGATGCTGAGACCACCAGCTGTGCTATGAAGAAGAAAACTTCCCTGTACCAAAGCAACAACTCTGAGGAAACTGCAGAGATAACACATTAGGTGTTGACTGCAATACATTCACTATTTCATAAATTCGTAATTACTGTGTGCTTGGCATTTTCTGTATCATGCATTGCACTATTTACATACATTGTGTGGCACCAAATTCTAGCATGATAATTCAATTGCAAGGCAGTGTTTCATAAGTCTCCCATTCTTCACATTGATAGTATGTTCTTTCATTGATACTAGGGCAATTTCAAAATTTCTACTCACATTTAGAGCATCATCATAGATAACAGAAGTCCCATTTTGCAGATCCGGAAGCAATTTTGAATCACACTATGTCTACCAATTCCAAGTCTCCCTGGTATCATTCTGATTGTGCTGTGACCCCTCCCCACTTTTGTAACTCACCCCGCTTTGCACTGCTGCCACCCATTCCCATCATAACACCCCTGCTGCGTGTCTCAGCCAATCTCTGCCGCAGGATGGCCAACTTCTCCACAGAGAGCTGCTTCAGGCCTTGCAACCTTGACCTTGCAGTGGAAGGGATCTTGGTACTGAAATCGAGGTCTGCACAAAACAAAATACATTTCAAGGTCATGAATCTACTGAAAGAATAGCCGAGTAGAAGTATTCCAACATATATCGAAACTGCATGTATTGGATTGAAGAAGAATAACAGATTATTGTTTTTTAAAACAGAAATAGTATAAAGCGAGCACAAAACACTTGTGTTTGATCATATTAAAAAGAACTGGTTACAGACTGTAAAATGCATTTCAACATTCAAAATAAATAAAGAACACATATGTAGAGAATAATAAATAGGGACAATGCTAATCTTCAATATCACTGCCTAGCACCAGAGTCATTGATTTTTGAAAATATATCAAGGAAAATTTCATCCAGTTTAGGCTTGCAATGTGTTGATTTACTAGGCATGTTGAAGTGACGGAGTGTCAGACTTACAACAGAACACAGTTATTCCAAATCCAAATATGGGATAAATAAGCATTTAATTTAAAATGGAATAAGATTGTAAATAAGTTCACTCATCCAGGAAAAAATATTAGTATTCCACAAGTCTTAACTTAATATTTTGTGAAACAGTACAAAATATGTACAGAATTATATACTACAATCACTACACATGCGACTTAATACCCAAACACAAATAGTTTTGAATATACATCCAAAATTTGCCACTTACATCACAAAAAAATTGCAATAAATATCAAGTAAGATATAATCCGCAATTGCCAAGTCATTAATTGAATTGCATAATTCAAATTTCTTTGAAAGTTGTTTGATACTATAAATTCACACTTGCAAATATTCACACAGCACAAGAGGTTAAACACATCACGTATGTTTCTTTACCTGCACTGCCAGTGCTTGAACTAAGGTCTGATGTGGAGGCGTCCGAAGTACCTGGCCATGAGAAGCATGTACTGCGCTGCTCAAGTAGCAAACGCCACTGATCTTTGTTTTCCCCAGTAATCTGTGTACATAATGCACAAAACAAAGTGAACTACATTACAAACTACTTCAAATTTGGAGCAGAGATAAAAAGTACACTCCACAAAAGTAATTTTCTTATAAGAGGTTTTAACATATTACGATTACGTATAATTATGCTGAATATTCAAAACAGTAGTCATGAACAGACAAACAAAATTATTGAAGATCACAGAATCTACTGCATTAAATTTCAGAATGTTAAAAAAAAAATGTTAAAAATCTATTCTAAAATGTCTAATAAAAGTACACTGAAATCGAAACAAATAAAAAGATTTGATGAAAATGCATTAACTAACCAGTGCATTGATATTTTAAAAATTAATACCTAATGTAGCACAAACTAGGAAACCTTCAAACTAATAAAAATATTATCTTGCTGCATCTTGCAATGTGGCTTGTGACATAAATCTTCAACCATAAATTACAAAAAATTAAAGATAGTAAAAATACACCAGTCAATTTTTGATTGATTGATTAATTGATTAGGTTTAAAGGGTGCTTCAACTATTAAGGTCATTGGTGCCCATGTCAAAGTATTTCTAAAATAAATAAAGTTCTAGTAAAAGTGTTGTTGATGCACCTTACATACTTAAATTTAAAAGCACATACATACCCTAAAAAGGAAAGCTCCAATTACGCATAAAAGATACAAGTAGATAAAAACAAAGTTCAAAAAGGTAAATCTGGGGCCAGGAACATTAAAAAAAGGCATAAAAACATTATTGCCCTTATACGTCAGATAAAATGATATATTCCGCTTTCTCTCAAAAAACAAAAAAGTTTTGAGAGCGCAGAATCATCATCTTTTAGCACCTATACAGAGTTGCTCAGACCCCATCTTTGTCGGCTGGCAACAAATTTCAAATAATGCAGGAGGACGTGTTCCACAGAAAGAACTGCCCTGCATGAATCACAGGTAGGAGGAAATTGACCTCGAATGAGGAAACTGTGAGAAAAGTGGCAGTGTTCGATACGAAGATGGGTTAAAATAACTTCCTCACGCCTAGATGGTTGGGATGAGGAATGCCAGGAATTAACAGAATCCTTTATTGCACTTAGTTCATAGATGGTATTCTGCCATTCTATTTGCCATGCTGTAAAGATGGATCGTTTTAAAAAAGCTTTAACATCAGACGATGGTAAAAAGGAATGTCAACATGAGTATTCTCCGTCACTGATTTCGCCACCCGCTCAGCCAGTTCGTTCCCCATGATTCCCACATGGCCTGGGATCCAATTCAGCACCACATCATAGTGGCGAGACACAAGGCGATGAATGAGGTTTTGAATTGATTCCATCAGGTAGTCTGAGGAAGAATGGGAGATAGCTTGTAGTGAATTGAGAGAATCAGAACAGATAACTGCTCGGCACAAAGCTGCCGACTCGATGTATTTTATTACTTCAAGAATTGCATACATTTCAGCAGTGAAGGTACTGCACTGAGAATGTAGCCAATATGATTTGATGACCTGATACAATAAAAAGGAACTTCATTGACGATAACCAAAATACATGATCCGGTTAGCTACCACATTTCCTGAAAATGCATCTGGTAAACAAGAGGACTAGTCGTTTGTTTGGGAAGATTGGATAGTCACGAGGTCAATATTTGGGTGGAGGAGTTTCCAAGGGGGAATGGGGTGACTTGGGGGTTTCATAGGAGTGGGAAGGCCATTAAGGTCCCATAAAAGATTTCGCAATTGAATACCTGGAGGTTGAGGCAGTGATGTTCGAAGAATATATGATGTTTCATATTCAGGATGAATACTTATTTGGCGACAAGGATGATTAGAGAGTCCTGATACTTTAGCACCGTCAGATGCTAATAAAAATATCCCGCCTTATTTTTAAAGAGGGCTCACCAGCCTCAGCTAGAAGGCACTGAATTCAGCTTATGCGGTACACACCTGTTGATAGATGGATATGGCGTGGTGTATACTATTGATGGGTCGCAGAGTGGAGGGAGCTGCCGAACCATACACTTCACTACTATAATCCAAAACTGAGCGGATGAGTGATCTATATAAGCGTAATAGGGTAGTACGATTTGCACTCCATGATGTACCATTCAGCATTCGAAGAAGATTAAATGGGGTTTGTAGTCCACGGATATGAGCATGCCACTTGAGGGACAGTGGTGACAGACCAATGAGAGCCCCAGGAACCTGGCAGATTCAGCGAATGGAAGCTGATTTCCTCTCAGGTAAAGGACCTGCTATGCGAATGGTATAACCTACCTACCATTTGCTATGCAAATGGCATAACCTACAGAAATGCAAACTGATTCATTTAGTAGCAGAAAAATGAAAGCCTGTTGACGTGCTCCATTCATGGGGCTTGTTGAGCACTATTTGAAGTTGCCTCTGTATCACACTGATGCTGCTGAATGAACAGAAGATGGCAAAATCATCCACAAACAACGCTGCCTTTAAAGGATCTCGCACAGTTTATGCTATACCATTGATGGCGATTGCAAACAGAGTGACACATAAGGACTGATCCTTGGGGGATACCATTTCCAAGAGGATGACTATGAGAAAGCATGTCACCCACACGAACACAGAAGGATCAGTTCAAACGGAAGTTTTGGAGGAACAGAGGAAGCTTTCCCCTAAATCTCCAACCCCAAGACTGAAGGGTTTGCAGAATGCCGTGCCTCCAAGTGGTGTCATAGGCCTTTTCCATTTCGAATAATATGGCCACAAGATGTTGTCTTAAGACGAACGATGTAGAGACAGCTGTTGCCAGCAAAACAAGGTGGTCCACGGTTGACCGGTTTATTTTAAACCCGCTTTGCATTGTTGTCAACAGACTTTTATACTCCAAGGTCCAGATCAGATGCTGATTCACCATGCGTTCGAGCACTTTGCATACACAGCATGTGAGGGAAATAGGTCGATAACTTGATGACAGTGATCGATCTTTCCCTTCTTTGGGAACTGGAACAATGATGGCTTCTTGCCAAAAGGTAGGGATGGTGTTCTCTTCCCAGATCCAGTAATAGAGCCGGAGAAGAAATTGCGTGGCTGTTTCGAGGAGATATTGCAGCATTAGGTTGTGGATTTCGTCTGGACCTGGTGTGGTTCTTTTTGCAAGCATCAGAGAAAAACGCATTTCATACATGGAGAAAGAGGTATTGTAATCCTCATGTGCTCTGCTCGAAAAATCCAAAGCATGGTTTTCCATTCTTTCTTTAAGCAAAAGAAAGTTGGGAACAGTTTGCCGAACTCGACATATTTTCATAGTGAGTGGCAAGTTCATGCAATGGTGCCTCGAGGTGTGATCATTTGACCATTTTTAATAAGACCTAGCAAGCCTGAGTTTGAGGAAAGGTATTCTTTAACTTGACGCACCTTCCTCCATACCAGAGGTGGTGGCGTAGGGCAATTCAGAGAGGAGACGTATGCTCTCCATGATGAATTTTTAATTTCTAAAATGGATCTCATCCTCTTCGCTCTGCACCTCTTGTAATCAATGAGGTTATCCGCGGCTGGACAGTGTTTTAGATGCGCCAACGTTTTCTTACTAACAGCCCTTGAGCAATCCAAGTTCCACCATGGGAAAAGGAGTTGCAATTTGCCGGTCGACTTGGGCGTTGCAATGTCTGTAGCTTGTAGTACAGAACTGTTAAAATGTGCTGCCATTTCTTCCACACTGACAAACTCGCCTTCTGGCAGACTGACGTTCGCTTGGAATGGCAGCCAGTCAGCACGTCGGACACACCATTGAGGGGGGCGCGCCAACCCACGGGCAAGTCCATCAATGTGGACGATAATGGGGTAATGGTCGCTCCCGCACAGGTCATCTAGCACTCTGCAGAGTGCTAGATCGATACACATGCTCAAATTTGTGGCGACGGCAAAATGAGTTGGTTCACCGGAATTCAGAATAACCACGTTCGCTGTGTCTGTTACCGATTCTAATACACTGCCTCTCGGACAAGTGTGGGAAGAGCCCCAGAGAAGACTGTGGGCATTTACATCCCCGACTACCACGAACGGAGAGGGCAATTGGTTTATCAAGTCCAGAAGTTCATGAGCAGATACACTCAGCCCTGAAGGGATGTAAATGTTGCATACAGTGAGTGTGAGGGATGGGAGGTGCACCTGCACACACATTGCTTGAAAGTCGGTCTGACAAGGTACCTCTGTAGATAGCAATGAATCATGTTCCAGTGAAGAAACTCCGCCATGAGCACGGAGACCATCATCCACATCGAACCTATAACCACAAAAAGACAAGGGACGGGGTGGGGTGAGGTGAGTCTCTTGGAGACATTATCAAAGGAAGGGACAACAGTTATAGATCGTTCCGTCGCGCGAAACCATTAATGTTCCATGACACGAGAGCCATGGTGTAATGAAGCATTTTCTTTTTTCCTCCGACGTTGGAAACCGAATGCGCGAGACTCCTCCCAAATGGCAGTTTCCTCCGAAGCCGAGACCTCCTGGACATTGCCAGGGGGGCTGGATGCTCGCTCAGTGTGAGTTTCAGAAGGAGTATTACGTGGCTTTGACGAGCTTTTTGTGACCGGGTCTGAAGCAGATGTGCATCTGACATCAGCTTCCATTGAAAAAGATTGAATAACTATATGGTCGACTGCGATGGCTGAGCTTTTCTGTCTATCTTCTTATACTTAGTAGGGATGATCACTCTCCCACCTTGCAGGGGAAAGGCATCCATAGGGATGTCCACTGGAAACACCTGACATGCAAAGATCACTACTTGGGGAGTAGCTCATCCCGTTTGGCAGCCCGCTGCTACCCTCAGTGTCTTAACTTTCACAGCACTGGAGAAGGAGTGAGAGATATCAATAGGGTTCCTCGCTTGGAACCGACGTCTGGGCTCAGGAAAGGACACTCTGTCCACTGCTCTAATCTTCTGGATTGCTCGTTCCCTCAGAAAAGTAGGAGATTGCTTGTAGTTGGCAGGGTGGTCACCTTCGCAATTAACACAACGCGCTGTAGTGGCGCAGGTTTCAGGTTCCTGCATCGTTCTCCCGCACTTACCGCACACCAGGTTATCTGCCATGCACCGCTGCTGTGTATCGCCAAACTTCTGGCACGTAAAACACCGCAAAGGGTTGTGCACGTGAAGGTTAAAGAAACTGCACAAGATCTTTTGAGGGAGAGTTGGAAGATTGAACGTCAAAATAAAAGTTGAAGTGGGGATTTCTCGCTCATGCTCCCCCCCTCTCGATCCTATAGACTTCCGTCACACCCTGGCTCTTAAGAAAAGTGACTAGATCTTCCTCACTCTCCGCAGAGAAAACCTCATGGTTGACCACTCCCTTACAAAGGTTAAGTGTTGGGTGAGTGGTCACTTTCACCTGGATGTCAGCAATTTCCGTTGTTTTCATAATTTTTTCTATTTGGTCATCTGAACGTGCTTCAAAGAGAATGGTACCATTCCTTTGTCGCACCACAGCTTGTAGCTTTCCATACGTTTCTTCAATTGCTTGCCCCTAATGGAGAGCACTTACCATTTTAAAAGATTTTCCATCCTCAGTGCCTACCATGAGTAATCTAGGCTTCTTTGGCCTATCTTCTTCTTTCGAAAAGAAACTATTCAAATCAATAGTTCGTTCCAGATCTCTCATCTTCCTTGCGGAAGAGGGCAGGAGAGAAGGTTTAGTATCTATGAGATAGATATCAGATTCATACCCGTGGTCCCCACCCACCACAGAGCCCAATAAGGGGATCGGAGTGCCAGGGTTGCCACGAGGGTATAGTGGGGAAATAACACCAGGGTGACCAGCGATCTGACTTTTTGGAATTCCAGTTTTTTTTCCAGTTTTCCAGGTCTGAGAATACAAATTTTCCCGCTTCTTTTTTGCACATTACAATATATTTTTACTTTCTACCGCTTACGCAGTAGAGAGTAAGTTATGCAATGCTGTGAGAAAACTGTGAATTTTCGGCGGAAAAACTCTTATTGACGGGCCCTGGTAAGGAAAAAGTGAATAAATCCAGTTGTAAAATTTAGAAAAGAAATCCTCTAACACGTGGTAGAGCCAGAATCCATGTTTTGTGGGTCCTTGATACCGAAAACTCTGTTGACGGCAAAACGTCCGCTCGTCAGTGAACCTAAACCGTTCAGCCAATTATCTTGAAACTTGCCTTAACCTTAATCGATCTGGCAATGCCACAGCCTCTTAAATTTAAAATCGATATTTTAATTTATTTTTTGGGGGGTGTACTTTACATGAAGTCCCTGGGACATTTTCAAAATTTTCAAAGAAATGGCTCCATCGTTTTTGATTATTTTGTTTTGTGTGATAGTGTGAAGGCAGATTAAGAAAGGTCGCATGTTCATTGAAAACCCTAATTATTTGAAAATTGCTAAAGTTCAACATTTTTCGGCGTCCTCCTACAATTATATATTGTTATTAAAGATAGGTTTTGAAATTAGATCCTGTACAATTTTCTGAAATTTTGAGTTCTTTTTGCATAATTTTGTGTGAAATATGGGCAATGTTTAATTTTGTTTAAACAAGTTTTTCTCAAAAAACGGCATCAACAATTTTGTTTCAATTTTCACCACGGATAGAGTTCAGGACATTCAAAGTGCAGGTCTCATGTTCGTTGAAAATTTTGATTTTTGAAAATTGCAACATCTTTACAACTACAATTATGAAGATATTCTTTTGTAAATGTTCATCAAAAACAGACCTTTAAATAACGTCATGTTTAATTTTTCAAAATAATTTTTTTAAAAAATGATACAATTTTTTTATTTTTTTATTTTTCCAATTTGGACCTTGAGATAGGGCGCTAAAGCGAATGGTGCAGGTCTCATGTTAGTTAATATGCCCCATTATTCCAAAACTGAAAAAAAAAAAAAGCTGTGTCTTCTTACAACTTCAATTGCGGAGATATTTTTTTCTTAATGAAACGTGTTCATAAAAAACATCTTCAAATAAAGTCATGTTGAATTTTTCGAAAATATAAGTTTTTTGTTAAATTTGGCATCGAACATAGTCACACGTTTCAAATTTCCTGCTCTTCGTGAACATTATTTGGGAGGTTTTTAGAAGCTATTATTCTTATAAAAAAATAGATTGGTGGAAGGTAATAAAATTAACTTTGATCTAACATATTACTTCTTTACTTCGAGAAATTTTGATCGCTGATTATGGTATGTTTGATTTGTAAAAGTTTGAAATTACTGTTCCTGGCTATCGAAATACAAGCTGATTTGCACCCTAGGCGCTTCTTTGAATTGGTGGGCTTTAGATTATATTAACAATATTTATAATACTTTACATGAAAGAAAAATTGAAAAATTTAGGTACCATAAATTTGTAACATTTTAACTTTAATTTCATATTACTACCTGTGCTGCCTTGGGGAACAACGCAGCGATGGAAAGGTTCTACTCATATTATTTCCTGGCCTGCAACCCCGTTAAGATCTCCGCATGTTCATTTCCTTCGTGCTGCCTGTCAATTCGGACAGTCACTCCTAATCTGCATATAGGTTGTAAGCAAAGATAGCTTCAACTGCGCTCTTCTACAAAAGAAGTTAAAATTCCCTTTAAATATTATGGACGTGATAACATAGTCGTTTCGATCGGAAAAATAGCAAAGTGGTATCGCGGATGTCATTAAAGAAGTGACGCGACACTAATTGAAACTCAAACAAACTTACATGTATTGTAGTAGTGTTAATATGATAAGGATAATGATGATGACGATGATGATGATGATAATATAATATAATAATAATAATAATAATAATAATAATAATAATAATAATAATAATAATAATAATAATAATAAAAAACTAATCGAAACTGTTATGCGTGAGTCAAGAACTTTGCAATCCGAATCTGAAGAATACTTGTGACACTTCTCATAAATACTTCGATTTTAACAGTCGCCATTATCATGAACCGAGTTGAATTCTGCTCTTTACTGAATACGATGCCGTATGTGAATTCTTACTAAATATAGGAAAATAATCGAAGATAACAAAAAATTATGGTTTCCATATCATATTTCTGTTTTTTCCAGGCTATTTCAAATTCCTGATTTTTTTCCTGGCTTTCAAGAATTCCAGGCTCACTGGCCACCCTGAACACAATGCTGCACCAACGTAGATCCCCCTGCTCACCCTGGAGTTCAGTACAAGACCTAGTCCAAGGGGATTCATCAGGAATGGGTTAGCTCCCGACCGCCCGTCTAGAAGAGTCCTAGGCGAAAACAAGCGTGTTGAAGCCTACAAGGAATGTTCCCTAAAACACGTAAACAATGTATCAAGTGCAAAGCAGAATCTAGCACAAGGTGAGTAGTGGGGAAATAAACAGACTCCTCAACCACCAGGACACACATTCCTTCCGACACGGGTCGCCATGCATGGCAAACATATAGGTGGGCGTTCAGCATACAGAGGGGGCCAGTGAAATAGAAGAGGAAGAAGAAAAGAAACAGGATGTTATAAAAGAACGAGAATCAACAATGGGAAGAAAAATGACTGGTGAAAGAAAGGAGTACTTGAGAGCTCTTCCTGCATCCTCCCGTTAGGACATGGACCGACCCCCTTGAAGGGTCAAAGTTTGAATTTTGCAAGTTTTCTGCTAAAACTCGCATGTCATTAGCACGGAATATAGATAAATTAGAATATTAGAAATAAAAGCTTATGTTTTTGTGTGATAATGTCTTGCAACAGCCTGCAATGTTGGAACTAGTGGGGCTAAAACAGCACTTTCTCACCTAAATATAATACTATTTACATCACAATTTCTCTCCGAATTAACACATCTCAGTCATCATTTTTTGTAAAACTCATTATGAATCATAGAACAACTGGTGCAAAAACTGTGTACTTTCAAGGAAATATCAACACAAATTTGACAATTATAACTGCTTTTCATACAGTAAAATCATGTCCCAACAATAAGACATAATTCACTCCTGAGTCATTGTTGCCGAGCCATTGTTGTGTTCTAATCTGATATTCCCTGAAGGCTATCAATTATTATTTCCTTTATTTCAAATAGATTTTAAATAATTTCTAAAATATTATATTCTTTGAAGAACAAATGCTCGAATGTAAGAACGAAGAAAGAAATATGAAATAATACACAAATTCTGACTTATAAAGCATCCTGCCTAACTGCCTGGAATTACATTCACAAAGTGCTGTAAATTCACAGCGGGCGACTATGTTTGTCACCCAATTACACAAAAATATTCATATTTTTAAAAAATTTAACATGTCTTTATTTGAAGAACCATTTTTGATTAACACATTTCACTATGAAAAAAATGTTTATCTTCATAATTGTAGTAGTAGAAAGACACTGAACCAATTTTGAATTTTTTCAATTTTCAAAAAATCAGGATTCTCAACCAACATGAGACCTGCACCATTTCTCTCTTCAGACTATCCAACAACATAATTTAATAAAAAACGATGGAGCCATTTTTTTGAAAATTTTGAAAATGTTCCAAAGGCTTCAAGTAAAGTACCCCCTCCAATTAAAATATCGATTTCAAATTCAGGGGGCTGTGGTTTCAGCCAGATCAATTGGGGAATATCAATTTTGGAGAAAAACAGTTGAACAGTTTAGACACTAGCATTGTTCACAGACATTCATTTTGCTGTCAATTGAATTTTTCAGTATCAAGAACTCATAAAACATGGATTTTAGCTACACCACGTGTTAGAGGACTTTGTTTTCTTCTAAATTAAGCAATTGGATTTATCTACTTTTTTTACCAGGACAATGTAATAAGATTTTCTGCCGAAAATTCACCATATTTTCATGCAGCATTACATAATTTTCTCTCTACTGCATAAAATGGTCCCTGGCAATTTGTGGTTGAGAAAGAGCAGAATTTTACATATAAATCTAGTTCTGTAGGTCTGTCCTTATGCTTTTTACTAAAGTAAAAAATGTATCGCTTATGTGCTATCAGTATGTAGTGGAAGACATGCTGTTGAACTCTAATTTAGAACTGCTTAATGCATTAAGACTTCTTTAGTATATACTAGTTTCATTCCCAGCACACTCGTTAAGATTGCAGTGCCAAAACAGGCAAAAACACGTTTGTGGAAATTTCTTTAAATTTTCTAATTGGATCCGAAAACAAAATATCAGTTCCCCATCAGGTGACCGAGACACTTTGAATGACTTGTCATGTGTCTCGATTGGTGCACAGAAAGTGGTCTAGCCATGAGTGATGGAAATCGAATGCACGCACATTGCACACTCGGGAGTTACTCAAATATTGTATAGGGATAGAGACATCTAGAGTCACTCCTTTGGAAAGAGTTTTGTTTCTGTGTAAGACAAAAACAAATAATTTTAATAAATGGCTCTATTAAATAATGTGTTTGCTTCAATTACACTAGGGTTTTCTCATAAAGCTTGCTAAGCCTGTCTTCCCATCTGAGGAAACATATTACCAGTTGCACCACCAAAACCAATCTGATCATCATTTGTGAAGGATTTCATGGGACAGCTCTACCCACAGAAGGTGAATTGCATTTTGAAGGCAAGTTTACATGAGAGTTCAGTTTAATGGGGATGGAAAGCAAATTCCATGAGGACAAGCTATGTGATCCTAGAAAATGATAAAAAAATAACAAAATATATGCTGATATTTTACAAGTGCTAAGAAAATGGAAACTTTGGAACCTGCCCAATAAAACCTTTTTTGCATCAATTGTTTTTTATTTTTGAACCTTGGAGTTACCATCATCTGGTTAGTCTTTATGCACAAATAATAATAATTTGGCTGATGCACTCTTGACATTACAATTTTGCAAGCTGTCAAATAAAGTTACTAGACTCTGGATTACATATAGAAAGTAGCAGGCTCTTTAATACCTTCATTTCCCATTTGAGCAATTTAACAAAACACACTTACCATAAGGAAGACTGTATCCATGCTGTTGTCTTGGCAAATGTGTAAGCTAATAATAGGCGAACGGATGAAAGTGACACCAATTTGTGAGCCAGTGCACAAGTTAATGAATGCAATGTCACCGCGGTCACTAGCTACAACAGCAGTGTGATTGCACTCGATAAGGCTCTGCCACCAAATAATGGCAGCTGGATGTGCACCCCGACCTGCACTTCCCTGAGCACCCGCAATGGGTGGGATGATGGTGACATCATTGATTGCCCAACGATGATCCGCAGGAAAATTAGAGTCCACAAGCGCTAGCGCGGGGATGATGAACAAAGAGTTGTCATAACCTACAACAGAGAGTGAAAATAATATTAACTAAATGTACAGTATTTAATGAACTACAACGTAAATTTGATGAAAACATAAGTGGAAGCAAATATAGTTGAGTAAAAGCTCCGACAAAACGGTTTTATTCAATTGTATTGTTGACCTTTGGAATTATTAGAACACGTATTATAATAAACTTTAATCTAACTACCAACATCTAAATTAAATGTTTATTTGCAGAACAATTTATGATTGTTACGGTTTTCTCATCATTTTTCTTTCTAAATACATTACTTTTACTTCTACTTCTATGTAATATACCTTTGTACTATACTTTTACTTCTATGTAATCACCATTATAGATATCGTACAAAATTGTTGACTCCACTGAGCAAAAAGGAAAAGCACCTCAAGGTGCATTGAAAGACATTTCAATGCACCTTGAGGTGTTTTTCCTTTAGAATTACTAAGTAAGAAGATATCAATGCATATGATCATCTATCAATTTGAAATTTAACAATGTAGGATCCTGAAGGCATGAATGTCTTCAGTGGAAATTTTCATCATTTTATTATATGACAATACTTCAAATTTTAACAAGGCAGAGAGATGAATAGTTTTCATTAGCTATTGAAACTTTCTTTCCACAATATCCCTGTGCCAAACACATCATATCTCTTAGGTCCAACTTGTATAATATCCAATTATTTTTGCAGACAATTTTTTTGGCTTCCACCACACGTGGGCTGGACGATTCAAACCAAAATTTTGAATGGGCCAGTTTAGAGAATCTCACATGAACAGGGTTGTGGGAAGTGTAATGCAACATGAAAAATGGATGAAAATTGTGGCCAAACTTGTTGAGGTTCAGGGAACTATGAGTTTGCAGTTAACAACTTGATCATTCAAGATTTCAAACAATGAATTTCAAGTTAATAGTTGATCAACTTGATGTAGTCATTTGGTACAACTTTAGGAAGTTGTTTAAACAGGCACTTCATGCCACTTGACAATGGAGAAATCCACAGTGGAAGGGACAAGGGGTAGTTAGGGGATTTTAAAGGGAATATTTTGGTTGGCATGGGTAGTACATAATTAAAATAAGCACGATACTGAAAGGGGTGTTTGGCCATGATTAAGTGGATTAAAAACCAAGAATTGATTGCGACAGGGTGTACTGTATGTAAATGTTCTATAAAGTTGGCCAAGTGGAAGGAGTTGTGTGATGGCTTTCAGTGAAAGTGTACTACATAGAGGTTAGAAAGAGGCATACGTATTCTGAGCAAAAAGGGACATGGCTCATAAAAAGCAAAATAAATATGAAAAATTCTTGCATTTCCTAGAAGGTCTCCAACTTATACAAAATGTAACACTTTGGGCAGTTTTATTTGTTTATTTTAGAGTCCTTTTAGTAATGCTAGAGGGAGAGCATAAGAAGACACCCCTTCTACTTCTTCCTGTTCCTCATTCTCTCTCCACCCTCTTTTCCCCCTCCCCCTACTCTTCTGCTTGGTTCTCTAGGGCGTACCATGTTCTCTACTTTAACCAACAAAAGAACACAGTAGTCTGATAGAAAATTAGATTACTTTTAACTTAGCATTCATAAATTCATTTTGAGAAAACATACCTGCTATTAAAAGCCATGCACCAGATGGATCAAAACACATACATGCAATTCTTCTATTTGGGTCAGCAAACCATGGAATTAATCTCATTACTGGCTTATCTGGAGGTTCTCCTGGCAAGAAGTGTAAACTTAGGTCTCCATCCCTGGAAGAGAAAAAGATGTTTATACCTTTGCAATCTTTTAGTATCCTACATGCACAAATCAACTTTTCTTCTGAAGTCACCCTACAGAATTGGTTTTTATTTGATTGTCATATCTTACTTTAATCTATCAATTTTCAGATTTGCATTAACCTACTCAACTTCATACACCACTGACTTTTTTACATCACTTTCTAGTCATAAATCCCCCATCAATTCGTAATTCCATTTTTCATTCCTTGAAGATTACCCTCCCACAATACTTGTCTCCTAATATTTACTCATATTAATTTCCTTTAGCTTTATAAACTTTAAAATATAATACTTATATTCCACATATCAAAGAGCCTAGGTTGCCATAGAAAGATGGCATATCCTTGTTATGCAGAACATATCACATAGAAACTCACCCAGCAGTAAATGCAAGGAGCTGCTTCCTTCCAATTTCAGCTCGTGCAGCAACTTTTATATTTCTTGCTGTAAAATGTTTTTTCAAAACAAAAAGTTCCTCATCAGGAAGAGGCTGGGAATCTTTTTCTGTATCACTTGATGTTGTTTCTTGGTTCATGTTAATGTTAAGTACCTGTAATAAGAAGAGTTATAGATGTAATTCACACCTTCTGATGTAGGATAAAGGCAAGAATAAAACACCTTACTAATTACAATGCAACTCACAACTTCATATATTTATATAATAAATTAATTTGTCAGTATCCTCTTTCACGGTTTGGAAGTAATGTTGTAGGGAAAAGAAAATAGGACAAATGTTTGTGGGTCTCTGAAACAATTTAAGGATAATGAATTCTATAAGATGAAGAACAGGGATAAATAATTATTTACATTTTTATAATACAAAATCAACAACTCTGGCAGGATATCTCTTGCGCGTGAACTAGAAATAATTCTAAGATCCAATAAAACGTGAGATTATCCTTACTAACCCGATGTCGAATAGCAAAATTCCGAAAAGACAACTTACTTGTCACGAAACTGAAAGAAACCTTTGGATATGTGGTGTTGAACTTATTGTTTGTTTCAAAGTTGCCTTTAAAAACAGAAAAGTAGACAGTCATGGACATTGCCGCAAGTTATGAAGAGTAGAGAGACATTTTCCCGAGCACAGATACAAACATTTGTGCTCGGGTTGGCAGTATTGCCGCTCAGGATGTTCAGTTGGTTGACAACATTGGTAAGAACTCGTCATTTGTTTACATTTATGCGCGCTCTGAGGTGTCCAATTTCGTGGGACTGGGAGCTATACGCTATAGTATAGTGAGCAACTGCGTCATTTGTAGTTTCATTTTTCGTACTCAAATTTGCGTTTTTCGCTCAGTTTTGCCAATTTAGTTTGGTGCGTTATCGTTGATAGGTTGTGTCCAGATTGTGTCGTTGAATACGAAGTGTGCATCGTTATATTGGGTGGGTTGATGGGAGGGAAAATTTTTGTTGATAATTGTTAGCCACACCTGAATTTTACTTCATTTAGCAAATTTAATTTTTCGTTCAATATTAGTGACATTCAGGATGGACGGTGAAGATCCGGGGACTAAACGTTTGAGAGGTCGTGGTAGAGGTAGGGGAAGAGGAAGAGGTCGTGGCAGGGGTCGGGGGCGTGGAAAAAAGACAGCAAAGGTAGTCACAGTTATTAAGGTTAAATTTTTTTGTTTCTGTTGTTTTCTTATATTTGATTAATTATTACAGCCAATAGAACCGGATATGTTATTCGAAGTATTTGTTATAGGTTATAGAGAGTGATGAAGAAGAAGTTCCAATTCAAACTGGAGAAGAAGTGGTGGAAGGAAATGAAGAGAATCAGCAACCTCCCAAAAGCATGACACCACAGTGTATGACATCCTTCATTTGTGTTGGGATTCAACTGGTGTGAGAAAAGCTCTTTTCTTATTGGTTGTGTTTGTATCCTCCCCCTCTTTCCTACACTCTCTGTGCTGAAAGTCAAGCACTAAGTTCTGAAATAAAATTCGAGAAATGTCTTTTCAAAGAAGAAGAAGAAATAGACGAGGTAAACTGGGTCAAAGAAGGTTTATGGGTAGGTTCTTTTGGATCTATATGAATCATAGTTTATTTCAAGTTTATGTAGAGTTTTTAAATAAAAGGTATTTCAATAAAGTAACTTCTTAAAAGTTATATTTGTGCACCATGAATGTCATTTCCAGATGCAATTTGAGCTTGAGAAGATTAAACATACTAGATTTCACTGATTGTATGGATTAATCCAATTATTTGTGTTTTGATTTTTAATAATTGTAATGTGACACCTCAACCCATGTGATACCATCTCAAATAAATGTTTTTGGTGCAAATGGCAATAAATGTTGCTTTGCTTACATTTGATTATGGTTGGATGTACATTTTCATTGAGGCAGTGGATGCTGTGTTAAAACTGGCTATTGAAAGATTCACATGTATTTACGTGCCAGAAAGGTAGTTGAAACCTGACACTTCTGTCAGCTGTTACGAATGACATTCAGTGATTTTGCGATTTGAAAATTACTTAATAAAATACTTGATCTCAGTTATGTTAATTAAATAGGAATTTGTATTTGCAATTTGGTGTGGTTCTTTGCTGGAAACAATGTGGGTGAATATTGACAAAAGAGTTGTAACTCAATCCAGTTGAATCTCGTTGCTATTAAAAAAGTGTATTATTAGATAAACAAAGTTAATATTTATTTTTTTCATTATTTAGTTGACATGGAAGCTGATATTTCACAGCTAGAAGCACCTACATTTACTACAATTAACAGGGGACCTCCAGAGCCTATGCTGAGACTGAGATGGGATCATCGTGTGAATCTGATTGGGGAGAAAGTTTTGAATCCTATGATACATTGTTGTGACAAATGTTTAAAACCAATTTTAATCTACGGTCGAATGGTAAGTAAAGTGAACTTTGCAACTGTAGACAACGATATTTATGAGTAAGGACCATATTTGCTAACATTTTTTACTATAAATACAGCTATGTTGTTGAACTATTCTCTTGTTAAATACAAAATTAAGTGCTTCCTTAGATTGGAAAAGATAGTTAAAAGATTTTTTTTATGTACACAAGTCTCTCCAGATTTCTAATATAATATAGCCTTGTAAAATTTTTGGTTTACAAGGTATACTGAAAGATAATTGAATTCATAAGATTCTTCTTTTTGCTTTTACTAGAATTGGCAAATTTATAAATTCAACTCCTGCAATTTATGGGTGAAAAAGCTAAGTTAGTGGAAAGAATTATATTCATGAATAAAATTGATTTAAAAGTTCTTGGTTGTATGAAAATAAGCCTGGGTGTTTTAATTTTATGAGATATACTATTCATTACAAATAGTTGAGTGCCTCACCAGGAATTACATTAGCTTATTATCAGACTATTGTGCTTTTTCAGCTCAATTCTCGGCCTTTCGACCTTTCAGTTGTTACCTTTCCTTTGTGGCATCCTATTGTCCCAGGGGGCTTCCAGAAGGTATCAGACTTTCTTGCAGTGTATGATCAAAAGTGTTTGAAAGTAATAATGGTAGTAGTTTGCCTTTTTGAGGCTGAAAATGCCAACGAACTGCCTAGCGCCATGGAGATGCAGATGCACATTATATTTAATGCATTAACAAAGGAATTTCCCAGCCTAGTCACTTCAGAAGAGGGAATTTGTGTGGTAGGAAACTTGCTTACTCATGTATAATACAATAATGCCAGAATGCTGTCTCTCATCCTGACAAATGGAGAAAGGCATTGACATCTTATTTCAGCTATAATTTATCATGACACACACCAAAGCAGCTGAATTTTCAAAATTTTAAAACCTGTCCAGCCACAAATTCAAAGAAACGTCTCATGATGAGCGACTTTGTCACCTCCAGTTAAGAGGTTAATAAATGTGGACAAAGTTATTAGATACTAATTCTGTAATGAGTAAATTTTGTTTTTCAGATTCCTTGCAAGCATGTGTTCTGCTTGTCTTGTGCCAAGAGAGAAGATAAAGTGTGTCCACGATGCATGGAGAAGGTGACACGTGTGGAACAGACTGGCTTAGGAACTGTATTTATGTGCACACATGGTGGAACTCGATATGGCAATGCTGGCTGTCGTAGGACTTATCTCTCTCAACGGGATCTCCAGGTAGACAAATTCTTTATTTGCCATTATAAAACTCATTCTGGCCGTGTATGATATTATCATATATTAATTGTAAAATTATTATTATTATTATTATTATTATTATTATTATTATTACAGACAAACCCATCAATAAAGAAGCTATTTTAACAGGACTTCTTAAAAGGGCCTTTAATAGCTATGTTACATACAATTAAAAAAAAAACTGTTTTTTTATTTTTTTTTTCCAACAAATTCTATATCACCTTTTTAAAGATCTCATTCTTTACAACAGACTTTGTCTCAGGCAAAACTCATTATCTTCTATTTTGTAGTTTTGAAATGTAAACTTTTTGTAATTTTGAAAAAAACGGAGTTTATTGAAAATGGGACTATATTTTTTATCGGCCCTTATGAGGAAAAAAATTGGAATGGTTTTTGAGAAAAAATTGTTTAAAAAAATTTAATTGCCTATATTTCACCCAAAATTTCATGAAAACTACTAACATTTTCAAAGAATTGAACAGTAACTGAGGCCAATAATTGAATTTGGTCACTGCATCTGGGTGCTGTACTTCACACAAAACCTGGTTCTATTAGATAGTGTGCTGAGGAAATCTTACTCTGAGACATGTCATACCTGAGAGACTTGAAGCACTTGTCCACTTGTCAACCGCTAATTACTGGATTTTGTAGGGAGATCTCATTGAAACATATAAAATACTACAACTGCCCAATTGATTTCTTCCTCTGCAATACCAACTTTTACCTTTGTGATTACAATTGAACAAAGACATTTTTTTCCACACTCTTTTTGTGTTGAATGGAGTCATTGATCACTGGAATTGCCTACCTGTTGCTCTTGTTCATGCTCCCAGCATTCACTCATTTAAACAATGTTTGGACCAATTTTATACTGTTCTCTCTTGATTATCATCTACCATCTTTTTCTTTTTTTCCCTTCTTTTTTGTTTTCTTTTCTATTTACCAAATTGTAATTTTATATTTTAAATTTTCTTTCTCATGTGCATCTTTGTTTTATTATGAATTGGTTTACTGTAGTTTTTTTTTTATTTATTCTTCATTGATATCTTCAACGTTATCAGGATTGTCCTGCCTATTCATATAAAGATATAAGTAAAGTTATTTTTATTAAGGTACAGATTTCGTTAAGGAAAAAAATCTCCATCTTCAATATAGTAATAGGAACCTTCCCAATGCACTTTTATAATTTTCAAAAAATCAGGAATTCCAAGGAACAAGAGACCTGGGCCATTCACTTAAGTGTCCTTTATGCTATCCAAAGGCAAAGTTTAATAAAAAAATTTTAAGTCATTTTTGAGAAAACTTTGAAAATGTTCTTGAAGCTTCATGTAACGTACCCTCAAAAATAAAAATATCTGTTCAAAACTCCTAAACTCCTTCATTCAGGAATATCAGTTTTGGAGAAAATTGGCTGAACAGTTTAGGTCTAGCATTGACCACAGATGTACAGACAGACTTTTTGGCCGTTAGTTGAGTTTTTGGTGTTAAGGAGCCACAAAACATGGATTCTAGCTATACCATGTGTTGAAGTAATTTACTTTATATAACAACAGGATTTATTCATGTTTTCATTACCAGCAATAAGAATTTTTCTGCTGAAAATTTACTGTTTTCTGGCAAACAATTACATAACTTTCTTTTCTTATGAAGTACCTTTGTAAGAGTGAGAAAGTTAAAACAATTAGTCTCTTTCCTTACAACTTGCTATTAAACATTAATTCTGTCTTATTTAAAAACTTAATTTACTTAATGTAATAAGTGTCTCTTGGAACTTGTCTTATGGTACATCGTTTTTAAAACTAGTTTACTTTATTTCCTTAGGCTCACATAAACCATCGCCATATAGCTGTTCCTGTCCAGCCGCTTACAGAGACAAATCAGTTCCCGCTTGTGGTGACAAGTGGAAGCACTAAGCCTGCTGCTACTGGGCAGGACTCCATGATGGTGGTATCAACATCAGCCCAGCGTATGAAGTCCAACCACCTGGTTGCCCAACCCTCTCTTGGAGATCCACGTATTCAGCACGTGCCTGTTTCCAGTTCTGAACATCACCGCCGAGTGCCCCCTCCACAACCTTCTCCTCCGCCTCCCCCACCTCCACCTTATGCTCCTCATACCCCTCATCCACACCGGCCTCCCATGATAGTTTCTGGGTACGCTACTGCCCAATCTGCTCCACAGTCAAACCCTGCCAACATGCGCACAAATCTTATCACCGTTCCAATCCAAGACAGCACCAACCCCATTTTGGTGGAGCATCCTCCCCCCAGTTACCATCATTATGCACAGGCACCTCCACCCCAATATTCCCCATATGGCGTGCCTCCACCAGTAGTGGCACCTCCACAGCCACAAGCGGCATATTACCAAGCTCCACCTGGAAGTGTGGTGAGCTATGCCACATCACAAGTGCCACAGTACAGCCAAGCAGTTCCCCAAGGTACTGCTCCAGGTCGAGCACCTCAATATCAAGAACGGTGACCCAGCAGTATACTGCCCCACCGCCCACGCAGTGGCAGCATCCAGCAAGCACAGCATCCTTCTATAGATAGGTGCAGTGTCCATGGGTGGTGCATATCCATGGACCATGTAGGAGGATATTTCGTTGCAGGCCATCCACATAAAAAAATAGCAAACTTAGCGGGTGTGATAAACTTGTTGGCAGTGACTGGTGCCATAAGTGTCACTTGTGTATTTATTTGTAAGTTAATGCGTTGAAATTGTGAGTCAATGAGTTCATGCGTTGCTTCTAGAATGAACTATCCATCCATTTGTAGATTGTTATTTTTATTATTATTATTATTATTATTATGAAATGACATAAATGACATGCATGCATCACATGTTTTGAACTCTGGCATTGTTTGAAATTTCTTTGCAAGATTCTTTTCGAGAATTTTATGTATATAGAAAATGTAATGTATTGTGTGCTAATACACTGGGAGTTTAGAAACCACTAAAATATAAAGAAAAGTTCTAAGTCCTTTATCCTAATGCATTTTAAAATTCACAAACTAAGACATTTCATGTTACATAACTATTTTTAGAGAAGTTGACTTTCATATTTTATGGAAGTAACAATTGTTTAGAATGCTGATTGTTTAAAAAATATATTGAAGACAGATGCTGCATTTAAAATGGAAATTATTTGCTTTTTAGGTACCAGGTATTTCATTAATCTCAAGAGTTGCTTGGGAAAGTAAGAGACAGCAATTTAGAAAAAAAAGTGAGTGTCTTCATTGAAATCCTATATGAAGTTTGCTCTATAGTATCTTTTGTACATAATTTCAAATAAATATTTCAAAAAACATTGTAATTGATTGGTTTGCTGAAGTATGGTTATTAAAAACTTAAGAGAATTGAATATTTCAATGAGGGTATTGCAAAGAAAATGAGGACTCTTGATAGGTAAGAGAAAGTGCAGAGGGTTGCTTCTTGTGAAACTATAAGCTGCTCATACCTTCGACAGTGGAATTATCTCCACATAAATGAACTTTTTAATTATTAATGATTGTTATAAACATTACTTCACTGATTTTTTAAAATAGATATTTTATTTTAATAGTTCTAAAATACTTCAGAAGTGTTATTATTGTCAGTTCCTCTTACCTGAGGAACTGACAATAATAACAAGAGTTTTTTCAGTTCTTGATGTTTTTTAAGTTATATATAACAATCATCCAAGAACCTTATTGTATTCTGCATAAAACCTTCCTTCCATAGTTTCTGGAAAGGTGTGTTTTTTGCTTCAGATGAACCCAACTTAACATGTAATTACGAGAGACTGACAGATATATGTAAAGGTGAGTGTTTATTAAGTGTAGCTTCTAAAAATCAAATTTCAACTAATAAATTTGTTGATTAATAATACTAGTAAAACTTCCATAAAAGTTATGTAAGAGGTAGTAATGTAGGGAAATTTAACCGAATTTAACTTTTTGAATGATTTACGTAGACCTTTATGGTGAAGATTCAATATTACTAACTAAAAAGACCAAACACCAAAGTAAATGCAGAGGGGGGTGTTCCAACACTCCAGATTTATTAATATGTTTCTTGGAAAATGTCTCGTTCATAGTTGTGCTTTCAAATACCTTTCCACAAAGGCATTTTGATCCATAAGAGATTAAATAATATAATAATAATAAAATAAGATAAAATTTTCTTGGAAAGTGAAGTCTGGGGAGGTCTCAGACAGCCAATGCAACACATATGTCAGTAAAGAATTCTTAATCATACTGTGTTAAGAATCAATGATAACTAATCAAAGACTTTATTTGACTGTAAAGAAGAAAACCTTTTAGATACAGATAGTTTCCTTCAACAATGAAATTACCATAAAAATAAACTCATCAGTTCGTGTAAAGTATGTTTGGTGGTAGAATAAAATTAACCGAAAATTATGTAAAACATTCTTTTATTTATCATTCTTTGCATCTGAATTGTAATTTTGATGTGTTTTGTATTATGAATGCAGTAAAATTTTGGGTAGGCATTGCAGATATTCCATATGACCTTTTGAATTAAGATTTCTTGCATGACTGCTTAAGGGATAATATAACTATTTCTGATATTTTCTCCAAGATTTAAACTTAGAGGTTTACACAAGTGCAAGCCCTTGTAGAATACCACTAACGAAAAAACATTCATGTGCATATCTTGAAAGCACACTGACAAATTGCTTCTTGTAGGTTCCTTTCCTAAAGAGTGGAAATCCTCATTGATAATATCCATTTTTAAATCTATTGTTAAAAATAATGTAGCAAATGATCATCCTATGTCCACATTGAGTGTTATTCCAAAGATTCTTGAGTCTTTACAGAAAAGGTAGATCTCAATTTACCAATATCTCTACTTGGTTTGGTTTTTTAGGTTCAGTTACAACTTTAGTCCAAACTGCATTTTCAAGATCTCCAATTTAGGCTCACTAACTCTCAATTTCAAAAAATTACACAACAGATATTATTCAGCCAAGCTGTGAATATTTGGAGCTACCTTCCAACAGGTACACAACCTCGAATTCAAAGTCATGATTTAAAACTTGATTAGACCATTATAACAACACTTAATTTTTATCAGTTGATAGCTTATGTTATTACATTTTTCCCTTAATTTTTTTTTTTTTTTTAAAGGAAAAAAAAAAATTCTATTCTTAACAGCAAAAATTGTAAGATAGAGAATTAAGATAATTTTAAATTGTGTTCCTGGATCTTGTTTGTGATGAGTGGAGAATGGAAAAATATATAGTATAAAACGTCAAAATATGTACATAAATGTGTAATGAAAACAATAAGAAAATGTAGCAAATATGTAAAATCCGATATAATATGTGATATTAAAATTCTCTAATTATAAAACACATTTACATAATACATTTATAAAAAACTTAACTTATCTAAACAAATGTTAAAAATAATGGTTATATCTACTACCAGCAAACAATGACTGCAACTTATAGCTCTCTCATCGAATTACACGTCGCCGATCCCCAAAGTTTCTCGGAAATGAAGGTTAGAGGTCACGAAATGCGATGTCAGTGATACTTTTCACACCTAAAAGTGAAAATGATCTCATACGCAGGGGCACTTCCTGCCTATGAGACAACTGGAGCAGATGCGCCAGACGGTAAGAACATCATGCGCCGTTGCGTAGGATATACGAGTATAAGATATACCTGGAGTAGACAGTACGCAGTAGTAATGTCGGGAAAATTCTGATTTTTTGACAATACTTACTTTAAAAAAGTTCCATAAAATTGAAGAATATTGATAAAATAAAAATATATTTTGTCAAAATAGCAAAATATGTAATATGGTACTAAATTTGTAAAAAAAACCTGGTATTGTATTGGGATGGCGACGATTCACCAAGATTACAAATTTGTGAATGGTAAATTGAAAAACAAAAAATATGTAATTACAAAAAATCTGGCCTCTAGTAATGAGAGGAGAATTATTCTGAAGAAACAACACTATAAACAGTAATACTAATAATAACTTAAAAAATAAAAATACTTGAAATTACATCCCAACAAACAAAATGAACAAAGAAATTACATCAATGTTTTGTACATGTTGGGCATATTTTAATATATGTTATATACCTAACATGAATTAAACTGTTACTCAATATCTACAATTTTTTGTAATTTTGTATTGATCCCTTTTGTCACATATCCAACGAATCATAACAAATGACGTGTAAAAGTAAGTAATTTCACAGAGAGGTAATATATGAAGCATTTGTTGAAAAAACAATCAGGAAGTATAAATGAAATCCACATCACACAACCCAGAGTATGTTGCAATGCTTAGTTATGCATAACTTGGAAACATATCCAAAGGCCATGAAGCTTATTTTTTGAAGCCAAAGGCCTCGAGTTATGTTCCACTTGCTGTAATCTACAAAATAAGATGTTAGAACAGTTTATTGGATATTACAGTTTTTACAGGAAATCACAGTTTTTTGTGTTTGACTCTCTAGAGTTGTGAGAATCTTTAATTTTACTAAAACAAAGATTTGTCTTCATATGATAGTAAGAGAATTCTGGATTTTTAAGAGGAAAAGTAAAAAAAAAATGCTCTTATATTTGGAAAAAGCAAGAGAGAAAAAATGGTTCTAATCCTCTAATGAATCCCCTAGAAAGATCTGGAGAAGGTTTCATCATTGTGGGAGTTGAATGTAAATCATTTATAAAATCAACAAACAAAACTTTTATTTTAATATAAATACAGTTTCAAAAATTGCATTCATCATGAGCAAATAGAAAAGGGAAAATATAAATAAGTGTATCTTTTAAACAAACAGACTTATTTTCTAGTTATTGTTAATTAATTTGCATAAATTATAGTGTTAATGGACTGCTGTAAGAGGGGGGGAAATAAAGATATAACAGAGCCAGAAGAAATACGGCCAACTAACACAAATCATAATTAATGGACTAATACTTATTCCCTTAATTTTAGCTGGTTTGGATAGCATAGGTAGCTAGAACACATTCAGTGTAAAGGGTTGCACATTCAAATTGTGCCACAGTTACAGATGTTTCCCAATTGCTTTTCATCAATGACTTTTCTGCTGCCTGAAGGAATCTGCAAGTGTGTCAGTGTATGGTAGAACCATACACTACCAGGCACACTTTCATTTCATTTCATATTGTTTCTTTTGGGTGTAGGCCCTCTACAACTTGCCCTAACTAGCTTTGTTTGGAATCAGCCCTGAAGAGATAAATTATTCTTATTTCCACTAAGTTTGTATGTTTCGAGAGGAATCATAATACAAGTCAAAATTAGGGAGTTTTGCACACCATAGCATACAGCAATCAACTACAAACTCAATCACAGATGCTCAAAGGTGATGTGGAACTCAAACTGCAAATGCACACAAGGTCAATAGTACTGTTGATTGCTGTAACACTTCACCATGCAAAAATTCCTCATTATTTTTTCCAAACCTTGTCTTTAAATTGCAAAATTTAACTTTCAATTTCTTGTCTGCTAGGATCCTTTTAGACATTTTCAAAATTCATAGTTTTCCACTATTAATAGATCATTATTAATAGACATATTAACATCCAGGTGTCCAGAATTTATATAATTAAAAAAAATAAGGCATTCTGCCATGACTTTGTTTAGAGCTTCTACTGAACCGATTGTAGTATTTTTTCCTTTAAATGAAAGAATGTGATCCCTATATGTGTTATCAGAGATAGTGTTGATTCACCAACATTTACGGTGTAAATTAATTAATTAAATCGCTTATCAATAGTCAATTGTTTTCTTCCAAAGGGTGGCTGTTTCAAAATCGATTATATGAAATTTACCCGTTTTCATGGTAGCCTGATGGTAGCATATGTCATGGAATATTCCATGACATTTGAAAGGCACGACTTTCATAGTCGTGACTTTTCTTGAAAGTCGAGAGTGCGCGTTTACACGTTGACATCTACTTCCACGACATTTTTAGTCACGTGACACCGAAGCAGGCGCGCTAGTTTAGATCATTCGAAAGCGCAATGTTGACAGACGTGGTATCTGCAGCAATTGTTGTTGTAACAGAGGTTATCGTATCTTCGCAAAGCAGGAAGAAAATAAATGCAGTGAGAAGTTGGATTGAGAGGAGGGATCTTCTGGGGGGTTCGAATGCACTGCTAAAAGAACTCGCAGCGGAAGATACCACATACATATATACATAAGCTACAAATAGCAGGAAGATACATAAGCTACAAATTTGACCTTTCAATTATCGACTAGTTCGATAATAATTAATTTCATTTATTTTGCACCAAAAATAGTTAAAACTGTTAGACGTGCTACGGGGAGAAGTGTAGTCTGTGCACGTTTCCTTGCAATTTGAACTGTAAGAACTATTGATACATACTTGAAGTATTACTATGTTTCTTATATAAATCCAAGCTTTGGACAAATAGAATTACGTTTTTATCTGAATAAAAAAAGAGAGATTGATTTAAAGAATTCCATGTGATATTTTCATGTCGGTGTGTTAAATTGTCTTCTATTACTTTTCATGTGCATTTCCCATATTTTAATTAAAACCCTTATTTTTGCCTTCATGATTGTTTTATTAACTAGACAGTGCAAATTTCATTCTTCAACAGTCAGTGAAACATCTTTTTTCTTGGAGAAAACTTCTTCGAAGTAACGGAACATGAAGTAATGCCATTCACTCACCGGCGCGCCGCCGTGGGCTCTAATAATTTTGCCTCCCCTTCAGAATTTATATTATTTACATAAAAAAAGAGGTTATGATTTGCGTGATAAATGAAACATTTGTAATAATTTGAATGAATGATAATAGCAATAATCTAAATTAACTCCCTTTTTAACCAATCTAATTTCCAGGAAAAACAGAGCGCGCAGAGTGTGGCAGAGCACGCGACACCCCGCTGATAAGCGAGAGCTAAATCGGTTGAAGCGGAAAGTTGAAATCGAACTAGCCGAATTCCGCAATCAGAAGTGGGAAAAATTTCTATCAGGCCTCAAACCTGAAGATAATTCATTATGGAAAATTTCCCGCATGCTTTCCAGGAATGCAGTGACAGTGCCGCCGCTGCAAATCAGCCCAGGAGAATGCGCCGAGTCGAACGAGGCGAAAGCGGAACTCCTTGCTAATGCTTTAGAATCTGTTTCAGCCGGTAGAGGAGGCGCCGCCAATCTCGCACGTTGTCGAAGTGCAACAAACGGTGATGGCGGCACTGCACGCGCCCGCCGACGAGCCGAGTTTTATAGATGAAGCAGAAGTCAAAGCGGCCATTGCAGAGCTGAAAGATAAAAAAGCTCCCGGCCCAGACGGCAACAGTAACGACGTCCTGAAGAAGCTGCCGCAGCAAGTCATAGTGTTTTTAGTCGCACTGTTTAATTCAATTTTTATGTTTCAGCACTTTCTGAGTCAGTGGAAACATGCTCATGTACTAACTTTTCATAAGCAGGGAAAAAATCCAAAACTGCCCGAGTCGTATGGACCTATCAGCTTATAAAATACACTCTGAAAACTGTGTGAAAAGCTAATTTTAAAAAGAATTCTAAAATTTGTTTCAGATCACTCATTAATGAATAAGGAGCAGTTTGGATTTCGCGCGGGCCACAGCACACCGCATCAGCTTGTGCGAATTACAGGCCGCATACGCAACTTCAACGAGAGTCGATTCAGAGGCGGAGTGTTCCTCGACGTTGCCAGCGCATTTGACAAGGTCCGGCACGTCGGTCTCCTCTACAAACTCCACACCTTGAATCTTCCAATTTACCTAATACACCTTGTTCACTCTTACCTAGTAAACATAACGTTTCAAGTAACGCTTCTGAATGCGAAATCCACCCGCCGCGCCATACGGGCCGACAACTCGCAAAATGTGACATATTCCACCGTGAAAACGGGCCTGCGGTGATGCGAGTCCACGCTGTTTCATGGTGGCGCTACTGATGTTTTGTTTTGATTGTTGAGATTTGTTTACAATTCGTCAAGGTTTTGTTTCAGTGTAATAATTGCGTTGTGGCGTTGACAGTTTGCATGTATTTGCTTTTGTGATGTATTTTGTAGAGAACAGTGGGTTTTGCTCGGTTGTACTGAAGTAGTGAAGTTGTTCACAGGTTATGTCGAATTTCGAATCGTTGCCCACGCGCCTCAAAAGACGCAAACGTTCATTAACTGGACGCAGGGAAAGAGAAAGGCAGCGTAGGTGTCATGATAGTGAGGTCATTTCGTTTTCTTTTAGGTCGTTGTATATGAAATGTCAGCTTTGTTCTGCTTTGTACTATGCTCGCACTTTTTCTTGATCCTCGAGCTTCCTAGTCCTCGCTCAGCCCCGCATATCACGGCCCGGTAGAAAATATGAGCTCCACTAGGAACGTCACGGCTCAGTTTGCAGTGCTGCCCACCTCCTTCCTTTCTAATGCGGACTTCCTAGTTTGGGGTCTCTCTTTCTATCGACCTGTGTACTATGTTCCTTCTTGTTATTCAATTATTTCTATAACCATTAATTATTTCTTTAGAATTAAAAAAAATCTTCCGTTGTTTCTCAAAGCTATCTAGTCCAAGACAAGTTATTACGCCGAGTTTTCTGTCAATAAAGTTGGCAGCCCTGCACTGCCGTGACGTAGACAGAACCCGCCTCTCCCCGCACCCCCGCTGTGGAGTATCAAGAAAAAGTGCGCGATTAGTACTTCCCATGCGAGAGAAATTCTGCAAACGAGTTTATTCTGTGTTACTTAAATGGGAAAATAAGTTTATCTTCGAACAATATGCCAGAAGTTCAAATTTGTTTATAGGAGATGATGACACGTCCAAAAACTTTAGAAATAATATCTGTCAGTATAATAGTGCTCTTTCTTTTGTGTTATTTGGTGTATTATTACAATATGCGAGTCATATTGCATTGCCACCTGGTCATGGACCACACGTGTTCTAAATTTTGGGAACTGCACTTCACAGAATATCTTCGTTATACCCTGAAGATTGAAACAATACAAAGAAAAAATTTCGAAGTATGAAAACTTATCTTATGAACTAAAACATATTTGGAAATTAAACTCTACCAAAACATACCCACTCGTGATATCGGTGGAAGGCCTGGTCAGTAAAAACTTGCTTAAAAACTTAACAGAACTTAAACTACCCAAAAACGTTCTGGACATGGGACAGCGCGCAGTTTTGTTGCAAACAGCCCATATCGTAAGAAAATTTTTATCTTAAGTCCAGATATAAGATGAAGTTCTTCTTCTGTGACCGAACCTGTCCCCAAAACAACTCCGGGCTTCCCCGGAGCATTTCTACCAGCAAAAATAGCTGAGAAAACGTAGGATGATGATGATGATGATGATGATAATGATAATGATAATGATAATGATAATGATAATGATAATAATAATAATAATAATAATAATAATAATAATAATAATAATAATAATAATAATAATAGCAACCGTATTTTCTACCTCGCCGTGCCTTACTCATGCCCTCACGTTGGGCGCAAATGCAACCGTTCTTTCTATCCACCCCGCCCTGCCCTCACGTTGGGCGGCCAATGCAACCGATCTCCCCTTTCATCCTACTTACTTACTAACTCATTCCCTTTGTTCTCTTCTTTCAACTATTTGCCCTGCCCTTGTTCTTGCTCAGTCGCCCGCACCTCGGTTAGCATACAATATTACGAAATCTTACCTGGGCGTGAATCGCGTGTTCATTCCATACGGACTTGGGACGGGATACCTCACGTTCGTGCCTGGGTCAATCTCTATATAACTACTAAGAAACGACACACATATTCAAGGCAATCATGAGCCATACTGAATGCTCATTTATTTATTGCAAGCAAATTTTGACACATTGACATTGAACTCTAGGCTTGCAAAACAACAACAACAACAAATAAAAAAAAAAATACAAACAACATAAAATAATCCCATTCACACTTAAAACATTAATAAAATTTTCATTCACACAGGAATTCTCATTCTGTCGTGACCTCGTCTTACGATTGTAATCTTAATTTAATTTAATTGCCAAAACTTGATCTTCGACAGAATCTTCCCGTATTTGTCTCGAACATAAAAAAAAAAAAGTATATATGCAACTTCCCTTTTGCTGCGGCGTCACACACTGTCAGCGCCCGTCGTTGCCCGGTGTCTCGCGCACCGCCCGTGTACGAAATTTCAACTCGGCTGCCACCAGTTCCTGGACGCCACTAATTCACTTTCAAAACCGTTACTTATAATCCCGGTTATTGCTTCTCACGAACTAATTACGTTCCCGTTAATGTTTTCCTATGTCTTACTTACGCGAAATAATGTTCTCACAATTTTGCCCGTGAATTAAAAGAAAATTAAATTTTAGCTCCACAATGTTCAAATGACTTCCTTTACTCGATAAAACTAAAACAAAACAAAACACTTCCACTAAATATTTTTGAGAAATTCCAAAAATTTCAACACGACGACATAATGCGTGTACTCGCGACCAAAACTCAACTCGTTCTCTGCTTACCACTTTTTCATTGATTAATCCGACAACTTTCTTTTTTTCTCAAAACAGCCGCCCATCACGGTACAACATTTTATAACTATCCATACTTCCATCGTTTGCGAACGTCTTTCCTTTCTTAATCCCCCACGTTATAAATGTAAATATTGAAATAATTCGAGTCCCGTACAAATTCCCCCGTGCCGTGACTAATTTTGCCCTAATCCAAATATTCTGTTTTATAATTCGGGAAGGTTTGACGTTAATCCGTCCAAGCGTTCTTGAAATATTCAATAAAAACTAAGTTTCTTATACACTTCCAATAGCACAACAATGGGTGCCATGTTCTTCGTTCTTAACGTGTTACATACAATTCAGACACTTTCTGATATTTCTTGAACCCGTGGCTCGAATTACTTGATTTTTGCTTTAAACTGTTTCTAAAATCAGGTTCTACTCATTGTTTATGTTGCCCATTTCCGCTCTTTACGTTTTCTGCTACCTTCTGAGAATTACAAGCACGCGGCGTTGCCGTCTATTGTTTTCTTTCCATACTTAATTTCTCTTTGACCAATAAAATCTGTTCTCTGCATATTTTTCGCGTTCTGGGTCTTGCAAATCATTACAAATAATAAAACATGTTCTCTTTATTCAAAAACCCTTTATTTAGTGTTTTGTAATATCACTTTGTCTTTTATAATCATATGAAGCAAGCACACTCTTTCCACCATTTTAATACACAAAATATTAACAAAATTAATTGAACAGTCAATGTCATCATCAAAAGTTACAGGTATGTTTGAAAACATACAATGTCAGTGTTCATTATTTTGGGATATTTTAAAAATTAGACTTGTTTGGAGAGGAAAAAAAAAAAAAAGAGAGCAAAACATAATGAATAATGTGCATCATGTTCTTTCATGCAATTATAAACAAATTTATAAACCAGCAAATGATAAATTCAATGAAATTTCTGTCTCCATGGATTTTTCTCTTCCCAGCCATGATCATTTTGGTACACTTACTTCACACAACATTAGTGTAGTGTGTAACAAATCTCTGTAACTATGTGTAACTAATCATCAGAGTAATTTGTTCACAAGTTTTTCAGTGTACAACACTCATATTTTGCTTCAATGATTTTATTTTAAACCAACCCTATTTCTATTTTCCTAGTATCATGTGAGTAGACTAGATTTATTGTAAGAATATCCTAGTGCTACTTTTAAATATTTTAACTTTGAATATTAAAACACATTAACATTTTAATAATATTAACTACATTCTTTACTTAACATCGGTGTTCAAAAATATAGATCCATGAAAATACAACATTAGTTTAAAATGTAATACAACAATAAGACATTGTTTTATGATATGCATGACATTTGCAATAACCAAAGGTTAAAAAACAACAACAACAACAACCTTTATGAAATAATCACAAATTTACTACTTCATAAAATGTATAATGAATTACCAGTACAACAACAAACTAAAGCTAGAACTTAAATTGCAGTATTTTATCTTTATTATTTCCCAGACTTCAATTTGGTTTGTGTAGCATTCATTACAATTCTATCAAAGAGCTAGTGAAGAACAAACAATGGAATACTAAATTATTTTTATCTTTGGAAGGAGAATGCTACAAGAACACTAATGACAAATGCTACAAATAGCCTTGGATGGACATGCCAAGAAAGCCATCAAAGGGATCCCTTCTGGTTTCTCTCCAGTGGCAAAGGATATTACATACCATGATAAATGTAGACCTTTAAACACTCAATATCACTCACCCTAAAGGTATTTCAGAGGCCTCATTTGCCACCTAAACCAGAGTTCTTGGTTTCAAACCTTGCAGTAGGTTTTCACATACCGAACATCCTCGTGTCATGCTAATGGTATCTGTCTAAATGCTCGGTAAAATTAAATCTGAAATTCTACGGCCTAAACAGATCTCATTTATGCTTATATAGAGAACAAAGCAAGTTACAGGTAAAAATAACAGAAACTACTGTTTTGTCAATACATAACTGGCAGCAAATATGGAAGATAAAAATTAATTGGTAGAGCTGGCAACTATTGTGCAGGCTAACTAGAAAATTAACAACAATTCAGTCAGGGACAGATCAATGGAAAGTTTCTGATGTCCAAGTATTAGGCAACAACAACAGTCTCGATTATGTATCAATCTTGTAATGGTCAGAGTTTGAATCAATTCAAACTAATTTGAACTAGTTCTTTTCTTTTTAAATTTAATATAATTTCCTTGTGTTAAAAGATGGCTTCTCTGGTTTGGTTGTTGGCTTCAGTCATACTATTTCATTCAACATAGAAAGAAATCTTTGATAACTGTTTCATTGTCATCTTCACTTTCTAGTCTACGTTAAGCTTTCTTGATGATGCACACTTGTTTTTACATTTTATACAATTAAATTAATGTAATAATTCGAGTACCTGATCGCTGACTTATTGTAACAAGTAATTTTTTCACAACTAAGAAGAAGAGAATATTCATTTGACATTTCTTTAAGAGTGAGCAGTTCTGAAACTACAAAGAATGCTTATTCGCAATCTCAGCAAAGATTTTCTAAACATGGCAGTGTTTGATACCTTTCAAAATAAAATCTCTCTCTCTCTCTCTTTCTTTCTTTCTCTCTCTTTCTCTCTCTTTCTCTCTCTTTCTCTCTCTCTCTCTCTCTCTCTCTCTCTCAATTTTATTTTAAACCATTTGTTTCAGATTAGGTCTTGACCCTTTGATGTACTGAACTCTAAGACCTCAATTTTTAAGTATTTTGTCACCAAAGAGTTGCTTCAATTTTCCCAAAACATTTGTATTTCTAACTTCTTCTAATTTCTCTTCTTTTTACAGATTTGGAGATATTATGCTTTATCCAGTTTGACTTTTTTGATTTTATTCCTGACTTATCCCTTACTTATTGAGTTTGTGACTGCATTTTTGCTGCTTATAAAACTATTCTTTCAACTAGACCTTGCATCTTTTCTTCTGTACAAGCTTTTACTTTAGAACAGACATATGTAGTACTACTATAATAATAGCTCTTTTTCCCATAATGATTCTAATATGTGTATTTTGCATTTATGAGTCACAGATGCCTTCATCTTTAATCATTTAGACAAATATGTATACTCTGAATAGAGCTTAATGATGATGGTTTCTCCTTTTGTGTTTCTGGCTTTCCTGAGCATACATAGACTTTTCAATAATCCAAAATTAATACTGAAGAGGAAGAGATAAATTACTAACAAAATCTAATTCTTATTAGAGGCTGTGATCAGTTAACTTACATGAAAGGAGTATTTTCTATGCATTAAACTGATCATAAGTAAAGCCCTCTGGATGTTCAAGGAGCCACTCCTGTAAAGAACATAGATGGACATAAAATTGTCAGTTAGTTAAGTTTTTGAAAACCACAGATGACTGACCTCAAACTAAATATTATTTATCAGAAAATCAGTTTTCTTGGACCAGCACATTTGCTGAGGCATCAATTTCAATGAAAATTAGGAATAGAAATAATATCTACAATTATTGTTTCATAAATGTAACTAATTATACTTTCTTCCTTAGAACAAAGTCCCTAATTTGTTTTTTTATATGATGACTCATTACATTATAAATATTATTTTTTTAAACATACCATGTACGAAATAATGAATTAGTTTTTGAAAGAAGAGAAAATGTATTCTTTCTGCAATATAAATCAAAATTGAGACTGAGATGCAAGTCAATAATTTAGCATTTTTACAAACTATTTTGGATCTTCTTATCAAATCACTCTTACCAATAACAATTGCACAATTGTTTTGTTAGGAACATAAAAGGTTTTGAAAATTCATGTTTTATGAAAAATAAATATAAGTAGTAAGCGATGATTTTCAAATAAAAAAAATAAAATGTCTTAAAACCTCCAGTTTTAAACAATATGAATTTGGTATTCAGTGAAAAACTTGTGAACATTGGTATCAAATCACTGATTAAATGAATACAAATATAAATACGTATCACATATAGTAGTTTACATTTTATCAAATCCTTCATTCTTTTCAATTCATAAACTTTCATTTTTGTACTTCTAATATCACAAAAATTGTACAATCATATTAAAAAATAAATAAATCCATAAAGTAAGTTTATTCCGCCAGCGGAAAATTTCTTAGCCAGAAATAGGATGTTTCACCTTGGGCAAGTGGTGCGTATACACAGCTGGAACAAGAGCTTTCAGCACAGTGTGGGTGATGATGGCAGTAAGGCCCCAGATGCGGTACTCTCCTCCAGTGAACACTGGCAGGGCAAAACTGCCTCGAAACTGAGTGTATCTGTTGCACAATACATAAAGAGCATTATTTCACAGAAGATAGTTGTACATAATTTATAAATGGAATAATATAATTAGCCTGACCGCAAATACATCAAAAAATACAAGCAACCTAATCCAATTAAATGATACTTGTAATTGAAATAATTTTTATTCAATGATGATTTATGATAGACTCAACAACTTAGCACAGCCTGACAACACAGCTGAGTGCTTTCCCTTCAATTCTTGGTCTATAAGAGAATTCAAATAAAAGGAAAATATATAAAAAAAATTAGAAACAAACAAGTGAAATAAATAATAGGTTTTTGCTTGATTTTAAGTGACACATTTAATGTAGAACATATAGTAAAGCAAGAGTTACAGGAAACCAATAAAAAAATCATTGCGAGAGGGCAGGGCTCTGACAGATAATTTGCTAACCCCAATCTCACAAAATTTGGTCTATTGGTCACAAATGGTCACAAAATTTGAATTAAAGTTTTTTAAATTAAAAATTATATTTATGTAATTAAATGACGTAATGAAAATGGTAAATCAGGTGGCAGAAAAACAACTACAAAATTTATGGCTTAATTAATTCTCCCAATTACCCAATAATGTAAGGAATTACAAAAATAGGGGTGGGGCGAAAAAGAAGAGGAGTGTGGAAGAGGGGAAAGCGAATAGTGTGAGTTTGGCGGAAAGAAAGAAAGTAGATGGAGAGTAGAGGGAGTTTGGGGGAAAGGTGGCTGCTCACCGGAAGAGCTTGGGGTCGCAGAGGCGCTGCAGGGGCACGGCGAAGGCTGCCTCCACCTCGTGCGGGCAGAGGCGCAGCGCGCGCACATCCACGCGCCCCACGAAGCCCACGAAGGGCAGCACGGCGGCGTCGCGGCGCGCCGTGCCCACCCACGGCCCGTGGCCCCACACGCGCACGCCGTCCGCCGCCAGCCCCAGCTCCTCGCGCGCCTCGCGCAGCGCCGTCGCCTCCAGGCTGCCTCCGTCGCCCGCCTCCTGCGCACGCGGATGGCTGCTCTCATTGGGTTTCCGTGCTTTCTCCTCGTCCAGGTGAATGCAACAACGAGTTTTAAGGGACACTGTCTTCCTAAATAATACACATCCATCTTTCCTTTCCTTTTGCAAAATATTTGATGTTAAAGTAGTTGTTCGACACTTTATTCTCCAATTTCAGGATTCAAAAATTCCGGCTTTCATGTTCCGTGATTCCCTTTACGGATTCCCGTTAGGGATGTCCGAGAACTGTGTCCTATTACAGTGTAGCCAAATTTGGTGTTGTAAGCTGAATGCTTTGTGGTTGTGAAAATTGCAACATGGGACCTGCAAATGGCGGCTGTATGCGGGCGAAGCCCGGGATCGGTGATTTGGGAAAAGTTTTCTTGCAAGATGTCTAGAGCTACCTACTGACGCGTTTTTGAACTTCGTCTCCAAATACTACTACTGAACAAAACCTATTCTGTGATGAAATAATGTTTCTTTCACCATGACCTACACTATATTCACTGTCTGCTTGCATTTGGCTTGCATATTCCCATCCACTAGTTTTTTGCCACCTCCATCAAAATTGTCTCTGGAGCCTCCACTACTCTAACAAACGGGCCACTGACCGCGCGCGATCTTTCTCTGCCTCGTCCTTGCCCTATCCTCACTCTTACTTACACCCACTTTCACACACATGCCGGGTGCTTAGAGCGTATCCCGGTTAGGGGGTGCCTCGCTAGGGGAAAGTCCTAGAGACCCCCCGCAAGGTCAATGTGTTTATTAGCGCCGGATCTCACAATCTAGTGGGGGAGGACACCGCCCTGCCCGGAATAAAATCTTCACTACACTAACGGGACTAATGACCACAGCTGTTGAACTCAAACTCCAATCAATCCAGGCTGCCATCCTCACTCGCCTCCTGCGCTTAAACACCTACACCACATGGCGCATGGAGCATGGGGCACGCCGCATAAGGGACCTTTGGGGAGTGTCGTTTCATGAGTGAGGATATGGGGGTGTTCCGATTTACCCGCGCCGAAAGACGCGTTATGAACAAGATTACTGAATGTCTAAGAACAAATGTTATAAACTTATAAGGCATGCAAAAAGGTCGAAAATGATAGCTTTTTTGTAATGAATAGGTAGAGGGAAATAGGATATAACGGAGTACATATATGGACTTGGCCCTGATTTTTAGGCAACCCCCTATGTTCAGATGTTCGTCGGGCCACATAATCATCGAGTCAAGGAGATTATTCATGTTTCTACCGAACACTTGTGAATAAGGGGCTGCCTGAAACATCCAATTCGCACTACGAGTTCATTGGCAGAAAGTTATAATTTTCGATTCCTCTATATGCCCTAGAAATATGAAAAATTTATTCTTCTATCCTGTATACAAAACCTTAAACTTACCTTAAACATCTATCCTGTATACAAAATGTTTATGGAAAAGCTTAATAATTTTGCATTAATATTTTCATACAAGAAATAGTGTTCACATTCTTTAATTAGCACTGTACCACGCTTTTTAAATTAAAATTATTTGGCGTCAAAAAGCATTTAAAAACTTTGTGACGAACTAAGGGTGAATGGGCAGTCTGTGTAGGTTTATTGAGTTCGTGTTAGTGTTAAAAAAAACTACTGTTTTCTGCTGCGTGCTACGGCGCGCCGGTACGCAGCCTCAGATCTTGTCCCTGATGTCAATGAGCAGCTGTCGATAAAAGCCTCGGGGCGGACGCCGCGATCGACTCTGTTTTCAGAACCTTGCAGAAGGCGGAGGTCTATTGCTAGAGACCGCTGCCGACCGGCCGCAGAGAGGCAACAAACGAAAAGACGAATATTTCCTCACCGTGCTGCCTGAGACGAATTGACTTATAATTTCCGAGTGCTTTGAATTTTTCAAGCGCAAGGCATAATGGGCTGCGGGTGCGGATGGCTGCCTCTTGCAAAATGTATTTACGCGGATTGTATGAAAGAGTTATCAATTGCAAAAATTGTGTAACTACTAATCTATCGAGTTGAATTTTGAAGTATGTGGGTGACGTCATTGTTTGCGTTCATTCACAATTTGTGCTCATCATTAGCTGAGGATAAGTCTGGGCTGTGCGTAGGGTAGGTGGAACGCATATGGAAAATATTCGCACTTTATGAAGGGCCGGTGGAAGAACTCTCCAAACTTCATCCACGGCCTCCTAAAAGCGCGCGGAGCAGTCCATAACAATTCTTTAAGTACGAAGTTTCATAACCAAACATGTATGGCCAGCTGGTAGTATATGGTTCGTATGGCGACACACCATGTCAGGACGTGAATCAAGGATGGGTTAGTATTGCAAATTAAGCACATACTTACGGCTCCCGTTGGAAAGGAGCACAGATGTCTTAACGTTACGTATTAGTTGATAAAAATGTAATAACCCGCTTACAATTGTATTAGTGATGTCAATAATTTCACAAAATAATTTCAGACTTTAAATATTAAATATTTCGAGGTTTATCATAGTTAGGGTCTCTTTTTTTCTGTCAGTAGCGTAAACATGATTCACAGTACAATGTTTCTGTCCAAAAAGTCAGTAAACCTCTTATTTTGGGCCCGAAACGTACTTAAATATCTTTGTGGGAATTCTGATTTGGTGTTGTTGACGTTCTTATAAGAAGAAATAAAAGAGGTCATCTTCGTCAACATATCATATGTTGCGAAGATGACCTTTTTTTTCTTCCTTTTTTTTTTTTTCCAGGCGATATTTTTTAGTTGCATATCAAATTTTCAGAATGTACTCCTGCCGTAATTAACACAATCCTACTAGCCTTCTCACTCCCTCTCTAAATCACTTCAAATGGCATTATCTTCTCTATCAGCTTCTCAGTTTTATCATAGCACATGTTGTACACATGTCTAAATCTAATCATCAGAGTACGATCTAATTGAGAGGCAAGGTTGTTTCTCGTTATGGACTGAACTACCTTTTATTTGAAAATTTCAAATAATATTTCAATTATTTTACTTTCAAAATGTGTTACAACAAAATATTTCAATTGAAGGTAGGGATCCAAATTTCGTTATCACAGTGACAGAAAATATTGTATGTACGCTTATTCACGAACATTTAAATTTGAGGTGCCAAGTTGCAAGAATATGTTGAACAAGTGTTGATGAATGCAACATTAAGCAAATAAACAAAGATTAGGAAATATCGTGGACATTCCAGAATATTTTAGAATACATACCGCATGTCTTTTTTGATCCTCCGAACTTAAAAATGTCCATACATAATAAACAAGGTATCGTTTCGTATTATTATCATTGTCATAAGTATTATTTCCGAGAATTGTGTCTCCCCGTATCTCATGCTGATGCTTCCCTCTTGCCCGTTCTCCCATTCTCACCATTATTCTTTGGTTTGGCAGTTGGGATTCGGGCAGAGATAGGTTTGCCTCGCTTTTCTGTCCTTGCTACGAGCCATTATTTGAACCTAAAACGAAGTCCAGGTTTCAGTTCTTTACTGTCGATATTTTTCAGACTGATATCTATACAGTCTGGATACTTTTAATAATGTAATTTTAAGAGTCTTAAGTGTATGTGTCAGAAACGTTCAGATGATATAGCTCTATATCCTTCATTTATTTATTCTGAGTTGGTGGCAACAAGGGAAGATAACTCCACTAGAAAAGCTGCTGCTATTGCGCATCACTAGGAAACCACTGTCGGCGTCATCACGTGACACCCAAACGTAATGAAGCACAAAAGTTTGGTTCAACGTAACATTTCCGTTGTAGGACGCAAGTTTCAAAAGAGCGCCGAGACCCACGCAAGAGGCGAGGGCGTGCGTCACAGGGATCAGGCGGGTTGCCAACTCGCCTCCCCTGCGCCTTGTGACGTCATGAGCGACAACCGAAGCGGCCCACATCAACCCACGCCCAGAAGCGACGAGGCCCGAGATTACAGGCAGCGCCGGATTAATTCATGGCTCCCAAAGCATGACCTCACAATGGGGCACACCACTAATATAAAAATGTTGAACGTAGCTCAAAGCATTCAAGATATAAACACATTAGTATTAACTTATGCCACCGAAACGTCCGGCGAAAATAACATCAGAGTCTCAGCATAATGAAGATAAAAAATTAAAACGATCTCTCTTGGAGCGAAACCAAACTTGAGAGTTGTGGTTCATATCCAAGAGTACTATATCAGACCATTTGGCTTGCGAGTGTCGCTACGACTTCGTAGTCGACCGTTCGACAGCACTTCGCTTTCCAATGTTCTAAAGGAGCTTTGTGCTACTCTTGCTAGTTAATAGTTATCTTCTCCTTGGAAGACATTCTCGGATCGCCCGCCAGTTAACTGTACATTTGTTTCAAGCGAGAATTCAAAGCACGCAAAGTACTTTGATCATTAGTACTGTGAGCGTGAAGGCATGAGGTAGCGTTGCTCACCCCCTCGCAGGAACGTGAGGTCCAGCGCCGACTACGCCTCGCCGCCTTGCGAGGTATTTCCCTCTGCAGAATACCTTCCCCAACGGCGCCCGCCCCAGTCGGGAGAAACTAAGTTCTCGGCTCCCATAGCATGTGTAGAAGCGAAGGGCATGCACGTGTAGGTGCGTTTAAATAAAGAGAGGATATAACAAGGAAGAGGAAGGAAATATTGTGTGCGGCTGTGGCAAGTTTGTTAGGGTAGTGTCGGTGAACCCTGGAACCCTACCGATCAAATCTTACACCTCTCGCGCCACCGTATGCGCAGCGTGAATCTAGAAGAGTGCTAAGCGCCGATGACTGAGAGCGTCCCAATCGATGCCGCCCACTTGCCTGGCTTCCGCGCTCGCAGCCCTCTTCCGTCCCCAGACGCCCACATCCCCTTCTCGGGCGCATGCACGGGAAGCTGCTCTACGATTATTTCCGCTCTCCTACGAGGTTCTTCGTTTCGATTCGTTTCGTATCCGTTTATTTGCGCTATTCGTTTCGCACATTTGTTTACTTTCTTTGTCAACTACCTTATTTCTTCTATTTAATATCCCTTTTCTTTTGTAGAAACCTAATTTTTCGTATTCTCTTTCGTATTCATTGCCTTCTGCTCTTCTTTAACATACCATTTTTCTAGTTTCATATTCTTCTTTCTCGTCTTCTCCTCGTTTTGAGAAATCATAACATTTTTTTTTCCCATAGTTTATATCTCCTATCTTTCACATGTTTTCTCACTTCTTTGTAGAAACAAAGAAGTTCTCTCGCATTCTCCTTCTTCTACTTTCAATAATTGTTCATTTATTCCCTTCTTTATCATCGTCATCATCTTTCTTCGATTTATTAACTTCTATTTGCTCATCGTCACATTGACCAAGACAAACACAAAACGTTTTGATAAGACGAGTACTATAGTGAAAATCGAGATAAGTTCTTACCTGCACCATCTTCTCTCCGTCACGTTCCATGCAACGACCCATTCGCTAAAACCATTTTACAAATGCCTAGACCACATTTCTTTTAGGATAGCACGAACTTTGTCTTCATAAGGGAAAAGATAAAATTCACACAGAGGCCAGGTATGCGCACTAGGTTGGACGAGATTGTTTTAAGACTTGACTCCCTCAGAAGTTGCTTTTGTGTCATGGGTAGGTGAGGAGAGGCATTGACGTAGTTGAAACGGATTACACATAAACATGGATTTCGCTCTCACGACTTATTAACATATTAAAAAATCTGGACACGCAAATTGTGGTGCACCATCTTGTACTGACTAGAGTGACACAGTCGCAATATGGCCACTAGCTGACAAAATAGAATTAATCTTATCAGCAGAGGAACAGAGAGAGGGAGACGGAGGGAGAGAGAGCGAGAGAACGGGAGAGAGAGAGAGTGAGGAACGGGAGAGAGAGAGGAGAGAGAGAGGGAGAGAGAGAGGAGAGAGAGAGGAGAGAGAGAGGGAGAGAGGAGGGAGAGAGAGGAGAGAGAGAGGAGGAGAGAGAGAGAGAGGAGACGGAGAGGCGAGGGAGGAGGAGGAGAGGAGAGCGGAGGCGAGGCGAGGGAGAGGAGACGGAGAGGCGAGGCGAGGCGAGGGAGAGGAGACGGAGAGGCGAGGCGAGGCGAGGGAGAGGAGACGGAGAGGCGAGGGGGAGAGGAGACGGAGAGGCGAGGCGAGGCAGAGGCGAGGCAGAGGCGAGGCGAGGCAGAGGCGAGGCAGAGGCGAGGCAGAGAGGGAGGCAGAGGGAGGGCAGAGGGAGGCAGAGGAGACGAGAGGAGGGAGGAGAGGAGGAGACGGAGAGGAGGGAGACGGAGAGGGGGAGAGAGGAGGAGACGAGAGGAGGAGACGAGGGAGAGGGAGGGAGAGACGGAGGAGAGGAGAGGAGAGGGGAGGAGAGACGGAGAGGAGGGAGACGGAGAGGGAGGAGACGGAGAGGAGGAGACGAGAGGAGGAGACGGAGAGGAGGAGACGGAGAGGGAGGAGACGGAGAGGAGGAGACGAGAGGAGGAGACGGAGAGGAGGAGACGGAGAGGAGAGACGGAGAGGAGGAGACGGAGAGGGAGGGCGGAGAGAAGGAGACGGAGAGGGAGGGAGACGGAGAGGGAGGAGACGGAGAGGGAGGGAGACGGAGAGGGAGGGAGACGGAGAGATACGGAAAGAGGCGGAGAGAAGGATGGAGAGAGGAAGGGACGGAGACACACACATAGAAATGGGTTGTTAATTTGTTCGAAAGGATCGTAGGTTCGAATATTTTTATACATAAATTTATTCTATTAAGGGATAAGTTTCTTGAGAAAAAATTATGATGATATCCCCGACAATTGAAGGAAAATACACTGTAAGAGTTTCATAAATATTAATGCTCTTTTGTAGTATTGTTTTACATTTGAAGCCTGTACATGTGATTGCAGTTTTCTATCAGTTTTAAAGGAGTATTACTAAAGAATTTCGCCAACTCTTGCGAGATCGAATCTTTCCTTTGAATCTCATGTAAGATGTCAAGATCGAGTACAACGAGTAAAACCTTTTGAGTAAGCTTTTCGAGACAACTGTCAGGTTAAATAATTAAGTAATTCCCTCTCTCTTATTTAAACAATTTCGTCAAAAGAAAATTGTTCACTTAAAATTTGCAGAATTTTGAAGGTATTTTACAATTCTTTCTTCGGTAATGAAGATGGAAAATTAGCGAGAATTTACTCAAAAGACGCGAAATGGTAATCTGCAATGTGAATTGGCTGCCAGCAGATCCGCTTAGGAGGTCGTCTGGGTTTGCGGCGCCCGATACCGGATTATTGGTTGTGTCGGACAAGCGGGCTTCCGGATTAGCTAAATGGCCGTCGTTGTTTCGCGTAGCCCTAAGCCAGCGAAAGAGACATGCGACTGACCTTCAGATCTGTTCGGCCCAGGTGCCGTGCTCCATGCACCCATGACAAGATTCCAGAGATAGAAAGTAGGGGTTATAAAAGTTCACACGAAAACTCTTGTTTGGGCCTAACAACGATGTCGTTCTTTGAGACATCTATTAAATTTTATAAATGTTTCAATATCTATTGACACATAAATCAAAATCATTAATTTCATTAGTAACAACTTTATTGAGCATACATAAATGTCTATCAAGGGTAAGCTAGGATAAGCCGGGTTAGATATAAAATGTAGTGGGGCTACAGCAGTACACATTTTCTGGCATATTTATAACTTTCCCTAATTTAGAAAACTCAACCCTAGCGACCCCATGCATGCTATAAGAACGCAAGTGCTCTTTTTGATGCCCGTGATTTATGTTGCTACTAACAGCAACCTAGCCGACCTTTGATGCTGCAAAAATACTCGCACCCGAGTACTGCGGGTTGCATCATTTGATCTACGCACGGATGAAAAGATGCCTTCTCTGCACAGAGGCATGTCACAAAATCCCCAAAGAATATCTTAAAACGTTCTAAGTGTTAATAACATTTCATTAACCTTGAAAGTAGTGATACAATTTAAAAGCACTAATCTGAAGAATTGATTTATAGCCATTTTTCGAAGAACGTTAAGATTTTAAAAATGTATTTGTCATATTCAAGGGAAGTGTAGATCTCTTTAAACGCAAATTTCTTAATGTTTATTAAATTTGTTAGATTTCGCACGGATTGTCGACTCCAACCTACTTTCGAAAATCACAGGGAAACAGCGTGGGGCGCGCGGCCTGAACCTGGCAGAGCCACAATGCTCTCTCCTCCTCTTGCAACATGCTGCCAAGATTATGGCCAATAGTTGGCATGTTCCGTTCGTAACGATGATTTCCTCGATTGGCATATGTTTGCTTTCGATTTTTTCATTTTTTATAAAAATTCTACTTCTGATTCGAAATTTTTGGGAACACCTTTGGTCTTTTTCAATGATCTTTACAATGATAGTTACCACACATAAAAAAAAGGTTAATTTTTAAATTACGTGTGTCCAATTTTATTGTTTAGACATTCTGGGGGAATTAATTTTATAAATCTGGAATCCAATCCAAGTCCAAGGTTGTTCATAGATGTACACATTAAACGACATACTAAAGATGACTTACATAATAGGATTTCTTCCCAAAAATGTACAGACGAAGCCCGAATAATGAATGCCCGAATAATGAATGAAGTTTTGTGGTCGTGCAGAATTCTGTATGTGTAAGGTCAACTTAATACTGAGGGCGTATTCACTTGCACAGCACCAGGATGCGAACAGGCAATTTTATCCAGAGAAAGACATTCAAAACTCCAGGAGGGACGAATGGAAGAGTTCTTGTGTGAAACGAAGACCATCTTCGTAAGCGAATCATCCTCTGTAATGTTTTCTTATGTAATTTCTCTCATTTGGAGTCTTTGATTTGAACATTTTAAACTATGAATATCTATAAGGGACTTAGAACAGGAGTAATTATGCCCGTGGCAAGGGGAAATTAATACTTTTTCCAGCAGGGGCCAACCCACTATTTAGGAAGGGGGAGGATTCCTGGCATCAGCCCGGCAGTTCACATCCTCCACAGGACATGAAACGTCTCCAGTCGCATGTCTAAAACTGCAAATAGTTGGGAGCGTATTGGAGAGGGGATCTGTTTATTGATGAAGTGCTGAGCCTCTTGGGCGGAGTTTCAACAGTGAGTCGTCGGCGAGTGACGGCTTGATCTCTCACGCACGACCCTGCGCTTACCCTCGACCGGGTTTCATAAACCAGCATGCAGAAAAGGTGACTTTTAGATACGAGTATATAAAATATCACACACGTTTTAATGCGTAAATATAGATTTGCAAGCATAGTTGTTTAAACTAAACTTTTGAATACGATGGCAGATCGGAAAGTTACGCGCAATATTTTTTTTCTGCTGGTATTGCAACTGGAATGGTGAAATTGCACGATGAGATAGTTTGAAGTTTGCGCTATAGAGGGCACTTTGTTTTTACGTGCAGCTTTAGCGAATGTTGCCTGAACTAGGAAACAAAATGGCGCGCATGTTACTGCCACCAACTTGTGAAGAACATAAAAGTGTAGTGCGAAATTCGTGGGCCAAATAGCATAATCCTAGTGAAATTCACTGGCACATGCGTGGTGTGTATGGGGACGACTGAGTGGGCCGAAGCAATATCTCCAGGAGGGGCGCGTTCTTCCAGGAGGGCTGCACTCCAACCAAACGGACTTCTATGAACAGGGCATATTGAAACTGGTAGTACACTAGCAGAAATATATTGACAAACTTGACGACTACGTAGGAAAGTAGATCAAAGATGTAAAGAGTTGGTGATTTTGTGTGTTTTTGTACCAATTAAAGTTTTGAGCAAAAAACAAATTATTATGTGTTACTTTTCGATCTGCCCTCGTAAACAATTAGCGTCGTCTGGCGTTAGGTCTTAAAATTTCAAGAACTTTCTTTACCTTAGATTCGGAAATCCTCTTTTCATTGCTCATAACATACACTTCCTTCCCGTAGTTATCACAAAACTAAATGGAATATGTTCGAGTTGGAACAACAGTACAATTGACACAATTCACTAACAAACAGATGTTTTTACAAAAACGGAAGTTTAAGAAAGTGTTACAACACGATAGAGCGAGTTTAAATTCTAATCCCAGTACTTCAACATAAAATTAATTTCATGCATATTATTGAACGACAAAGAATTATAACTTTCAAAGTACTAAACTATAAAAAAAAACTACCATTGATTCTGTACTGTTGAATGGTTGAAGGGAGTACACCCTGCCTCTATGTTATTTTAGGACATGCACCAGTTGAAATATGTCGATGCCTTAGTGCACAAACATTGTATGTCCATTGTCTACGCGTGTCACCCTCACACTTTTTGATTTAAGATCATTTTTGAAGACCTCTTATTCATATCCAGTGTTCAAAGATCGTACGTCCATATTCAGAGGGATCATGCTTTTTTCTAGAAAGCAGACGTCGCTCCTTACATAACTGCACCTTTACATACTTTCATTCTCGTTTTTCTCGAAAGTAGGTATTCTGGGCACACAGAAATATTAAGAATTTAAAACAGAAAAAATGATATCCCGAGGTAACAAGAAGAGGAGGATAAAGTTTCGGTTTACATTTCGACGCCAGCGTGAGGCGAAAAAGATATACTTTTTTTAGAACGGTAAAAAAACAAACAAATAACTCGAGAGATCCTGAGGTGAGTTCGTTGTTGCATGCCGTTTTGCAGTTACTTTCTACTTGCGTCATGTAGGCCCTCTGCGATATTTGGACGCACTGCTAGGACATGCTGAGTTGTTGAGAAGGAGATCTAGTAGCGGGGACCAGGGTGGCTTCATACTTGAAGACAAGATTCCATTACACATTCTGGCGCCCAGCGGGAGACGGTAAAAGATCGAGAAATATTAAGACCAGAAAACAGAAAACAAAAAAAAACTGAGATTGTGAGTTTAGTTCCGTTGTAGCCAGTAGAAATTCAGTTATCCCCTTCTATTTGCATCCTAGCAGCACTATGGATTATTGGATGCTCTGCTAGAATGCAGAGTAATTTGGAGAGATTTAGCAGAGAAATACGGTATACTACAAACTACGATCCGCCCCAGGCTACCCTCACATCCATCTTCAATTCCCAATCCAGTATTACAGCGCGCCAGGAAAGCGTCTCCGCTGTGGGACCTTGCCAGTGAGAGTGGCAGCGATAGAAATTGTGTTGGTAGTACGCGCTGCAGTTTGTACAACCACAAACACAACAGACGGTGGAAGTGTTGTCCCCTTTACTTGTTTCGCAGTGATCCGGTTGCTACCAACATAAATGCAATGTTTGATACGAGGCGCTGACTCCACTCAGTGCGGAGAGACTTTCCTGGCGCACCCTACAAACAATTCGTAATTTCACGCCTGTTAATGTACGATAAGTAATGGTAACCTCACCTGCATGCCGCCGGGGAAGGAGACCTGTCCGCGGTAGTGGCGCAGCGCGGCGGCGCGCAGCGTGTACAGCAGGCACACGTCGTCGCCCCCAGGCACGCGGCACGGCGTGTTCGCTAGCACGGCCTCCTTCGACAGCCCCGGCGGCGGCGCCCCGCCGGCGCCCCTGCCAGGTATTGCATTTTTAAATTAGGTCGTGTCGTGACCGGCCGCACAGTTTCGAAGGTGCCGCCACAGTAGGGCGTTACCGCCCCTGGCGGCAGCGGCCAGCGGCAAGCGCAGGCCTTAAAAGATGTGCGGCCGCCACGCCTGAGCGAGCGGGGCGAGTCACAACCTCCGCCCCCGGCTACGCCTGCCAGCCTGCGGACCTTGCGGCCCGGAGCGAATATAAGCCGGCCGCCCGGGAAAGGCAGAGAGTGAGCGGCCGAGTAACTGCGAGGTGTGTGGCGACAAGTGATAGAACCTGGGATATTGTGATTACGACGAACAGTGCTGCGACCACGGACTTTCCCACTACGGAGAATTGGTGACTCGGCGATATTTTGGTGTTTCTACTGATTACGACAACTCGGCTAAGTTTCTTTGTATTTTCCCCTGGATATTCGGCACTATAGCTTTGTACCTGTTTTCTCTATCAATAAATTGTTGATTGAAGTTTGAGCGTGTTGAATTTGGACACATCAGGTGGATCCTAAGATTTAGTGTTGTGGAAAACTATAACATACTATAGGTCCAGACCTTGGTAAATTTTAATTACATTTTCATTACATTTGCATTTACATTGCATTTTAATTACATTTTCAGAAACATATTTAACTATGTGCACAGTGAATAGAGATTTGTTTCGGAATTTGTAAATATCCCTCATTTCCTAAGTCTTGGAGAATAAGTAAGGCCTACCGAATATCATGAAACAATATTAGAGGTTTCGATTTTTCGTACAGTATTGTGAATTTATGCTTCATTTTCCTGTAATTCTTCCTTTTATGTGAAGTAATCGCAAGGGTTCAGCTAGTTCCCACGTAACTTCATTTGATTCGTATTTGCTCGACTGCATCACAGGGACACAGCATATACTACCGCTGGAGTGGAAGAAAATTCCAAATAGAATGATCAGTGACTTGCATCGTAAGTCAGTGATTACACCCGATATTTCTGGTAGAGTATGATTATCCGATATAACTATCGTAATAATGTTAGAGCTCGCGCATACGCAGATTCTTAAAGTGGGTTCATATCGTAGACGACATAGTATTTCACGCTCTGTAAAATGTAATTTCCTCCTTGTTTCTAGGCACAAATGCGGCCGCCGCTCTCTTCTGATTGCTTCTTAATGATCTAATCTGACTTTTCGTACAAAGACACCACCACACGACTCCTTTTATGTGGTATGTGGAAGTGTAGTTTTCCCTGGTGGTGGAATTCTCGAAGTATTCGTTCTAGAGAATGACGCTCTTTCCAAGCCGCGTATACTGCGTTTCTGGCATTGTAAGACCAATTATGACTGATCACAAATATGTTAACTAGACTGGATTTTGTTTGCAGCGATCGTGGTAATATGAAGTCCGAGTACGCTGAGCCGAAGGTTGCTAGTTCAAATTCCATGTTTTTATTTGTGGCATTGTTGGCTTTTTACAAGTAGTATACCATTACATAATACATCTGCAACATCATTTCTTTCATAATCATTCATGTCTCATTATCACTGATCAAATCACCCCTAATCATCCATCATATCCATCGTCTCCTATATTATTTCAGTAGTATACATACCTTTTGCGACTCTCACAGGCAACCGATCTTTATAAATGAGGTCTCTAAAGAAAGAGAATTTCACAGAGACGTGGCAAATTGCATGTTGACTCAAAAAATCCAAAGGACTAGTTTTAATAAACGCAACCAAATATTCATATAAAATGCAACCCGCAACACTCGTCCGATTTTTTATTCTATATTGTTAAATAACTCTCAACCAAAGCGTTTTAGGTCCTTAAAAACGAAACTTTTTAGGCCAAAGGCTTCAAAGAAACGTTCCTCACATAATCTATAGGATGAAATCATCTTCAACATTCTATTACATTTTTGCTTCGACGCTTCTCGATTCTACCCCATCTGTTCAGGGCTTGTATAATATGCAACTGTATGAAATTAAACTAATTACTTGATATTTTACGCGATTGACGGGTGTACCTCTCTGCTCGGTTACAGAAGTTAAAGACGTTAAAGAAGAATAGTTTTGTATTGACAAGGGTGTATTGTATTATCAATTATAAGAAGACACATAGAACTTGTGACAGACGGTAAGAGGGTCTCGAAGAGAAATATATACTACAGGCTTAATATGAAAATAGAAAAATTGGGAAGATGGTGGGGTTTAACCTGAGAGATTTCGCACGGTCACGCTATTAGTTTATCATTATCGCTGACTCTATCATCCTTCCAGTGGAAGGCAAAGGCAAACTGCCACTGTGATCAATTATTAGGAATCACTAATATTATTTTAATAATCTGAAGTGTAGAGACTGTGGAACTCCTCAATATAACTTCACTTAGTACAGGTAATTAACGACAACTTACTCATAGAATTGTAATATTAAGGATTGAGTACGCCTATATCAGAAATGGAATTAGGAAAAATGAGACTTTTGCCTGACCGCGAATTCGCACATATTTTCTACACCACTTGAAGATATTATTTCCGTATATGCACCTTTCCTGGACTTCTTACGGATGTTAGAAAGCCTCCCATATTTAGGATCAACCATGTTCTCATTTTCAGAACATGTGCAGAGTGTCCCACCAACTACGGGCCACCCCCATAACATCTAAACGGTTCACGATATAGAATTAGTAAATTTCATACAGACGACGATGTAATGATGGGTTTTAATACACGAGTGTGATATTACAATAAGAGCGAGGAACTAGCGAGTATCGTAAACTTCACACGAGTGTATTAATACCCATTACATCGAGTTTCATACGGTACTTTTTTTAGAACGTATGATAACTTTTATAATTTAAACATGCACATTGAATCGTTTTGTGGCAGTTAACTAGTAGGATTCAGCCACCACCTCCTAGAGTTATAAAGCCTGCTCACTGTTTTGTGACGTCACCATAGGTAGTCATGGAGAGCGTCGGTCATTCCTCCTTTACAATTTCCACTGCATTTTCAACGCCAGGAAACCCGTTTTCACTCCTTTTGTATTAAAAATTATCAATTCATGATAAAAGTTCAAGTACATTTTTTAATAAACATTGGTTTTCAATACAGTATATATTATCCTATGAGAATACAACGGATGAATTTACTGGAAAATATTCAATCTCTGCAATTTGTTTGAAAATCTATCATTTTCTTTTGACAAAACTTAACCAAAATACAGCTTTCAAGCGTAAATGTTTGACTAAATCATTTACTGAATGACCATTTACACAAGCATCATGAACGAATTCTCTATCAGATATTTTAAGATAGTGGGTCAGCAAACATTTCTTTCATTGGTGACTTTTGAAGCATTCCTTATTATAAGGAGTCATTGGGAGCAGTCACTCAGTCATCTTACATTTTCTTCAGTGCATATTCCAGGAAACTAAATTGTCTTCCCTTTTTAATACAATAGTATATCAATGCATGATTAAATATTTGTTCTGAGCACATGGTTTTTAATTCCCTGAATAAATTTTTAACTCTGGAATGCATGTAGTTTTCTCTGTAATTTCCATTTCCAGTCTTTCTTGCTTTTCACAAGGGCCTTCCCGTCTGGAAAACTTCTTGGTAAGGTGAGCTGGACAGTTAGGGAACACAGATGGTACAGCATCACTTCGTAACTTCAGTATATTCAGTCTCGATGACAGATTCTCTCCTTGTTTATTACACACCACCTTCTCCCAATGTCATTTTGATGGAAATGAAGGAAGCATACCTGAAACAAGAAAAAAGAATATATTATAATATGTATAATATAATATAATAAAATAATAATAATAATAATAATTATGTACAGCCTTTAAAATTAAATATATACATAGAATTTAAGTTTCACTTTCAAACCAATTTTATCAAAGAACAAAAAAATTAATTTGAAATTAATTCATGCACCACTGAGACTTTTGCTTTCATACTTCCCTAAGGTAATTCCTTTGACATAAATTATTGTTTTGTTTTAGTAACTTATTCATTCAAGTTACAGGAAATTTCTAAGATTGTGAGGTTATGAATTTTTTACGCATTAGTTAAAATTGAATTCTATAACTTAAGTGCTACTATTCTAAGATTTTAACTGATAGTTTAAGTTTTTACTATCACTATTCACTTAACAGTATACAGAAAATAGTTGCAAGTTCAGCATCATATTACAAGGAAGAATTGCAAGATCTAATTGCAAACAACTTGGCTTCGTGATAGAACATTAGGAATATTACTAAATAATGTCAAAACCCTTAGCAACTTACATACAATTTATGCTTTGAATAAATAATAAATATAATAAATGTAGGTTCTACATGTGCATATGAACCTCAGCCTTACCTTCGAGGATTTGGAGGGAACAAAATCTTCTCTGTGAATAGCAGCCGTCCATTTCTTCCGCAAAGCAGGATCTATTGGAAAACCAAAAACATGTACTTTCCAGGCTTCATCGCAGTTTCCTCGACACCTCGGAACTACACATCTAAACGGCATATCAAACCGGCAGTATGCAAGTATGAACTGCACCGAACACACGGACAACACCAGACGAATTCAACTCAAAACAATATGCCTACGTCTAGGCCACCCATGCCTCATGACTACCTACGCCGCCATCTTAGTGACGTCATGTACTAGTGAGCAGGCTTTATAACTCTAGGAGGTGGTGATTCAGCAAAGTGCACCTAGCGGACAGCTACCCTAGAGCTACAGGTGGCTTTGGTTTAGCAGTCCGCCGGCGAGAGAATACAAAAGTTGCGGCAATAATTCCGAGGTCACCATTTTCGCTTTTTCTCTTATTTCTGGAATTCAACCTCTGATTCACTATACATTTTAAACCAAAGAATTGGGCGGTTTTTAAGGGCAGCCACACGGCAGCAACATACAGCACAAAATGACTGGCGTTTTGATAATGTCACTCAAATGTTCCCTCTACCACTACCAATGCGCTAGTCAAATAGGATCAAAGTGAAATTACGATCCAATTTATCTTAAATAATATTCCACGTCAAAATTACTAATAATAAAAGAAATTAAAACTGACAAGCGTAATATAATATTAAATGCAACTTTAATGGACACAATCGAACCAAACACTTACTAGAACGATTATCTATTAATTGTCACGACTTGGATTGTAAACTTGAGATTGGTCAAGAACCTGTATCATAATGAAAATTTCATACAGATTTTATTCTGTATGATAATGAGTATCACTATGCAACGGGTTGCAGTCATCAAATGACAAAATTACACAATGGGAAAATGCAATTTTCGTTCAACAATGCCTAATCATGGGGCAAATAATATGCCATAGAGAAATTATCTGTACTCAATCGTTTTAGTTTTTGAGAAATTTAATCATCTTTGATACTTTAAATAGAGCTATATATATTTTCGCCAGCGAAGGATAGATTTAGTGATATTTTTTAATGTTTTGATAGTAATTTTAGTATAAAATTATACTTTCTTACATGCTTTTTGAAATTAAACTGAGTTCTCCATTTAGTAGCCTTTGCAATGGTCGCCTTCTGTATGAGACCCGCCTGTATGAGGAAGGCTACAAAGGTGTTTTTTCTAGAGAATTATTTTCTCCAGCAGTTGATAACACTAATTGGGTAGAAAAATATCATTACGAAGTTCTTCGAAACAAGATAAAAGTTATTTAATCGTGCACCGGACAACGGCGAATTTTCGCCAGAAAACTTTTTTTTTTTTTTGTATGTTAATGCGAACCATAAAATTAGCATACGACGAGCACTTCCAACGGCCACTTCCACTGAGATTTGCGAAACATGAAGACCACAAGCAGAATACAACATTGTGTAAGTGTAAGTAGAGCGTACTGTAAGTTTGAGTCACAACGCCCGTTCTCGTTCCGATCTCGCTCCGTTTGTTCTGTCCGTAGGTGTTAGTTTTCCTTTCTAATTTCTTTCTAAAATCTTTCTAATTTTGAAGACCTTTTCCCCCACTTTTTCGTTGGCATCATTTTTTGTCCCCTGTACTTCATTTCAATGCAAGTTCATTACACATTTTTATGAATTATAAAAACTAATTAATTTGGCAATATTAAAAAAGGCTTTGATACCACGATTGTGACACACTGAAGTGTCTATTAAGCCTATATCATAAATAATATGCACTTAGCTTACATTTGAGAGCACAATTTCTCTTGGCGTACCATTTTCAAAACCTAATATATTTAATTTACAATGCAGATATTTGGGGTGTATGTGCATATTCCATAACAACAGAATGCTATATTGACATTTTGAGGGTAGAATAATTTTCTCTTCATAATTCTAAACATTAATTTTCTTCTTTTCGTCGAAATTTATTTTACATTAAAAAATATTTTTACTTGTTCGACATGTTTGCCTTTCAAGGGTTTGGACATTACAAATAAATAGCTGGCGTAACAAAAGTATACACACGGTAATTAACATTTAAATTTTGAAAGGATGTTATATAATTTAAAAAAGAAGTATATTAATAAGATGTAGAGTAGAAAGATAATGTATTGTAAATTTAGAATTTATGTTAGATGAAATATATCTTTAGGAAATTTTGATTGTATGCGTCGAGTAGAATGATACGTTTGACCTAAATTGAGAGTGCGGGTCTGTTGTAAGTCATGGAAGGAGTTGAAAAATTTAAGGCTTTGTGAACGAATTAGGTAGTGTATAGTATCAGTTTTCAGTTCATTATGTAGTTGAGAGTTGGGAATATATCATGGCGCATGAAATATTTTTCGGATCAATTTATTTTTGAGAATTTGTATTTTGTTAACATGCGTTTTGGCAGCATTGGACCAGATGAGACAAGATTAATTACGGGTAAGACGAATAACTTGTGTTGTATATTAATTTTGCTGAGGGAATGTGCAAAGGATATTTATAGTTAATGAGGGAGTGTAATTTAGGAAGTTTAGTGTTAGCTTTATGTATAATATTTTTAATATGGGCATTCCATTTAAGTTTAGTGTAAAGGGAGTCCAACATATTGGATAAGTGTTGAATGATATTCAGGGTTTAGCTTTATTTAGAATTAATATTTCTGAAAGGGTAATTGGTTTACAGAGTATAAATATTTTAGATTGATATTTATGCTCATTAATTTTAATTTGCCATTTAGAGGTATAAAGCAGGAGATCGGATTGTAGTATTTTAGGCAGTTAATTTTTTATGACTAATGAAGAATGTATCACCGACAAAGAGGGCTAATTCTGAGCATATGAAGATGGGAATAACAGAGAGAGATGTTAAAAAGTAGAGGAGACAGCCAGGACCCCTGAGACACGCCCGAGCGAACTGTATTAATTGATTTTTTTTTGTTTCTTTGGTCATTAGTCCCGTAAGTATAGTGCATGCTTTTTCTCGGGAGATGGCGGTGATCTTCCCCCGCTGGATGGCGAGATCCGACGGGTAGCTAATGGGGTTTTCCCCTAACCAGGACTCTCCCACCAGCGGGACACCGGCCCAAACGGGACAAACTCTAAGCTCCCAACCGGTCTCTCGGAATATGTGGTAGTGTAGTGCATGTTAGTGTAACTGTGTATGTAAGGGAAGAGGATAAGGCAAGGAAGAGGAATGAAAGTTCGCGCGCGGTCCGTGTCCCGTTTGTTAGGGTACTGCTCCGGCATTCGCCTGGTTTGATCGGAGAAACCACGGAAAACTACCGATCAGAGCAGCCGGCCTCTAGAATTCTGCTCCAGACAGGGAATGAATTCGACCTAGATGAAAAGCTAGTGTCGCAAATCCTGCCGCCGACAGGACTCGAACCTAGGACCTCCCGGTCAGAGGCGCTGCAGTGACATCAGTTGATGCACTGAGCTACGGCTCCCGGTGCGAACTGGAAATAGTTGAGAAAAAGTGCAATTAATTTTACATTTTGAAAGTCAGAGTCGTCATACGTCGTCACAGAAAAATGGGATAGATTGTTGGGATTGTGGGAGTCACCTCATCGGGACTTTTGACTTTAATGTTTCACTTTCTTTGCTGCACTTCTTTTCTCTTCTCGCATTGCTACACCCAGCCTAATGTAAAAAAATCAAAGAATTTTGCAGGATTATTTTTCAATATTAAGTTAAAGTAAAACGAAAAGGCCATAGCATCCTTCATTTGATGCACTTTTATATCATGATAATTCAGGAATCATTCCACTAATGAAATATATTTTCTTGTCACAAGTACATTGTAAAACATTTATAGGTAATTTGACCTCTGTTCTTAACTGCAGTTTCCCTGTCCCACTCAAAAGTTATGTTCCAAGTACTGAACGTGCTATACTTCATTTAGGTCTGCGATTTTTATTTTAACAATTCAGTTAGAACATGCGGGTTCAGACCAACCACTGGGGCAACTTTTGATTGAGAACGTGTAAAGTATGTGGGCCTCATTTGTACGCAAAGTAATTGTCCGCGTACGTCAGTTGCCAAAAGAATATTTAAGTAGAGTACACCTCTTGCATAAGTTATGTGGCCGTTCGCCAGAGAACCGTCCAGCTTTAGGAGTTGGTCGGACATGATGTTCTAAAATAACAGACGAATTTCCGTTGGGAATGGACAATTTAATATCGATTAGTGCAATAGATTATTTTATGCGATTAATCGGAAAATTGAAATAGAATTTTACAAGTATACCAATTAATCTATACATCGATTCATTTTTCCATTATTTAGCTGAATTATTTTATTCAAATATATATTTTCATGACTTTTAAAAATGGTTGTCTATTCACAAACTTTATCAGTTTAGCATTGTATATTACTCTTCGACTACAGAAAAATAAGATACAAACAGAAGCGATTGATTTCTATTTGCAAAACTGATAAAATGAAAAGTGTTCTGTTATTTTAATTTTTGTATCATGGAAATTAAATAAGAAAGTCAGATTAACTAGTGCACCTGAAATTGTTTTGAACCGAATACGCCACTAGATACTAGCATACAAGAATAACTTTCCGCAATGATTACACTTGTTGGTGTCACCCATTCTAAATATTTCCTGGAAATTTTCATTTCAAACATGACTTCACGTTTCTCGTTTGACTCTCCGGCACGTGAAGTTTCTTCATTAATAGCAATGTGTAGTCTTTGAGTATTGATATCTTCTCATTTGTTTCATAACACTGGCCTGCCATGATTTCATTGCCGCCATCTTGTATTGCTTTTTAGAATTATTTTTACACTATGAATCAGGATCCGACGTTATTTTCCCACACCACGTAACGTTTTTTCAAAAATCCCAAATTACGTTTCTATTACATTCATGCACCAATGCACTTCTTACGTTGCTACGGGAGCCTAAACCTTACAACGCCTAAGTGTAAAAGCCGGTAGATAGGCACAGTCTACCGACTTTAGCCGAAGGCAGCGAGACTGAGGATGACGGCAAAGCCGTCGAAAGCCGGCTATCTTAATAAAAATAATATGTTGACGAAGATGATCTCTTATTTCTTCTCATAAGAACGTCAACAACACCGCATCAGAATTCCCAGAATTGAATGATCCGCCCAAGTCTAGAGCCGGCTACATGTTTTGCTGAGTGATGACATTTTGTTGAGGTTTGTCCGCTAGTCTGAGTTGTGTTTCGCTTGCTAGTGACGAGAGATTTTTTTCTTCTTAAGTGTTCTGTAGTGAGGGGCATACTGTGTTTAACACATATTTCAATATAAAAGATTATCTTTTTATTGAAATTATATCAACATGCTACGTCGTGGCTGCAAGAACAGTCCAGATACATTCTGCTAAGTGTGTGGAAGTTTCGTGTCGATATGACAGCAATGCAAAATAAACGAGTTTGTGAGAAACGCCTACTATGCCTACTTCGACATCTAACAGGGAGGCCACGACAAGCGCTGCGCACCACACAGGGCTTGTAGAACGAATACAGAGCAGCTACGACAAAGGATGAACGGAGAGAACAGCGTCGCCCCTCGGAATTCCAATGGTGTGGTGACAACGTACAGACCACAGTAATTACTGCTACTTCTGTTCTATGAAAGGGAAGACAACAAGAACAGCAAGAACAAAAGTATTATTGTGTCTCCAAACAATATTCCATCAGCATTTTTACTCGTTCCTTTCGGTTATAATGTGACAGTTCCACACCGTCCTGAAAATTTACAAGTCTCTTCTGAATCTGAATGTGACGCAAAAATAACCGATCCTACCTCTGACTTATTTCTTGATAAAAGATGTTGAAAATAAACCTAAAGTTTTCAAGAAAAGTGGATTAAATGATTTTGTTCAAGATCTTGGCTTTTCAAAAGAATCTGAGAAGATACTCGGGTCTAGACTTCGTGAATGTTGGCACCAGGAAAAAATGTACTAGAACAGACATCACGAACAAGAATTTACACCTTGTTTTCTGAAGCGAGAATTTTGGCTTACTGCAACAACATCCCGGAGGTTATCTAAAAGTAGGGTTACAATAGTATGACCCTACACCATGGAGACTTTTTATCGACGCCTCCAAGCGTAGTTTGAAGTGTGTCTTTCACAATGAAACTATCTTTCATTCGGTCCCATAGCTTATTCTGTTAATTTGCGAGAAACCTATGGATGTCTTGAGATTATGTTGTGTAAACTGAAGCAGGAAAGCAGAAGGAACACAAGTGAGAGTTCTGCGGTGATTTTAAAATCATAGGTATTCTGTAAGGTGATGTCCTAATGGGACAAACGAATAAGGTTACAATACTGGACCCGAAAAAAATGGCCACGCAGGCTAAGGATAGTAGGCTCGATAAATATAAACCAAAAAACTCTTGTTTACAATTCCGATTGATTGATTATTAGTGATTCCGGGCGTGTCAACTATTGTGGTCATTAGTCCCGTAAGTGTAGTGTGTATTTTTGCTCCGAAGGTGGCGGTGGTCTTCCCCGCAGGATGGCCAGAGTCGGCGCCGACCTCCCGTCGGCTAACGTGGTTTTCCTTCGATCAGGTATCACCCTATCACCCACCAGCGGGGCACCGCCCCAGCCAGGAGAAGTCCCCGACCGGTCTTCTGGCATGTGTAGTAGTGTAGTGAATGTTAGTGAAAGAGTGTGTGTGTGTGTGTGTGTGTGTGTGTGCGCGTGTGTGTGTGGTGTGTGTGTGCGCGCGTGTGTGTGTGTGTGCGTGCGCGCGTGTGTGTGTGTGTGCGCGTGTGTGTGCGTGCGCGTGCGTGTGCGTGTGCGCGTGCGTGTGCGCGTGCGTGTGCGTGTGTAGGGTGAGGATAGGACAAGGAAGAGGAACGAAATATCGCGCGCGCTCCGTGGCACCATCCTAACAAACGTTAGGGTACTGCTCCGGTATTCGCCTGGCGTTGATCGAAGAAACCACGGAAAACTACCGATCAGAGCAGCCGGCCACTAAAAGTTTCCTCCAGACAGCGACTGAATTCGACCTAGCTGAAAAGCTAGTGTCGAAAATCCTGCCGCCGTCGGGATTCGAACCCAGGACCTCCCGGTCAGAGGCGCTGCAGTGACATCAGTTAAAGCACTGAGCCACCGCTCCCGGTGCAAGTCCGATATACTGTAACCCCCACTTCATATCAAACTTGAGCTTATGAAGCAATTCGTTAACGCTCTAAACAATGAAGTTAAATGCTTTCAGTACCTGTGTCATCGATTCCCTGACATCAGTAATGCTAAAATTAAAGGGGGTATTTTCACTGATCCAGATATTAAAACACTTCTATCTGATGCTAATTTTGAAGGTGTTATGTGCGCTGCAGAACAATCTGCAGGGAAATCATTCCAGGATGTTATCAAAAACGTTTTTAGCAAAAGAAAGGATTCAGACTAGAAACAAATCGTGGATAGAATGCTCATTTATTTCCAAGATTTAGGCTGAAAAATTAGCTTAAAACTGCATATGTTAACTCACATTTCATGGAATATTTCCTCGAGAATCTAGGGATGCTGTGCGAAGGGCAAGGAGAATGATTCCACCAGGATCTAAATGTTTTGGAACGGTGATAGCAAGGGAAATGGAACAGACACATGTTTGGAGATTACTGTTGGTTACAAAAGAGAAGATACAACTACAGCTCACACGCGAAAAGCAAGGCAAAAATGTTTCTTAAACTAAGTTATATTGAAACCGAAGTCTTGCCATTCTTAATACATTATGAATCATTCGGTCCATTTCGCTAAGTTTTTCTTCAAATCTGCATACGCAATATATTACATATTTCTAAGTATTGTTCATAAATATGTATTAAAGTAGTGTTTAAATGAGTAAAAATATTAAGAAAGAAGCATTACTTACATATGATAATAAATTAATTGTAATCTTGAAAAAAAAAAAACTATCTTAGCACTATCAGAAGTTTAAATTCGTTAACAAAACGTTAAAAAAACAAACTGAACTTAACTGAAAAAACAAACTGAAACAAACTTAATTTAGTTTGTTTTAAATCATGTGTACAAATAAAAAAATAATGACTTTAACATTTCCTGTATTCTTTAAAACTTGTGAAAGTTCAGCGATATTAGATTAATTTAATGCTTTAGAATTAATTGATTAGGGACTTTTGCAGTGCGTATCGAATAGCGATCTCAGCAACTCTATATCACTTTTGCAATACCTTATTCTAGTACAGTTGCGTCCATGAGATGGGTATAGGCCACATTTTTTACTACGTCCAACGCCGTTTATACCACTCTCTCAGGCATCCAAAATGGTTAAAAATTCGCAAATTTACGAGTAGAAATGTTAATACAAAGGAGCTTTTAAATAGTTTGTGAGAATATATATTTATAGTCCTTCAGATTAATTTTTTACGTCGGTCTAGAACTATAATATAGTGTTTTCTTTACATTTGAAATCTAAACGCAACAAAGACTATTCGATCAAATTAAACGATGAATAATTATCAATGTGTATCATGGTGCGTATAATACAAATAATAAAATACGAAATTGCGAAATATTAGATATTTGCATTATTTTTACATCCACTCATGTATACATCCACCCGTTTACAATTACATGTAGCGTAAATATATCTGTTTACATCTATTCCATTTTTGTAATAAGGTTTTACAAAAATAAAGATCACTTTATGTGATATGTCTTGTAGAAGTAGACTGAGACCTAAATCTTTACTAGACCCTAATATTTTTTTACTACACTCCATTTGAAAAATTCCTGCGTAAAACATCATAAAATATATGCCACGAAAAATAACACAGGTCGACAGAAAAGAAAAAAAAATTGTCCCACAAAGAAAAATATCTGATTCTGGTAGCATTTTTTCTCCTGAATTCAAATATGATATCGGTTTTTCTCCATCACGCAAGGTTTCCGAGAGACAGGCATTTATGCTTTCAAACACTTTAATATTTTCTACATTCTTGAGTACACTACATTCCAACATTCGGACTCGCCTAAAAAGTAAAAAATGACGATTTTCTGCTGTAATTTGCTTGTGAAGCATCCCTCTTGATGGTCCAACAATAATAGGCCAACATATTAGGATTCCATTTGCCTTGATATCTCTTTTCTATAGCTGAAACCTCCTGATGAAAGCGTTCCCCGTGCTCATCGCTCACTGCGCCAAGATTTTCCGGGAAGAAATCTAGGTGCAAGTGCAGGATGTGTATTTTTAAGGACATATTACAGCACAAATTTTTATAAGATGTTATAAGATCATTGACAATATCACGGTAATTTTCTGCCCGTCGATTTACCAAAAAACTGTGAGCTACTTTCTGGAATGCTTGCCAAGCTGCTTTCTCCAGTGGATTCAATAGTTCCTCAAGCTTTTCATCATGCATATTTGTTGACCCAAAAATATCCCTTCTTTAATTTTCGCTTCACTAGGAAACTTCTGTTTTAGGTACATGAAACCAGGAGTATTGCTCATGGTTTTCACGAAATTCTTCATTAATCCTAGTTTGATATGTAACGGAGGTAGATACACATTTTTAGGATTACAAAATGAGTCATGTTTCACATTTTTCTGTCCAGGAATGAATGATTCGCGTTTAAGCCATTCTTTTCTGGTGTAATGTTTTTTCTGTCCCTACTATCCCAAGGACACAAAAAACAACAGTACTTTGTGTAACCAAGCTGCAGACCAAGAATAAGTGCAATTACCTTCAAATCACCACAAATATTCCATTCATACACTGCATATTGAAGCTTTGTCAATATAAATTGAAAGTTTTCATATGTTTCTTTCATACTAGCAGAGTGAGCCAGAGGTATTGATGGAAATTGATTTCCATTATGCAGAAGCACTGCTTTTAAACTTGCTTTGGAGGAATCAATGAACAAGCACCATTCTGTTGGGTTATGTGTGTCACTGCACAACACTAAGCCATTTTCTTAAGAAAAATTTCTTTAAATAGAGAATGACGACTACGATATGTACAAATCTTTGTATTCTTTGAAGAAGATTCCATCCTTTTAGCCGGGACCCAAGCATTTCACACTGAAGTTTGGATAACTTTAAGTCTCGTGTGATATCGTTAAGATCTTCTTGAGTCAACAAATGAGGCTCAGATGAACAGGTTTGTTCAAAAGTTGTATCATCAAAATCTGTTTCTTCTTCTTCCTTACTTTCATGGAAATCTGAGTTCTCTTCATCTGATGTCACATGTTTGGTATAGGCAATTCTTCGCTGTGTGGAACGGGTCTTATTGCAGATTGCAAGTCAGGGTACACCACTGTATGTTTTGATTTTGACGTAATCCCTTTAATATTTGTTAAGCAGAAATAACAGTCAGAAGAGTGATCTTTGGGTTCCCTCCAAAATCGTAGGGATAGCAAATGGCATGTGGCGTGTGCCATTCTTCCATGCAGTTAGATGCCTACTACATGATACACAACAGACATGTGGGACCCAGGTCCTTGTTTGGTCCCCCACTTTACACCCAAAATAAAGTTCATAACACTTTTTTACTCATTAGTAAAGTTTACTAAGGTTTCGTCTTTGGGACTTCAGCGTCACTTCACCACATATATCGTATAACAAAAGTTATGATGATTTAAACAAACTCTAGGCATTTCGTAACTTACAAAAAAGTAAAATCCAGACACAAAGCACTCACAATTAAGTGTTTACTGGTTCACTGCTATCTCACAACTGACATCCATCGAATTAATGCGTGCTACCGTAGATCATGTTTGTGCCTGTCTGTGCAGGTTTGAACTTGCACAACAGTAGCAATGGTACAATTTGAGTTAGCAGATTTGGTTCCATCACATTTACAATTCTTGAAGAGTTTTTATTTTACAATGGAAAAATGGTGGTTTATAAAAAAAATTGAAACCATTAATTGAACTGAAAATTTTGAAATTAAAAAACTCTGGGCGATGGATAAATTCCGAATACATATTTGAAAACACAATAAAAAACTGCATTAAGTACAACTATTGGTACTCATGAGATAAAAATCATGTTGACCAGTGCAATTGAAATTAGGACGTGCTGTGCTATTGTCCTTCTTTGAAAATTCATTTTTGACAAAATTTCATTACATTTTTTTTTGTGAAAAGTATTGTGTAAATTTTAATGTCCTGAATGTGAGATGCGAACGCTTTCCACGTGATTTGCGAAGTCTTTACGGAAGCCTTCAACGAACAAAAACGTTTTATGATGAGGCAGAATCGGCATGAAGGGTGAAGTTGAAAGAAATAGAATGACTGGCACATTGTCGGTTAACCGTTGAATCAGGTAGGATTTGCCTTTAGAAACAATTGTTGCCAAAACGGTGAAGCAGTTCTCATGCGCCAAATAATCATAATGAAAATGTATTGTCACACAGTGGAAATAAAATATTTGATCCCACCGATATTCAAGCCCAGGATCTTCTGATATCCAGACAGATGCTCTTCCGACAGAGCCATTCCGGTTCGTTCAATTTCACCCTTCATGCCAATTGTACTGTATATAAGATCTGAGAGTGGACACTAAAATATCGTTAAATAGTCACGAAGTCAGTGTTAGATTCCATAGGTACATCTATTCTATTGGTGGAGCATCTCTCTGTTGCGGGCTCAGATCACGGTGGTATCAAATATTTGTACTACGTGAATATCCTTTTCCCGAAGAGGAGTGACTGAACAGCTGATGCGGCGGAAGGATACTTTTCTGAAGTAAACATGATGTTCACCTTGTTTTATCCTATCTAAACCTACCTTCTCTGTATCGTGGAGCAGGGCTCTTCATCAAACAGTCGTATCATCGAATGTGGTTCGATACAGGAGAAACTGATAAGGGCGCTAATGGACTCTACTATCACACGACGTGGGCGAGATTTGCTCAGGAATCTTCAACAACACTGATGTTAAAAAATACTAGTCCAAAGGTATTTTATGTAAACAAATTTAATGTTTTTAGAACAATCCTGCCCCACGGCTGTTCGACCAGTTTGGGGTAATTAAATCATGCCCGGTTAAAAGTAGTGAAATTATTTTATTTTAATGAAATAATTTCTTTTAAGATATGATTTGTTGCTATGTTTTACGCACGTACTGTTTACACTTTTTTTTGTATAATAGATATTATTTTCCTTTATTTATTATTATTACTATTACTACTATTATTATTACTATAATTATTTCATAAATTTTCCTTAAATCACCCTTAAAGAACTATGGAATTATATTACTTTATACGGAATCTCTAGATTCCTTCCACTGAAAATCTAGTAAGCTGCCCAAATTCACGTAATATCGTCTGTGTCCTAAGCAAGTTGAAACTATTTAACCTTTTCCTTATAACTATTTCGTCCTTAGCAAGTTGAAACTATTCGAAACATTATTCTAAACCATACTATATTACACTAATTAGGACCAATTCGTTGTCAATTATTCGTTTCACGAAATAAGACTATTATTAAAATTTGTTTAATACAACGTTGTGCCAAAGCAATGCATTATTAATTCAAGATGTTTTACTAATTCATCAGATTTCTGTTCTAGATAATTCGAAGTGAAATTCATCTTAAGGGGAGACATGAAGCCTTATATTTCCCATATTAATTTGACTGTATCTCAGAAACTCTTTGATCTTAGTAATGTAAAATTCTAGGATCAAAATGGTGGAAATGTTTTAAGTAAATAGAAGCACATTTACATATTTTGAATAGGTTTTGTAATTTACACCATATTTAAAGTAAGTGTCCAAATGTTTACATTATTTGTCATTACATGTTATTATTATTCTGTATTTTATGCAGAAATTCTGAAGTATGAAAACTACTGTATTCTTTTTGGTCCCACATATTCATTACAACTTAACTGACCTCCAGCAAAAAATAAAAATTATCACTTGTGCAATTTGAGAGATAATGAGACAATTGTGTTAAAAATTCCGCGTGGAAGTTAATCCTTCTAAGAAGACTGTCACATCTTCATGGTAAGAAGTCAACAAAACCCGTTTGTCGCGTAAAGGGTCATAGAAGATAAAGTTTTGCAGTGCAACTTTATTAAAGAATTAACTTTTTTCTAGTATTTAGTGAAAACTAGAGTCTTCTAGACGAATTCGTTCAAAAGATATAACGTAAATTAAAGATTCATCATTACCAAAGATTACTCATGTGCATATGAAGAAAGAAAATAACAAAAAGATTGTTTTCACAAATGTTAAAAGAGTCACATTGTTCACATAGATTCACAATTGTCAAAAGTTTACATTGTTACAAGATTGCTTTTCAAAATGAAATGTATTTCATTTTGTTCAGAAAACTAAATAATAAGAAAAAGGTAAAATCTCAAAAATGTAAAAATTCATATTTTTGCTTTATGTCTCTCAATATAAAAGGTTGAAGTTAAAGAATATAATTCTTACAGACATGAGTGTAAATATTGCTTGAAAATATTGATGTAATACTCGTAAATCCATAATGTACATGGAAAGTAGAAATGCTATTAAATTCCCCGATAATGAGAACTTGCAAAATCCGTTTTTACACTTGTCATAAACTAATTATCCTTTTATAGAAAACTGACGGTTTTGGTGTATTTTTATTTTAATTAGCTGAACATTTTTCCGTACATTAATGTACACTTCAGGCTTAAAACTAAATTTTCACGTTTACTAAAATTAATTTAAACAAAAAGAAAATCGTTTCCTGTTTTGAAATCCCTTTTAAAATGGTTCATTTTTGTGGAAGTAGATATCAGAAACTTTGAACAATCGCAGGGCAACTAAATTAATGTAATATACGATAAGTAATATTAAGCAAAAAACATTAACATTCTCGTGAAGTTATATAAAATTTATATATGGAAATATTATATAAAAATACAAATACAGCACACGCTAATGTAAAGAATTTCATGTTAACGATTTTACTGTTAACGATTTTTCCCACAAAATTTAAACATTTTGTGGGAAGGATAATTCGAAATTCTATTCGTTAACAAAAAAAAGTGCAGAAGAAACCAAACTGAAAGGAGCGGACGACATTCTTGACTTCGTTTTCGGTTTTGTTGTGATCTAAGGAACAACACATGTAGAGAACGGGAAGGCCTTGACACGCAAGTTGCGTGATCCGATCTGCTGACCTTGGCCCACTGACGCCGGCACAGCCGGTCACTCCGGGCCACGACGCCCGTACGGAATGTGCCAGCCGAGTTTCGCGACATAGCCCACATCACACTTTCATGTTTTTCAGGGTTGACGTGATTAACATATCATGCACATACACGCCCGAGTAAATTTGTTCTACAATTAAGGATTTTACATTTTTTTACATAAGGCTAAAGAACAACCAATACAACCAATTTTGGCGGGTTCTTGTACAACAAAATTTAATTGAAATTTTCTGTCAAGTTCCATTTCTCAATTTATCAACATTCCGTTGATAAGTTCTTAAAAATATATGGAGACATTTATACTCATGATTGTGGTTTGCACAAACGTGAGAATTATTTTTTCTTCTGCTCTTAAGTTCAGTTTAACTTGAGGAATTAAGATGGGTTGAGTAGGTCATTCATCAAAACGAAATACACGCATGTAACATTCTGGCTATATTTAACAATCGCTTTGACATTTGAAACTCCAACCGGAAAGAAACATCGTTGCTTTTGAGCGAAACGCGGAACAACGAGTTGCACTGAAAGTCGCGATGGTTGGGGGCGGAGAACTAACCTGCCCAAATTGGTGGAGAGCAGACGAGGCCAGTCCGTCAGCGACGCCACCGCGACCCGCGCGAGGGCGCTTGCCTGCACCGCAAACATGGCTTCTGCTCTTAATCCATCGTCACTGGCACCTTTCGCAACGAGCTTGGCGAGTTGTCACAAACACTTCACACCAGCACATGTTGCCCGAAGGAAAACACGCCTCTCTCCATTGCGACCTACGCCAATGTCGCAGGCAGCTGATTGCCCGGCGAACAAGTGAATGACGGGAGCGCACTCTGGCAACGCGACCGCAACGCGACTAGTGGCGGAGAGAGAAACGTCGACCGGGTCGTTTAAAATGGCGGAGAAAGTAAACATCAATGCCAAGAACAGGAGAACAATGTAATGCGCAATTCAGGGGTAAGTAGATAAAACTCGCGAAGATAATGATCACACGTTTACAATCTTGTAAAATCAATTATTAATTCAACTTCCTTTGTGTAAACAACATTCTAAGGCTACTTAAAGGTGTGTTAATAGTAAATTAACACTTCGGCACCAACTCTTCAATTAACTTCAGTTATTTATATTTGACAATAATGAATTTCTTGCCTTAGAAAAATCAACAAAGAAAAAAATTGTAAAGACTTCAAAAGAAAATATGTTTTGTTTTTAAATTAATTGTTAATTGGATGATTGCATTTGCGAAACTAGCTGAAATACTACCTCGTGATTGTGTAAATATGGTGCCACCTAATGGAAATTTCGTTTTCCATTTATGAGCAATGTAGTTATAATTCATGCCAATTTAATTGGAATTTCTGGAGAACATCTGACAAGTAAAATTTGGGGATATCAAAAGAAGTTGTTAAATGCAAGTAACTCCACGGAATTTTAATTCAAGACATATTTTAATTGATTTATTGGAAGATGCGCGCGGTAATTAAAAAGAAAATTATTTCGTAGCAGTCCATGAATTCAATAATATATTCTGATAATTCGCTTAGAAAACTATTCACAAAAAAAGTCTCACACGTATTGAAATATGTAATTCCGAGTTTTCTTAACTTCCACGTTCTACCAATTTTTTTAATACTGGTTGGACCAAAGATTTTACTGTGTCGGTTATTGATTGTAATAAAGTTGCTGTTATCTCGTCTGAGTAGATAATGTCCAACAAATCGTTATGTGTGGCAGAAGATAACATTATTCAGTCGTTTCTGTGCCATTTGTTTCTTCAAAACATTTTCCGTCTTAGAAGGGAGCGAAAGTTCTGCTCATTTTCGCAGCGCCATCGTACGTCTGCTTGGAAGCACACTGATTGCTAGATCTGTCTAGTAAATATATCGTTTCCATTAATGGGGAAATCGAAAGAGAATAAACTGGAGATATTTAAAAATGCTGGATGGACATGTCTCTCCCGTCCTCCTCCACGTACCCCCACCCCCACCCCAGTCAGCGATCCCGTGCTGAAGGACGAAGCAAATCCACAAATAGGTTCCCTCACGATTCTCTCGTTTTCTCTGTAGTTCATTACTCCAACTAGTACTGCATCTTCGAATTTACTACTCACAACATTACTTATCATTAATTCACCGCATCATTATTATTATGTTAATGCGCAAGCCAAGCCGGAGAAAAGTAACGACGACCGTACGAGATAATTTACCCGTGTCTATCACTGTGTCGTGTGACTCCGCTATTCAATATATTCGAATAAATACTTTTGTCCAAAGGTAAGCCTGGCATGAGCAAAACCTGGTTATACTCGACCGTTCGGTATTTCGCCTGTTTGTGCGAAATTACGTTTGTTACGGAGTCACGATGAAAGGCGTGGGTTGATTTTCTTCGAATTCAGCTTTTTGCAACATTTCTAGTCAAAAGGATCTCGATCGTTTGGTACTTTATTAGTAAATTTGTTTCTTACGCAGTCACGAGTGAAGGTGGTCATTTATTGCGCTGAGGAGATTTTAGCATTTTGTAGCAAAACCTGCTATGACAGATCTTAGCATTTTTTGGACGTTTTTTTGAGGTTTTCTGTTATGATCTACTAATAGTTGAGTAATAAATCTTGAATGTTATAAGCTTGAATATAGTTTCCGAGAAAAAAATCAAAGTTAGTACAATTCATTTAACAAATTCAAATCACTTTATTTATTTTAAAACACATATTAGACTACTTTTTTAGTTCATATTATACTTATTTATGTATTTTATTTATTTGCTTATTTTATTTATTTAGGTGTTTATTTATTTAATAATGTATTTATTTTGGGATTCTAGCGCAGACTTGTTTATAAGCGGAGTGCAATGTGCATATGTTCGCAGACGTCATCCTCACCACTAGTTGTAATCATACTGCCAATCTAAGAGTAAGAAATATGAAACACGAATGGAAAGTTAATAAATATTCTACATAATGATATTAAATTGAATAATTTATTCATCCCCACGGTACTCTCCCTTATATCTTCTATCATTTCCCAAAAATGATCTCTATTTAGTCTTTTAAAGTCTTCTCTCCAAACATATTCGTCCGGATGCATCACCATACCATCGTGACGTTACTATCAAATACAAGTTTTCTCATTTATTTATTTATTTATTTTATTTATTTATTTATTTATTTATTTTACGTCAAAAAACAGTTAAAAACTGCGTATGACGTGCTATGGGGAAAAGTGAATTGTGTGCACATTTTCAAAATTCTGTGATCCCTACACTAAGTCATATACTACTTAAATTTTGAATTTTGAAAGGAGAAAAAACAAAACTCCCATGTAATAAAATCTATTTTCAAGGATAAACAAGCAATAAATTTTGAATTTTGAAAGGGAGAAAAAAAACAAAAACTCCCATGTAATAAAATCTATTTTCAAAGATAAATAAGCAATAAATTTTGGCTCTTATTACTTCCTGCGCGACAACATGGAAACGATAATTTGAATAATTGTATTTCCCACTGAATTCTAGAAGACGTCAGAAAATGAAGTTACATTTATGTCCAGAAGCAAAACAAGGGCCATCTCAGCATTTGCTCAATGGATCAGGGAAACTGGACGAAAAACCTGATCGAGATGGGGGTCATTGACCCGGAAGCTGTAGTACAATAGTTGTTACAGGTTGTTTATACTCGTTTATACAGTTCAAATGGTAAATAATGCATTATGTATCATTGTTAAAATTAATATTACTTTTCTTGTGATGCTCCGTATAGTCTCTAATTGTATAGAAACAGTTATGCAGCAGAAACGATTTCACTTGGGATTTTTTTCTCGCTTCACTCGCCCGGATTCAAGTCATGGAGAGGCTCGGGCTATCCACCCTCGGGTTCACTATAAACAACCTTGAGTCAATCCACCGCATAATGCAGTTTTGTAAGGAAGCACTTTAATGGTTAAGATCACTATCCTGCATTACGTCACTGCTGTGATAGAGCAATGAACATCGAACAGCGTTTAACCCAGTCTTCGCTAGAATACCAATTTATTTATTAATAGGAATAATTTTAACGTATTTCTGTCTCCAAACTGTTTCTCAAAAATGTTTTTATTTATTTATTTAGTCCAAAACGGTCAAAAATGGTATGTGACGTATGGGGGAGAAAATCATCTGCGCACGCTTTCTTGAGTTTCAGAATCCCTTCCCAACAATTTAACTATTAATAGTTGAAAGATGAAAAATCATAGTAGTAATAATAATAATAGTAATAATAATAATAATAATAATAATAATAATAATAAATTTAAAAAAGCGAGGGATTAACATTTCAAAAACCAGATATTTTCGTTGCAAAATTACAGAAAACTTATTTTTAACAGTAAAGGAACAAACAGATTTGATTTTTCTGTATTGTTAACAAAATAGGAAACTCACCCTAAGCTCTACTACCACTACAAGCAAAAGGAAAGTTCAAGAAAACGTGCATAGTGAAGCTAGATTTACGTCCAGAAGCAAAGCAAGGGGCCATCTCAGCATTTGCTCAATGGATCAGGGAAACTGGACAAAAACCCGATCGAGATGGGGGTCATTGACCCAGAAGTACATTATTTGTTACAGGCATATTGAGTCTTTTTTTAAAATTATATAATGCAAATGTAGACTAATTCATTATACTATATCTTGTTTTTGTTAAAGTAAACATTCTTTTTCTTTTTGACGATCAGTATAGTCTCTAATTGTATAGAAACAGTTTTGCAACAGAAAAGATTTTACTTTTAACTTAAATTTGTGTACCAATTTTAATTGTTTAATTTCATCTGGCAATGAGTTGTAAAATAACGTACATGTATTGTATGTGGATTTCTTGTAGTGCGCTGTTGACACTGACACTTGATGAACATGATTTCTACGTCGAGTGTTGTAACTATAAATATCAGTATTACATGAAAATAAGTTCCCACCGTTAAGTAAGTCAGTTTTGACAAATACTACAGACTCATAAATAACTAGGCAACGCAATGGTAAAATTCCAAGCTCAATGAAAAGAGGCTTGCACGAATCACGTGGATGGGATTTTTTCATTATTTGGATAATTTTCTTTTGCAATCTACATGTCTGAGAACTAAAGGATGAGCTTCCCCAGAATATTATGCCATATCTCAGGCGGGAATGCACATTTGGAAAATACACGCAACGAGCTGCATGAAGGCTGACAGAATAAGAAAGAATTCTGAATGCATAACATAATGAGCTTAATTTAGTGTTTAATTCTGTTATATGTACATTCCATTTGAGGTTTGATTGAATTGAGAGACCTAGAAATTTTTAAGGGCATACGACTGCCATTTGAAAGGCAAAATTGCATTGAGACAGTTTTTCCTTCGTTAACTATTAATTTGTTATTACAAAACCAATTTGAAACTTCTGAAATTGTACTATTTATTGTTTCTTTTTTGCAAAGAACATTCGTGTCATCGGCAAACAGAACTGTTCTTCCATTTTTAATAGATGAGGGCATATCGTTTACGTACAACAGAAAGAGGAAAGGACCTAAGATCGAACCTTGCGGGACCTCATGTTCAATTGGCAAAGAATTGGAGAGATAAGTAAATAATGTCCTTTCGTGCCAGCACGGTATTTCTACTCGTTGAGATCGATGTTTAAGGTACGAGGTTATCCAATGTAGGCAATACCACGAATTCCATAAGAAGGTAATTTTGAGACAAGATGTTATGGTTAATAACGTCAAAAGCTTTCGAAAGGTCTGAAAATATCCCAATGGGTTCTTCATTTTGGTCCATTGATGAAGCAACATCTTTAAGGAAAGAAAAAATGGCAGTTTCCGTAGATTTTGATTTCCTGAAACCGTGTTGTGAATCTGAAAACGCTTCGTTTTTCCTGAGAAAGGTTTCCATTCGCGTATAGAAAAGCCTTTCTAATATTTTTGAGAAAACTGACAAAGAGAAATTGGCCGGTAATTTTGAATTTCATTTTTGTTCCCTTTTTTAAAAAGTCGCTTAATTTTTGCTGTTTTGAAAGTATCTGGAAATATTCCTGTGCACAAGGAAGCATTGAAAATGTGAGTTAATGGGTGTATAATGGCAGGTGCACACGTTTTTAATAAACAATCCGGAAATTCATCTAAACCTGATGAATATTTATTTTTTAATTTACTGACTATTCTGAGGATTTCGTTAGAAGAAGTTTCGTAAATAAACATCGTGCCGAAGTTTTTTTGGGAAGCATATGATGTTGAATTTTGTGGTTTTAGTCCCTTCGTGAGATCAACCGCAATTCTAGAAAAGTGTTGGTTGAAGAGATTCGCAACTTTTTCTGGATTTCTTGTTTCTCTTTATTATCCTTTAAAACAACATTTTCTACGAAATGTCGTGATGACGTGGTCGAATTTTTAACGTATTCCCACATTGTTTAGTTTTGCTTTTAGCGTTCAAAATATCCTCATTATTTTTCATTATTTTTGCCTGAACTATTATTTTCCTTAAAACTCTTTTATATTCTCGGCAGTAGACGTGGAATGTTGAGGTGTTATATATTTTTTGCGTTAATTTGATCCAAAGCCTGTCATCAATCTTAAAATTAAAGATAATGTTTGAAATCCACAAAATCATTACTAGTTGTCTTTGCCTACATTCATTTTGAAAAAATACGTTTCAACCACCAATATCTCGAATTACTGATACCTGGACTTTTTTGTCTTTCCATTTTCCTTATTTCTCATTCAAATTTAAGTTCAGTGACTGCGCGTGTAACGGTAAAGATCACGGCGAGGTAACTCGATGGTTCTGAGTTTGAATCTTGGGGTACAACTTTTTTTTTTTGTCACCCTAGGTTTGCTCATGGGCAGCTAACTAGCTTCCTGTGATGCGATCCCGGGTTCGATTCCCGGACGGGGCAAAAATAGAATGTTCTTAAAATTTAGATTATTAAATTAGTGTAATAAATTTCTGAGTATTATTGTATTTTATATTTTAAAGATACATTTACAACTTGTTTTAACATTATTATTCAGAGTATTATCAACAACTCAATAGAAATGTCTCCAAATTTTTTGCTCAGGTTTTCTTGTTTTTCACTGTAAAAATGTTGTCAACATTTTTGTTAAAAATATCCGCCATACTGGCCACAATTTGGAATTCGACTTTTGAAATGCGAAGTTCAAGGAGGTGACTAAGACGCGCAGAATCATTGATATATTTTTGGTGATGAATGAAGATAGTACCGGCCACGTCACTTTGACCGACCTACACTTCAGAATGTATCACAATAGCGTATTGTTTTTGATGAGTAAATTGATGTAATCTCTCATTCGTCGATGGTTCTTGAAAAAAGTCACTTGAAAACTTTTATTTTATTGGAATGTTTTAACAAATTAAATAAGTAAAGAAATAAGAATTGCGAACTTGTAAGTTGTTCCCAAAACATTTCCAAAATGTAATATTATGATTCAATTTCTTTATGAATATCTTAAATTAGACATTCTCAATTGCATCTTATACAATCGTTTGATGAGACAATATATATGTTGGAGCTGAGAAAGAAATCAAGATATCAAAAAGACCAGAGTATAGATTTGTGCATTGAATAGTACTGTATTTCACAGAAAATATCAGATTACTATAATTCATTGCATTAAATGTTTTTGAAATAATGTATTAATCTTATGAAACATTGTATACAATTTTGACGGTAATTAAATAAACATTCCATGAAATCTATGATGAAACTGATAAATGCGTCATTCCAAACTCGAAAATGTGGGAACCCAAAAGATAAGATAGCGTATCGACTTCGCTATATATATTGATAACTGCCAAGGCTTGTCATTCGTGATCTTTGGGACCAGACGTAACAACTGAAGGTGAGCAGGCGCCAAAGCGTAGTGTTGTGGCAGAGTACCACGATGTGACATGGTTCACATGACACACTTTCGATGGTTATTCTGTGACATATTAAAATTACATTCATTTCTGTATTTTCTCTCTGTGTTCTGTCTTTCTGTGTTTTCTCTCTTCTGTTAGGAATGAATTGATCAAAATTAGTGGTTGTGTCGTTGTTATAGAGTAGAACGTCGATACCTCAAGTTCGAGGGAGAATGGAATAAGAGTTATCGAATATTTCTACTTACCAAGATTTGCGGCACTGAACCGTGTAAATAAGGTCTTACGTATAGTACGTAAATAAGGCATTACGTATAGTAATCGACAGCAAAATCTCGATCACTCTATCGATCGATCACTCTCACCACGTTTGAGCATCTGCACATGCGCCCGATGACGATATTTTGCCGATTGCTATACGCTACAGTTTAAAGTCCCCAATAGAGACTATTTACCACTTTGTGATAGCGGATAGCTTTGTGATACCACTCAAAGTGATAGCGGAGCCCGTTCTTAGAGACTAGGAACTTTGGGAATTGCGAATCGTACTACAATCGACTGCACTCTTGAGCCTCTGCGTATGCGCATGGTGAGTTAGTCCGACGCACCGATTTTTGCTCGTTCTGCGCAGCCAGTTTGCGTCTCGAACCACGGGACCACAACACGGCGGATTAGACGCCGGCCACGTTGTTGCATGGGGCAAAAAGTGGTCTGAAACATTTTGAAAGTAGCATAGAGTGACAATTTTCAACAAGAAATAACACGATGAAGGTGTAATTGAAATTAAATTAATTTATTTGTTTTTATATCTTGCAAGTAACTATATGAGATTAAAAAAGGCTGTTATTTTGAAACCACAGACTTACTAGCAGCAGTAGCTTTCAGAGCATGCAAAGCATGCTTAAAGTCAGTTTTTTGTACTAGTGCTGAAAGTGAGACTAAGCTCAGATGTTTAGATAAAATTGTGAATGCAACAAAGAAATCAAAATACTTTCGTCCGAACGCATCAGCTACTACTGATTTCACAGTAACATAGAAGCGTTTTGTTTATTTGAATGAAAAAGAAAGACTGCCTAAAAAACAGTGTATGCCACACAGAATTAATTATATATATATATATATATATATATATATATATATATATATATATACACACACACACACACACACACACACACACACTTACAAATTAAATCAGTTGATACTACGTGGCTAGGACGAATGCCTTTAAGCCATTACAATACCTTCATCTTACCGCATTTTAACCTTTCGAATTTTGGCATTCACCCCAAATGGTCTCTCCATCGCATCAAAACTGCGAAAAAAATCTTAAGGTACGGCAGAGAAAAAAGCCCTGAAGGCGGGAAAACCTGCCGTCAGAAGCCGAGTACACGCTAATCTATCAGAATTTTTCAGTCGTAGGATTGCGCCACTCGGCCTAACGGTGTCGAGTCGCAGCCATTCCTATATTGTCCACTTTTACCACTCGTATCATAAATAACTATTGTAATTTGTGCTTAGATGACAATGAAGGTGTTGATGGTAATGATGATGGTGGTGATGGTGGGGCTGCTGATGTTGGGGGCGGAGGCGTCGGCGGACGCGGCGCAGGCGGAGTGCATGTGCCCGCGCCTGCTCGACCCTGTGTGCGGCTCCGACCTGCACACCTACTCCAACCCGTGCATGCTGGAGTGCGCCGCGCTCAAGAGGACAGGTCAGTCACAGCCTCATCGTTCGGCTTAACGGGCGTGAAGAGTGTAGGTCGGCGCCGGAGCTCAAGTGAGGGAAAAACATCGTCCCACAGTAACCTCCCGTAATACAACATGCACTACACTTACGGTAATAATGAACATTTGCCGCGTCCGGAAATGCGAAATAATCAATCATTAATGAGGGTCGACACGAAAAACATCAAAAATGACATTTTGCGTGTTTAGTTTTACGTAAATATTTAGGGTCTTTCAGACATATTGGTAAAATATATAGAGTAACTTGTATGCTTGTAATGCTTTTATGTGTTTATATGTCTGCTCCTGTCAAAATGACTGTCGAGTTTGACGACCTACACCTTCACTCGCAAAGTTTTAAACGCGCGTAACTAAACTAATTCATTCAGTAGATGGCTGTGGTATTGTTACATTTGGCAGGAAGTTCCATTGCAGAGGTTGCATGAACAGTCAGTGCTATATTTTGATGATTGTATTTTTGCACGGTTTTGTGACTAGTTGTGTAGTTTTGTGATATTTTTACATTTTTGTCTTTAAAGTTTGTTGGGAAAAATTATATTCGTTTGAATAAATGTTCCTTTTTTTCAAAACATACTCAAGCAATCATTATGAAATTAATACTATAGGTTATAATATGAACGGTAAAAGTACTGTAGTAGATTTAGTAATATGAGTGCACAAACATTTTTGACACACATTAGTTGTAAAATATAAATATCAATGCAAATATAATAAATCTGCTACAATCAATGCAAAATACTCTGATTTGTATCAATATTAACTCTCAAGAAAATAGTTTGGATTCATTTTGAGAAAAAGGAACATGAAAATAGTTAATGGGCTGTGCAGTACTCGTTGACCCTTAAAGAACACGTTTGGGTCCGTAGACGTGACCTATATTAACGTTTTTTTCGTGAATGAATCATCAGAGACGTGCAGCGCATCTTGGCGGGAAACCTAGCGTAGATTAGTCGTAGGTCAAGCTATATTTTGCCTTCCTGTTATTGACAAGCCCGTTGGTAGAACGTTTATTCCAGTTTAACAAATTAATTCGAACAAGTCGCACATGATTACGCAATAGTCTGAAAATGAAAGATGCATAATGCAATATTTTTAATATAATCTTCGTAATAAAATATTTATACCTATGAATTATTTATATCTGTAACTAAATATTGGGGCGTTTGTCAGTAAAATGTATCAGATACTTTTTATCATTAGAATATCCACAGTGATGAGTAAATGCAGGTGAAACGATTCTTATTCATCTGTACGCAATATCAAAAAGTTAGTAATAACGTTATATATAATTCAGTATTTATAATCGTGTTAATTAGTGGTAGCGCGTAAACAAATGTTCATGGTAGGCAAAACTAATTACGGAAGGGTAAGCACATCAAGATGGACATGGGAAGTATGCCGGCTTCCCCTGGTTCCAATATTTTTGTTGTAATTTTACTCAATTTATTCAAAATGTCACGTCGTATTCCAAAGGAATATTCCCACTCAGACAGTTCGGACGTCATTTCAAGAAGAAAGTATACACCCGGATAAGATGGTAATAAGTTCCCTTAAGCCAAATGACATATAAGTAGTTCCGCTATAATTCTAACATAAAAATAAAATTTTTGAAAGGTTTCTAGGCCCCCGTCTCACCATCCACTCCTCTCTACAACCCAAAACGTATTTTTTTAATTTTATTTTTTCGTCAACTTAACACTATTTTATCTGACTGAAAAAATATGATAAATAATAAAACAATTTGTTCCATCAGAAAACCAATTTTCGATATTTTCTCAGGCCCAAATTAAAACAAAAAATATTTTTGAAAAACATAACAAAAATAATTTTTGCTGTGTCTTAAAACCCTGGAACAGGCTTGAAAAATATCAAACGTTCCTCTTAAAACACAAATTTGTTCTGAATTTTTCAAATTCTTTTGACAGCTGGGCTAGAGTTAAAAAAAAATTAAAACCATTTCCCGCCTTTAAATCACCTTGACTTTAAATATACTTTGAAAATGACTGCATGAAGCTTAGGCACGTAAACAAATATTATACATTTGTTTACGTTATTGTAGAACCCATTAATATTTTGACTTTGGAATGTAGTTACAAATTATCGACTTTCTAATCCTTTGTATAAGTATATTGGTACGTTAAGGAAAGACGATAGATATTGGCAGTTTATATGAAACCATCGACACACCTTGTAAGTATGATACTGGTGAACCAATTACACACATTCTGCGTTGAAGCGATTTCAGAAGAAAAATAGAAGTTTGAAGATAATGGCATTAAAAAATTGCAACACACATTATAATCACGAATAACTGGGAAGTGACTCGGATATGATACAAGGCCTTTTAAAGCAGGTGCGCGTGTCTCATGGGGACACGGCTTTTAAGGACAAGTAAATTCTGACAGGTGATGTGTTTTAGGGGATGGGTAGATGGCAAATGCGAAAATGACGAGACAGTTCAAGTGCCGGTGAAGGATAGATGGGCCAGATTGGGGAAATGAAGGGGGATAGGTTGGACAGCATTGTTCTTAGGCAGTGTTGTACAAAATACAACTTTTATGAACGTCATTTTTAACAATTTTGGATATTTAGTTCTTTTAGTGCCCTCTCCGTAGTACAGGAGTACAGAAAAGTGTAGCCTAAATCAAGGTAAAATTAAATTGAATGAAAATACCGAAATGATCTTTCACGAGAAAATTAATGGGACTATTTTATTTTCAGTGACTTTTAATCTCAACGCTCAGCAATATATTGAAATGGGTTCTCTAGCACAGTACTGGGTCTATAATACAGCAAACCCCATTTCAAGGGATGGGCGTTAGTAATAGGGTGCTACATGAAATTAATTTTCAGATTCCCTACAAATATTATTTACAAAGTACAGAGTTTTCGCACGTGACACGTGTATATACTTATTTATATGTAGACATATGCCGGTGTCTATTTAGCTGTTCGAAAGACGATGCCTAGTAGGGAAAGTCCTAGGCACAGTAGCCGCCGTTCTGTGACCTTCCTCCGGAAGGAAGGTCGCCAGTGCTTAAGACGCGGCATCTACGAGACAGACAAGTACTTGACTACAAATGACTAAGTTTTTCTTAAAGTACGGCCCAGTAATTAAAAAAAAATTGAAAAAGTCACAAGTTTTCTGAGATGAAGTTTTAAGATATTTTTCGTGCCTGGGCCGGTGTCCTAAGACACAGTGAAACAGTTCTGGAAAATCCCAGTCTAACCTGTTCCCCTTCATTTCCCCACATACCTCCCTTATCCTTCACCTGTCACCGAATTATTTTCTGATAAACTGCTGAAACCTCTCGTCTTTCCATAGCTTATGATATACAAAGGATTAGAAAACTTAAAAAAAAAAGATAATTTGTAACTGCATTTCAAAGTCAAAATATTACTGGGTACTACAATAATGTATACAAATGTAAAATGAACACTAAAATAAATACACAGGACTGCTGCAGTCATTTTCAAAGTATATTTAAAGTCAAGGTGATTTAAAGGTGGAAAATGGTTTTTATTTTTTCTCTAGTCCAGCTGCCAAAAAATCTGAAAAAAAATTCAGAACAATTTGTTTTAAGAGGAAAGTTTGATATTTTTCATGCCTGTTCCAGGATTTTAAGACACAGCAAAAATTATTTTTTGTTATTTTTTTCAAAAATATTTTTTGTTTGAATTTGATCCAAAAAAATTTTTCTGATAGTTGGAATTATTTTCTTATTATAATATTTTTCTGTCTGATAAAATAGTGTTAAGTTTACGAAAAAATTAAAAAATCACGTTTTGGGCTGTAGAGGGGTGTGGGTGATGGGATGGGTGCTAAGAAATAATAATTTTTAAAATAAAATTATAGTGTAACTACGCATATGTCATTTGGTTTAGAGGAACTTTTTACCATCTTGTAACCGTCGGGGGTACCGTTTACCTTTTAAAAAGCGTCATATTTCTTTAAGTAATTTATGGAGCCGATTTGTAATTGTCCTCTACCTGAAATACTTTTTGAAAATGTTACAGAATGACTTGTAAATGTTTTATTGTCAGCACAATGTGCATAACGCATCTAATCGTTTACGGTATGAATCTAGTTTTGAGGCGGAATTGTGGCGTTGAATCTAGTTTTGAGGCGGAACATGTGCGGAATTTAATGTAACGCCAGTGATGTAGTGAAAAATGCTAGACCATCAGAATTGCTAAGGATAGTTGCATGACTTATATAAGGTCTTATCTTCTCTCTTCTTACATACATTTACATGTACACTCACTATATATCCACATTCTTTATGTTGAGAGACCAATCGGAAGCGTACAGTTTGTCTCGACTGGGTTGGTGACCCGTTGGTGGAGATACCAAGAAAGTGAAAAATACCAGCTAGCCATATAGGTCGGCCCTGGATCTCACGAATCGGGGAGGAACACCGCCACTCCCGCACAACTAGCGTCAGAATGTGAAGGAGAGTAGGCAGAGGAGGGGGCAGGTTGGTGAGCAAGCAGACTGACCAGCGGACAAATCTAGAGAGCGTTATGTTCTTTTAAGAATTAGGTATTATATGATCCCATTTTATTTTAGGCAATTTATTATTTTTTTAAAAGGAAGTCACATCACAAATTTAATGTGTATTCACGTATATTTCGAAAATATTTCATTATTATAAGGTTCTGTAAAAATATAAAGCAAGCATATTACTTCATTTTGTGTATAAAGTTAATAGAGAGAGAATGTTCATGCGATTACAATAATTTGAACAAAATACGCTAACAAGCAAGGAAGCACTAAATCTTATGTGAAATCTTTTGTTTTTCAGGTCTCCGTATTTTGAGGAGAGGGTCTTGTGACGAGGCGTAATGGCCGCCTATCCACCTCCATGGGCCTTCCAACAGAATGCAAGATATTAATAATTGCAACATTGATATTAAATCCCTCGTATGAATTTCTTGAAATCTGTACATATGTTATGATTTATTATTAAAATATTCTTACAGAGCATTATACATGTTATATCGTTCTTTTTGTAATTCATAATTTTCAATAAATATATTTATATCAAAAGACCCGATTTAGGCCCACACCCGTTTTGTCACCAACCTTATCTTACCAGTCTTAATTTCAGTATTTTTGCATTGAGGTTAATGTTGAAACACATATCTAGTCACGGTGCTTCGTTAAAAAAACGGCAAATAAGCTATTTTTACTTTCTAGCCCTTACGAATGTAAGAAGTGAAAGTATTGTAATCGGCAGCCAGAAGAAAGCAAATTTTTGACAGGAAAACTCTTATTGACGGGCCCCGGTAACGAAAAAGAAGATAAATTCTGCTCCTATATATAGTACATTATTTCCTATAACACGTGGTATCACCAGAATTCATATCGTGCGGGCCCTTGGTACCGAAGAATAGATTGACGGTAAAACGTCTGTCTGTACGTCCGTTTTTAGTCGCTAGCCCCTCAACCGTTCAGCCGATCTTCTCCGATCAATAGTGTTATTCCCCGATCAACCTGAACGGACTGAGTTTCAAACGGATATTTTAATATTTTGAGGGTACTACATTACATGAAGCCTCCAAAACATTTTCAAAATTTTCTCAAAAATCGCTCGATTTTTTTTCTTTACATTTTCTCTTCATATGCATGAAAGGACGGTAAATATGGGACGGAATATGGCGCTAGTTCCATTTTTGGTAAACTCCCGATATTTTCAAAAATTGCAAAAAGTTAACATTTCAAAACCACAAAATTGAAGATAGAGATTTTTTTATTTTAAGTCGCATCAACATCTACGGTTATTATCGACTCCATGTAAAGACATTACATAACATTTTCATCGGTTATAAAAATAATGCTTAAACAAAATAATACCAAAAAATTATATTTAACAGAATAGAAACATTACATTGTTAAATACAAAAATGTATAGGTTGTAAGGTATGTATGTAAGATTACATTTCATTTAGGATATTACTGGATTTGCAGAATTGTATTACTTGTTTTGATAATCCTCAGATGTTAGAAATATCCATGTTGAGTTTGCGTCTGTTGTGCTGAAATAAAACAGTACAATGGTATAACATATGATGGATGTTGAGAGAGGGATTGCAAGACACAGGGAGGGAGCTCTGTAGTTAGAAGGTGCTTGTGACTAAAATTACAATGACCAGTTCTTAATCGTGATATTATCACCTGTTCTTTTTTAGAAAAGTCTTTGCGAGTTTTCAAGGCATACAAATCTACAATCTTTCGTGCAGGCAATATACTTCAAAGTTCTCCAATGGTTGTTCCATCTCTTGTGCATTTCTCGGCTGGAGTGTGTTCATAGCTCCGTCTCGGTGTGCGCGTTGCTAAAACTCCGCCAATTTCTGGAGTTGTCATTTCTTCCTCAAGGCTTATGTCATTTACAGGCACCTCCTTGCAATTTGAGAGCTAGGCCATTACAAGAGTCATATTAGATTCTATGCCATAGTACAGATCGTGAATGGTGTCTACCATTGTTGCGCTCGAACCACCATTGTAGATATGATTAATTGCTTCAATACATGAGAAAAAGATAAGAGATTTTGCCAAGTCGGGTGTAAAAATCTGCTCTTTAAAAAAGGCCGTGTACAATTTTTTGAAAAAACGAGATTTTGCTTAATTTGTGCTTAAAATTTATGCATTTACGCATTTCCTAAAAAAATCGCTACGAGTTTTTTCTTCAATTTTTTTCCCACGGATAGAAGAAGGGACGCTTAAAAGAATAGAGCAGGTCTCATTATCGTTGAACTCTCTGAATTTTCGAAAATTGCAAATTTAGAAACATTACTAGAAAGTTTGTGCTGTTGCCGAATGTTCTCATCGGTAGTTTTTCGTTGTTTCTCCGATCAATATCAGGCGAATGCCGGAGCAGTACCCTAACAAAGAGGCCACGGACTGCGCGCGTTCTCTCCTTCCCATCCCTGTCCTGCCGCCTTCTTACACGCACGGCACTACCACAAATGCCGGGAGACCGATCGGGAGCTTACAGCTTATCTCAGCTGCCCCGAAGGAAGATACGCGGTTTACGAAAACCCGCTAGCCGACGGTAGCTCTGCGCCGGATCTCGCCATCCAGCGGATTACGAATCAGAAGATCACGGCCACCTTCCGAGCAAAAATAAAACTAGAGGTGCTACAGAATGTCACAGACATTCTCGTACCAAATGTTTCTAATTTCCTTGGTGTGGCCTGGCTTTAAGGTCTTGCTCTGGCCAGCTGCGATCTATCCTCGCACAAAGTACATTTGTTTGTCAATTTCTCGATTTTTTGCTTTCCTGGTAGTACAACCGGATTATTACTTCAAAAATGTTAAAGAACACATTCTAAACAGAAGTTTTCATTGAGAAATTCGTAGCCGGTTTTGAGAGAATGGCGATTCAGCTTTACTGTAAACGCGAAATTTGAAGCTCTTTTTCTCGGAAATCTATTGAGTTTTCGAAAAAGTTAATTTGAAGTCATTTGGAGCACTTTTACTCACAAATGTAATAATACATACAAATTAAAAATTTAATTTAAAAAAAACAAAAGAATATCCCAAAATTAACTTTACGCCATAAAATAGTGAAACCAAAAATTGCTTGGAGAAAATGAAGTTTATGTGGTTCTGAAAATGCTGAATTTTGTGCTCATTTTTACAGAAAACTGTTGTTTTCGAGAAACATTATTTCATATTATTTAAAGCAAATGCACCCATAAATACAGTAATGTGAAGAAATCGTCTCTAATGTAAATATTACCAACGTGAGAGACAGGTAAAAAAATACATTTTTGTAATTTTTGAAGAAAAAAAAGATAAACATGGTGTTTATATCATCGGATAGCGTGCATTTGGTACTAACTCTTCCAAAAATGTAAAGAAAAATTGGCAGCTGTTTCTGAGAAGATCTTTTTGTATTTTTTTAAAATTGCAAATATTTTGAAATATTTGCTCTATTTCATGAAAACTAGTAAGATTTTCGAAAAAATGTAACTAACCTTTATGATACAACTATTTATGGACAACAAATTTCCTTTGAAGGAAAAATCTCTACTTCAATTATAGGAAGACGCCGGAAAAAATTCAAACTTTTGCAATTTTCGAAACTTCTGAGCTAACGGACATATGCCAGCTTTATAAGCGCATTTTACTCTATTCTTACAAGAAATTTAAAGAAAAAAATTGGAGCAGTTTTTGAGAAAATTTTTAAAATGTCTGGGGGCTTCATGTCAAGTACCCCCAAATATTAAAGAATGTTTTTCAAAATTTCAAAGCTTCAACTAGAGCCAGATAGACAGGGGATTCTTCAATTTGGAGAAGATCGTACGAATGGTTTAGGCGCTAGAGTGTTCACAGACGGACGGACGGACGTTTTGTTTCCAATTGTTTTTTCGTCAACAAGGTCCCACAAAACAGGGATTCTGGCTACACCAAGTGTTAGAAGATTTTTTCCATTAAATTAGAAACTGGTTTTATGGCATTGAAACGGCATTGGCCCGGCATTGAATTTTTTTCCGCCGAAAATCCGCCGTTTTTTCGCGCAGCATTATATATAACTTTCTCTACATTACGTATACTACTCCGTATACGTATACGAGAAAGTATAAAACATCATGCACCTTAGCATTTGGCGTGCCCATAATCACTAATAATCAATCAATTACTCATTACATTCCACACTCATTGAGTTCGCTTACAAATGTAACTATAATAAATGAAATGTTAGGGTAATGTGTTCCTCGTGATCCTTACGTTCACCTTAGCTATCGAACGCAACATGTCACTTATTCCTTCAAAACGCGAAGCGAAGCCGCTTGGGCCTGCGAACCAGCCCACCGTGAGCGACTCCAGGACGCTCGAACTTACGGCGCTCGAGGATGCCACAAACGCTCCAGTGAGTGTGGGCGAACCTTACAGCACTCTATTACGGCCTTGTGTTGGTAGGGACTATCCAGTACCAAGTCCGTTCAATTATTTTCAGTAATGGATTAATTTCGCCAGAGTTTCGGGGTATAGAACAAATACTTCACTTCATGTAAGGGAAAATATTTTATTTCGGAAGTTTTCAGACGTCACAAAAGTAAAATTACTTGGCTCCAACCTTGGAGTGAATTGCAATGAATCATTTATCAAACTTCAAAAAGACGCTCAAAATAATAATAGTATCTTATCGCATTAAATGCCAATCTTTAAGGACTGGCTTCAATGACTTCTTAAGTTGTACGATAAGTTTCAAGGAGATATCTTTCTCTCATTGTGCTAAAACACAATTCAATCAACTTATTGAGCAAAATTTTCATCGCAATCAAACAGACGTGTTTCAATTTTGCAAAAAGCAGTAAGAATTTCCCTATTTCGTGGAACACACATAACACAGCCAACAATGAATATTTTCTCTAAGATGTTAAAAATCGTAAGATTAAAGTAATCGTAAGATTAGATAAAATTAAAGAGTAAAATTGAAAGAGACCACAAAATATGTTAATAAAGCCTTTGATGCAAAGAGGAACCGCCATTACCAGCGAAACATTCAAACCGCTTTTTCGAATCCAAAATCAAAACGACAACACTTTCAAATTTTTGGAAATAACTTTTCATTCAGCGCCACTCCTAAAAAGGCACAAGAGTAGAGAAAAGCTATGTAATGCTGCGCGAAAAAACGGCGAATTTTGGACAGAAAAACTCTTATTACAGGATCCTGGTAACTAGGAAGTGGATAAATCTAGTTGCTAAATTTAGAAAAAAATAATCCTCTAACACGGGGCGTAGCCAGAATCCATGTTTTGTAGGTCCTTGATACCGAAAATGCCTGTTTGTTCGTTCTTCCGTCCGTCCGTGAACAACACTAGCGGCTAAATCGTTCAGCCGATTATCTCCAAAATTGATATTCCTCAATTGATCTGGCCGATGTCACGGCCCCTTGAATTTGAAACCGATATTTTAATTTTGGGCGGTATTTTACAAGAAGACAGTGGGACATTTTCAATTAAAAAAATGTCTCATCGTTTTTGATTAAATTGTGTTGTTGAATAGTGCGAAGGACGAACAGAATGGTGCAAATCTCATTTTCGTAGAATAATCTGATTTTTCGGAAATTAAAAAATTCAAAATGTTTTGGTCGTCTTCCAACAACTACAATAATGAAGACAGATTTTTTCCCTCAATGAAATCTGTTCCCTAAAGATAGATTTTGAAGTTTATGCTCAGTTTTCCGAAAATTCGAGTACTTTTGGCGTAATTTTGCATGAAAATACGGGCTAGGAAATACGCACTGTGTTAACATCACTAGTTCTGCATTTCATCCCCAAAAGTACATAAGAGCCGGTCGACTGTACTACTACTTCCGGTCTCCTGACTGTACGACGGGCGTACAACCAGCGTGGTACAACTGTATCACGGGTATTCGTGTTTTGTGACGAGCCACGACATTTTTCACAAAATTAGTGGTTCTGGAACAAAATGTACTTTCTTGCATTACTTGTAATATTTGTAATTTTCAAAAATTAAAATAGACTGAAATGAGAATGCCTCATTTTCTTAAGCGACCCCTGTTCTATTCGTGGGGAAAATTTAAAGCAAAAAATTGGAGCCGTTCTTGTGAAAAATAGAAATTGAATTAACTTCAAGCGTAAATTAGCCAAAAGTACAATTTTAAAATAGTACATGACCTTATTTAAAAATATAATTTTTAGAATAGATTTTAAGAAACAATTTCTATTACAATATTGTACTTTTTTAATGATCATTTTCGAAATTGTTGAAAATACATGGAGTTCTCTGAAAATGGGACCAGAAAAATTGTTGTCATTTGATACACACGAGGAAAAAATTAAGGAAAACATCATTTTTCATTTTTGAAAAAAAAGTAAAAACATTGCCTATATTGCGAATAAAATTACTCTAAAATACTCACTTTTCAAAAAATTGTACCTGGTCACATTTCAAGATCTTATTTTTTGGACAACAGATTTCATTCAGGAAAAACCTATCTCCCAAATATTATAGGATGAAAATAATGGAAGTTATTTTTGTCAATTTAGAATTAGTAAGAGAGCTATCATCAGTCTAGAAATGTACAAAATAAATACAATATCTTAAAAAATACTAAACAAAAATATTATGCAAATAATACAATTAATTCTAATAATGGAATCGGCTAGCATAAAAAGAACACTTTGGCGCAGTTTTCATTTCCGTTAAAACTTCTGAATTTTCGAAATTCGGTAAAGTTCAATTTTTTTCGGCGTCTTCCTCTGTACACTACAATATTAAATTGTGGGAATGCTAATACGATGTGGTTGACATTATTCAAGATTTAAATTGAAACTTAGATTTATTAAGACAAATTTTTATTGGAAACAATGTAAAAAGTTACAAATTGGCATAAATTTGAGTACAAATTGTTAACAAGTGTGTACAATTGTCTACAAGTTGTTACCAACAAGGAAAAATCCTTGAGTAATTAATTAGTCAGGTCAACAATCAAACAGACAGCAGGTAAGAAACGGCTCAACTTACTTTTCGTATTTTCTCTCTCAAAATTGTACATGTACTACATTTTTCATTCATTTCTTGCTTAAATTTAAAAAACTACTATATTACATAAAGATATAACTCTCCGTCCCCTTCTTTCTTTCCTTTCTTTAATTCTTCTTCTTTCATTTCTTAAGATGTTTTAAATTATATAAATTATTTATATTATAAAGATCTAACTCTCCGCCCCGTTTCTTTCTTTCATTCTGTCTTTTTCTTTTCTTTAATTCTTCTCCTTTCATTTCTTAAGATGTGTTTTTAAATTAGGTAACTATGTTAATTCTAATTTTATATTTTTCTTGTACCAGAAAACTGATGATGATGGCTAAGCCATCGAAAGCTGCTATTTGTGAAATAAATACTATTGTTGACAATGACAACGCCTTCAATCATTCCAATTATGTAAATGTCAACTACACCTCACCACTGAATCAATTCCTTGGTGTGGTCTGGCCCTAAGGTCTTGCTCCATTCTCTAGCCAGCTGCCATCTAACGTCGCCCAAAGTACATTTTTTTGACATTTTATCAATTTTTTTGCTTTCCTAATAGTAGAACCGAAATATTACTTCAAGAATAATAAAGAAGAGTAAAACCTCGTCCTAAACAGAAATTTTCAATTTTCATTGAAAAATTTGAAACGGTTTCTACAAAAATTGCGATTAAGCATAACTGTAAGTGCGAAATTTGAAGCTCGTTTACAAAGAATCTATTGAGATTTCGAAAAACATCATTTAAAGTCATTTGAAGCACTTTTACTCACAAATGTAATAATGTATACAAAACAAAAGAGAACAGTTCCCTTTGCGGATGATACGAACATCTTTTGCAATAAAGAAACCGTAAATAGTACAATATCAGATTGGTTCCGAAATAACAAATTAATAGTAAACGAAAAGAAACCGGTTTCAATGCAGTTTTACATTTCAAATAAACATTCTGTGCTCTATTGAAAATGAACAGTGTACGATTGACTGATGTTAAGGCAACAAAATGTTTAGGTCTCTCAATTCAGTCAAACCTTAAATGGAACGTCCATTTAAATGAATCGAAAACAAAACTAAGTTCATTATGCAAGGCGTTCAGAATTCTTGCTAATTACGTCAGCCTTCATACTGCTCGTTGTGTATATTTCGCGAATGTTTATTCCCGTCTGTGAGATATGGCATAATATTCTGGGGAAATATATCTTACAGCTCCCTGACTTTTAGATTACAAAAACGAATTGTACGAATAATAACCAAATCCCACCCACGTAATTCTTGTAAGCCTCTCGTCATTGATCTAGGAATTTTATCATTACCTTGTCTGTTGATTTAGGAATCACTGGTTTTTGTCAAAAATGACTTGCTTAAGGGCGGGAATATATTTTCAGAAAATGCCGATGTCTATTACTATTAAAACAGAATCTATAAGATAACTAATATGCATTATATTCAATTTTTATTACAATTATACAGTACTGAAACAAATAAATTTGTAAACATGTTGGACTCAACATGAACTCAAGTTCAACTCAAGTATTCAAGCAGTTATCAGTTTTTATGTATGACGTTTCGAGTTCAACGCTTCAACTGTTCTTGGAACTTTACACATAAAAACCGATAATTGATGAGTAATCTTATTAAAAGGTTCCTATTAGAATATATTTTTGCTATGAAGTTGTAGAAAGTAGATCGCCCAGAATTGTGCCAGCGCCCTCCAGTTTTTTCGTGTAAAACCATCGTGCACCTGTAAATTGTAACTTTCACTGTGGTTTTCTGCGATGAAAAAACTGGAGGGTGGTGGCGCAATTCTGGCTTCGGATTCGGATTCAGCGAGTCGACGAGCATAGAGAAACATGGTTGAAGTATTTGGGTCTGACATTTTTGAGAGGTGCCTTTGTAATTAAATATTTCTTAAAGTCTGTAAAATTTCTTACTAATGCATTAGTACTATTAGGCTCTGAGTAATTGAAAGACAAAATTGTTACTGGAAGTTGGCCGAGATTAAGCAACAGTGCATCTGCTTACAGCTGCGCGAAGCAACGATGAAAGTAGCGAACATGATAGGGCGGGCCAAGTAAGACAGCGTGAAGCAGGGCTCGGCAAATTAGGAGGGAGAACTTGGGGCTGGACGGGAGCGCCAGGTAGCGGCGGGGCAAGGTGGGAGTGGAGGGCTGGCGTGAGGCTGGCCACGTGAGTCCCGTCCTGGCAGGGAAGGGTAGCGCACAAGCACAGAATCCATTCCTTTCCCTAAGAGATAATCACTTCTGCTACAATATAAAAGAAGATTATAGAAATAAATTATATTCGTTCTAATTCTCAACTCCTCCGGCAAAAACTCCTTGTTAAGCAAGTTTGAAGCAAATAGAAAGCCTTCAATTCTAATTTCTAAAATTCCATGCTTGAAATGGTCACTATTATTGTCGTTACCCTATGTACTGTGGAAAAAATCAAACAAATAAAAGTAACAAAAATAAAAGTTGTTTGCAATAAACTGTTGAATGATAACACGTACGCGATTTAAGAAATTGTGTTTCAGTAGGAGGTACGCTTGACATAATTTTAAGCAATGTGATTCCAGATCCGCACAAGAATAAATAATACTTGCTGATTTCCCAGCGCACAGACCGAAAAAAAACCGACAGGCTGATACACCTCTCCATTCCGAGACTGCATTGTTGCCTTAGTCTTGTTGATAGGAAAACACATGTTCAATGAAGCGGCGACAGATGTCGCTTCACGATATACATCGAAGTACAGTTGATAGTAATAATCTTTACCAGATAGCGTTGAAGTGTCCTGAGGCAGAGAATAGTTCAAGACAGAAGCTGCTTTCATTCAGTTTGTGAAGTGAACCAATAACTATCGAGATAGTACTTCAAGTCCACGAAAAAAAAGAAATGGAACATATAGAACGCGACAAAAATTAAAATAATAATAATAATAATAATAATAATAATAATAATAATAATAATAATAATAACTGAGCGAAGTGATTCAGTGCGTATCGCGCTGACTTCGCAGTCGGGAGGCCCGGGTTCAGTCCACGGGCCATCCTGACCGGGGTATTTGTGGTTTCCCTGGGTCATACAGGTTGGGATGGTTTAAAAAGACCAGATCACCTCTCATCATCATTCTATCACCTCATAATTCACAATTCAAGGAGTAACAACCTTGTCTTACTGAGGGATACAGCTGAAAAGCCGATCCCCACAGTTATACCCGTTAATCATGTAGCGTGGCCAGAAATGACCGATACGCTAATAATAATAATAATAATAATAATAATAATAATAATAATAATAATAATAGTGAGAACCCCTCAAAATTTGACGATGAGATCTGAGATAAATGTAAAATACTGTGCCCAGACTAATGTTCACAATACGTTGCATTTTTTGGATCTTCAAAGAATAACGAAGAGCAGTTTTCACAGACGGACGGACTGACATACAGACGGACGCTTTGCTTTCAATTGTTTTTTCGGCATGGAGGACCCATGAAACAGGAATTCTGGCTACTCTGCATGTTAGGGGATTTTTTCTTAATTTAGCAACTGGATTTATCCACTTTCTTGTTTTCACGGCTCGGCAATGAATTTTCTCTGTCGAAAATTCGCCGTTTTTTCGCACAGCATTATACTACATTAACTTTATACTACGTATGTTACGAGAAAGTAAAAATCGCGGGACGTTGAGTAAGCAGCTATAAGAGAGTTGTGCATGCATTTCTCGGGTCAAAAAAAGAAGACAATTATAAACCGTTGGTCAAAGAATGGTTAGAAAGCTACAAAAATATGAGTACTAGAAAGTCACTGACAATTAATTTTCTTGGCTCCCATTTTAATTTTTCCCGAAGAATTTGGGTGATAAAAGTGAGGAAACAGGGTGAATAGATTCATCAAGATATTCCTACAATGGGAAAGAAATAATTCGAAAGTAAAGATCCTGCAATGATGGGAGATTATTGTTGGATTCTTGTTATATATATATTGTAACACCCCCACCTACGTACTTTACCTACTTTACCATACGTGGTGGATCGTGATAGCATGAATGCTCGTGAAGCGAGCTTACAATTCTCAGGAAGCAGGATCTTTCGGGTATGAGAAAGATCTGAACCTGTGAATCAAATAAAATACGAATAATATGAACATATATTCAATGAGAAAATTTACAGTGACGCAATTTCATAAAAGGTTATTGCACTTTAAGTAGCTGGTCACTGAAAAAAAAATGAAACAAGACAAAAAACCAAAACATATAGGCGTCACCTCGACTGCCTGAACACACTATCATCAACTACAATTTACGATTTGATCACTCCTTTCTGAGTTTTTTCACTACTAAATTATTTACTCTTTTGGCCTCTAGTTTTCCGTGCATGGCTTTTTTTTTCAAATGAATTTGATACTTGTTTCAAAGAAACCCTTTCACAGGTGCTAGCATCGGGCTTCGCACTCACTATAATACTGAACACAAAAAAATATACGTGGCATTCACGTTACTTAATTCAGATCCTTTTACATGTCACAAAAGCAATTACTTTAAACGCAATACAACAAATTGATCTTTCTAGATAATATTAACTGTACAACATATAAAAATTCTGAATCATTTACGTAAAATTGTACAAGGTATAGCCTTTTTAAATGAATCTAATGATACGTGCAGTAAATGACTTGGAAACTGCCACTCACACAGTTCGAAATACTTCTCCCGTTCTAGACGTTTCACCCACTTTTAACACTGATTGTCGTGTATTTACCACTATCCTCTTTCCCCAGCTGATCGCTGCATAAACGTTGCCAGTTCCTTTACCTCAACAGCTCCGCGTCGCTCGCCTGTAGATAACCTTGGGGATTTTCTGCCGCTCGTCCCGCGTTGCCGCCTCGTCTTCGAGTGCTGTGCTGCGACGAAAGCAGTTCCTTCCGCTCGAACGCCGCCAAACCTCCGATTTCCACACTCTTCTCTCGTTCCGAACCTGTACTATCCTCGCTCTAGACCAAGTTCTTCTCGCCTACGCTTTGCTCTTCCTGGGGTCGTCCGTCTTCCACCGCCTCGTACACGTTCGTTCGCACTTCCAGCCTCGAAATTATTAATGTTGCAGGAGTTATGCTCAAATACTCGGCCGACCTACCACACTTTAGGCACGTGTGGTCTCAGCGTGCAATGTGAGATGCTGGATTTAATTAATGTCCTTGTGCGCAAATTTTACAAAACAGTTATTTCGCTTGCTCTCTCAATTATTCTGAATGCGACGAATGATTGTGCACTCTATTTCTTAATTACTTCACTTTCTAAGATACGCTTTCCAAGCTAACTTTTAACTACGAAGTTAAAATAAACTCCTATAATATCTATTTGTACTCGCCGTCACTGCTGTAGTCAAAGAGAGTTTCTTCTGGTCGCCGTCGCTGTTGCCGCAAAAGAGACTTCCTCCGAGGCGCGCCGCGATACTTATGGTACTCGCGCCTGGGGAAATTTTGGAGGGGTGCATCTTCTCCTCCTTTCGTTACCTCTCGGAAGAAACATTACCCACTAGTTCGGGCGTCGTAGTACGAAAAGCTGTGGGCAGATGGCGCGTTTACCGGCCATCGCTCCGCCGCGTACCCTAGTCCTCTCTGTTCGTGGGCTTCTTTACATAGCTGATGGCGTTATGGGGTTCTCTAACTCCGTGACGTCACAATATATATATATATATATATATATATATATATATATATATACACACACACACACACACACACTAACACACCCACCTACTACCTCACACACGTGGTGTGGGCGTGATAGTATGAATGCTCGTTAAGCGAGCTTAAAATTCTCAGGAGGCAGGATCTTTGGGTATGAGAAAGGTCTGAACCCTTGACACAATGAATCAGATAAAATATGAATAAAATGAGCATATATTCAATGAAAAAAATACAGTGACACAAATATATAACAGGATAATGCACTTTAAGTAGTTGGTCACTGAAAAAACAGAAAACAAGGCAAACAAAATTGGCGTAACCTCGACTGCGTGAACACACTTCCACCAATTATAATTTACAATTTGTACATTCCTCTTTCTGAATTTTCATCTACCAAACACTTTTACTCTTTCTACTCTCTAGTTTTTCCGTGCACGGCTTTTAAAATCAATTTTACACTTGTTTTAAGGAATCCCGTTCACAGGTGCTAGCCTTGGGCTTCGCACTCAATATAACACTGAACTTTAAAGAGAAAATAACAATAAAAAGTAATATACACGTTACTTAATCTGACCCCTTTACATATCACAGAAAGCAATTACTTTTAACACAATACAATAAACTGACTTTTCCAGATAATATCAACTGTACAACATGTGAAAATCATGAATTATTTAAGTAAAATTGTTCAAGGTATGGCCTCTTTGAATGAATTTAATGACACGTGCAGCAAATGAACTTGAAACTGCCACTCACATCGTTCGGGATACTTCTCCCACCTTTTCTGGTTTTCACCCACTTTTAATACGAAATGTCGTGTATTTATCGCTATTCTCTTTCCCTAACTGATCGCCGCATAAAAGTTGCCAGTTCTTTTACCTCAACAGCTCCGCATCGCTCGCCTGTAGGTAACCTTGGGGATTTTCTGTCGCGCACAGCCCCGCGTCGCCACTCTTCTCCGCTTGCTGTCCCACGACGTTACGTTTCCTTCCCTCGAATTCTGGACTCCGCCAAGCCTCCAATTTCCACACCTTTCTCCCGTTCTCCGGACTCGTACGATTCTCGTTCCAGTCCAAATCTTTCTCACCTACGCTTCGCTCTTCCTGGGGTTGTCCTTCCTCTTCTGCCGCGCCTCGTAAAAGTTTGTTCGCGCTTCCAGCCTCGAATAATTAATTTTGCTGAAGTTATGCTTTAAATGCTCGACCTACCTACCACACTTTGGGCATGTGTGATCTCAGCGTGCAATATGAGATTCTGGATTTAGTTAATGTCCTTATGCGCGAATTTTTAAATTTGAAATTATTTCGGAGTCAATCACTTCGCTTGCTCTCTCAAATATTGTGAATGCAAAGAATGTTTGTGCACTCCACTTCTTAATTACCTCACTTTCGAAAATACGCTTCACATGCTAACTTTTAACTACCAAGTTAAGATAAACTCCTGGGCTATCAAGTTACAATCACCTTCTGAACTCAGTCTAGTCACCGTTGCTGCTGCAATCAAAGACAGTTCAGTCTAGCAGTCTAGCGCCGTCGCTGCTGCAATCAAAGAGCTCAGCTAGTCACCGTCGCTGCTGCAATCAAAGAGAGCTCAGTCTAGTCCCCGTCGTGCTGCAATCAAAGAGCTCAGTCTAGTCGCCGTCGCTGCTGCAATCAAAGAGAGCTCAGTCTAGTCACCGTCGCTGCTGCAATCAAAGAGAGCTCAGTCTAGTCACTGACGCTGCTGCAATCAAAGAGAGCTCAGTCTAGTCACCGTCGCTGCTGCAATCAAAGAGAGCTCAGTCTAGTCGCCGTCGCTGCTGCAATCAAAGAGAGCTCAGTCTAGTCGCCGTCGCTGCTGCAATCAAAGAGGGTCAGTCTAGTCGCCGTAGCTGCTGCAATCAAAGAGCTCAGTCTAGTCACCGTCGCTGCTGCAATCAAAGAGCTCAGTCTAGTCGCCGTCGGTGCTGCAATCAAAGAGCTCAGTCTAGTCGCCGTCGCTGCTGCAATCAAAGAGCTCAGTCTAGTCGCCGTCGCTGCTGCAATCAAAGAGAGCTCAGTTAGTCCCGTCGCGCTGCGTCGCTGCTGCAATAAAGAGAGCTCAGTCTAGTCGCCGTCGGTGCTGCAATCAAAGAGCTCAGTCTAGTCGCCGTCGGTGCTGCAATCAATGAGCTCAGTCTAGTCGCCGTCGCTGCTGCAATCAAAGAGAGCTCAGTCTAGTCATCGTCGGTGCTGCAATCAAAGAGAGCTCAGTCTAGTTGCCGTCGCTGCTACAATCATAGAGAGCTCCTCCGAGGCGCGCCGCGATACTTATGGTACTCGCGCCTGGGGAAATTATTGGAGGGGTGAATATTCTCCTCTTTTCGTGACCTCCCGGAAAAACATTATTCGCTAGTTCGGGCGTCAGAATTCGAAACGCTGTGGGTAGATGGCGCGTTTACAACCATCGCTCCGCCGCGTACCCTATTCCTCTCTGTTCGTGGACTTCGTTTCGTAGCTGATGGTGGCGTTATGGGGTTGTCTAATCCCATTACGTCACATTGTCCCCTCCTCCTTCTCTTAATATTTTTTTCGCCCGCGAATAAAATCTTATGCCGGTCTCAAATTATAAAAATTGTAGTTGCCGATGACCTCCCCACTATGACGAATGAGGCGGGCAACATTGGGAGCAACAATGCTATGTATCTCATAGGGGCCTTCGTACAATTTATAAAATTTTGCGAATAGTTTTAGGCGTGGATTTGATACTCTAGGAGTTCTCAGTAATACTTGTTGGTTTGGGTAAAACCGGTAGGGTTTCTTCTTATCTTTACGCTTCCGTTCGTCGCCTAACCGTCGAAGTTTACGCAGTATTTGCTCCTCGGTGATTACTTGATGTTCTCCCGTGACCTCTTCTATGTCTAGCATTTCAAGGGTGTGTGGAAGTTTCCTGCCGAAATGCGCCTCCCATGGCGTTGTACCAATGCTATCGTGGTGGACATGCTTAATCCAAATATTTATGTGTGGGATTAATAGATTCCACTCACTATGGTTCTCCGAGCAGTACGTGCGAAAAAGTCGAGACAGCTCTTTCATGATCCTTTCAGAAGGATTTGATTGCGGATGGCGAATGCTGGAATAAACAGGGGTGATGCCTTTTCCTCGTAATGCCTCTCGGTACTGGGTGCTTATAAATTGAGTCCCATGGTCACTAAATACTCTCGAATACGTGCCCGTAATCTCGAAATGCTTTTCTAATTGGCGAAGGGAATTTGACGCATTGGTCTTATTTATAGGATACACTCTTGTAAATTTCGAAAACACGTTGACCATAACCAGAATGTATTTGTTACCATTCGTTGTCCTATGTAAGGGCCCGTAAATATCGATAGCCAACAAGTCATTTCGTTCTAACGGCATAATGCTATGCATGGCACCAGCATACTTCCGATTGGGATATTTAGTAGTCAGACTTGTATTACACTTGCTTACTACCCGTCGTATGTCTCGCGCCATTCCCTTCCAGTAACACAATTCCTGGACGTGAATCAATATTTTCCTAGCTCCACAGTGAGCATTCTTGCAGTGAACGTACCTCACTAAATCGTTCACTTTGGTTTTGGGTACCCATATTCGGTACGTCGGAGGTTGTCGACGTGTACGAATCATTAAGAGGCCATCTACTACGCGCCATTTTTCAGGATCTTGGTCATGCTGTTGTTTAAGTGGCGAATCGTCTCCTCTTCCTTCCTTTATTCGCTGGATTTCCGCCATAGTTTCATCTTGCTCTTGCCAGAAAATAATATTGCCCCACTCCCACTGAAGCTGTTGCGGAATGTTTAAATGTTTAAATTGGCGCGACCACAAGATGCGTTTCTGTTCTCGACTTATCTTCGACCTCTCTTCCATATCTACTTAATAGGTCGGGCAACCTATTTTCTTTTCCCGGACAGTGCTGTATTATGAAGTCGAACTGTTGTAGCCAGATTATCCATCGTTTCAGGCGATCATATTCGGTGTAGCCTCGATTGAGAAAAGTTAGAGACTTATGGTCTGTCCTGATGATAACAGTTCGGCCGGTCAAATACTGCCGCAACTTCATTATTGACCACACTATCCCATAGGCCTCCTTTTCCGTTACAGAATACCGGAGCTGCGGTCCCCGGAGTGCTTTGCTTACCAGTTGGATAATCTTTTGCTCTCCGTCTTACTCTTGGAAAAGTACAACTGCGATACCATAAGCACTGCTATCCGTTTGCAAAATCATTGGCCTTTCGAAGTCGGGGTGTGCAATAGCGCATGTGTTTTTGAACATTATCTTGATGTCGTCGAATGCTCGCTGATGTTCGACTTCCCATGCCCATTTCTGATTTTTACGAAGCAGCTGGTAGAGCGGTGTGACGACTACGGCAAAATTGGGGCAAAATCTGTTATAATAATTTAACGTGCCTAATAAACTCCTTAACTGTTTTACGTTTCGAGGTGTCGGAATACCGTCTATCTCTTTATTCTTCTCCTTTTTCATTCTCACTCCCTCCTTCAACACTTTGTATCCCAAGAAGTCGACACTTTCAACACAGAAATACGTTTAATGTAAGATTGCTCTCAATCAGGGTCTGAAAAATTATCTCCAGGTGTTTCACATGCGACTTTGAATGTATTATCAAATCGTCTACATACAACGTGGCAGGTCTTTCCATTACCCTCTGTAGAATGCCGTCTAAACCTTGCATTAGGGCTGCTCCAGCTTTTCAGTCCGAACGGCACGCGCGCAAATACGAACGTTATGCCTTCGAACGTGAAACCGGTGCACTGTTGATCTGCCGGCGCAATGGGCATCTGCCAGTAAGCATGTCGAAAATCGGAGCTCGTAAATCTTTCTTGACCACCAAAATTTAGCAGCATATCGGCGACCCTCGGCGGCACGTCGCGATATGGCACCGTTACAGCATTTAATCGGCGCGCATGTAAGCACAGACGCAAGCTTCCGTCTTTTTTCTTTACCACGAGAATTGGGTTGGTGTACGCCGTAGTTGCTTTACGTATGACGCCCTCTCGGATCATTTCGTTTATCAACTTTCTTACTTCATCTCGGTAGGCTACAGGGATCGGATAATAAATGGCCGTGGATCTGTTAGTTCAATGTGAAATTCATACCCCTTTACCGGTTCGCTACGACTTCTAGATATATCTTTGACGCGTATCAGAGCTTGGAACAACGCATTCTTCTGGATCAACATTCAGTTTATTTTCCTCCATTATTTTCTTCCTCTATTTCCTTTTCTTCTTCCTTCAGGCTACACATTTCGATTTCTGCGAATTCTTCCGATTCGTCTCCCTCATCTTCATGTGCATTTCGCGCCTCTTCTTCATCTTCATCCTCCCACACATTTTCGCCGTTGATCAAAAATTGCGTCTCTCCTACGTCGATAATAGCGCCATGTTCCGTCAAAAAGCTACTCCGATAATTATGGATTAATCAACTTCCTCACAACTAAACAGATTAGGTCGTAAACTCTTCCTTTTATCATCACTTCTATTAATACTTGTTTCTTCACTGGGTGTGATTTCCGCCCCCATGCGTCTACCATTCAAGTATTGTTGGTTGGTAACTCTAAAATATTCACGTTATTTCTTAACAGCTCGTCATACAACTCTTCCGCTAGCACAGATTTGATCGAACCGGTGTCTACTAATGCTTTGCTACGCACACCACCACAACTGATTTCAATCACGGGACATTTCTCCCCCTTTCTTGGCTTCCAGCTTTCCCACAAATTTTTGCCTTCATTCGTGATTTGGTTCGTCGTTACAGGGATCGCATGGTATGTATCGCATGTATTTCCTGTTCGAAAGTCTTCTAGGTTTCATAACAACGAAATTTTAAAAAAATATTCTTAATTAAATGACAAGAGCAATTAAATCGTGTATAGAGTAAAAAATTAGTTCTAAATATGTTTAAACTATGTTCTTAAATTTATGTGATTGTGCTCGTTTGTTCTCTGTATTTTCGAATTTGAATATCTGGCTTGGGTCGAAACTTCCCATGTAGTTTCAATAATGTTTATATAATTCACGGCAACATTTATCAATTTATCTTTAGTGTAATAAACTAGTATTGAATGTGCATTCAATTATTAAATAGATTTTAGATATTAGTGCTGTTGGTACTCGCATTTCTGTTCAAAGTCGATATGTTTCATAATAACGAAGTTTGAAAAAATATTATTTAATAAATGACAAGAGCAATTAAATCTGTATAGAGTACAAAATTAGTTCTTAACATCTGTTAACTATTTCTAATTATGTGATTGTGCTCGTGGTTCTCTGTATTTTCGAATTTGAATATGTGGCTTGGTTCGATAAATCTGATTGCAGTTTCAGCAATGTTTATATAATACACGGCAACATTTATTAATTTATATTCAGTGTAATAAACTAGTTTTGAATGTGTATTTAATTATTTAATAGATTTTAGATATATCGTACTCGTACTCTCGCATTATCTATTTAATGTCGTACGTGGTTGCATAACTACGAAGTTAAAAAAAAATTATCTCATAAAAGAGAGGGGCAATTAAATTATGTGTGGTATCCCCCCAATCAGAGGACCAGACGGAGTTACGCTCCGCCGCTCCACTATTGGAGGGGCACAGCCCCTCCCCTCCCCCTTCACCGGGCGGTGGAGTATAAAGTCATAGGCCGGGAGCAGAGCGCTCCCGTTCAGTGATAACTTCGCTTAGCTACCACCGCCGCCGCTCGCTACACGCCCAATCGCGGCGTAATCAGCTGCGCGCTACAAGGGGACCCCAGGCTGCTGCCCCGGCGCTTGCTACACGTCACAAGTCGTGGCGTATCCGCCAGGCGATCAGCGCGGACCCCCACGCGCGCTACAAGGGGACCCAGGCTGCTGCCACCGGCGCTTGCTACACGTCACAAGTCGTGGCGTATCGCCAGGCGATCAGCGCGGACCTCGGGCGGCTACCGCCGCCGCTCGCTACACGCCCAATCGCGGCGTAATCAGCTGCGCACTACTAGGGGACTCGAGGCTACTGCCACCAGCTATCGCATAACGACGCTTATTGCCACTGCCGGTGATAAGGCTCGAAACGGCAAGAACGCCGTTACGAAATTTGTACAGTTATTTGTTACGTAAATTCTGTGTATTGGTTATGGTGAAAGTAAATGGCTATTAAACATTGAATGTTTAATTTACCTTGCTTCCTGCAAATACAACATTATGCATAGAGTAAAACAATAGTTCGATATGTTTTTAAACTATCTTGTAATTTTTATGTGATTGTGCTCGTTGTGTTTCTCCAAAAATATTCCATTATTTTTTATTATTATATCTTTATCTATTTGACTGTCGTACGTGATTGCATAACTACGAAGTTAAAAAATTTATTATCTCATAAAAGAGAGGAGCAATTAAATTCTGCATAGAGTAAAACAATAGTTCGATATGTCTTTAAACTATCTTGTTAGTTTTATGTGATTGTGCTCGTTGTTTTTCTCTATATTCCATTATTTTTTATTATGTTCGGTGTTACGTCATGCCTGCTGACATTGACATTGATTATTTTAGACTGAAAATACGTTATTATTAATTCCAACCATGCCAATTCCATTTTGTGACAATTAATTGGCAATTAATTAGCAATAAATGATTTGAGGGTTTCCGTTGATCTCCGCTCGAATTTAACTTATGTGTGTGCTGGCTTGACGTTGAGCTACACACACCCGTTTTCTCGACGAAAATACGTGCGAATTAATTCAAAATTGTGGCAATTAATTGGCAATTAATTAGCAATAAATGATTTGACATGTTTCGTGTCGGTGTGCTGACTTGGTGTTCCAGCTTGACGCACCTGGTGTACCAAACAATCGACGCTAGAAATTCTGGAATTGATTGAGCAGGATCTGGAGTTTTCTTTAAACAGATCAGAAAAGTTTACATGTAATAGTACACATATCACAAATAACAATTTTCACAACCTAACCATATAAGTAACAGTTTTTCATGCACATTGAAAACTATCTTGTTATATAACCTTCATGAATGCAACTTAGGTAATGAATGGTTTCGTTCATTACGTACAGTATACATGATATTGTGTCACAATTCATTCTCATTAGAAGATATGCTACAGTTTTCTTCAGACACAAGTCATTCCAAAAATTTTAGAAACTAAATCACAAAAACATAAAGTTTAAAGTATGATAAGAATTAATTACATAATATTATAATTGAGTTCATTGTTTATTAAGAAATAAGAACTCATTATTAGAATTTTTTTCAATTTATAATTATTTTCAGGAACAAGTCAATCGCACCAATTAACCAGTTACTTATGACTACGTTATTATGCAAATGGCAGCTACCAGCAGGTTATGGAACTATATTGGGGCCATAAAATCTACGGCTAACAGTATTGTCCATAGAGTTAGCTGCGCTTTGGCTAGACTGTTGCATTATTCTCTATAAGCCGAGTAAACATACCACAGTTTCCAGTTCACGGCCTTCTAAAAACAAATACGCATTTTGTACTCCCAATAAAGTTTACTGACGAAACAGATCTTCACGGGGACGTTATTTATAACGACTCGTTTACTAACGTCACGTTAGGTGTATGTTGGTGAAACCGGGCCTAAGTTACAAGGCGCAAAGCATTTTTAAGCAATACAAAAAGAATCTCTCCTTCCAAGATGCTTAAATATTATTGCACGAATACGCGTATTTCATTTTTAACTTGTTCTTACCTCATATGAAGCATGCTAAAATTTTTTAGTAATATAACTGGATTGACAATGCAGAAATTCGTGTAGGATTTTGTTTTTTAAATACTAAATATGTTGAAATCTTTTGAACCGTCCATGATAGAAACTTTTTATAACAATTTCCGAAATCAGGGTGATTGTTTCCTTTGAAATCACCTAACCAAGAAGTGCTAGGGTTCGAATACGGACGGTGGAGGATTTCCGACACCATTTAGGTGGATTTCAGCAACCGTTTGAAGAAGAATTCTAGCGGCTGGCTGCTCTGATGTGTTTTCCGTGATTTCTCTGATCAATCAAATTTCTCTGATCTGGCACATGCTGGAGTAGTACTTACCCTTTACTCATTCACACACGTGCAAGCACTACACTACCACATATGCCGAGAGAAAAGTCAGGAGCATAGAGCGTGATCCAGCTGGGACGGAGCGTGACCTGGCTGAAGGAAAACCACTCTCCCAAGCCAACATGTAGATCGAGGCCGGATCTCATCGAACAGCAGTGAAGGAACACTAACAGTACTAATTACCATAGTAGTTAACGTGCCCGGAAACGTCAACCAATCAATCAATTAATCAACACGTAACCTGCGGCTCCGCCCGTAGAATTTGTTAGCTGACCAAAGCGCCATCCATGAGTCGCCGAGAACGGATGCGGAATGATCAGAAAGTTATTATGCAACAAGACCTCCAAACAGGGGCAAGCTGTTCCATGGATGCCCTGGACGAGTGCAATTTCTTTCGCCTAAAGTATATGGATAAATGGAATACAAGACGAATGCCATTTTCAAGACCCTTGAATTTTCAAAACTTACGTATGTATTTTATTTGAATCCTTTCATCATGTATAGAGAGATTTTCAAAGACGGCAGAAGTATTAGTAGTATACAATATTATATAAATTATGAGGCGGCATCAGGAGCATCACGGACGATTTGGTTCACTGAGACAGACAATTGGCTACCCCACCACAGTTTTATCCCTCGTTCCGCCTGGATTTCATGGCCTGCCACTGTATTAACGTGTCCTTGTTTTTAAAACATTTTTGCAGTCTTTCTATGTTTCACAGGAAGTGTTTATGGTTATTACTTAAGTATTTTAAAAGTTTTTAATACTTTAAGATATCTAAATTGCACGGTGTTTGAGGTTATAATTTAACGGTTTGCCTGCAATGTATCCTAAAATCGCTGAATCATAGCGGTCAGAGTATTCGCTTTCTACATCAAGGTGTCACACTTGAAATCCACACTAACAAGTCGCTGTGAATTTCAGTAAGAAAAGGAACTGTAATGGATTTTATGGTTATCTCATACCACCCTCATGTTGTCAGTTTCCAGCTATTTTTAAGCTAGTCCTCATGCTCCTTATTTAGTCCTTTAAAGCGATATTACTTCTTCATCAATATGACATGATGCACTGACAGGTTTCTGGAAACCCGACATGAGTGAACAAAAGGTGCATAGTATGTATAGTTCCGGTCGTGGTGCGGTCTCTTCATGCTGTACTATCGTTATCTTTAACATTCAAGGGGCCAAGATCCATTGACACAATCTCCGTTATCTGATGAAGTTATCGACTCAGGATCGTTTTGATAAGTAAATGTGTCAATTTCATTTTAATTGAGATCAATACTATATTGTTTTCATGTAGAATGTCAATCGCACATATTAATAATAACATGAATCAATCATCTGAGGCCAAAAATTGCGACCAATGAAAACCAAAGTCCAATGAAAACAGCAGTTCACTATTATCTTTTTTCTTTCAAAATATGTATGTCTATCACGAAACAGCATATTGTGATGAACCCGACCTGCCGCATACGGCAACCCACGCATGTGAGCAATGCGCGCAGCTCGCGGTCTGGATACCTCACAAAAGGGGGGAAAACACCGTCACACCGAAGTGTGTCGTTAATCAGCTGACAGGTGTGCGCGTTAAATTTATAAATGAAGGACGCCAAACGGGCACTTACCTGCCACCCGGCACCGGCATATGAGAACCTCAGGGGTGAGCACTCTTGAATGAGGGCATGCACTGGGTTTGCTACTATTACTACGTTACAATAATTACAAAGTTATGTTCCATTTTAAGTGTCAATCGCCTGAATGGCGAGAACGCATTTATTGCTTTTTTTTAATACAATTTGGTCGGGAAGTCTTTGCAAAAAAGAAACAATAAATAGTACAATTTCAGAAGTATCAAATTGGTTTTGTAATAACAAATTAATAGTTAACGAAGGAAAAACCGTCTCAATGCAATGTTGCGTTTCAAATCGGCAATCGCATGCTCCATTGAAAGTGAACAATATGCAATTACCTGATGTTCATGTAACAAAATTTCTAGGTCTCTCAGTTCAATCAAACCTCAAATGGAATGTACATATAACAGAATTAAACACTAAATTAAGCTCATTGTGATATGTATTCAGAATTCTTTCGAATTCTGTCAGCCTTCATGCAGCTCGTTGCGTGTATTTTGCAAATGTACATTCCCGCCTGAGATATGGCATCATATTCTGGGGAAGCTCATCCTTTAGTGCCCAAATATTTAGATTGCAACGAAAATTATCCAAATAATGAATAAATAGGCAAATAAATAGTATTGCCTATTTAATTACAAATCTGTAGTGTTTGTCAAAACTGACTTACTTAACGGCGGGAACATATTTTCATGTAATACTGATATTTATAGTTACAATACTCGACGTAGAAATATTGTTCATCAAGTGTCAGTATCAACAGATCCCTACAATTCCCACATACAATACATACATACTTGCCAGATGAAATTAAACAATTAAATTTGGTACACAAATTTTAGTTAAAAGTAAAAGTCAAAAAGAAAATATGTTTACTTTAACAAAACCAAGATATAGAATAATGAATTTGTTTACATTAGCATTGTATAATTAAAAAACGACTTAAATGCCTGTAACAACTAATGTAATTCATCTTTCGGGTCAATGACCCCCATCTCGATCGGGTTTTTGTCCAGTTTCCCTGATCCATTGAGCAAATGCTGAGATGGCCCCTTGATTTGCTTCTGAACGTAAATGTAGCTTCACTATGCTCACGTTTTTTAAGCTTTCCTTTTGCTTCTAGTGATAGTGGAGCTTAGGGTGAGTTTGTATTTGTTAGCAATAGAGAAAAATCAAATTTGTTCGTTCGTTTACCGTTACAAATAAGTTTTCTATAATTCGGCAACGAAAATATCTAGTTTTTAAAATGTTAATCTCTCGCTTTTTTAAATTTATTATTATTATTATTATTATTATAACTATTTTTTCATCTTTCAACTATTAATAGTTAAATTGTTGGGAAGGGATTCTGAAACTCAAGAAAACCTGCGCAGATGATTTTCTCCCCCATACGTCACATAGAGTTTTTGACTAAATAAATAAATAGTACTTCTTGTTGTTGCCACGAGCGCAAATGTTGAATTGAATCTTGAATAATTATCCAAATAAACTTGCCAGTCTGCGCAAAACCACGGTGTTTATAAAAAGCGTAAATTTAAGATAGAGGAATCTAAACCTAAGCGTGACATCACAAAAACGGCCACCAGTATCACGGGTTGAAACATAGGTCATAGAGGAATATATTATGTATTCTTCCATGTATATGTGGTATTGGTAAGTATCAATAGGAACCTAACCGGAAAATATTTAATAGAATGTCCAATAATATTTTATCCTATAGATTAGGATGTGAAAAACGTTTCTTCGAGGCTATTGGCCTCACAATTTTAGTTTTTAAGTCCCTAGAACGCTTCGATTAGCTAGAACGCTTACTTATTTAACGATCTAATTGACCGAGTGTTATAGGTTGCATTTGACATGAATATGTAGATGCGTTTTTTAAAACAAATTGTTCATATTTTTAACGTCAGTCAGTTGTAGAATGCAATTCGTCACGACTCTGTGAAATTCTCTTTCCTTAGAGACCTCATTTACAATGACTGGTTGTGTGTGTGAGCCGCGAAAGGTATGTATACTGATATAATGTAGGAGACGATGTATAAACACTTTCAAATATTAATTGATGTACAAATATGCTTAACTCAAATAAACGGAATTCCATTTTAAAACGAATACTTTTTTAAACAAATCATTTCGCAATAAACCCCTAGTTGACGAATGTATAAAACCCTCAAAGAAAAACAGTCGTTCAACTGGCACAGATCTACATGAACTAGTATTATAACGAATAAATGTACCGGTAGCGGTAGCTCAGTGCAGTGCATCAACTAAGGTCACTGCAGCGCCTCTGACCGGGAAGTCCTAGCTTCGAGTCCCGACGACGGCAGCATTTTCGGTACTAGCTTTTCAGCTATGTCGAATTCGTTCGCTGTTGGGAGGAAATTCTAGCGGTAGTTTTCCGTCTCTGATCGGTAGTTTTCCGTGGTATCTCCGATCAACACCAGGCGAATGCTGGAACAGTACCCTAACAAACGGGCCACGGACCGCGCGTGATCCTTCCTTCCTATTCCTTGTCCTATCTTGTCCCTTACAAACACACACTTACACTAACATGCACTACATTACCAAACATTCCGGGAGACCGGTCGGGAGCTTAGAGCTTGTCTCGGCTGGGGCGGTGCGCCGCTGGTGGGAGAGTCCTGGTTAGGGGGAAACCCCACTTGCCGACAGTTGGTCGGCGCCGGATCTCGCCATCCAGCGGGGAGATCACGGTCATCTCCCGAGGATAAATACTTACTACACTTACGGGCCAAATGACCTAAGCTGTTGACGTGCCCGGAAGCACTAACCAACCAACAAATTAACGTTTTTTTTAATGTCGCATAATTGTCGTGTAATTTTTATGATTTTGATTTATTATTTAACTAGAGGTGCTACTGAATGGCACAGACTCTCTCGTTTTCTAATTTCCTTGGTGTGGACTGGATTTAAGGTCTTGCTCCATTCTCTGGCCAGCTGCCACCTATCGTTACCGAAAGTACATTTTCTTGATATTTTCTCAACCTTTTGCCTGCCTAATAGTACAATCGAAATATTACTACAATAATATTAAAGAAGAGTGAAAACTCGCCCTAAATAGAAATTTTCATTGAAAAATTTCAAGCGGTTTTTAAGAAAATTGCGATTAAATATTACTGTAAATGTGGAATTTGAAGCGCATTTTCTCAGGAATCTATTGAGTTTTCGAAAAACTTCAATTAAAGTCATTTGAAACTATTCCACTCACAAATGTAATAGTGCATACTAATCGATGGAAATGTGCATATTAACGGTGGGGGAGGTATTTCAAGAAAATTACATTTGTGTAATTTTTGAAAATACAAATGTATACACCAAAATGAACTTTACGTCATATTAAACAGTGAAATTATCATTATCTACTGGAAAAATTTGGTGCATTTTTTAAAAATGACGTTTGACGTTTCTGATAATGCGTAATTTTGAGCTCATGTACTCATGATTATAATAATGTGAATACATCGACTTTAATGTAAATATTACCGACGTGGGCGACATGTCAAAATTGCTTTTTCAATTTTTGTGAAAACAAAAGAATAGAGCAGTATGGCGTTTATATCATGGATTAGGGTACATTTGGAACTACCCCTACAAAAGTTTAAAGAAAAAAATTGTATCCGTTTTTGAGAAAATTTTGTTTTTGTTATTTTTTAAAATTGCAAATAATGCACGCACTATTGGACGAAAACTACTAAATATTTCAAAAAAATCTACATGACATTAATGAATTAACTTTTATATACATCAAATTTCATTTGAAGAAAAAAAATTCTGTATTTAATTTTATAGTTGTAGTAAAATGCCGAGAAAATTCAAACTTTTTGAATTTTCGAAAATGCAGAGTTAACGGTATTAATCGGTCCTATGGCACATTTATAAGTGTATTTTGCTCCATTCATACAATAAATTTAAAGAAAAAATTTTGGAGATGTTTTTGAGAAAATTTTGAAAATGCCCGAAAGCCTACATGTAAAGTACGAACTTTTAAAGACTGTTTTTCAAAATTTCAAAGATTCAACTAGATCCAGATAGACATCTAGATAGACAGGATCTTCAATTTGAAAAATGTCGTACGTATGGTTTATGTGCTAGGTATGCTCACGTACGACAGACGGACAAACGGACATTTTTCTTCCATTTGATTTTTCGGTAATAAGGACCCACAAAACAGGGATTCAGGCTACAGTACGTGTTTTTCGCGCAGCATTACATAACATTCCTTATACTACGTATATTACTCCGTTTATACGTACTATAATAAACCCGCTTCCATTCACGCCCCGCGATGGACTCCAATATAATAATCCCTCGTTCTACTGCCAATACAATCATTTTCTTTTCTTTCTGCCACTCTAATATTTTCCTATTTTTATTTTTTTAAACACATCTGGGCGCCTTGTCATTAACACACATACCCTTCCTTAAACCTACCTTAGCTTTTGTACTTGCCCGTTAGCTAGCTAAATTTATACAACTTCTAAATTCTCCCTGGGCGTGACTATGTGATTGCCCTATACAGGGCTACAAACGAGGTACTTATGCGCACATGCATGGGTCTGCATCTAACTACTTTAATCACGACACATTCTCTAATGGTTATTGATGAACCCGAATGTATTCATCTTAATTTATTTACTACTTTTGGATGGTTTATTTCCTCAAATAATCAACATATAAAATACATTTGAAAAAACAATGCCCTCTGATGGCACAAAAAATACACATAATAGACAACAATACGTTTAAAATTAAAACCCAACAAATAAACAATAACCATTCACACTGAAAATTATAAAAAAAATATGTACACTCATTCCTCCGAATGCGCATTCTGTCGTTAGAATTGTTGACCCTCTTATGGTAATAAACAAAACTTGATCTTCGACAGATGCCTTTGAAGATAAAAAGAAAAACGAACAAACAAATATCCATGCATCACTTCCCTTTGTGCCGGACAAATGCTGTGACACGCGACGCACGTCACGCGTCGCCGTCCACCGATTCGTACACTCCCCGTGTACGATGAGAGCACGCTCAAGCTTCCACCAGCTCCAAGACCATATGTTCCATCAACTCACCTGCTGAGCAAACACTGCGAAGCGTTCTGCGGTAAAACGCGAAGTTTCCACCGCGTTTAAAGTTCCCGCGGCGGAGAAATACTTTGATTTCAGGAATACTGGTGAAAAGAATCTTTTAAAGTTCCCGCGGTGAAGAAATACTATTGGGTTACACGAACTAAACGAAATTGCTCTGTTCGTCTTTCGATTGCTGTCCGAAGCATACTGAATTCCGTATCATGAAATTTATAACACAAAATGTCCGCGACCGTTGCTTAACATTGCAATGGCGTAAAATCAGTCTTCGCGTTGCGTTCACCCGTAAAATATTGTTCCTATTTCTAAATCCGTTCATCCGCTCACTACATCAGTTTCGTTCACTTGAAAATATAAACAAAAATGTTTTCAAGACATTTCTCTAACACGGAGCTCGCGTCTTCACCAACCATACAACACTGCATCTCTTCTCCTCTCTCGAGCATTGTTGTCCCCTATCCTATATAGATTTTTCTTGAACAAGCGCCGATCGTTCGAAAGCGCAATAGCTTTCTGTGCAAAGGAGCTTCAAATTATACATTTACAGTAATGCTTAGACGCCATTATCTTGAAAACGGCTTCAAATTCTTCAATGAAAATAGCTATTAGGAAGAAATTGTACGTTTCTTCAATATTTGTTTACTCTTCTTTACTATTCTTGAAGTAATAACTCGGTTCTACTATTAGGAAAGCAAAAAGTTGAAAAATTGTCAAAAAATGTACTTAGATAAATAAGAGAAAAATCCCTTATAATGTGGTGTAGCCAGAATCCCTGTTTTGTGGGTCCTTGATGCCGAAAAACCAATTGGAAGCAAAACGTCCGTCCGTCCGTCTGTCTGTGAACACTACTAGCGCCTAAACCACCCGTACGATCTTTTCCAAATAGAAGAATCCTATGTCGATCTGCTTCTAGTTGAAACTTCGAAGTTTCGAAAAGCATTCGTTAAAATTTGGGGGTACATTACATAACGTACTCCGGACGATTTCAAAATTTTCTGAAAAACTGCTCCAAATTTTTCTTTAAATTTCTTGTAACAGTAGAATAAAATACACTTATAAATATGGCTTAGGTCCGATTCTCGCGGTTAACTCTGAATTTTCGTAACTTGCAAAAGTTTGAATATTTTTCGTCGTTGTCCTACAACTACAAAATTGAAGACATGGCTTTTTTCTTCAAATGAAATTTGCTGGTCATAAATAGTTCTTTCAATAAGGTGACGTACATTGTTTTGGAAATTTTGGTAGTTTTTGTGCAATAGTGCATGCAATATTTGCAATTTTTAAAAATTACAAAAACAAAATTTTCTCGAAAACGGCTCCCGATTTTTTCTTTACATTTTTGATAGGTTTAGTGCCAAACAAACACTATACTATGACATGAACGTCATATTTCTCTATTCTTTTGTTTTTTCAAAAATTTCACAAATGAAATTTTTTGGACTTGTCTCTCACGTGGATAATACTTATATTAATGCCAATTTATTTACAACGTTATAACATTGTAATTTATGAGCACATGTAGTTTAAATAATGTTAAGTAAAGTTTAATGAAAACGCAACAGTTTTCTGTACAAATGAGATCAAAATTCTGCATTTTTAGAAACGCTCAAACGCTATTTTCTCAAAATTGGCTCTAATTTTTTTGCTCGAAAATTTTCCAGTATATAGTGCTAATTCCACTATTTAATATGACATAAAGTTCATTTTGGTGTATTCTTTTTTTTTTCAAGGAATACAAAAATGAAATTTTTGAAATACCTCTTACTCTTTTAATATGGATATTTTCATTGATTTGTATGCATTATTACATTTGTGCGTAAAATTGCTTCAGATGATTTGAAATAAAGTTTTCCGGAAACTCAAAAGATTCCTGTGAAAAAGAGCTTCAAATTTCGCTTTTACAGTAATGCTTAATCGCCATTTTCTTAAAAACCGTTTCAAATTTTTCAATGAAAATTTCTATTTATGACGAGCTTTTACACTTCTTTAATATCCTTGAAGTAATAATGTCGAAAAATGTACTTTGGGCGACAATAGATGGCTGTTGGCCAGAGAATGGAGCAAAATCTTATAGCCAGACCACACCAAGGAATTTAGAAACCAATACTACGAGAAAGTCTTTGTCGTTATGAAGCACCTCTAGTTTTTTATAGTAAATACGAATGCATAATATTCCATTACATTTTTAACTAGAGGTGCTACAGAATGGTACAGACTTTCTCCTAGTAAAGTTTTTTTTAATTTCCTTAGTGTGTTCCTTAGTGGACGGTCTAGTTCCTCCTTCTTGCCTGCTTCCATTCATTGGGAATTTTTTTTTAATTTTCGCAACTTTTTGGATTCAAAATAGTAGAATCGAAATTATATTTTAATTATATTAAAGAAGGCTATAACGTCGTCCTAAATAGCTTTTTTTTGAAAAATTTGAAGCTGTTTTTAAGAAAATGGCCTATAAGCATTACTGTAAATGCCAAATTTGAGGTTGATTTTCTCAGAAATCCGTTGAGTTTTCGAAAAAGTTAATTTGAAGTCATTTGAAGCACTTCAAATGACTTCAAATTGCATACAAATAATATTGCATACAAATGGATGGTAATGCCAATATTAACGACGTGAGATGTATTTACAAAAATTACATTTGTGTATTTTTTGAAAATAAAAGAATACCCCAAAATAAACTTTACGACATATTAAACACTACATATGCACTATCTATTAGAAAAAAATGAAGAAAAAATTTGGTGCCGTTTTTGGGAAAATGGTGTTTGGGAGTTTCTGAAAATGTAGGATTTTGAGCTCATTTTCATAGATAAACTGTTGACTTGTGAAACTGTGAAGAAGTCGCCTTTTAAGTAAGTATTACCGACGTGAGAGACAAGTGAAAAAAATTAAATTTTTGAATTTTTTTAAAAACAAAAGAATAGAGCAATGTGGCGATTATGTCATGGTATAGGGTATGTTTGGCACTAACTGTACCAAAAATTTAAAGAAAGAATTTGGAGCAGTTTATGACAAAATCTTGTTTTTGTACTTTCATAAAATTGCAAATAGTGCACGCACTATTCAATTGAAAGAAAAATCCATGTCTTCAATTTTGTAGTTGTAGGAAGACACCGAATAAAATTCAAAATTTTGCTGTATAGAACGAAACACCACTGAATCACACAAAAAATAATATTACAATACTGTGTGCTTAGAAACATTATTTCACATCCTTAATTCTTAATATTGAATAAATACTGTTGACGAAACTCCTTACTAGGAGTTTTTACTGCGTTACTACGCAGAGTTCGTAAAAGTCTTCCATCTCATAAAAGAAAATGGCGAGAAGCTTCGATGTGTAAAGAAACACGTACCTGTGTTTTTGGAGACACGTACGCCAGATTCAAACAAGGATTCTACGAAATTTTGCTCTTTGACGCAAGTTTTTATCATTCTTAACACTCAGAAGCAGGTCGTAGGACGAAGATGACAACATCTGAATCACCCGTTTCAATATTCTCGTGATAACACTGGCACAATGATTTTAAAATATCAGCATTGTCTGTGTTTCAATATGCAAATTAAAGACTGGGAATGGAAATGCTGAAAATGATAATCCAGGTACATTCAGCGTTCCAGGAATAGATTACTGCAGTATCTCTGACTGGGAAGATTTAGGATTCGAGTCCCGGCGGTGGAAGGATTTTCGAAACTCGGTAGGCGGCTAGATGGAATTCATTTGGTGTCTGAAGGAGAATTATAGCGGCCAGCCGCTCTGATCGGTGCTTTTCCTTGGTTTCTCCGATCAATACAACGCGAACGCTGGAGCAGTAACGTACCAAACAGGCCACGGACTGCCTTCTCAGATTTTTCCTTCTTCTTCCTTGGCCTATCCTCACTCTTATATACAAACTCTTACCACAACATATCTCAGGAGACCAGTCGGGAGCTTAGAGCTTATCCCGGCTTTGGCGATCCGCCGTTGGTGGGAGATACCAGGTTGTGGAAAACCTCGCAAACCGATGGGTTGGTCGAGGCCGGATCTAGCCACCCAGCGGGTGAAGATCACCGCCAGCCTCCGCGATAAAACATGCACTACAATTACGGAACTGGCGACCTTAGCAGTTGACGCACCCGAAACTAACACCAATCAATCAATGAAATAGATTACAGAAGGGATCTTTTACATCTACATTTCTTGGACAACTTCTACATCAATTGGAGTCTTTTTGAACTACAGGTAAACGTTTATGTTACTTCTCCCATTTCCCATGATATTCGTCTTGTTATAATCAGTGGTTTCATGAAAAGTCTATAGAAAAGTAATTTGGCACTTTTAGAATTTCCCATTTCCTTTCTTCAAGTGTTTATGAAGTCCGTTTATGTACTTTTACTGCCTACATTTTCAAGCAACTTATTCTTCATTTTAATAACGATTTTTGCAGTAAAGACAACCCGAGAAAGCACTTTTTAGACCTGTATACACTGTAGCAAAACAAGATGATAAAACATTCCCTCACACTAAGGCCATGATAAATGAGTTTGGGTCCATGAAAAATCAGAATTTCTGACCTTTCTCTCTTTTCCAATTTCAAAAAACTACTCCGTTTTGTTTTTTAACATAAATGTGTAAATACCGAAATATTAAAAATAAATTGGCGATAAATTTGAATTTATTAACTGCACACTGTCAAGCAATTATAATAGTTATTTATGTATCAAGGGTGTTAAGGAGATTTTTTGCCCCGAGGGAGACTTCCAATCCCGAGGGCCTCTGGCCCTCGGGAAGTCGCCTGAGGTGCAAAAGCATATAGTAACCCCCATGGTGCATACAAAACGTTCTTTGCTGAATTAAATGAGAATCCGAAACATTTTATATTTCTTGCGTCTAAAGTGAAAAGATGCATTGAAATGGTCATTTGTCAATATGACGTCAGATAAACAAAATAGTGTGTAATCTTATTACTGTTGCATAATCGTTGCTGGACTGAATTTTTTCGTACAAAATGAAAGAATATTGTGGAGTTTCTGCGGAAATTCTTGCAAAAGCTAACAAAACAACGGACAGTGGTTTTCAGTAAAATCTCGAGAAATATATGAAAATATGTATGGTATATTTGTGAATTATATAACAGTGTGAAGAACACTGCAAATTACGCTGATGGAACGGTGTTTTTAGGTTATTTGCCTCTATTGCCAAACGTAATTTAGAATATATCATAACACCAACAAAATAACATTTTAAGGATGTTAGCTAATGTTCTTTATGCGTCTTGCTACTACGAGTAGAACTGCTACTCAAGACGCACTGTATGTCTTTAAAAAAAGGTGATACGTAACACTGAAATATGAGTGACTGGTGGCAATAGTATATTCACGCGAACATTCCAAAATTGCAATTTTCATATCAATTAAGCAAAATAAAATTGATAACGAGTGTTTTTAGTTATTTGAGCATTATGCGATTTATTTATTGTATTTTCTTGCATCGTAACTTTAATAAATCGAATTTATAAAAATGTTGTATGTGTTATGTTGGTATTAGAGCGGGCCATAAAGTATTCAAAAGCCTAAGGGCTTAAAGAATCAGAAAGGTCCGCAAGGGTATTAATAATACTTATTTATTTTTGTACGTAAAAAAAACAGTTAAAAAACTGCGTATGGCGTGCTATGGGGAAAAGTGAATTGTGTGCACATTTTCAAAATTCTGTGATCCCTACACTAAGTCATATACTACTTAAATTTTGAATTTTTGAAAGGGAGAAAAAAACAAAACAAAAACTCCCATGTAATAAAATCTATTTTCAAGGATAAACAAGCAATAAATTTTGAATTTTGAAAGGGAGAAAAAAACAACTCCCATGTAATAAAATCTATTTTCAAAGATAAATAAACAATAAATTTTGGCTCATTACTTCCTGCTGCGACAACATGGAAACGATAATTTGAATAATTGTATTTCCCACTGAATTCTAGAAGACGTGCACAGAAAATGAAGTTACATTTATGTCCAGAAGCAAAACAAGAGCCATCTCAGCATTTGCTCAATGGATCAGGGAAACTGGACGAAAAACCTGATCGAGATGGGGGTCATTGACCCGGAAGCTGTAGTACAATAGTTGTTACAGGTTGTTTATACTCATTTATACAGTCCAAATGGTAAATAATGCATTATGTATCAGTGTTAAAATTTATCATTATCATGCATTATGTATCAAATAATGCATTATGTATCATTATCTTTAATATTCTTAAAGTAATATTCCGTTCTACTATTAGGAAACTGAGAAGTTGAGAAACTTTTTTTAAAAAAAATGGGCGACGGTAGATGACGGCAGCTGACAAGACGGGGCAAGACCGTAAAGCCAGTCCACACCAAGGAAATTATTGTAAGCTTTACTACGGGAAAGTCTGTGCAATATTTTTAGCACCACTAGTTCTCGTATGTATCAAGAGCGACAAAAATAGTGCCTGCCCCATTTTCGGCAAACTATCGCTATTTTCGAAAAAGAATAAAAATTTCACACCTAAAAAATTGAAGATAGCGTTTTATATCTCACGTCCAAAGACAGATGTAAGCTAGTGCTAGAATTTCACGTACTTCTCGCCCGCACGCAAAATTACGCGAAAAGTACTCAAATTTTCGAAAATTTGTACATGATCTTATTTCAAAATCTATCTTTTAGGTACACATTTCATTAAGCGGGAAAATTCTATCTTCATAATTGTGGTTGTAGGATAACGCCGAAAAAAGTTTGAATATTTTAAATTTTCGAAAAATCAGAGTTTTTAACGAAGATATCTGCACCATTCTCTTGAACGTACTTCACACTATCCAACAATGACAGTGCCGTTACCGACCTCTAGCCGAGTGCAGTGTTCTACGAACTTTGATGCGTCAGCTGATGTTCTAGTCGGCGCATAAGTGCATCGAATATTAAGGAATAATTCAATTACTTAGAGTTAATAGTGATATAGGCAGTGTCTCCAGTGTTATCGCCGCAGGCGATAACAAAATTGAGTCAACATCACAACTTATCGGTGAGGCCATCCGTGTCGGCAATGGCCTCACTGAATACTCATCTGAAGAATACATGGATTCATCCCAGCTTTCTAGCACATCTGTCCCATATGATGTGAGTTTTCATCAGCCTTACCCACATCAATCTCAACCCCAAATGCTATCGTCAACGTATGAAGTATCTGAAGGAAGTGGGTCACAAGCACAAGGTAACGAAGCAATGCCGCAAGGTGTAGCGTCCGCTAGTCTCTACCCCTCGTTGCACGGTTTCTCTTCATCGCCTAACGTAGAAAATATTGAAATCAACACCAATGAACAATTAAATGGACAGACTTCAAAGAGATCACTTGAAAATAACGAAAACTCGTCTTTTCCCTGCCAAAAAATGGCAAATGAACTCGTTTACGCAGTGCCAGTAAAAAATAGTTTCCCAAGGTTAGCCGATTTCAATGAACCAGAATCACCAATTAACGTTCCACCAATATTTGTTTATGATGTAACTGACATGATTACATTTACGGTATTTCTGAAATCAGTGCTAAAGAAAACTTTTTCACCGAACTTAAATATAACAAAGTAAAAGTACAAACTCACTCAAGTGAAGACTACAGACTGTTGATTAAATCTTTAAATGAAAACGGAAAACAATACCACATACTCAGATCCAACATCAAAAACTGTCAATAGTTGTTAAAGATATCCATCCATCACTAAGTGAAAGTGACATTCTAGATGAACTACAACACAATTCCCCCGTAGTTCAAGTGACAAGACTTCACAAAAAAGAAGGACTGCCAATTCCCGTCGTTGCAGTAGTATTAACTAAAGAAAACAATTGGAAAGACGTTTATAAACTAAATCGACTTTGCCATGCAGTCGTGCGTGTGGAAGATCGAAAACGTCGGCCTGGGCCCATCAATGCGCGCGGTGTCAGGGCTATTATCATAAAAAGAACTACTGCACACGCAATATTATATGTGCCAAATGTACTGGAATCATTATACCAAAGACTGTAAAGTGGCGAGTAATTTCATTCCAAAATGTGCGAATTGCAATACAGAAGGTCACAGAGCCAATGCACGGTCTAATGCTTGTGCTCACTATACTAAAGTATTAGAATTTAAATCAGCCAAATCGGGAAATTCAAATACATTCAACTCAGAAAATACTAACAAAGTCAACCCATTACCAAATAAAACCTTCAACCCCAAAAAAATCATTTTCCTCCTCTTCCAGCAACTTCTCATATACCGCACTTCAGTCAAAATACTTCACATCCATCCTCCCAATTCTACACATCCTCTCAACAAAATAACAACTATAATAATAATAATAATAATAATAATAATAATAATAATAATAATTTTCGATCTTGTCAATTATTTAACCCAGCAAATAAGCAATTTCATAAATCAGTTAATCCAGTCCTTCATGCCATCAATTGTCAATTCAATAAAAAATTCTATAATAGCATCATTTAACAATAACTGCAACAATGGACAGTCTACCGCGCCTTAACAATCTAACGATTCTAAATTGGAACAGTAACGGTATAGTACCTAAAAGACATGCTCTAATTCACTTTTTAATATAAATAAAATAGACATAGCTTGCATTACTGAGACCCATCTTGTTTCTACTAAAACACTACGCATTCCAGGTTATAAGTGCTACAGAGCGGATCGCCCCAACAATACTCCAGCCGGCGGAGTTATGATCCTGATCAAAACTAACATTAGTAGTTGCCCCAGTTTCTTGCCCTTTACACCAGGTGTAGAAACAATATCAGCAAAGGTTTCCCTCATGGTGGCGACTTAATAGTTATCTCGGCATACAAACCACCGAACAAATCCCTCAATAGGTCACATTTTGGACACTTTCTCTTCAAATATTTCCTGTATTTTGCTGGGCGACCTGAATGCAAAACACACGTCATGGGGTTGCAAAACCAATTCTCCAGACGGAATATATTTACACAATCTCTGTCAAAATTACAATTTAAAGTTATTGCTCGGTCGAACCACGCACTTTCCATACAATTCGAGTTGCTCCGAGTGGGATTAGCCACCTTACTAATTCAAATTCCCAGCCTCTCGTAAAGCTGACTAGAATTATGAACTGGCTATTTTAACAGACCAGCTAAACTCACCAATTAATAAATAGATTACAGAGTTTTAATACTTCACAAGTTACATCTTGGAGTTTCCAACTTATTACATCTCCATCATATATCTCTGTTAAACAGTTAACAACGCAAAAGTTGATAATAATTCTGCCCAACCTTTATTAATTCCTCAATTCTTCCCCAAGAGTTTATGACCGTTATGTACTACTACCCTAACTCCCAAGAACATTCCAAATAACGATTTACAGAAAAAACAAACGAGAAGACGCTGTTGACTAAACGATGAAAAAATTCCTCACTAAGATCAAAATAAAATAAGTTTGATGTCCGAAACGAATTAGCCTTTCATCTTCCACTTCAAAAATACGTTGCAGACTAACATGGCTGTGAAATACCGCAGATGTTAAAAATCAAATCATAAATTTGAATAATGTAACTGACATGTCATAGCATAAAGAAAAGCCAGAATGCTCCTGGAATTATCCTAGGCCTCAACCTTCAAACTGACAACATACGGTAAATTCATAAGAATTTCATTGGAATTTAATAGATCCTTTTATATTTCGCCAAAGACAGATTCATTATAACTCCCATTAGTCAATCATACCAGATAAAAAATAGTGTGAATCATTACTGGTCATGATCGTAACTCCATTTTTTGAAAAATGTAAGAAGTGTCTTGGATTCTTGAAACATATAAACACTAGGACAGGTTTTCAGTTCTGGAAACATTAGTATAATTTGTAGTTAAAACCCAAGAAGAACACTGCCAAATTACTGATGGACAGGCATTCGGGTTTTTTCCCATTTTGCAAAAATTTTAGAAAATTACTACAAAAGAACTACATTTAAGAGTTATAATGTTACTTATCTCCTTCACGGTAGCTGCTACCAAACGCAATTCTAAAGTGATACAACTACTGTTTAACTGTGAAAATATTCACGAACATTTCAATTGGCATCATATTCAATTAAGCAAATATTGATCGATGTCTGCTCTTTAGCATTAGCGATTATTGAGTCTGTCAGAAGAATCATATATAAATCTTTAAAAACTAGTTTACGTGTTAATGTTTAATAACGACCATATTAATATTCACTACTAATGATCGAAAGGTCACAAGTGGTATAATAACCTTTCTTTTACAAAAACAGTTCAAAAGTTCAATGGTTCTATGTGACAAGTCCTCTTTAATATTTCATATTCCGATCCACGCACTAATCATATACACTTTGAACTTTTTGAAGAGAACTCCCATGTATTCTTTTCCCAAGATCAATACCACAAGAACTTAATTTAAAAGACACAACACAACTCATGAAAAGATCAGATTTCAAATGATAAATAAACAATATCAAAGTTTTCCTTACTTTCTTCACACATGAACGAAATTTGAATTGCATTTCCATGTTCTAACGCGCACAGAAACGATTACTAGTGTCCTAATCGGACACCAGATTTGCTCAATGGACAAACCGACAAAACTGACGAGACTAGGTATTCTCAACCAGTATCAATAGTTTACATGTTTAACTCATTATGCTCAAATGTAAAAGCATTTTACGTCATTAATCACTACTTGTCAGTCTGTGATCAATATGCATAGTACAATCTTAATATTTAAAGTCAATATTCACGTTCCTCATGAACTGAGATTAGAAACCCTGTTTATAAGCAATCACTAAACGGCCTGACAAGACCAACCTAGAGCCAGTCCTAACTACATTATTTAAGCTTTCAGCATCTATTTTCAAACTACCTAGTTCCGATGTCATACAACTGAGAAAAATATCCGCCTTTTGAAATTTCGTCTCGAAAGAACTACTAATCTTCCACCAAAACTTGGTCGACATAAAGATAATAAATATAAATAGTCCTCCCATCAATAGTCAAAAGTACTGTTTCACCCTTTATCATTCGCATTCACAACTATCTATAATTTCATTGGGAAATTCTACCCCTTCGCATATTTGGTTGTGGAAACGCTCGCTACAAAAATTTTGAAATTAAATGTTGAATAGCGTTGTAATGAATACCACTCACTGTTAAATACTAAATCCAACAATGAAATTTAACCAAAAACGATGGAGCCATTTTTTTAAATTTTGGAAAAGTCCCATAGCCCCCGCAACCAAAGGGGTTTCAAATTCAAGGGTCCGCGACATCTGTCAGATCAATTGGGAATATCAATTTTGGAGAAATTCGACTGGCCGCTGGTGTTGTTCATTACGGACACGCAGACGGACGGTAAGAAAGGGGACAGACAAAGAGAGACAGGCGTTTTGCCATCATTTGATTTTTTGGCGTCATGGATTTTGATGCCAGAAAACATGGATTTTGGCTACACCACGTGTTGGAGAAATTTTTCCTTCTTCTAAATTTAGCAACCGAATTTTTCCACTTTTTCGTTACCAAGGGCCCGGCAGTAAGAGTTTTTCTGCCGAAAAATCGCCGTTTTTTTCGCACAGCATTACATAAGCATTACATACATTACATTAACTCCTTAAAAAGGTGATAAACATTTTTTTTAAGAAACAAGTACATATCAGTAATTTTTCTGGAAGTGCAGTTTCTAAAAATAATATTTTCTCGAAAACCGCTCAAATTTTTTTATTAAAATATATTCCCCAGTACGGTAAAAGATATCGTGATAGTCCCATTTTCGGCGAATTTTCCGCATTTTCGAAAATTCCAAAAATTGCATGTTGGAAATATTGGGTTGAGACAATTACATTTTTGAGAGTTGGCCCAATATTATTATACACAACCTCGGTGCTAAAAGATAACTATTGAAATGTATCAAGCAATGTAAACGGTTTAAGCGTTAAGGCAGCAAGATAGCAGTGTGAATATCTGATAAAAAATGACAAAATTCGTGCGTGTTAGATGGCCGCATATAGGATCTTGTAAACAAAACGTAATCTAAAATCCCCAGTTGGTTCATTTCCCATGCTATCGAATTCATTTTAATACCACGTCGTTTCATATCTTATGATGAAAGTTTATAGTTTACTCTAGACTTCACATTGAAAAAACAATACCTACGTAATAATGATGAAGTAGCGGATGGTATATTTCATCCCCAACGAAGAGTGCTATGAGAAAATATCTGTTAAGTGGAGCCAAAGGGGTGCATCCGTCAAAAACATTGATTTTTATTTTTCGCCTAAAAATTTCATTTTCTTTCTTCCAAATGTAATTTACAAAGTGTATAAATTGAGATATAGCCATTTTTATAAACGCATGCAGCGGATGTGGGCGTAGTTCCACAGTTTGACTCTCGACATACGAGGTCTGTTAGAAAAATCTCCGATCTTTGTCTGAAAAAATAACAACAACAAAAAACTGGCAGCCCTGGAGCGTTCGAAACCTAATCACTTTCAAAGTAGTCTCCTTGGAACTCTACACACTTCTCCCAGCGGTACCGCCATTGTTGTAAGCATTCTGAGAAAGCCTCTTTCGGAATGGTGTTTAGCTCGTCTGTCGTTGCAGCCATACTGCCCTCTCTTATCTGAAATCGCGTTTCTTTAAAAGATTCTTGAGTTTGGAGAACAACCAGAAGTCGCATGTGGACATATTAGGAGAGTAAGGAGCCTGTTAAACCATAGAAGTCTGGTTTTTCGCAAAAAAGATCTTAATCAAGTGTAAGGAATGTGCGGGAGCATTGTCGTGATGAAGGCGTCAATTTCCTGTTGACCTCAACTCTAGGTCTCTTGCGCCGCATAGCACTACGTAAGGGATGTAGGACATCTCTGAAGTACTCATTGGTGATTGTTTGACACTGCGATGCGTACTCGTCGTGTACCACACCGCGGGAATCAAAGAATGCAGTCGGCATCACTTCCACGTTGCTGTGCACTTGGCGTACCTTCTTTGGCCTTTTGACGTGGATTGCCTCCACCGTGACGAGTGGGATTTAGTTTCCGGATCGCACCCGAACACCGAGGACTCGTCACCAGTTAATATGGTGTTCATAAAGTCGAGGTCACTGTTTGTGGAGTCCAGGATCACCCGTGAGACTTCAATTCGAAGTTGCTTTTGCTGCACCGTGCAATGAAAAACCGACGAAAGCATTACACACTATGTCACTCAAATGCTGTTTGCCAGAAACAGACGTAATCGACAGGCTAGAAAAAATTCACGTATGTGAATGAAGGTTCAAGGTCGGCTCGTGCAAGCGTGCTTGACATATATCCATCAGCTTTTTGTAACAAAAAAAGGTTGCATACTATTTTAACAGGTTTCGTATGGTGGTATCTTAGTGATGGTGACTCTAAAGAGTTGACGTGTGTAGGGGAATGGAAGCCATATAGAATAGATGTTACTGAATATTTGAATGCATAAGCCACATTGGAAAGCGAATGTAGGTGAGACTGAGAAAATTGGAACAAACGATTGGTTCTACAAAACTAAGTGATGGGAAAACTCTTAGGGAAAGAGGTCGATTTACTGCAGAAGCAGTGGACGGGTTGCAGAAATATTATGGCTATGTTACAGCAGGTCGCAGCCCCAGGACGGGCACGCGTGGCGAGGCCCAGGGCCTGCGCACTGGAGTCTCAGGCAGAGGCCTCCGAAGGCGACAGATACGGGGGCGGGGCGGAGGCGCCTTATCTGCCGGCGCACTTTAAACAAAAGCCCCGCGCCGCCCGCACGCCGCTCCACACGCACGCCGCCCGCGCGACGCCTACAGCCGCAGCCGCAGGACCCTCGAGCTGACCCGGCTAGCACTCCGTGAGTTACCTCGGCCTTGCCTCCTCGCGAGACTTGTTGTTTCAGAATTCGAAAACTACTAATAGTAGGATACGGATGACGGGATCGGTAAATTAATGAAACACATTAGTTTGTGTTTACACTATATATATATATATATATATATATATATATATATATATATATATATGTATAATGTATATATATATATAGTATATATATATATATATATATATATATATATATATATATATATATATATATACAGTATATAATTCATTTATTTATTTACTTATTTTTCTTCATGTATGTTGATTCATGGCAAATTTTGTGTGATTTCTAATGTTGTTGTTCAGACAAGTTGTCTTTATTCCGTGTGATTGTGTTTCTGTAGCCCTGATGAAGGAATTAAATATTCCGAAACGTTGGCAAACTAATGTGTTTCATTAATTGACCGATCCCGTGATCCATATCCTACTACTTATTAACGGTCGTGATTTCTACAATGGTCAAAACTACTAATGTCACTTGTCCCGAAAGTCTACTGCATGATATATCCCGGGATGCGGCGGTGTTCCGCCTTACTGTAAAATGAAATTCTGGCCGACTGACATGTCGGTTTGCGGGTTACCCCATCCAGGTGTCTCCTATCGTGGCTCCGCCCCAGCCGGGACAAGCTCTAAGCTCCCGACATGTGCAGTAGAGTAAGTGTGTGTAAGTAATGGGTGAGGATAGGACAAGGAAGAGAAGGGAAACATCGCGCGCGGTCCATGGCCCGTTTGTTTAGGTACTGCTCTGGCATTCCTCTGTTATTGATCGGAGCAACCACGGAAAACTTGGATCAGAGCAGCCGTATGCTAGTATTTTCCTCCATACCGATTAAATTCGACGGGCTATGAAGTTTGTGTCAAAAATCTGATATCGTCGAGACCCGAATCCAGGTCAACGATACTGCAGAGATAACGGTTTTTGCCACTGAGAATCTCAGCCGAGCTTTTTCGAATTCGTAATGTAGAGAAAATATTGATGGTACGTGAACATTCGAACTCGATCGAGAGGGAGATCCACATTTAATGGGAGGAGAAGGAGTGGATCAATTTCATTTCAGACATCCTCAGCAAATATTTTTGAAATGTCATTTTTTGTATTAATAGCTGGTACGTTAAAAAGTAGCTTAATAATGAAAATGCTCTTTTGGATGTGATCAATAGGTATTTTTAAAGAAACTGAGTAAAATTACAAATATTGGCTTTAGCAGGAGTAAATATCGAGATTCTGTTGCAAATACACATGAAAATTTGATCTTGAGTATTATTCTGGAAATGTAGCTAAAAGTAGAACAGCAGCAGATCATCTTCCGGCTATATATGGTGAGTTACCTCTTCATATTTTTGCACATTCTCGTGTACGTAATATAAATACGGCTTAAAAATTAGATCTTCAGTGTTTCAATGCACGTGAGGAATAGATATCCCGTTTTATCAGGCATGCACGGCGATATTCAATAATGAAAATCTCCCAAATAATCGCGCGAAAATTTTATTTGAAGGTACTGATAAAATACACTAATTTCGATTTTTTTAAAGAACGTATGTCTGTCTATGTTCCTACATAAAATGTCTATTTGAAAACAATTCTAGAAAGTAAACAGTATTTTCGAAACAATTTGATGTTTTTGATCTACAAATATTTGCGGAATGTTTTTATTCCAGAGGTTATTATTCGAAGCGTAATAGGTTTTCACTATATTTCAGTAAGTTGTCCCTCAATCGATCTGGCTGCCATTTTAATTTTGGAACGGGGTACTTTACACGAAGTCCCTGTGACATTTTTCATATTTTCAAAAAATAGCTTCACCGTTTTTGATTAAATTTTGCTGTTGGATAGTGTGAAGGACGTTTAAGAAAATAGTGCAGATCTCATGTTCGTTGAAAACTCTGATATTTCGAAAATTGCTAAAGTTCAAAATTTTTTTCAGTCTTCCTAAACTAAAATTGTCAATATAGACATTTTTACCTTAATTCAATCTGTTCCTTAAAGATAGATTTGAAATAAGGCTCGTGTACAATTATTAGAAATTTTGAGCGCTTTTCCCATATTTTTTGAATGAAAATACGAGCGAGAAAGTACATGCTAAAAAGCATCACTACTGTTCTTAAAGTCAGGAATATTTTTAATATTTTGTACTTCAGTTTTACAATCTTTCAGGAATCAATCACAAATACAATGTACGAAAATTTGTTTGTTTAGAGAAGTATTTCGTCAGATTTGTATCCCCGATAATGGCAAGAATAGTAGTGGTGCTAAGGTATAATCTTATTTGATTATAGGTATTATAAAATAATAATAATAAAATATAAAATAACAATAATATGGAAAGGTATAATACCAATAAGTAAAATATTTCATCCATATCACTCTACAATATATATCACTCTACTCTACATATAACTCCATATCACCCTGAAGTGCCGGTGCCTAAACTGTTTGAAGCACATCTCACAACGGTCAGTTTCTAATAGTATTTCTAAAAGCAATTTCATAAGCACTGAAATGAAATAAATAATAAGGAAACTTAACAGATATGGCAATACATATCTTATTCGATCACTTTCCCCCCGAATTTCTATATTATTTTTTGTAAACTCAATTCGATCTCAACTGATCGTATTAAACTCACAAAGTACCCTAAGACATTTTCTATTTTGAATATTGTTTATTCTAATCTCTTCTTAATTATAATTTTCAGAGATTCAAAAAAGACATAAGTGTGTTGTAATTATATTTAGTAAATCCTGTATAATTTACGTTATGGCTAAACGTAGTGAGGAAGTTTTAACCTGGTCATGATTGTCACTGATCATGATTGTCACCAGAAAGATTAATTTAAATGTTTGATTAAAGCCATAAATAACGAATACACTGTAAAATACTCTTCGATTGTCAACATGAAAAAGTTGGTTTAACATTTGACAACTGGTCTTTATTGATTTGATTATCTTCATTATATTTTCTTAATATCAGTTCGTAAACGAGTAACTAATTCGTTTGTCTTCAACAGACAATTGCTTTGTCTTAGAATCACTCAATATTTGTCAAGGGCAGGTGGCAAACACATGCAATATCTCCCTTGACCGATAGCCAACTTATCATGCTTTGTTGTACGGCAGGTAACCCAAATATTTTTCATTGCCCAAAAACGTGACCTGGCAAATACCGTTTATAGTGATTTGCCTACAAATGAGAAGCAAAAGTCGAATCTTTGTTTTATAAAATTGCCTACCACATATTCATAGGGATTATGATCGGGAAATGCTATAGTCTAGAATGATATAACATTTATTCTGAGACTCTGTTTCATTCTACATAGATATTACATACACTCATAAACCATTTTATGGTTGATATATTGACAGCATACTGAATGTTGAAAGTTGCCCAACTAGGTTACCCAATTACAATACAGGATATTAATGAGACCTTAGATCACATTTGAAAACACACAAAGGTTGATCACGCATTTTTAAAGACATTACGAAAATACTGACGCACGACGACTAAGAAAAGATAGCGTTATTATAATTTCCAATCATTGCGTCTTTGTAAGACGTATATCGGAAGAATACGTCAAATTGAACAAACATGTTTAGAAGTCGAGGAAGTATTTACCAGAAAAAAAAAACATTTAAAAAAAGTTTGTAGAAACAAATGTCCAACTGGAGAAAACTAACACGTAAAGTCTGAAAAACAACAATAGGTCTCGTTCCAGCAGCCATAGAAGCGAAATATGTTCTTCCTTACCGGTGAGGGACAGTTAACTTTTCTTATCACTATAAATTGCGGTATTTTATCAAGTCTTAACTACACAATTACTCAAATTCTTAGTAAATAATATCCTTAGGTGATTCTTCGTCCTTGCAACCTATTTATCTCTTGTCATAGCAATTGATTTTTTCTAAAATATAATTAATATAACTTTCAGTCAACCTTATCTTCCAATTGATAATTTCACCGCGAAATTGCTCAAGATAACAGCTCCTACTAAAAAACAGAGCTAATATCTACTAAGTTCTGTATTTATTTGGAATGAACAAACCGAATTACTTATGAAATATGTTACAAGAAATATAACATAAAAAAGCCATCTTGGCGAGCGCCGGGGCTTGAGGCAGCGTTATTTCAAGCCATAAGGGTCGAATCCCGGTAAGGAAAGGATGTTGTGTGTTGTGGCATGGTGGAAAAGATTCAACCACCATGTATCACCCACTAACCCCACTTCCTTTCCCCTCCTGTGTGAGAGACCAAGGTTATCTGTTACCGAGATGAGCGTAATGGGAGTCTGCGTGATAACTACCAAATAACTCGTCGAACACATTATCTGTTTCGCAATAACACTATCACATTATCTATTTCGCAACCAACTTCTATCACAATTTACACCACATTCCTGCACTATTAACTAGCCAGAACCCTTTCTTCGGAACCAGAATCCAAAACAAATATCCGTTTCACATCTTCCTAAGAACATTCTCGGACCTAAACCCTAATAAGAAGACCCATAATTAAGCAGTTTTTCGTTACCAGGGCCTTGGAATACGAGTTTTTCTGCTGAAAATGCGCCGTTTTTTTCGCACAGCATTACACAACTCTCTTTACTCCGTAGGGATAAAGTAAAAATTGGCTAAAGTAAAAAACTGGCTGAATGAGAGTAAGGGTTTCAAAGTGTAGAGCTTATAGAAGGGTCACACTTCAAACTTTCGCAAGACCATGAAATCTCCTAAACTGTGGCCGAACATGATCTATCGATCATGGTTTTCGGGTTTTCCTAAAAATCAAGGGCAAATGAGTGCAGTCGATGGGGAGCTAGGTGGGGGTTTACTTTGCAAAAGGTGAGGTAGATTTTATTTTTTCATTTTGTTTATATTGTTATTAGTAAGAAAACCCTAAGTTTTCTACCTCGAAATACTTCGGGAAAACCTTTGGTGGCAAAAAATACAAAAAACATTTCGGGCATTTTTTGTTTTTTTGCGTGACAACTTTTTAATGGTTGATCTTATCAACAAATGCAACAATAGTTATGTACAATTTTAAAGGTGATAAAATTATCTACAAATTTGCTTCATAAATTAGTTCTCTCAAGCAAATAGAACCAGAGCTACGAGGTTTTAAAATTAACCCAAATTTAACCAAATTTTCCTTTTAATTCTGAAGTTACCCAAACTTTTATTCTGAAGTTGCCCCCAATGGTCTCACTAATGTATTTTTGAATTCTTTAGGTCACTCTAAATGAAAATGCTTATGTTTTGATTACTTACCGAAGTTAAATTGTGATTTGAAAGTTCAGGTAAGAGTAGGCCTATTTACGTTCTGGCAACTATACTTGGGTCGTTTTTTTAAATCAGGAACTTTTATACTATGTTGATATTATATTCTTGTTAACTGTTGAGAACATGTTATATGCCTTAATCAACAGTTTGAACACTGTACCATGTATCATGTTTATATATTTGCTATTATTTTTATGCCTTAATCATGTATTTTTAAGTTGTCTTGTATGTTTAAATTGTTATCTGTCTGTTAACTATAATTATAAATCTGCATTAATGGTTCAAACTTTACTAAACGGTTTTGTAGCAGTAGTTTCCACCTGTCTGCCCGTGCCAGGCACTGTAACGTCGCGTGCGACGGGGGAGTGGTAGGTGTGTAGTATACACAGCTGACAATAGAGATACAAGATAAGATGATAAACATTGTTTTTTAAAAAGAGATGAAATTCACCTAAAAGGAATAAAATTAAATGTAAGGCGCACTACGCTTCAGGTTAAGAGTATTGCTAATGGACCGAGACGTATTGCGCCAGCCATGATTGGCCAATGTAAAAGAAAGTATACACACAATTTTTTTAAAAAATACTTGGATTTTTCTAACGTCGCGGCTGAGAGTAGTATCTCCCAGGGGTAATTCGGCGCGACTTTTTGCGTCTTTCTTGGTCTTACCACAAGATGTCGCATGAATGTGACCGCACTAAGCAGTGCTGCAGATCAACCGATTCTAGCGGCAGGACTGAGAATGACTCAAAAAGTCGTGCTGGATTCCATATTGGAGATACTACCCTCAGCCGCCACGTTAGAAAAACCCAAAACACGAGATATTTCCTTCAAATTTGCACCATTACGGTCGACTACTCACTTTTAAAAAATTGAACATAGTCTTTTTCAAAAGAACTGACTTTTTAAAACAGGTATCACTTAACCAAAAAATCTCTATCGTTAATATTGTATTTTACAATGTTACGTTTTGTTATTATTAGCAATTTTCGAAAGTTAGGCGAGTAGAACGAAAATGCGACCAGCACATGTTTCATTACTATTTTTCGTAGATATGAGGAAAAAATTAAAAAATAAATGTGAATTTTTAAGGAAAAAAATATAAAATATAATAAGTTGTCTATGCTTCACGCAAAATTACCCCCGAACTACTCATATTTTGAAAAAAATTGAACATAATCTTATTTAAAGAGTTTTGAATTGAACAGATCTTATTTAAAGATCTGTCTACAGATGTAAATAATAATTTTTCATTATGGTAGCTGTAGGAAGGCGCCGCAATATTACAAATATTTCGGAGTCTTATATTAAACTTTGCAATTTTCGAAAATTCAGGGATTTCAACGAAAATGAGAAACCTGCACCATTCTCTTAAGCATCCTTCACGCTATCCGACAAACAAATTAATTAAAAAAATTGAATTCTTTTTTTTTTGAAAATGTTGAAAATGTCCTAGGGGCTGATGTAAAGTACCCCCCGAAATTAAAACATCGGTTTCAAATTCAAGGGGCCGTTACATCAGCCAGATCGGTTGGGAATATTAATTTGGTAAAAATCCTACTTACGGTTTTGCCGCTAGTTGGTTGGTCTTACGGACAGGCAGACGGACTAGTTACGGTTGTTCACAGGCAGTCAGACGGACAGACGTTTTGTCGCCATTGTTTTTTTCCGTATGAAGTTTCTGTTTGATTCTGACTACACAATGTGTTAGAATAAATAATTTACTATAGGGATACGATTTATCCACATTTTCGTTACCAAGAGCCTGGCAATATTTTTTTTCTGTCGAAAATGCGTCATTTTTTCTCCTAGCATTACAGTACTTTCTCTACACTTCCTAAGCAGTAGTAATAATGTAAATGTGATTGACTTTAAATGCCCCGTAAAAGTGTAAAGTTTATTCTGCGCCACCTTTCTTGTAATCGAATATCCTCTCTTAAAATTTCTTGTCTCTGGAAGCGTTATGATTTTCTCACTAGCGTCATGTGGTTTTTGCTAGTTCATTGGCTGTTCTGTTAGGACATACGCGATGTTATTTTCTTCTCTTTGCACGAGCAATTACCATGCATTGTAGAAACCGGCAATAAATCCGTGAAAATCTTTGCAGGCTATACGCGTTATATCGAATTGCAAGCTGCACATTTACAATATTTTTGTCTCAAATCTTGAATCTCAATCTTGCTAACATCTGTTATGCCCTGGATCGTTACACCAAGCCAGCACGACTAAAAATATCTTGTTGTAACTTCATTGTATCAAGCTTATTGCGGGAATAGTTACTTATATTTTTTTGTAAATTCGATATAAGAATGAATTAAATTTGTAACTATAACGGCCTCTAAACCGTAGTCTAACTATGCCTTCTTTAAAGGGCATTCAAGGCATTGCAATGTTGCTTCTTACAACATTTTTGGCGTTTTGCGTTATTCTTTGGTGCGTCTGGCGATCGTATGGTCTTAGCGGGAGTTTGCGGAGAATACTATTTTGCATTGGATCCTTAATTTTGAGTGCTTGTAGAGGTAATAAATGGGTAAATGTTGGTCGACGATACGAACTGTTCCTGAATTATAATTGTATTGGATGCTGGAGTACATTTTGTCTAATTTCAATTAATGTCTAAAAGCGCGTTTGTGTGTGGGAAAGGATAAATGATTGACGAAAGAGCACAATTTAGAAATGAAATAAGACGAATAATATCGTAATAAAATGATGTGATTCAGGGAATCAAATAAATAAAGTGTTAAGTAAGTTTAAGAATATAACACTTTCAGAATTGTACTTCTCCTTTTTGACTTTCTCGTGCACGTATTGAAGAGTACGTTATGGAATGCTACGGAAAATTGAAAGCTAAAGGGAACAGACGATTGGAATAAATGCACAATGATTTACAAACATCACTGTGTTTCACAAGATTGTAGAGCAAAACGAGGGGTAGCTGTCCTTTGTGACTCAAAGTGGTAAGAAAGACTTGCATGTTACAACTGGTACCAATGAAAGACGATGTAGGTACCATCAGATGTAGGATTACGAGAGGATTTATAACTTTTATAGCAATGAATGCTCCAGAAGAGGGTAAAGAGGAAAAATCAAATGAGTTAAAAAAACTAAGTACAAAATATAATCTCTCAAACCAACGAAATGATTATACACCGAGGTGATAAAAGACATGCGATATCTCCTAAAATAGTTTCGGACCAAGTTTTCCTGGCAAATTGCAACAACTCGACGTAAAATGGACCCAACAAGTCATTGGAATTCCCCTGCATAAATGAGCCACGCTGCCTCTACAGACGTCGATAATTGCGAAAGTTTTGTCGGCTCTGGAGTTTGTGCATGAACTGACATCTCGATTATGTCCCATAAGTTCGATAGGATTCATGTCGGGCGATCTGGGTGGCCAAATTATTCGCTCAAATGGTCCAGAACCAATCGTGATTAACCTTCCGTTGCTACCCTCGATCTCCTGGACCCAGAGAGAAAAAAAAACTTCTTAATTTGTCAGGGTTTATTATTACTGTATGCTCTTCAGAGTTTCAGTAGCTTGATTGTTTTCGGTACTAATTCGTTTTTACAGTTATTGTGTTTACTGGGAACTTATTCCGTGAGATATTTATTTTCCTGATTTTTTTTGGTCTCGTAGACCCACTGTTGCTTTGAGGTAAGTAATAAATACATGATCTTTGTGTTTGGAATTCAAACAGACATATATTCATTACATCTAATGCAGTCATTAATAGTACATCTAACACGTAATATTAAAATAGGAAGGTGTAGCAAGATTATTTATTTTTATTTTTGGTTATCTTGTAGCTACAATGGACGAAAGGGAGCGTTAAAAAAGTTCTGAAATTAGATAGCAAAAAGTTAAAAATTATCCAATAATAATAAAACCATTAGATTATTTATGTATTCATTGTAATTTATGTGAAAATGCAACCACATATATTGAATCTTCGAAATAGTAGGCTGGAGAACACTTAGGTCTTATAAACCCAGGGTAGCATCGGGGAAACATCTGAAAAGGGTAGCAACGGAAGGTTAATAGTGGCCTGGTGACAGGACGCATTGTCTAGTCCATGAGTGGCTGCAAATGGTCTCCAAGTAACAGAACATAACTATTTTTCTAGTCAAAGATCGGTTATGTTAGACCAGAGGACCCATGGAGAAACAGCCCACACCATTATGGAGCCACCATCAACTTGCACAGTGTCTTGTGGACAACCTGGGTTCATCGCTTCGTGTGGTCTGCGACACAATCGAACCCTGCCATCAGCTCTTACCAACTGAAATCAGAAATCAGAAATCATCTGAGCCACGGTTTTCCAGCCACCTAATGTCCAATCGATATGATAGATAGACATTTATTCTACAATTGGGCAGATGATGCCAGGTGGCAGAACGCAAAATTACAATTACAAATAAAATAATAATATATAAAAAATAAATATAAACAAACAAATTGACTTTGTCATTTCCTATATATGCATATGGCATTTACATTCCTATACTAAACATTAAAATGCATATACACTAATATGTACATGAATAAACTTACATATTGGCGGCTCGGTGGCCGAGATCGCTAAGGCCGTAGTGTCGTAGCGATCTCGGACCGAAGGGTCGCGGGTACGAGTCCCGCCTCGGGCATAGTTGTTTTTTTGTTCGACCTTTCACGCCTTATCATCACCATATCGTTTCATCCTCATAGTCACCATACCGTTAACAGCAATAGTGGTCGCTAATGACCTAGGATGTTGATGCGACCTTAAATAACCATTAAAAAAAAACTTACATATTACACAAATATACATACAAACATATACGCGTGTATACATAGAGAGACGAAGGAACCCTCACATAGACACCACTCAGAACTTATTCAGTCGTATTCAGAAGAAATGAAATCACTTCACTGCACTGCATTGTATATAACTTTATCTAAATATTAATTGTTCAATACTTTTTACTGTAGACTACGCATAATCGCACCTTTCACTTCACTTCACTTCACTATACGTTTTTACCCTATTGACTAATTTCCTATATTTTTTTCTAAAACCTCGCGCTGAGCAAGGAAAGGGCTCAAAAACTGCTGCAGGCAAATCGTTCCAGTGTTCTGTTTACAAAGGAGAATTTCCCTACGTCCGTTTTTTGTATTCTTGTTCTAATTGTATATTTGTGATCAAATCTATTTAAATAATCTGGTTTATCTAGCTTTCCCCGCATTTCCTGCCATGCGGAGCAACCAACGTAAGATTTATACAGCGCGCAAAGTCGTGCCCTCTCCCTCCGGCGTTCTAATGATTCCCAACGCGCAGGTGTGTTCTTCCGAAATGTATATTTTGCCGCTCTGTTTTGTGTCCTCTCTAAGCTCTTTTTAAGTCATATTCTGTACGGATCCCAACAACTAGCTCCGTATTCCATTACCGGCCTAACAAGCGAGGTATACGCGATTTCCTTTGCTTTCGTATTACATTTTTTAAGATTCCTCATGACGAAATGCAAAGACCTCCAAGCTTTACCCACTACATCGTTTGTTTGTCCCATCCCAATTTACAATCCAGGAGAATGCCAAGGTATTTACAGCTTGAGACTCTCGGAACTTCATTACCTAGCTGATAAGGCTGCTATGAAAAGCTCTGGCCCTACAAAATGTGATCGTTTTACTTTTATTTCTATTTATAGTCATTTTATTAGCTATTGCCCAATCGTAAATTTTATTTAAATCGTCCAGTAGTTGAATCATATCGTGCTGATCTGCAATTTCCCTATATAATATGATCCCTATATGATGATCACGAGTTCAGGAGAGGCCCAGCAGGCCACGTCGTGCTGTTAGCAAAGGCACTCGAGTCGGTCTTCTACTGCCACAGCTCTTTAAAACCAAATGTCGCCTCACTGTCCTAACAGATACGTTCATTGTACATCTTTTTGATTTCTGCAATTATTTTATGCAGTGTTCCTTGTCTTGTAACACTGACAACTCTACGCAAAAGCCGCTTTTCTTGATTATTACGTGAAGGCCATTGCGTTATAATAATAATAATAATAATAATAATAATAATAGTCCCTATATGTCCCCATAATCCCTATATGATGATCACGAGTTCAGGAGAGGCCCAGCAGGCCACGTCGTGCTGTTAGCAAAGGCACTCGAGTCGGTCTTCTACTGCCACAGCTCTTTAAAACCAAATGTCGCCTCACTGTCCTAACAGATACGTTCATTGTACATCTTTTTGATTTCTGCAATTATTTTATGCAGTGTTCCTTGTCTTGTAACACTGACAACTCTACGCAAAAGCCGCTTTTCTTGATTATTACGTGAAGGCCATTGCGTTATAATAATAATAATAATAATAATAATAATAATAATAATAGTAATAATAATAAATTGTCTTTATTTGTGTCGGGGCTCAGGATTTAAGGCCTGCTCTTCCGCCTAACCAACTTGCGTTGTCCGTGGTGAGAAGTTTGGTCTGAAACTAAATATTTCAGAACACTCTTGTCACGGTGGACCCGGAATATTAAATTCCGAAACGATTTCCGAAATGAAATATCTCATGCATCTATCTCCAATTGCCATTCCGCAATCACACTCTGTTAATTCTCTTTGTGCGTCCATAATCACGTCAGAAACAGTTTGATATGAATATTTGAGTACAAATAAAAATTACGTTAATGCACGGCCATTTTATACCTCTTGTACCGGTACTACTGCCATCTGTGTATTTGCCAACTGCTATCCCATTACTTTTGTTAATCTCAGTACCTAAGTGCATTATCATGTGTGGAGATTTTAATTCCAGAACTGGAAACAACCATAAAATAATTTTGGGAAATTTGTTGGAAAAAAACTGAACAAAAATTGTCAAAAAATAAAAAAAAGCCCATATTTCATGCAAGATAACATGAAAACTACTCACATTTTCAAAAATCTGAACTTGATCTTAGTTCAAAATATGCCTCTAAACAGCAGACTTCATTAAGGAAAAATATTGGACCGTTCTCTAAAGCGTTCTCTAAGTTATTCAGGGGCGAAGTTTAATAAAGAAATTTGGAGTCATTTTTGAGAAAATTTTGAGAATATTGTTACAACTTCATATAAAGGACCCTGAAAAAGGAAAATATCTGCTTCGAACCAAGAAGGCCTCGAGATCATTTAAATCGATCGGGGATCAATTTTGGAGAAAATTGGCTCGAAGGTTTAGGCGGTAGTGTTGGCCACAGATGGACAGTGAGACATTGTACCGTCAATTGATTTTTCTGTATCAGAGACCCACAAAACATGAATTCTTACAACACAACTTATTAGAGGAAGTAATTTCTTGTATACGGGAAGACAATTTAACCATTTTTTGTTACCGGAGTCCGGCAATAAGAGATTTTGTGTCGGAAATTCAGCTTTTTCCGGCATTCGATACAATATTTTCTCTTCTAACGAAGTATGGGCGAGAAAGTAAAATATTCTAGTGATGACCTTCATGACTATGGACTTATAGATAATGGTGAAACATATTCAATCGCTTACAATTCTAAATTCACTTTTTTTTTTCAAAAACATATTGGTCTTTTGTGCTTTTGCTACTAGTGATTCGCATATTTGTTTCCTTTTTCTGCACAATACTTTTGTTGTCACCTTTCAACACATATTTGTTTGAGATCGCTGCATCATGCCTTGCAATTCTGTACAGTCGTCTTGAATCTTATTTTATCCTCAGAAGCGAAGAATAATCATTCAATATTTTGCAGAAATTTGAAAATTTGACATTACCGCCTTGTGTCAGATCAAATTTAAAGCAAAGAAATCTATTAACTCTTCGATCTTTCCCATGAAAAATCCTCTTTTATTTCGAAACTCCTTATTTGAATTCACTTCAAATATATTCCCGCGAGCTCGGTTACACTTCTTTCTCGGTTGTCCACAAATTTCATCAGTGTTGTTTCTCAATTCCATGTCATGCCATGAAATAACAAAATAACTTTTACATTTTAATGCCAAAAACCCAAGAAAATTAAAACAAACGAATCACCCAAAATTCATGAATGAAACTAGGTTGACAAATATCCGAGACAAATACACAATGAAAGGAAACAAAGTCGAATTATAAAATAGAGGTGCTACAGAATGGCACAGACTTTCTTGTAGTAAAGTTTTCTAATTTCTATGGTGTGGTCTGGTTTTGAGGTCGTGCTCCATTCTCTGGTGGCCTACCATCCATCGTCGTCCAATTTTTGTCGCACATTTTTTTACAATTTCTCAACTTTTTGCTTTCCTAGTAGTACAACTGAATCATTACTTCAAGAATATTAAAGAAGAGTAAAAACTCGTCTGAAATAGGAGTTTTCATTGAAAATTCATAGTCATTTTTAAGAAATTGACGATTAAGCTTTACTGTAAATGATAAATTTAAGCTCTTTTTCATAGCAATGTATTTTTTAGAAAAACTTCACTAGAAGTCATTTGAAGCGCTTCCACTCACAAATGTAATAATGTAATCGATGGAAATGCCCATATTAAAGGCTTGAGAGGTTTTTCAAGAAAATCACATTTGAGTAATTTTTGAAAAAACATATGATTACACCAAAATGAACTTTAGGTCATAATAAACACAGAAATTAGCACTATCTATTGGAAAAATTTGAAGAAAAATTTGGAGCAATTTTTGGGAGAATGACGTTTGAGCGTTTCTGAAAATGTGGAATTTTGTGCTCATTTCTAAAGAAAACTGTTGAGTTTTTGAGAAACTTTATTTAACATTATTTAAAGCACATGTACTCATAAATATAATAATGTCAAGAAATTGCCTTTAATGTAAGTTTTACAGACGTGAGAGACAAGTAAAAACCATTTAATTTTTGAAATGTTTGAAAAAACAAAACAATACAGCAATATGACGTTTATATCATGGCATAGGGCTAGTTTGTCACTAACCCTACCAAAAAATTAAAGAAAAAACTTCGAGCTCAGGACTGAATTTATCATGCAAAAGTTTGTCTGTGGCAAACCTTTGTTGTCCAGTGTTATTGAAAGCAGTTTTCACTATACTTGGCTAATAACAGCAGTAAAAATGTACACCATGTTTATTAGTAAGGTCTTGCATGTTTCTTTCTACTTTTTTGTCATATTCATAAATGATTAGTTGCTTTGGCGTTCAGTAACAATGTTCAAACACCATGGGGTAAAACAGGAAATAAGCATGGATCAGTGACCACTTTCTTGATTTTCATACTTTCCCTTTTACTGCCAGAATAAAACAATGTTCAAAATTGTTTCCAACCTTTAACGATTCTAATTTTTACTTCTTTTTCATGTCCGTAAAAGATAGTATCTATGCTGTATAAGAGTAATTATTAATAGAATATCCAGGGGTATTAAACATCGTTAGTCGTAAGTTTTGTCTTTATAGAATCGATCGTGAGACCAACTTTAATCCATTTCTGAAATTCAGTTTACATTCTAACGCTCTAGAGTATTTTGCAAATACAAGCACATTATTTCCAAATCTAATATCTCAGGTGTTTCTTTCATCTATTTCTAAGGTAATACGCTGTTACTTTACAATCCATCACAGGATTTTTAGAACCAAATGTCGTTACCTTATGAGTAAAACCCCCTCATATACCAGCCCTGCAGATGTGCTACGTTTCTCCTCCATATATTTACTCAGTGATTTACGACCAGGTGCTCACGTGTTTTCCATGCGGCTGACGCCAGTCCTTATCTCCTCCAGATGGACATCTGGCAGTGTGACACGGGGGCTCTTATCCACAATGGCTCTGCAATCAACTCTTCAGCCCGCGCTATCCCGGACAAAGCGACGCGACATCAAAAGCAAAGGATGCTCGCCTCTGTCCACAAGCACAGGGAATCTAGGCTCTTCAAATATGGTTAGCTCATGTACGCTCTGTGCAGGGCAATAAAGGGAGTTGACCACAGACAGCAACACTCCTTTCCTTTTATTAGAGGGTTTTTGCTCACCATAAAACTAGATAGCGTTCGCCACTAGCAGGCGCCCAGGTGGCCATTTAAGGTTTGGTGTGCTGATTACATTTTCTAGAACGTTTTCCTTCGAAGGCCTTAGGCTATTCAGAAATATAACGACGGGGGTGTAGTGGCTGATATCTCAGGATGCCTCTCATGTCTTTAGTCTTCATGCCTTACTTGCTTTCTGTTGCAAATTTGTTTGCTTATGAGATATATACCTTTTTTAAATGTAGCATCTGTGGGTAGTATCTCCAAGATGGACTTCGGCATGACTTTTTGCGTATTTCTTGCTCCTACCGCAAGACGTCGCATGAATGCGACTGTATGAAGCAGTGCTGCTGATCAAGCAACTCAAGTGCATGACTGAGAATGATGCAAAACGTCGTGCCGAATTCCATCTTGGAGATACTACCCACAGATGCCACGTTAGAAAAAGCCAAGTTTAGTTAAGCATTTCCAGCACACACTGCCGTTACAAATTAGAACTGTATTCATTTACGTTTACCGTACACGCTACAAACCCATATATTTCACTTCTCTTCTAAGCATCTACATATTACGTCAGTGCTAATCGACTTTTTCGCTGGCACAGTACCATTTGGCTCTAATTCTTCGAATCCTACTGGACGAGGAAAATACTTATTTAAAAATAAGAGAACTTTCCTAGGCTTAAAATAAAGAACCCCTTTACATATCCCTATTAGACGGATACTTATTTTTCTTTGTTAATCTCCAAGAGCTTTGTGAGGACGCAAAAATTCATTATTCGGGGAATGTTTAAGAACTTTTACCTCGCAGGCTTTTATTGCAGAGAGAGAGAATCCCATAAAGGTCCTACGTATGGGGGTTCCTGTATTTACGTTAGAAATAATATTGATTCTATCCCCTTGGCGGAATTAAATGTGTACTCCATTAAAAATATTTTCGAAATTTCTGTTGTGCATCTTACTTCACTAAAAGTGATAATACTTTGCATTTACAGACCTCCGACAAAGAGAACTGCAGATTATATTTCGTTCTTAGAAAACCTGGAGATAACACTTAACAAAGTCAGCAATCGCTCTTTTGAATCCATTGTTGTCTGCGGAGATTTTAACATTGATTTTCTGGTCGAATCTTGCGAGAAAGAAAAGTTTCTCAATTTAATTAATTCCTTCAATTTAGACATTACAATTAATGTACCTACACGGATCACAGAACATTCGATGAAGGCTATTGATCAAATTATAATTAACAAAACTACTACTCGATATGAAGTTGAAACAAAAGATTTAGGATACAGTGACCACGATGCACAAATTCTTACCATTATAAGAAATGCGATCACTGACACAATAAAAATACATGTATGACAAGATTGTTTACTAAAAGTAAAATTAAATTATTCATTGATTACTTGATGCAGGAGTCATGGAAATAAAGAATACAAACAAGCGATTTTTGTTACAGTGACCACGAGTTTTTCAACTCTTTCATTTCATTTTAACACTTGCTTTCCTCTTCAAAACGAAAATTAAATATTTCACGGAAAAGCAATTCTTGGATAACACAAGGATTAGGACATCTTGTAAAACAAGCGAATTCTTTCTTTCATTTCTAAACGTCATGAAGTATCTCAAGATTTCTTATCTACTATAAAAATACAAAACATTGTTACGAAAAGTCATAAGGCAGGCTAAAATCATGAAAAACAATCAGGAATATTTTGAATTCAAATAATAAAACAAAAGCAATGTGGAATATAATAAAAAATACTACCAGATCAACTAGAAAACCTTGAAGAGAATGTTGTTTTAAAATATAACGATATAAATGTGAACGATCCGGCAACAGTGGCTAGTCTCTTTAACCAATACTTTTCGAGAATTGCTGCCGATCTCACTAAGGGTCTTCAGGCACAAAATTCAAAACAGACAGTTCACCCAAAATTGTAGACACAATGTTCGTTTCCGAAACTGCTACTTACCTATGAAATTTTCAAAATAATCGGTAAACTAAAAAATCAATATTTGTTCGGTTTAGATGAATTCCGATTCTTTGTTAAAGACTTGTGCGTATGCCATTATACACCCGTTAACTCACATATTTAATGCATCCTTACACACTGGAACGTTTCCAAATATTTTAAAAACAGCTAAAATTAAGCCGCTTTTCAAAAAAGGCAACAAAAATGAAATTCAAAATTATCGGCCCATTTTTCTTCTATCAGTCTTTTCAAAAATATTAGAGAGACTTTTTTACGTACGAATGGAAACCTTTCTCACTAAACACGACGCGCTTTCAGATTGCCAACATGGATTTAGAAAATCAAAATCAACGGAAACAGCTATATTTTCTTTTCTTAAAGATGTCGCCTCATCATTGGATCAAAACGACGCACCTATTGGATTATTTTGAGATCTCTCAAAGCTTTTGACGTCATTGATCATGACATTTTACTTTCCAAATTACCTTCATATGGAATTCGTGGTATTGCTCTAGATTGGTTATGTTCGTACCTTAAACAACGATCTCAGAGAGTTGAAATACCTTACTGGAATGATGGAACATTACGTACGCACCTTTCCGACTCTTTGCCCGTTGCATGTGAGTTCCTCAAGGATCGATTTTAGGCCCTATTCTGTTCCTACTTTACGTAAACGATATGCCCTCGACGATTCGAAACGGAAGAACGGTTCTCTTTGCGGATGATACGAACATCCTTTGCAATAAAGAAACAGTAAATAGTACAATATCAGATGTTTCAAATTGGTTCCGAAATAACAAATTAATAGTGAACGAAAGAAAACGGTTTTAATGCAGTTTTCCATTTCAAATAAACAATTCTGTGCCCCATTGAAAATGAACAGTGTACCATTGACTGATGTTAAGGCAACAAAATTTTTAGGTCTCTCAATTCAGTCAAACCTTAAATGCAACGTCCATTTAAATGAATTGAACACAAAATTAAGTTCATTATGCTACGCGTTCAGAATTCTTGCAAATTCAGTCAGCCTTCATACTGCTCGTTGTGTATACTTCGAATGTTCATTCCCGCCTGAGATATGGCATAATATTCTGGGAAATACATCTTATAGCTCCCAGACTTTTAGATTACAAAAACGAATTGTACGAATAATAACCAAATCCCACCCACGTGATTCATGTAGCCTCTTCATTAATCTAGGAATTCTACCATTACCGTGTCTTTTATTTACGAATCAGTGGTTTTTGTAAAAAATGTCTTGCTCAAGGGCGGGAATATATTTTCAGAAAATGCCGAAGTCTATTACTATAACACTCGACGTAGAAATCATATTCATCAGATGACAGTATCAACAGCTCATTACAAAAAATTCACACACAATACATGTACTTTATTTTACAACACTTTGCCAGATGACATTAAACGATTAAATTCAATAGAAAAGTTTAAATCTCAAGTGAAATCGTTTCTGCTGCATAACTGTTTCTATACAATTAGAGACTATACTGAGCATCACAAGAAAAGTAACATTAATTTTAACAATGATAATAATGCATTATTTACCATTTGAACTGTGTAAATGAGTATAAACAACCTGTAACAACTATTGTACAACAGCTTCCGGGTCAATGACCCCCATCTCGATCAGGTTTTTCGTCCAGTTTCCCTGATCCATTGAGCAAATGCTGAGATGGCTCTTGTTTTGCTTCTGGACATAAATGTAACTTCATTTTCTGTGCACGTCTTCTAGAATTCAGTGGAAACTACAATTATTCAAATTATCGCTTCCATATTGTCGCGGCAGGAAGTAATAAGAGCCAAAATTTATTGCTTATTTATCCTTGAAAATAGATTTTACTACATGGGAGATTTTGTTTTTTCTCCTTTCAAAATTCAAAATTTAAGTAGTATATGACTTAGTGTAGGGATCACAGAATTTTGAAAATGTGCACACAATTCACTTTTCCCCATAGCAAGTCATACGCAGTTTTTAACTGTTTTTTACGTAAAATAAATAAATAAATAAATAAATGATATAAATTTTCGGATGTCAGAGGAAGGGCCTTGGTTGGGAATCACAAAGTTGGGGGTACAAAATTTAATTCAGTTTTTATACCTTATTAATCAATACATAACCAACCTGTTAATTAACCTTTAGACATTTCTTTAATGGCAACGAAGTTTGATAACTGTTATGTAGAAGTATAAATTCAGTTCTCAATGACGCTAAATATATATAAATCATGAAAAAAATTGGGCAAAGAAATAAAGATAATCGGGCAGTGACTCGTGCACGAGCACGTGCAGGTAATGTAAGTCATCTGCAATGCTATGTTTTAATACAGTTCTATAGAAACACTCCATGAAGTTCACGTTTATCACATGCTCCTGTTGCTGAAGATGTCACATTTTCTAATTTCTTGTTTCGAATTGTGCATATGCTTATTTCTAGTAGGCAATACCACGAGTGCGTTAGAAATTGTCGATAAAGACATAGTAGTCCATTCACATATCTTTCAGTTACTTTCAATATTTGGTGAATTTTGGAACTGTGGGACATAATTTCATTCGTGGAATAGTCCTATTAAATGCCACTCGTGCTTTGGAAATTACTCTTGCTCCTCGCTTCGCAAGTCGGGTATTTATCGACAAGTTCCAAAGCATTTGTGGTATTACCTATTACTATTCCAAAATAAAGTTACGTCCAACAGAGTTTCAAAATACATCAAATATTGAAAATAACTGAAAGAATTTTTGAAATCAAAGAGATTATGTTATAGTACATACGCGGTTCATTGCACATCAACATAGCGATCTATTCGTACCTCCTCTGAAGATAGATGATTCGCATCTTATTATTGGCCAGTAGGGAGGGGCGGTAAGAAAAATCGGATAGAAAATGCGATAAATTTATTGAGACACACAGCCCTCATTGGAGCATTTCATATCTACAGTTAAACATTGTTGGTTTTAATTTCATGAGTGGAATAGTCTGATTAATTTCAAGCGACGTCGCAGATGACCTGTCATTTATTTTTTCTCGGGAACTGTTGCAAAAGTTCGTTTTCTGATTACTTTCAAGCGCAATTTAATAATACTTGGTTTCTATTTGCAGCTGTTCAGGGTTGCATAAAGTTTACTAATTTTTGTCTCCTGTTGTTGTAAATATCTCATTTAATTCCATGTCGCATGCTGTGCTTAGAACGCGATGACCATGTGATCAGATGAAGGGAAATAGGTTACCCAAGAAAGTTAATGGTTTCCATTTAGAAGAAGAAAGAGACACTGTGCAAATATTTATACGTTACAATAATGTTGGGAACCTGTCAAATTTTGACGGTTTGACGGTGACACTCACTGTTCTTTCTCCTCACTTATATAGGCACGGCATGTTATTTCGCAGTTCGCTTGTTGTCACCCATCTCTTTCTCGGGCGACCGAAATTTCTTCTTCCTTGTGAGTGGTATGGTAATAATCTTTTGGGCATTCGGTGGTCATGCATCCTTTCAATGAGTTGAATCGAGGAATTTTAGTGGTCGCCAATTTTTCTTGAATTCTACGTACTATACACACTAATTTCTAAATTCCAATCTACGTACGTCTACAACCAGCTTCTAGTATCCTAAATTTCATTTCGGCACTTTGTAGTCGTATGCTATCTTTCACTATCCAATTTTCACTTTCCCAAAGAGACTGTTACATTTAACACTATAATGGTGGTGAATCTGATGTACCTAGAACTACGGGAAGGTATCATTTTGACACCATGAATACAATGTATTGAAATTCGAATTGTTTTTCAAAATAGAGGTTTATTTTGGTGAGTATAATTTTCTTACACATCTAAAAGCATCTTAAACATCTAAATGCATTTTTTGCAACTGATTTCCACTTTTTGACACTTCCCACACATCGCTGGTTTTGTTGCTTTTGCATAAGCCGATCGATCGCCACTTTTTGGATGGCGCCGGTACTACAGTATTTTCTTCTCCTTTGTCTACATCTGACAAATCCCCTCCCTTCATTTCACTAGACAGTTAAAGAACGAACTTTTTTCTTTTCATTTGTTATATTATTGTAGATAATCCAAGCATTGACTGCCGTCATGTCCAGTATATTATTGAAAACATACATCGTCTCTCTCCTCTCGTCTTTCCGAGTCCTTTGGTCTGCTACGTCTATCATATATTCCTTTCCTTCTTTGACTGATACACTATCAACGTGCAGTTTGTGTTGCCTGGAGTGTGTTGTAAAATAACAAACGAATGAAGTTCATCATTTCGCTTCAACTAATCAGGACAGGGAATAGTAGCTCAGTGCATTAACTGATGTAATTGCAGCGCCTCTGACCTGGAGGTCCTAGGTTCGAACCCTGACGGCGGCAGGATTTTCAACACTGGCTTTTCAGCTAGGTTGAATTCAGTCGCTGTCTGGAGGAGAATTCTAGCGGCCGGCTGCTCTGATCGGTAGTTTTCCGTGGTTTCTCCGATCAACACCAGGCGAATGCCGAAGCAGTACCCTAACAAACGAGCCACGGACCGCGCGCGATCTGCCCTTCCTCTTCCTTGTCCTATCCTCCTCTCCCCTTACACACACACTTATACAAACATGCACTACACTACCACATATATCGGGAGCTCAGAGCTTGTCCCGGCTGGGGCGGTGCCCTGCTGGTGGGAGAGTCCTGGTTAGAGGGAAACTCCACTAGCCGACGGTAGGTCAGCGCCAGATCTCGCTATCCAGCGGGGAAAGATCACCGCCATCTCCTGAGAAAAACATGCCATACACTTGCGGGGGACTAATGATCAACGCCGTGACGCGCCCGAAAACACGAAAAAATCAATCAATCCATTCAACTCATCAGGGATTTCACGCCGGATCGGACTGATTGTCCCGCTTATGATATTTTTTCGAGCTTTTTTGCAAAATGTGAAAAAATTGTCAGTTAGCACGTTTCCTTCTTTGTTTAGAAATGGTTCCCTAGGACGCAGAACAACAAATTAACCCAATGGTTATTTGGTCGAGCATCCTCTTTGCCAAGACAGGGCAAGGCATTGCATATGTACTTCATGGATATTTCAGCCACGACCCAAAAATTCAATCTGGATTTGCTGGGTTTGTTCGCCGTAAACTGGGTATATCTGCCCCTAGTTTTTCTCGAAAGTAATTGTTCATGTATTGTTACATTTTCACCTGGGCGATAGCACGAATTCAGTTCACTATAAATCTCTCCCACATTTCTAACACTAGATCAAACTTATCAGAGAGAAGGCGTTCAGCTCGAGTTGATCGGTTGGTCGTCAAAACGGAGAAATCGGAGAAGCTCGCGACATCTGTCTCTTGGTTTGGAACCCTATATGAACTTCGATCCCCATAAACGAGACCAAAGATCAACCGCTGAGATACCCTTTGCACAAAATGCTCCTCGTGCGTACATGATACCAATCATTGCCTCCAACTCTTCGAGAGACACGGGCCAGTTGTTTTTCAGTACTTTTCTTGCGTCTGATTCGGTGTGTCTCTTCACGAGGCGAACACATTGCAAACGAAATAGAAAATGGCAAACGGAAGGAACTTATCACAGAACCATTCGCTCGCTGGCACACTCACGAAGTGCGACCACCTCGTTCTTTCAAGACATTCACAGATCCTGTTCTTCCAGCTGACGAGGAATTGGCTCTGAGGTCCTTCCACTCGGTTCTGTCTCTGACAACCATTTTCACTGTAAGGGTATATGGCCGCTCCTGTTGAGATGATCGAGGGGAAGATTGGGCTACATAAACTTTGGTATCTTCTTCCGTTGATAGTTCATCACTCGAACTACTGGCTTCATCCTCACTATTTCTTGGCACAAAATCGTCATCTGAAGGGGATATTGACTCGAAATTCGAATTTTATAGCCTACGGGACAACTCGTCCACAGAGAGACCAATCGAACCTGACATTATGATCGCATAAGCTACAACATTCTGACAAGGAAACTAAAAGGAGCTTAGAAAAAGGGAAGAAACTTATCATATATCTGTTGTATCTGCAGGATTCAGGGTGAATTACACATTCAATGTTTATAAGTGATTTACTGTCACCATAACAAATGCACTGAAACAAAGTAACAAATAACTGTACAATTTTCATAACGGCGTTCTTGCCGTATAATGCCTTATCACGGGCAGCGGCGATAAGAGTCTTCCGTGCGGTAGCTGGCGGCGGTGGCCGCCCGCGGTGGCCGCCCGAAGTCCACTCTTATCGCGTAGCTTATAACGCCACGACTGGGCGTGTAGCCAGAGGTGGCGATGGTAGCTAGGCGAGGTTTTTCACTGAACAAGAGCGCTCCGGTCCCGGCCTGTGACTTTATACCCCACCTCCCGGCGCAGGGAGAGGGGAGGGGCTGAGCCCCTCCACTAGCGGAGGGGCGGAGCGTAACTCCGACTCGTCTTCTGATTGGGGGGATACCACAAGATCGATATTCGTTGAAACTTGCACTTGATTCATTCTTTATTTTCCGGGAAAAATACAATCGCTAAATCAAGCAAGGGCAACAATTATCCCTTCTATAGAAGGTTCGGTGTAAAGTGTACGACAATAGATGAATACCTGCCGGCAAAAACCTTGTAATCCTCACTTTTCTGTAATGCTGGGTTTCCTCGCATAAAGGTTGTATGTGGTCGGAGAGAGGCATGTAGGAAACTATGTTGGCAAACATGGTCATTAAGCGCCTTTTTTCTTCTTTTTTTAATTTCGCCACGGATCGCACGGGTGCATAAACGTTGTAACAATGGAGGAAGAAAGTAGCATGTCGCTAAATTTGCATTTTGTGAGTTACAACGTTTTTGCCGGCAGGTATTCAGATATCGCGTCATTACTAGAGCAAAGGGCTATAATCCTTAATCCAAAGATTGCGATACTGTAGTTTCTTTGTGATAACGAAACGATTAGACCGCACCAACTTCGATCAAGTTTAGAATACGGTAGTTTTACAAATGAAATAATAGGGGTGTCAACATGACCCCTCCCGCTGTTCTAGGGATATCACTAGATAAAATAATAAAAAATAATATTTTATAGATTCAAATATATAATCAGAAAGAGAATAAAAATGAGGAAAAGTCACAATATTTAAAAGGAAACATTTAAAAACAGAATTTAGTACTGAAGAATCAACTGAGGTAGGTCTCATTTTGACCCCTACCGCCATTCTAGAGTTAATACTTTTATAGAATTTAATGTGGCGTTTATTTTTCTTTCACGGTTCTTATTGTTTGTTCAAAGATTCGATCACGATCACGATTTATTATTTCAATTTTATCTTGTACATATATTTCTCCTCTGTTTGACTTAATTTGAAATTTGAAATTTGCTCTGAATATATTTTCTGCTCTGAATATATAATCTGAATATATTTTCAGAAAATGCCGAAGTCTATTACTATAACACTCGACGTAGAAATCATATTCATCAGGTGACAGTATCAACAGCTCATTACAAAAACTTCACATACAATACATGTACATTATTTTACAACACTTTGCCAGATGACATTAAACGATTAAATTCAATAGAAAAGTTTAAATCCCAAGTGAAATCGTTTCTGCTGCATAACTGTTTCTATACAATTAGAGACTATACTGAGCATCACAAGAAAAGGAACATTAATTTTAACAATGATACATAATGCATTATTTACCATTTGGACTGTATAAATGAGTATAAACAACCTGTAACAACTATTGTACTACAGCTTCCGGGTCAATGACCCCCATCTCGATCAGGTTTTTCGTCCAGTTTCCTGATCCATTGAGCAAATGCTGAGATGGCCCCTTGTTTTCTTCTGGACATAAATGTAACTTCATTTCTGTGCACGTCTTCTAGAATTCAGTGGGAAATACATTTATTCAAATTATCGTTTCCATGTTGTCGTGGCAGGAAGTAATAAGAGCCAAAATTTTTTGCTTATTTTCTTTGAAAATAGATTTTATTACATGGGAGTTTTTTTGTTGTTTTTTTCTCCCTTTCAAAATTCAAAATTTATTGCCTATTTATCCTTGAAAATGGATTTTATTACATGGGAGTTTTTGTTTTTTTCTCCTTTCAAAATTCAAAATTTATTGCTTGTTTATCCTTGAAAATAGGTTTTATTACATGGGAGTTTTTGTTTTTTCTCCTTTCAAAATTCAAAATTTAAGTAGTATATGACTTGGTGTAGAGATCGCAGAATTTTGAAAATGTGCACACAATTCACTTTTCCCCATAGCACGTCATACGCAGTTTTTAACTGTTTTTTTGACGCAAATAAATAAATAAATAAATAAAAAGTTGCTCTATAGGGGAATTGTATTCAATTACTTTAGATCTACCCTGTTCCATCCTTCCACGCACCATTACATGTAATATATTTCTAGAGGTTATACGTTTTAATAATCTTTCATAATTAAAATAGTGCTTTCTGCAGACTGTTTTCATCATTTGGTGTTATAACTCTGGTCATTTCTGAATAGTATGATTATTAAGATTTCTTAGTTGTTTCATGGCATAGATATTTCAGGTTCAAACATCTCTAAATTCAATGTTGAAGTTTTTAATCCAAATATTGTATGTATTTTTCTTAAGGACCCTTCCTCGGTATCCTTAGTTGTTAGTTATTGTTTTATATTGTCAATATTATTGTCTTTAAACATTGTACATGTATAATGATATGTAGTTAAAAAAAAGATTGTATATACTATGTAAATAAAAACCCTGGAAAGACATAATATTGTCGAACAAGGATAATAATTTTAAAAAAATGTCATTGATATAAGATTTTAGTCTGATATACACTTATTTAATATTTAAGGTTTCATATAAATAGAAATTAAATAACACTGGCGGCTGACTACATCCGTGTCATACTCTTGATTCATATTCTCTTGTTCTTTGATACAGATTTCTGAATAATTGTACGACATGAATTGACTGAAAACAGGTGTTGTGAAACACCTTTACAATGTAGAACGTAAAAGAGTAGATTTCTGTTTACGATGTCAAAAGCTTTGGAGTATTCTTAAAAGAACAAACTAGCTCTTCAAATAAATTCTTTAAGTTTCTCTATGATATTTCTACCTAACAAAAATAATATCAGAGCAAGACCAACTCTTTTTAAATCCATTTTGTTTTAATAAAATGATCTCCGGAGTAAGGCATACGCTGTTTGATTTTTAATACATTTCGTAAGCAAGAAAAGACTTACAATACGACTTATGATTTAGTCTTATCTGAGAGACGTAATTCTATAAGTATTTTATTGTCTCTAGCATTATCATAGGGGAGGAAGCTCAGATGTCCGACGATGATTGTGTGTTTTTTGTATATTTCAAGTTTTTGAATGCTGAAAATAATTTATATTGTTTATTTTGTGCTTTTTGTTAAAAAATGATGCAATTTATCACAACTGTGCGATATAATTTGAGTTAGTAGAGCATCTTTGTCTGAGTGTAAAATAATATCCATACTTTCTCTCGCTATCTGAACATTCAGAATGCACTTTGGAAACATTTGCGGTAATTTAAGTCATTTATAATACTATATTTTAATACAGTACTATGTTATCTTACGAAGATACAAATGTTTCTCATATAAAAATGCATTAGGTTTGTCACTAAATACAAATTGATGGGAGAAACTTTCTTTAACTTGCAGAGCCAAAAATTGAACGACGTGTTTGTTTAAATTAATGCGCATGTATGCTATTAATTATAACAATTTAATACTTTATCAAAATCGTCATTTATAAAAAAAATTTTTTGTTGTGGGCTCCAAACCAGGTTCTGCTCCTAAACGTTTATAATGCAGAGGAATTGAGAAGCACTGAATCACTAACTGTTCTTCGAATTTCAAAACATTAATCGTTCTCTGCACTTTAAAAGCTCGCTATCTTCGCTTTTCTAACTGTAATCACTCACACACGTGGCTGTTCACTCTAGAAGACGAAATATTAACTGCTTTAGATAGATCGATTACAACTCGCTCAATAACACGACGTGACGTACAAATGCCTACCGATAAGCATCCATTGTATTAATTTTTCTTTATTATTTATTAACATTTATGGTTCATAATATAAAACATCTTAATAATAGTAAGCAATAACGCATCTGTTGCCCACTACCTTTCTTTTAACGGAAATCTACAAAATTTAGTTCAGTAGAGGTCGAATTTCTTTCTACACGAAAACTCTTAGTGTATAAAATATATAATTACTACTATTACTACTACTACTACTACTACTACTACTACCACTACTACTACTACTACTACTACTACTACTACTACTACTACTACTACTATTACTCGACCGAACATCACTATTACTACCGACGGAACATCACTAGATGGAACATAAACAAAATAGATAAGACCAAACTCACTTCGACTATTGAACACGGATATGAAGCGCTAGAAGAAAGAAGACATCACACCTCCAGTAGCGATGCCCTAGTAGACCTGACGATGGACCTCATCACGCAGGCATGCGAGGCCGCGATGCCCAGGAAGAGAGTTGTTCCTAACCGGCGGCCCGCTTATTGGTGGAACGAAGAAATCGCGAGCCTCAGAAAGGAATGCCTCCGTCTTAGACGGAGAGCCCTAAGAGCCAGAAGAGACTCCAAAGATGTTGAGGAAAGAAATACAGCCTACAAGGACGCCAAGAAGAAACTGCGCAGGGCCATTGCGTTAAGCAAGGCAACGAAGTGGGAGGAACTTATCCAGAACGTCAACAATGACCCGTGGGGACGAGGGTACAAACTCGTCACCAACAGACTAGGTGACATATCTCCGCCGAACATACTAGAAGCAAAGACGATGGAAAATATAGTTGCCGCTCTCTTTCCTGTGCACCCCAAAAAGCCCGATGAAGTGCTTCCTGTATCTGAGGAGGAAATCCCATATTTCACCACTCTGGACCTAACAACAGCTGTGACCTCGATGAGCAACAAGAAAGCCCCGGGCCCGGATGGAATCCCGGCAGAGGTCCTAAAATCAATTGCAGGATCACACCCAGACCTACTTCTCAACATGTACAATATGTGCTTGAGAGAAGGCAGGTTCTGTGCGAGATGCAAAAGAGCCCGATTGGCCCTGATTAGCAAGGGCAAAGGAGACGTAACAGCCCCGTCGTCCTACAGGCCGCTGTGCATGCTGGATACGGCGGGCAAGCTGTTCGAAAAGATGCTTAAGCCCCGCATCCAAGCAGCCATAGAGGACGCAGGTGGCTTATCCGAAAGACAGTTCGGCTTCCGAAAGGGCAAGTCCACAGTAGACGCGATCCGCGAAATTGTTGCAGCAGCGGGACGAACGGAAGAGGGAAACCACCGCACAAGATCACTCTGCATGGTAGTGACGCTGGATGTACGAAATGCCTTCAACTCGGCCAACTGGGGAGACATTTTAGACGCCTTGAGAAACTTCGGAGTTCCCAACTACTTGAGGAGAATTATTGGAGACTACCTTAAGGACCGAGTTATCTTGTACGAAACCGACCAGGGAAACAGGAGTAGAAGAATGACGGCAGGAGCAGCCCAGGGATCGATCTTAGGACCTGATCTCTGGAATGCTAATTACAACGGCCTACTCAACCTCGACATGCCAGACGATACATTCCTGGTAGGATACGCTGACGACATAGCAGCTATCCTGACAGCACGCACCCTAGAAGGTCTACAGACCCGATTAAACCAGGTAATGAGGAGAGTGCAAACCTGGCTAACCCAACACCGATTAGAGCTTGCTGTTAATAAAACAGAAATAGTATTATTAACAAAGAAACGGATAGATACGACACCACAAATGAAAATCCTCGAAGAGGACATCCAGACCACTAAGACAATAAAGTACTTGGAAGTAATGCTCGACTCAAGGCTCTCCTTTTGGGAGCACATTACACGGGCATCAGACAAGGCAGCAAAGGTGACAGGCGCCCTGAGTAGAATAATTGCCAACGTTCGAGGCCCAACACAAAACAAGAGGAAACTCCTGATGACCGTGACGGAGTCTATCTTACTGTATGGGGCAGAGATCTGGGCACCGGCCATGCAACATGCTCTCTACAGGAGAAGACTACTGGCGGTTCAAAAGCGAGGGGCAATGAGAATTGCAAGCTCCTACCGAACAGTATCAGAAGCCGCAGTCCTTGTAATCGCAGGGACCATACCGATTGACCTTCTTGCTCTTGAAAAGAAGAGCATCTTCAGCAGTCTCTCTGAAGACAGGGCACTACTTAAGAGGGAAGAAAGGCAGAAGACCATCCAGACGTGGCAAAACAGATGGGAAACTGATGCCACAGGAAGATGGACAGCCACATTGATCAAGGAGATCGAACCGTGGCTGAAAAGAAGACACGGGGAAGTAGACTCTACTTGACCCAACTACTGTCGGGACATGGGTGCTTCCGGTCCTTCCTTCACAGGATTGGGGCCACAGCCCAAGCAGATTGCCAATACTGTGGACATAACAGAGACGACGCTCACCATACATTCTTTGAATGTGAAAGGTGGCAGGAAAAGCGTACCAGACTGGAGACAAGAATAGGCCCAATAAGCCCCACAAATTTGATTAGCACCATGCTAAAATCCGAGCAGTCATGGACAGCCGTAGCAATGTATGCCAGGAAGTCCTACTGCAAAAGAGGAAAGAAGACCGCATAACACAAGGCGCGCGGCATTGAAATAGAGAAACAAAAACGAAGAACTAATGAATAGACAACGAAGAACAAGGCTTCAAAGAGAGCCAAATTAAGGTATCCGCCCTGAAGAAATGCTGAACAAGCGTACCGGGACGGAAACTAGAAGAGGATTACGAGGTTCGTGGTTTTTAGTGGGTGCAAGCCTCACACTACCCAAGAGCACCGGCTCTTCGGGTGTCTGTTAGAGATTTTCCACAGTATCCTCTCAAAAAAACAACAAAAAAAAAAAAAACCTACTACTACTACTACTACTACTACTACTACTACTTACTACTACTACTACTCTACTATCTACTACTACTATTACTACTACATCTACTACTACTCTTCACTAACTACTACTACCACTACTCCCACTCACCACCACTCCACTCACTACTGCACTCTACTACTCACACATCTGTGCACCACTCACCTACTGCCACTACTGCTGCTGCTACTGCTACACTACTCACTCTCTGCCTCTCTCCATCTCTACGCACTGCTACTGCTACCCACGATGCCACTCTCATCTCTTGCTACTTCACTCACCTCTACGCTACTGCTCCTGCTGCCTGCTGCGCTGCCTCGCTCTCGCTCATGTACTGCTGCAGGCTGACTCAGGGTGGCTGCTGCCTGCGCGCTGCTGGCGCTCAGGCTGTGGCGCCGGCCGCTTCCGCTGTGCTGTGCCAGCGCACTGCACCGACCGTTCCTCCACCGCTGCACCTGCATGGCACGCCTGGCCTGCGACGGCGGCGTGCGGCGCGCGGCTGGCGCTGAGGGCGTGCGCGGGGCCAACGTCCCTTGCGTTCCTGCGCGGACGACCTGTGCGCCTCACGGGCCACTAGGCAACGCTTCCTCGACTGCATACGCCCCGCACACATGCGCAACGCCTCCTGCAGCGACACATGTCGCCTAAGCAGTTTTATATTTTCACTTACAAGACACAAACAACACTCACAACACATCAGGCATAATAGGTACTGTATCCAATATTAGGAATAAGTAAATATCAGTTTCTTCATCGTATTGGTATCAAAAGTTTAGAATTCCGTAGAATTTTTTTTTGTAATTTTACATTTTTGTTGTTGTTGTTGTTGTAATTTTACGCCCTTTTTCGTCTTCGCGGTCAGTGAAATGCGATGCAGTTGCGGTCTGTGCGGCTGACTTTAAAGGTGTTGTTTTGTAAAAGAAATCGTTTGGTCGACGCGCATGTGTGCATTAACGATTGATAGCTCCTGCAATTTAATGGGGTGGGTGGGTCGAGCGGTCTCCTCTCTGGCACGGGTGTGTTTGATAAAGTCGTGGTCCTGGAGTAACACGCCCGCGCAAAAGCAAAATAAAAATCATGCCCTACCTAACTGCGCGGTATTGAATGCTACCCCTTCCATAAATAACAGCTGAGCCGCGGCATCTTTTGAAGTTTCTTTTTTAGTGAAGGAAGCATATTTGACCAGTGCCGAGTTTCATGTCACTGGGCAGGGAGGATCGACCTCTGCTATTCGGGGTCGTCTTGCAAAAAATAGTCTGTCTCAAGCACCCAAAGAGATCACAAAAATTCGCCCGTGGTCTCTGCTCTATTGTGCGGGGGAGAAGTCGTAGACATCTATTATACGCTGACCGCAACACCACGCGATATTTGATGGGTATATGACGCATACCGCGTGCAGCGACCTCCAAAATCCTCGAACGCAGCACATCCGTCAGCGTAATGTACGCTCTCGTCTCGTCTTCTTCTTTCTTCTCATATTTGTACTGTTCGACGCCAGTGTGCACTATTGTGTCTTGCACCTTGGCTAATGATTATTGCGTTGTATAGTTCTGGAGCCTGCCTACAATAACTCGGTTGATTTACAGCCACTCTTACAAACTCAATTCTTTACTTCTACTGTGCGAACTACTTCCCTTAATACGTCGGTAACTTAATGCACTCGGACAATGTTTCAATTCGCGACGTTTAATTCACTCAGCTAAAACTTTCTACGCAATTGAAATTCCCTTTCACAAAATGGTTACTCTTTTGGAAGTTTCTGAAACAGCATAATTTACATTATTACACAGAGTAACTCATTATACAGCGTCTCCTTAGAGCAAATGTATATCACATCAGCGTCACATACAAGAAGAGGGCTTCGCTCTGTTCCCCACACTATTTATGCGACAACTATCTTTGGTCAGGGGAAGTGTGACGTCATGACCATCTCAGGAATCAGTCTACAAGCGTAACTACCCCCGAAAGTTGGTCGCGGCGTTGTGATCAGCTGGTACCAGACTGCGCTTTCACTGACCAGTGCGGGTCGAGCACTGCGAACTCTGCACCTCTCGTGCTGTTAAACATGCGTGGGCGAATTACTCTCATGCGTCATAAACGCGTCACTATTTTCTTGTATTTCTCTAGTTATTTACTTAAAAATTTGTCACATTTAATTCGGTGTGTTTTTTGTTTCAGATGCGTATGTGCGATACCGGGGTCGCTGCATGACTGAAGATTTAGGACTTGTTCGTATACCCTTCAACTGAGCAGCGAAGAGACGTGACCAGACCACGAGGTGCGGCCATCATGTAGCATTTTGTGTCTCATGAACAAACTCTAGTCAATGTCGTATTTGGCATACTTATTTATCATTTATGAGTATCTCTACGAATTATTGCATACACTTTGTGAAATTTAGCAGATACATTATTTTCGTAATAACATTTTTTGAGAAAACTTTTAAAATACATCGTAATTTTGTATTACTTTTAAAATACATTGTATCGTTTATTAAAACACAACAAAACCAAACTGAATGCATAAGTTTGCATCACAATATACGAAAATAAAACTTTTGGCTAAAAATTGTATATTATATTGAAAATGATTGTTAACATAACATATTTACCGTAATACTCCTCTTCATCGCTTTCCTCTTGTTCGTACAGCTTCCAGAGAGTAAATTAAATTAAGTTTGTGCACACGTAATTGATCGATTCGAGAGAGGATATGTAAATACGAGAACAAGATACAATATTCTTGTGCCTAACGCATTAAAACATATCGTTTACGCAAAAGAGTTTCTATCATAAAAAGGAGCGACAAATGTTCAAAGAAAGCAAATTGCGATTCCATGCTCTCATTGCTAAACGCAAGAGCGTATCGTTTCAATGTAAATGAGTGTATACACGCGTGCCTACATGTTTCCATAGTAGTACCTAGTAATCGCACTTCTTCTCGGCTCACAGTCCGGCACATAAATGTTACTGAACATGATGACAGCTGCTGTTAGCCCCAGTATCAAGAAAAAGTTTACTAATAAAAATTAAAAATTACATTGTTGATAAGTTTTTACTTTTCTTCTTCTCGTCGTCAATAACACATTTACACAGCTGCACGTAATTTGCATCTAGAACACACTGATGCCTGTCACAATTTTCCACAATCGTGACCACAACTGGATTCAAGGTCTAGTAAAAATACTTCGCTTTAACTTCAATTTTTAAACGGGTTATTTAACAACTTTCCTTAATATTCATTTCTTCTTAGGATTGGATTAATGTCTTCAGGGGCCCTAAGCATGACCAAACTTTGGAACCTCCCAATCTATTATATAAAAGTGAAATAGTTTGCAATGGAACGTGTTACAAAACAATAGTATCACTGGATTGATTACTCCCAAATTTCCCACGAATATTTTTGTGCGACCAAGAATCAACCACAGCGTAATTGCAAAGCAAAACTATCACCTCAAAATATGCTTTTCTTACAAAAAGAAATTGCTTCGGAGTATACGCTTCTTCAATGTTAAAATTAAAATATCAAATAAGGGAACCGAGAGCAGAGAATTTAACTGCCTACGTATTATTTTGAGATTTTTTTATTTTTTTAAAATTTTTAATTTTTATTTTTAATTTGTTGCGTCTACTTCGACGCAACGCGTCTCCAAGCCCCTTAGGGGCGTTGAGCGCTTTGCGCTTCTGGGAGTAATCCTCCCATTACTGTGCTTGTTTTATGGAGTAATCCTCCGTTAACGTTGTCTGTCGCGTCTCGTCGTAGTCTGTTGTCAAGAGGACCGCCAGGTAGCATCTCCGCGTACGCGCCTCCTACCACGCGCTCCTGCGTCACTACCCAGCAGCCAGAATAGAAAGGAATGAGGATAGGGGTAGGGTTTAGGATACTTCCCAGGGGTTGGACTAGCCCTTGTGAAGCAGCCGAACTCGTTTTGTTGGAACAAATTTCACATGAGATTCGACGGGAATCGAACCCGGATCTCAGTGGTGAAAGGCTTGCAACTTTGCAATGAGCCACGAGTTCCACGAAGCCTTTTAATAGAAGTATCTCATGTAATAGGAGAATTAATTAATGAATATACTACAAATGATATGAAACAAATATTAAAAGTTTTTACCCCTGGGAATGGTTGGAAAATGTATTTTACCTCCTGGAGAAAGGTGAAAATTATAGAAGAATATCGTTATGAAACTACGAAACTAATTTGTTACGAAAAAATTACGACACTAACTTCATTTCGTAAAAGCAAGGTCGTTATACGACAGGGGCTCGATGTATTTACTGAAACGTCTATATTAATTACTAATAAATGTCAATCGTAACCAATTTCCGAATTTATAAACAATTTGGGCGCCCGGAAAAGGTTACTCTCGAATTCCTGTTTATCTATTATTCTCTTGGATATATTACAAATAATGTAAATCCCGCTAGCTCGGTCGATGGGTTTTTATGAAATAATTGTTGCAACTTACTCCGCAACCAATTACGCAATCTGCCATCCACACAGAGTGGCGAGGAATCTGTAAATAATTCTAAAATGTCTACTCAAGGATTGCATGTAATGGCAAATAAGAATCAGCTCTCTTTCAAACTATGAATTATAATTTTTTATGAATGCCAAAAGTTATCAGACTATCATTGGTTATTACAAGTTATTGGTAGGTCATGACCATTTTCCTCGTTATTGCAATAACAGCGTTATAGAACCTTTTATCCTTTCTTGCCTCTTCGCGCGCACGTCGCTCGATGTCACCACGTAGAATAACCCTTCCAATATTCCTTCTTATCGAAGTTCACAATGATCAGCGACCAAGTCGAAACATCCTCCAACCATTTCACAAACACTGTCTATACTCTTTATCTTGCGCCTCAGATGGGCACCTATTTCAAACTGATTACTTTCCCAGGTCCGAATAACATGGCAATTCACAATTCACTGGTAAAATGTCTAAGTCAAATCTTATAACTCCACCGCGAAAATATTCTAAGTTCACTTTCCAGTTCACTCATGAAAATAAATTACAACCGTAAATTTTACAAGTTCCGTTGCACACTAATGGACAAACATTCTAAGTCCAAGTTCAATGTTCACTCAAACACAAGTCTCGATTTGATAATTAACCTCACAAAAACCGCACAAGCGATCCGCTTACTACCACGACACGAGTCGGAATGCCCTAATTCCCAATCTGGTCCACCCTTCAAAGCTCGCTGTTTTTTTCTCTTATTTTTTCGCGTTGCTATGGTGTACCCTCTGCGTATCTGCACCATAGAAACCACGTCGTTTGCAATATCTACAACATTTTGTCCTTTATTTGCCTAAATAAAATGTCCGTTATTTTTGGTATGTCACATTACATAGCAGCGAGGAGTCATGAATCTAATGTCCATGTTATCTATTGTGTAAGTAATGTTGGATTAATTCATTGGGAAGAAAGAAGAGGAGTTTTTAGGAAAGAAACTGATAACAGTTTTGTTCGTCAATGTCTCCACGCTGCTGAAAATATCTACCAGACGACCATGGTACTGGTTGTAGACTTGCTGACTGGTAGTGATGCTTCTTGTCAATGAAGAAATATTTATGGAGGAAGAATTTATAGGACTTCGCCTTTTGACATTAAACCCTTATAGTTATTTGTTCAATACAATTGAACTTGCCTGGTCATTTTTTAAATCAACTGTTAAAAAAGATCTCTCCAGGCAAGTTGCCAAGAATATTAACTGGCATCCGCGAGTTAGAAAAAATTATAAATAACAATCAATATAATAAATATCAATAACTGTAAAAAAGTTAATTGCTCATATTCAAACATTCATACAGGATACTTTAAATTTCATTCAATATTAAATCATTTATTTTATTTTTCTGTTTCGTGCGGTTCAATAAAATGTATTCCTAACTCGCATTCCTTTTTTGTTTTTATTTAATTTTCTTTTTTCTTCAATTTATCTGATGGATGTGGATTTGAAAATGATGAAGTTAAATGTTTATTCTCAATTTGGAGCGGGTCTCTATTTGAAATTGTTTGGTCTCGAATTGAATATGTTTGGTCTCAATTTGAACATACTTGTTCTCAATCCGAAAGTGTTTATCCTCAGTTTGAAAGTGCTTGTTCTCAACTTAATGTGTTTGGTCTCATTGTGAAGTTGAAAAGGTGTAAAATAGACGAAATGGGCAAAATACAGGTAGAATTTCTATTTAATAGATTGCGAAAAGTGAATACCGACGCAACGCGTGGCGCTTCAGTTTTCCGCAAATCAAATTTAAAGCCTGAAAGTTTCTATCATGTACCATATCATTTTTAACTTTTCCCTATATATATTATAATATAAAGTAATTATATTATTTCTGTGGGAAAGAAAGAAAGAAAGAGAAAGAGAAAGAGAAAGAGAAAGAGAAAGAGAAAGAGAAAGAGAAAGAGAAGAGAAAGAGAAAGAGAAGAGAAAGAGAAAGAGAAGAGAAAGAGAAAGAGAAAGAGAAAGAGAAAGAGAAAGAGAAAGAGAAGAGAAAGAGAAAGAGAAGAGAAAGAGAAAGAGAAGAGAAAGAGACAGAGAAGGAAAGAGAAAGAGACAGAGAAAGAGAAAGAGACAGAGAAAGAGAAAGAGACAGAGAAAGAGAAAGAGAAAGAGAAAAAGAGAAAGAGAAAGAGAAAGAGAAAGAGAAAGAGAAAGAGAAAGAAAGAAAGAAAGAAAGAAAATCGATTACGAGATTTCAACGGAAAGATACATTTTGTGATCCCCTGATATCGAAAAAGTGTATTTTTAAACATCCGTCCATCTGTCTGTCCGTCTGTGAATAATACTAGCGCCGAAATCACCCGTATGATATTTTCCAAATTGACGAAACCCCTGTCTATCTGGCTCTTCCTGAAGCTATGAAATTTTGAAAAACATTCTTTAAAATTTGGGGGACTCGTACTTTACATAACATCCCCCGGACATTTTAAAAATTTCCTCAAAAACGGCTCCAAATTTTTTCTCTAAATTCATCGAAAGAATACAGTAAAATACACTTATAAAGGTGGCATAGGTGCATTTTCACGGTTACCTCTGAATTGTCGAAAATTCCAAAAGTTTGAATTTTTCGGCGTCTTCCTACAGTTATTAAATTGATGACACAGATTTTCCCTTCAAAGGAACTAGTTGTGCATAAATAGTTCTTTCAATTAGGTCATGTAGATTTTTTTGAAAATTTTAGTAGTTTTCGTGCAATAGAGCGTGAAATATTTGCAATTTTAAAAATTACAAAAACAAGATTTTCTCAAAAAAGGTTCCAAATTTTTTCTTTAAATTTTTGGTAGGGGTAGTACCAAATCCAGCCTACCGATGATATAAAAGCCACATTGCTCTATTCTTTTTTCTTAAAAAATACAAAAATGTAAATTTTTGACTTGTCTCTCACTTCGGTAATATTTACATAAGAGGCAATTTCTTCACATTACTATACTTATGAGTACATGTGCTTTAAATAATGTAAAATAAGATTTCTCGAGAACTCAACTGTTTTCTGCAAAAATTAGCTCAAAATTCAATATTTTCAAAAACGCTAAAACACCATTTTCTCAAAAATGGATCAACATTTTTTCTTCAAATTTTTCAGTTAGATAGTGCTAATTGCACTGTTTAATATGACGTTAATTTTATTTTGGTGTATTATTTTGTGTTTTCAAAAATTACACAAATCTATTTTTTTTTAATATCTCTCACGCTGTTTTTTCTATTAATTTGTATGCATTATTACATTTGTGAGTGGAAGTACTTCAAATGACTTTAAATGAACTTTTTCAAAAACTCAATAGATTCCTGTGAAAAAGGGCTTCAAATTTCGCATTTACAGTAATGCTTAATCGCCATTTTTTTAAAACGCCTTCCAGTTTTTCAATGAAAATTTCTATTTAGGACGATTACACTTCTTTAATATTCTTGAAGTCGTATTTCGATTCTATGATTAAGAAACCGAATAGTTGTGAAAATGTACTTTCGGGGCGATAGATGGCAGCTGGCCAGAGAATGAAGCAAGGCCTTAAAGCCAGTCCACGCCAAGGATATTAGAAAAAGTTGGTACTAGTCTGTGCTATTCTGTAGCACCTCTAGTTAAATTTTATTTTAATTTCCTTATAGTGTAATTTTGTACGCTCAATGGTTAATTATATAAACTGCAATACTTTATCAGGGGTAGTTTTATGATGTGAGTATTTGATAATGAAATGTATTTACAATGTTTTAAAGTATTTATAGTAAATATCCAGAGAACCAGACGTTTCTTACCTGATAGAGGGGCGAGTGCTTTAGGAAGTTACGTACACCCTTGCCATTATCCAATGTCACTCCTTGCCAGACCTTGGTGACATCGCATCACTCATGAATGAAGCAATGTAAACCTTGGGCTCCCCACAGAATATGTAAAGTATACACTGAAGATCTTTGCTCTTGGGTCAACGGCAAAATACTGTCGCTATCTTTTGGAATACCTATGGTATGGAGAGAGCAATGAAGCCTTTGTGAAGACTTACTTCCGTTCGTGTGATGTCAAAGGGGTGCAATTCAAAAAATAAAATTGTGTTGCCATTTGTTCGGTCAGTCATTTTACCTGTTCCCAATGGGCCTCATGTAACAAATCCCTGTCTGGATCAGAAAATAATAAACAGTTTTCATCCCGATATGATGTAGAAATGATGGAAATTGAGATGACTGACAGACTCCCTAACAGGATTGTCTGCTGTAGAACGTGGATGTTTTAACCAGAGTGAATTAAATGACTTGGTGAGGGATTTTGCCCTCTCTAAAGAGTTATCTGAGTTGTTGGGTACTAGACTCCATTAAAAAATCCGATTTGTTCAAAAACATAATTCTATTGGTTCAGAAACCGCGAAATAGAATTAAAATCCTTTTTCTTCGAAGATGGCCACCTTGTACATTGCAATAATGTGAAAGAACTTACGTTAAAACTTGGACTTCCACACTATGGTCTAAGTGATTGGAAACTGCTCCTTGATGCTTCCAAGAGAAGTTTAAAGAGTGTTCTTTATGGAAACGTTTTGGTTCTGTGCCTGTTGCCTATTCAGTGATCCTCAAAGAATCATATGCAAATTTGCAACTGATGTTATTGCGATTGAACTACAGTGAACACAACTGGCAAGTTTGTGGTTATTTTAAATTTCTTACTTATCTGCTGAGTAAACAATCAGGTTTTACCATATTTCCATGCTTTCTTTGCCTGTGAGCTAGCAGAGCACGAGTTAATTACTGGAATAAGAAAGACTGGCCACCTCCAGAATGTTTGGAAGTCGGTTCTAATAAGGTTGTGCGCCAAAGTCTTGTGAGTTCTTCTAAAGTTTTGTTGCCACCTCCCCATATTAAGCTTGGCTTTAATGAAACAATTCATAAAGGCTTTAAATAATGAAGAAGATGTTTAAGTACATACGTGAGAAATTTCCAATACTATCTGAAGCACAATTAAAAGAAGGTATATTTAATGGTCCTAATACAAGTAAATTTATTTATTTATTTATTTATTTATTTATTTATTTTACGTCAAAAAAACAGTTAAAAACTGCGTATGACGTGCTATGGGGAAAAGTGAATTGTGTGCACATTTTCAAAATTCTGTGATCCCTACTCTAAGTGGTATACTACTTAAATTTTGAATTTTGAAAGGGAGAAAAAAAAAAAACTCCCATGTAGTAAAATCTATTTTCAAGGATAAATAAGCAATAAATTTTGAATTTTGAAAGGGAGAAAAACAAAAACTCCCATGTAATAAAATCTATTTTCAAGGATAAATATGCAATAAATTTTGAATTTTGAAAGGGAGAAAGAACAACAAAAAAACTCCCATGTAATAAAATCTATATTCAAGAATAAATAAGCAATAAATTTTGGCTCTTATTAGTTCCTGCCGCGACAACATGGAAACGATAATTTGAAGAATTGTATTTCCCACTGAATTCTAGAAGACGTGCACAGAAAATGAAGTTACATTTACGTCCAGAAGCAAAACAAGGGGCCATCTCAGCGTTTGCTCAATGGATCAGGGAAACTGGACGAAAAACCTGATCGAGATGGGGGTCATTGACCCGGAAGCTGTAGTACAATAGTTGTTACAGGTTGTTTATACTTATTTATACAGTCCAAATGGTAAATAATGCATTATGTATCATTGTTAAAATTAATGTTCCTTTTCTTGTGATGCTCAGTATAGTCTCTAATTGTATAGAAACAGTTATGCAGCAGAAACGATTTCACTTGGAATTTAAACTTTTCTATTGAAGTTAATCGTTTAATGTCATCTGGCAAAGTGTTGTAAAATAAAGTACATGTATTGTATGTGAATTTTTTGTAATGAGCTGTTGATACTGTCACCTGGTGAATATGATTTCAATGTCGAGTGTTATAGTAATAGACTTCGGCATTTTCTGAAAATATATTCCCGCCCTTGAGCAAGTCATTTTTTACAAAAACCACTGATTCGTAAATGTTGATACTGTCAGGGATTTGGTTATTATTCGTACAATTCGTTTTGTAATCTAAAAGTCTGGAGCTATAAGATGTATTTCCCAGAATATTATGCCATATCTCAGGCGGGAATGAACATTCGTGAAGTATACACAACGAGCAGTATGAAGGCTGACTGAATTTGCAAGAATTCTGAACGCGTAGCATAATGAACTTAATTTTGTGTTCAATTCATTTAAATGGACGTTGCATTTAAGGTTTGACTGAATTGAGAGACCTAAAAATTTTGTTGCCTTAACATCAGTCAATGGTACACCGTTCATTTTCAATGGAGCACAGAATTGTTTATTTGAAATGGAAAACTGCATTAAAACCGTTTTCTTTTCGTTTACTATTAATTTGTTATTTCGGAACCAATTTGAAACATCTGATATTGCACTATTTACTGTTTCTTTATTGCAAAGGATGTTCGTATCATCCGCAAAGAGAACCGTTTTTCCGTTTCGAATCGTCGAGGGCATATCGTTTACGTAAAGTAGGAACAGAATAGGGCCTAAAATCGATCCTTGAGGAACTCCACATGCAACGGGCAAAGAGTCGGAAAGGTGCGTACGTTATGTTCCATCATTCCAGTAAGGTATTTCAACTCTCTGAGATCGTTGTTTAAGGTACGAACATAACCAATCTAGAGCAATACCACGAATTACATATGAAGGTAATTTGGAAAGTAAAATGTCATGATCAATGACGTCAAAAGCTTTTGAGAGATCTAAAAATAATCCAATAGGTGCCTCGTTTTGATCCAATGATGAGGCGACATCTTTAAGAAAAGAAAATGTAGCTATTTCCGTTGATTTTGATTTTCTAAATCCATGTTGGCAATCTGAAAGCGCGGTGTGTTTACTGAGAAAGGTTTCCATTCGTACGTAAAAAAGTCTCTCTAATATTTTTGAAAAAACTGATAGAAGAGAAATGGGCCGATAATTTTTAATTTCATTTTTGTTGCCTTTTTTGAAAAGCGGCTTAATTTTAGCTGTTTTGAAAATATCTGGAAACGGTCCAGTGCATAAAGATGCATTAAATATGTGAATTAACGGGTGTATAATGGCATACGCACAAGTCTTTAACAAAGAATCCGGGAATTCATCTAAACCGGACGAATATTTATTTTTTAGTTTACCGATTATTTTGAGAATTTCATAGGAAGAAGTTTCGGAAACGAACATTGTGTGTAAAATTTTGGGTGAACTGTCTGTTTTTGAATTTTGTGCCTGAAGACCCTTAGTGAGATCGGCAGCAATTCTCGAAAAGTATTGGTTAAAGAGATTAGCCACTGTTGCCGGATCGTTCACATTTATATCGTTATATTTTAAAACAACATTCTCTACGGGTTTTCTAGTTGATTTGGTAGTATGTTTTATTATATTCCACATTGATTTTTATTATATTCCAAATTGATGCCAGACGCAGCATTTAAAATGTGTGAAAAGGAGAAAGTAGCCTAGACATCTTGCTGTGAAGTTCTTTCAAAATTTCTTCGTTACATTAAGGATCCCAGTTACCAATATATTGTAGTTAACAATCCTGAAGCAAACAAGTAACTTGGTTGTAACATGAGAATGAAAATTCATTTCCTGTTTTCGCACCTAGATTATTTCCCTGAAAATGTAGAATTTTTTAGTCAAGTACAAGACGAAGTACAAGGACGTTCAAAGGAGCATAGCCCGCTATTATGCTTATAAAGCCTCGGCACTCTAGCCTGCCTCTTTTTATCTCTAAAAGTTTCTCTATTCACCGCTGGTGCGCTGCTCGCCGACCGTTCTTCGATCGGGTGCATGCAAATATATGGAGATCCGCAATACAAACACACAACTTTGCGACTTAGAGGCATTCAATTCAAGTATTTAGACCTCCCTATAACTTCATTAGCAACACCAGGCAATGTTCTTCACGATCATTAGTACAAAATGTTCACAAATTGTGTCAATGATCGTTATTAAATGTACTGCGATCTAGCCACACGCAAGGAAACTGCGTCTTTGCAAAGCTAGCTTAATATATTTTTGAAAGTTTCTTTTCACCCCAATTCCTGGAAGTTGTACAGCTTTCACAATAAATTGCTCTACCACCGATAACCTTCAGGGTTATTTAAAGACGAGACAGATTCATCTAACACGTCAATGACCACTCTCGCGAAGTATCTTCACATAGTAAATAAATCGTAATTAACTTAATTCTTAATGGTTGTGTAATGAATAATAAACATATATTCTTAATGTTTCTGAACGTTTGTATTGTATGTACGTTTGTTTGAATTGTATGAAATGTATTAACCTTACCTTGGCTATATAACAATTACGTTTATTCTCAAAATTCGACACAAATTAAAAAAAAACACTCATAAGGGAACAGTTTGAATTTTATATTTTTTGATATATATATATATATATATATATATATATATATGTAATATAGTTTAAATAAATTTAAAATTATTGTGTATTAATAAAAGTTTAAAGATATTATAGTTCTCTATAAATGTCTGAAAATACAGATAAATAGCAGAAATAATTAATAATAATAATAATAATAATAAATAATAATAATAATAATAATAATAATAATAATAATAAATATAGTATTTCATACGTCAAAAAGAATTAGTACTTCCTCACTAACCAGGCGATTACCGTAGATTTCACCTATGTTATTTGAGAGTTATTTGAAGTATTCATTTCTCAATTTCTTTTATGCAAACTGCAAAGAGACATAATTTTAGTATTGTTTATTATTACCATCAACATGAGTTTGCAATGCTTCTTATCATTGTAAGTGTCCAAAATTGGCCGAAGTGCGGGCATTTCCTCATGTATTAAAGCGGTCCGAAGGTCTCGCGAATAGTCGGCGACCAGCGCTCCAGCGGCCACTATGTGAAACTTCGTCCGTTCGCGAGCTACATCCCGGCTTTTATGTATACTAGCGGGCTGTGAAAGGAGGTACCAGAAGCGCATAAGTATACTTGCAGACTATTGTTGGATGTTAAAGCGTGAAATGCCTGAAGACAAACATAAAAGAAAAGGAAGAGGAGCCCTTTCTCAAGTATAAAACGGGTATAAAAGTTATGTGAAACTTTCCAATAGTACAAGACAAAATAAAGTAAAAACACTCTAGTGACATACACAGTGTATATTAACAATCATACACATTAATTTCAGCAAGTTGTGTATATAAAATATTTTTTCTTTAAAGTAAAAGAGTATTATCAAAACGTTAATGATGAAATTCGCAAAATTATACAATAAAAGTAAAGTGGTTTCGCAAGAAAACCTTGGAATAGAACCTTATGATAGAAGCAAACGGATTGAAAAGTCGTATTCAGCAGATTGACATTACATAAAATCACATATTTTACTTTAGGCAACAAACGAAAAGTTAACATTCGCAGGATAGTGTTATTTATTTTTACGTTCAGTTCCTCTTTACCAAGAGGTCATACAATATCAGCAAAACAGTATCATCATGGAGGAACGCTATCAGGGACCAATCTACATTATGGCCTAAGGTGCCATTGTAGTGATTCTTATTCGTATTTGCGATGAATTTCAGTACATGAGAAGAGAGTGACGTATCTTCAGCGCTAATCAATAGTTGATATTTGTGCCCTTTTCACGATATTAATCGCAAAGAAGTCTCAGACCGTAATTTCAAGCTGTGAGAAATAGGAGAAAATGGGGTTTGGAGTTTTCAAAAAGCTTGTATTACATAGAATTATTTTATTTTGGGTTAGTGCTAACTCAAGACACTGTGGCAAGTTAGAAGGTGACTGAAGGTACACAAAAGTGCCAACACATAACATATAATAGCTAAAATGTACTTTTTAATGTGGGTTGGTTCACTTTGATCTCTTAGGATGTTGATGTTAATCTGGGTTAGTTCACTTTCTTCTTTTAGGATTTTGGTTTTATTTTGGTGCAATTAGTAAGAACACATTTATTGCATTTATTTTGAACAAAAGTTGTGAACGTAATAATAGAATGTACAGTTAAATCACAATGAACTCTAAAACCACTTCCTCCTCCAGTAAGACGTCGGTTAGTAGCTCACCACCAGGGACTTGTACCGATGATCGAATATTGTTGTAAAAATCATGACACTAGGAGAATAAAGGCTAATAGTTGAATATGAAGGGAATCAGCTGATGACACTGCAATGGGCAGCTGATGTCACTGCACATTTCCTCTTCATAGCACTCCATTTAAATTATCCATCACACTCTCACACATTGACTCCTCAACGCACTTCCACGTATAATACTATACACAATGAAACTATCCCTCCCCGAGGGTTTCTCTCAAGATCCGGCCAGTCCGTTTGTTTCCGCGCGTGTGAACGAATCGTATCACCAACTGCAATTCAGCCAAATTTTGTTTATTGTTCATGATTTTTTGTTTGGTCAACTAAATATAAGTCAATAATAAATTAATAAATACAACCACCGTGAAATGAATTCGCTCCCCCAGTGTACAGTGATATTAGAAGTTACTAAGTAGAATTAAAAACATGGATGTTTACAAACATCGATAGTTATGGGTTGATGTGTTTTGAACATCAATTTTTAAATGGCGACTTTTAAAATATAGCGTTATAGCAATCGACAGCACTAGCGATCTTCTGTGCAAGCACAGTTCGAGTTTCGCATCACCTGTGCATCTGCGCTTGCGCAGTCGATTGCTTCCTCCAATGCCGTGCAAAAAGTCTAATATATGAACATGTGAATGTTTTAAAACATCGATGTGTGGACGATGTCACATCCCTAATGCAGAGTGCAAGGTACAGAAACATGTCCGTAGATATACCCCCCCCACACACACACACACATTTATCGCGAAGTAAAAAAAAATCCCAGAATTTTGTACTAATTAAGAACTAATTTATATCCAAATTTTAAAATTTTGAACCGATGCATGACATCAAAATATACCATTTTTAATAGTGTGGGTGCTAGAAAGACGCAAGTCAGCATCTCCATCCACAGAAAACGCATGAACACAGAAAGAAAGAAAAAAGAAGAAAAACAAAGGGTAGAATTTTGGACTAATTAGACTATATATTGATATATGCTGTAATTAAAAATACATATTCATACATACACATATTCATTCACATACATTCACACACACACGTATTCATATACACAACTGCATATATTTATTTCACACAGACATACACAATATATATATTTCCCAGATCAACAGCAATTCACGTAAAATGAGATACTATAGTATAACAAATAACAATTGAGGTATAAATTATACCTTAATTGGAACATAATATGGGCTATTTTATTTATTTAAAAACTTCTTATAATATAAAGGAACTTATACAATTCATTTTAACATTATTTGAGACATTGTAACATTATACGAGAATGTAGTCTTTAATTAGTTCAAAATTCTGGGGTGTTTAGTTTTTTATTTCATGTTTTTTCTAAGGGTTAGGATGCTGAATTGAGATCATACTAGTACTCCCACTATTAAAAATATTATTTTCTACATCGGTTCAAACATTTTAAATTTGGTTATAAATTAGTTCTTAAGTAGTACAAAAATTCTGTGATTTTTTTTTATTTTGCGACTGGGCGTGCTATCACTATGGACATTGCAGAAACATCTGTCAAATGATCTCAAGTGCCATCTACGAACTTACACACGAAGTGTTAAGCAATCGCCGGATGCAGTGCCTAAAGAATCTCACAGAGCGCGCTAGCGACACTCTTGAAGATTTTATTCATAATTCGCTGTTAAGGTATTTGCTTAGTTGGAATCGAAGTTACGCGAGTAAATTTCAACGAAATTGTTGCTGTTTCAGGGTTATGAGAACGCTTGCAACAACAAGTGATGTTTTCGTCATTATGCAATGAATAATATTCATTTCTCTTACTTCGCTCGATGTTTAAGTAATTTATACAGATGTCCATGCTTATTACTCCAAATTGTTGATTTGGTACTGATTATCTATTCAATACAATAAAACGTGGTATTTATAGAAGTTACACAATAATAGTGTATGAGGAATTGTGCTTTGAAATTCTCAATTTTATAATCATTAAAATATTGCTAACATCTTTCTTCAGTCGCACTTAGATACTTTAGCACTGATTTTCATTGAAAGAAGACAAAATTAATATATTACTTGTTGGTATATTAATGTGATAGTCATTTATTTATAATCTGGTGTATAAATAATTCAGTAATTGAAGTATTGATTCTCAATCTCAGTCTAACAAATATGGACGGCTCAAGAACATTGTTTGTTACTCTCTACGGATTAGAGCGCGAAATGCTGCGCGAAAAAACGGCAAAATTTCGTCAGAAAAACTCATGACAGGGCCCTAGTAACGAAAAATAGATAAATTCAGTTGCTAAATTTTGAAACAAAAATCGTCTATCACGTGGGGCAGCCAGAATCTATGTTTTGTGGGTCCTTGATACCGAAAAATCGAATGACGTCGAATCGTCTGTCCGTCCGTTCGTCCCTCTATCTGTCCGTCCATCTGTGAATAACGTCAGCGGTTAAACCGTTCAGCTAATTTACTCCATCATTTATATTTCTCAATCGATCTGATGTTGCAGCCCTTCGAATTTGAAACCGATATTTTAATTTTGGGGGGTCATTTATATGAAACCTTTGGGACATTTTCAAATTTTTCCAAAAAATGGCTCCATTATTATTGATTGAAGTTTGTTGTTGGATGCTGTGAAGGACGTTTAAGAGAATTACGCAGCTCTCATGTTCGTTGAAAACACTTATTTTTCAAAAATTGCAAACAATTCAAATTTTTTCGGAGTATTTCTACAGCTAATCTATTAAATATAGAGATTCTTTCCTTAATGAAATCTGTCCATTAAAGATAGATTTTGAAATAAGGCCATGTACAATTTTTCTAGAATTTGAGAACTTTTCGTGTAATTTTGCGCGAAAATACAAGCGAAAAAGTAGGTGCTGTTTGAGCACTAGTTTTTGAAACGTTGAATTAGGTTATATATTATCACATTTTATCTTCTATATAATACTGAATTTAAAAACGTATTTAATGAAGTTCTCCCCTATTAAGCCCTTCATTAAGATTTGCTACTGATTATAAATTCATGCATGTTGAATAAACTCGGTGATTGCCGCAGAAATCTTTCGAAAATCCATATCGATGGATAAAAAGAAATAATCAATCCATGCAAATAAAATATACTTCCCGAGGAAGCTGCAAAAAGAAAGATATTACTACTAACGTAATTTGAAATGTCTCACAGAGTTTTAAAAACTATCGTCGATAGTATCTGTACGTACTAGGATATTCTTATCTGAGAAAATTTGTAATAAGAAAAATGCGATAACTTGTTGGTTTAATCGCACCGTCAATCCCTTTACGCTACATACCAAAATCTGTATGCTGACAGCTCAACTTCCTAAAAACTATGCAATGCTATCAAGGAGAGTCATCCCATTTTATGAATATAGTTTATCGTGTTGCGGAAAACTTCATGAAATCCTCATCGGAAAGCATATTACGTCGTTTTCTGGCGTTAGTTCGCACGAACTCACTTGATTCTGCGGACAAAAATCGCACAAGGCTAGTTGCAGCTGTCAACTTTCATATCCTATAGACATCATTGTATTAAGAGTGCCATATTCCAATAAAAGTGTTTTCTGACAAAAATGTACTGTACGAAAGAAATATATTGCATAACAATATATTTCTCTGGTATTTGCTTTTCTGCACCATGGGCATTTTGGAATTAATAAATACGAAGTACTACAACCATTTCACTTAGAATGAAGGTACAAGAGGACCCTTTTATTACTTTTATAATGTATAAATTACAGCCATTTGTTGACAAAAAGAGCATTATAAAGTGTGTAACTATTCTATACTACTTCCGGGAGCGGTAGCTCCAATTGTAGCAGTGCATCAACTGATGTCACTGCAGCGCCTCTGACCGGGAAGTCCTAGGTTCGAGTCCTGACGACGCACAGTGGTGCATTTTGGCGATTTCCTGGCCAAAACCTCTGAGAGCTATAGTATGTTTGCTACGACGACGAAATTTATTTTGGATTATCTTTATAATGTAAGGGAGCTCGTAACATAATACCAGAATAATGCACTTCTTAAATCTGTGAAATATAAATATATACTTTCTATATAAACTTGGTTAAATTTTATCAATTCACAAAATTGCTTTTAGAAAACCGTAGGGATTACTTACATATTAATTGATAACATTTGGCATAAAGAAGGCTGGTATTAATGCCATCTCATGCCCTCTGCCCGCGAAAATTCATATACAGTATCCGAAGAACGGGAAAGGAAGATCACATTTCTCACTAGGGTACATTTCTCCCTACGGTGATATTTGGCTCAGGCAAATGAGACAAAGCATTTCTGTTCAAGAATTTTAACTTTCTTTTGGAATCATCCCTCAAGTTGGAAATGAAGAAACAGAAAATCTCAACAGGCGATTAAACATCTCCTGGACTGGGTGCAGTCTTGAACATGTTCGCGGAAATCCATCTCCATACCGCCTTATATCTTTGTGAATAGATTCTATGCATGCATTACCATGAATATTCGATTATTTCTGAGGAATATTTAGAGTTCTCAAAAAAGCGTCATGCTGAATTACTGTCGTTGCTATTACCATAAGCTTGTTGGGAAGCTCTACATTCAGACCATTTTTCTTTGAATTGCATTTGAATAAGTTTCTTGACCATATTCAAACTGTAGTTGCAGTATTATTTCATAAAAAATAATATAATACTAATTTTATAACAATAACAATCTAATATGAATAAGTGTTGGTATGTAACTTAGGAGTTAAGTAAACAAATATTACTTTACGATCAATTATATTTTTTTATTTTTAAGGTGGTAATGAGTTTCTTTGATATCACGTATTTGACCTTTCATCGAGCGTACACCCTTCCTTAAGACGAGCTTTGATGACACATATTATGTAAATATTACTTTATGTACAATTTTAATGAAATAAAGTGTGCGTAATCCAGTCGAGAAGGTGTAATATGTACATAAATATTATGTTTATGTAATATTAGTGAATAGTCATAATCTGTTACAAAAATTAAAAATTTTAATTTTTTTGTTTATAATATTAAGTAAATTTGTTATTTCAGTAAAAGGGATCAAAATTTTCCGCTAGAAACAACATTGTAAAAGCAGCTCCCGTTCTCAGGACGGATCTCGACAAGTCATATTCGGCGGTCACGCGTATTTCACGAAAAGTTAATTCTTAATATTTACTAATGGGGCAAGTTGGGGCATGATTTTATAACTGGATTCGAAAGAGGATAGATTCAGCTAGTAAATGAAATTAGAAACATCGCGGAATTCCGCGAAATTGGTAACTTTCAGCCTATGTGAACTTATGAGTAATTAAAATTATTGTATTAATTTCATGCATTTTAATAATTCATCCCACGTCGGTATTATGCATTATTGCATTATAAAACAAACATGAAAATACTCTACAAACCTTGAGGAAGAGAATCCATACTGCCAGTTCTCTCTGCACAACTTTGTATGGCCACCACTTACAAATAAAGACGGTCTCTCTATGTTACTCTCGCACTGCAGGTCTACCGAACGCCGCGAAGGGTAAGTTCGGGTGACTACTGCTGCCAGGGGAATTGACCCAAAGACACGAAGGGGGCAGAAACAGATGCCCCCAAGTATACAGTGTGTCGTAGTATTTGCAAAAGTTCAGTAAACGCGATTTCATTTTTGAGGTTTTGGCCAGGATTTCGGGAAAATGCACCACCGTGCGACGGCAGGATTTTCGACACTAGCTTTCCAGCTAGGTCGAATTCAATCGCTGTCTGGAGGATGCCCGAGCAGTGCCCTACCAAACTGGCCACGGACCGCGCGCGATCTTTCCCTCCTACAATAATATCCCGCAGTTTTGCTCTCATTTACATAATTTATTTTAATTCCCACCCGGTAGGCGTGTCCAGACTAAAACAAGAGAGGGCAGCATCATCATTTCTGGGCATTTATCATCTTGATCAATTATCTTTATTAGATAAATTTGACATAAACGTATTTAACTAATAAATATAAAAATACACAAGGAAAATGAAATTATAACAATGTTTTTGTTAATAAATACAAGTGATTATTTGATCTTCTCCAAATGTAAAACAAATCCCCAGATTATAATGAGAAAAAAAGAAATCTGGAATGGAACATATTCACTGAAATAATATGTTTTATTTTGTACGACCCTTTCAATATTTACGGGGGTCTCGCACCCCGATGGCTGTGACCCATCGCCCCAACATTTCGTGCCAGTCTGTCGTAGGCTCCGTTGGCGAGTGCAAGTGGATTTTGCACCGGCCGGCGCTGGAGCATTCCGCGCGCCCCAAGGTCGGCGAGTGCAGCGCAGCGCAGCGGGGAGGAAAGGAAATGCCTCCGCGAGGCTTCGACGGAGGCCGCGCCTGCCGCATCAGCTGCGCAACGAGCACGCGCGACCTTGCAGCGCGCCTTGCACTTCCGTCGCACGCCACGCCACGCCGCCCGCCGACAGACAGGCAGGCAGCGCCCAACAGGGGTTCAACCCAGGGATACAATTTTTTTACTACCACACACTCAGAAAAGTATAGGACACATGATACAATATAGGCAGACTTAGAAATGTGAATGCAGGGGCTGCAGCGTCTCGACTCCTTTCATTGTGGCTATAATATACAGCAAACAACATAATCATAACACAGATACTTCTTCTTCTGCCTGATGGTAAGCCATTGAAGGTCTGTTCCAACTCAGAGCTCATCCTGCCATCTTCTTGGACGTTCTACATCCCGAAATCCGAAGGGTTTGTGGTCTAGTGTTAATCTTGATATTTCCATTCTATGATTCGTCCATTGGCATTTGTAGTCTTTGATTTTGATACCCCTCTCTGCGCAAGGTTGGTAGCCCAACCAGAGGAGAATTTTTCAGTTACTCATAACGCTCAGAGTTCGAATCACGGTTCAAATCAGATGATAACTATGGCAAGGAATAAAGGCAAACCCAAATATATAACACAAATAATTGCACTTTAATGACTTGCTACCGATTAGGCTCAATTAGACCTAGCATATGAGTACACATTTTGAAGTGGTTTATTAGATTTGTTTTGTACATTTATAATTTTCGGTATTTATAATATAAACAAATATTATCAAATGTTTGAAGCTTTATATAAGAAAAAAATATAACTTCATATTTTTTTAATCAGTATGATTTTGATTATTTCGATCAGTGGTCGATCATATTCGACTTTCGACCTCATGACACCATTTAAAATTGTATCACCCCCTGAGTGTCGAAACCGTCCCCAATGGGAACAAAGGATTCATGGAACTTACATGGAAAAAAGATATTGGGACATCCTCTCGCGTATGAGATACGCAAGGCGTTCCCCTCAATTTATATTAATCAATTTTAGCATTAGGTTAATGTGCGTTAAGATGTGGGGGAATGAATTAGAGTGGATGGTGGATGGATAGGATGGAAGACCACATTTCTAAGTTGGGCGGCTGAGGTCTTTCCGGAAGCGAAGTGGGATCGGATGCCAAGGTGGAGGTTTGCTTTTAGGCCCTGGTGAAAGGTAGTGGTGCTGGAGCAGGAAGGGAGTTGAAAGCACAGAACACTAAAGGATAGAAGTGTACCCTCAATGTTAAATGACGGAAACGAAAGTCGCTCGCAGCGCTCCAAGTGGCCTGGTAAAGAACTTCATAAACCGCCTGCCTTCCCAATATTAAGACGCTATATTCTACTGTAATTTTACTAAAATTTTATAGATGATCAATTTTCGTATTTTACTCGAGTAAGATCATAACTGAGGGAAGTCATCTAATAATATGTTAATGGAAGAAACAAAAGAATAAAAATGAATAAACAAAGAAATACATACACAAATCAATGATTGCCTTTATTTTACACAAGCCACACATAAAACGCAAAACACACAAGCCACACAGATGAACGCACATAACGCATTAAAGGACAGCATGAACGTAACCAACGGCAATAAGGTTCACTCCTTTGCCATAGTGGAAATATGTGGTGTTATTTCCACCATGTCCTTCGCCATGTGGAAATCGCGTGCATGACGTACAAAACATACATATGACGTACCAAAAAAAAAAAAAAAAAAAAAAAAAAAAAAAAAAAACACGATAACCACTAGCCAATCATTGCTTGATATTCCTTCAACTAGTGCTCCAAGTGGCCTGGCAGTGTGTTGCCGGTTTCCCAATCTCATCTTCACCCCTATGGTTGAAAGTAGTATTTTTCGGATGTGTTGGGTATATATTCCGACGTTGACGGGATTAAAAGCTCGTGATGAATTTGGGACTTTGATGTGAGCCATAGGAATTTACGTTGCAGCCTTAAGGCCGATATATACACGGTACAGTTTTCGTGCAGATTGGACGAACAGAAAACATGCAGTCTAGACTGCACGATTTCTGCAGGAAAACGTTTGAGCATGTTCGTAATTTTTCTTCCAGAAAGCTTACAGTTTGACTCAAGCGCATCCAGCGGCAGAATCGTTCAGTAACGAATTTGTTTACCCGACGCAAAGTAAGGCACTTAAGGAGTATTTATACAGCCCTAACGCAAAGTAATAGGGTATTTCGATTTTGTGGTCAGATGTGTCAAAGTGCGTTTGTGTGAAGTAATAATTGTGATAAACTACTTCTTTCCCTATTCCTACTTCCTAGTTTCCTTCTCTATGTTCCTCGTGGTTAATGAATACTTAATAAAAGTCACACTGCTGAAGGAACGCACAGAAATACCGCCAATGAAAATACTCGGACGGCGCAATTCAGTTGTTTCGCGGTAGACCCCCTAGAAGCGTTTGGTGGCGATTCGAACAGAATGCATGGAAATTACGTACAGAGACGGGCGTATTACGAGCGAATTACGTACAATGGGCGACTTTTGGTTTTTATACTTCTAGTTTGAGATCTTAAAGTTTCTGTTCAGAAACTGTAAGAGAATCTGCGCGAAAACTGTACTGTTTATATCGGGCTTTAAAGATTTATTTTGTTTCGTCTGAAGCTTTTACAAATTGGTTGGTGCTTATGGCGCCAAGCCCGGCAGGCATAAGTCATAGTAGTCTTATTACGCTGAATCAGTAAGCAGAAAGAAGATTCAGTTCGTGAGAATGAAGAGCTTTGATACTTTTGTTTAGGTTTTAGATACTAAATGTTGAATATATTACTTTTATGAAAGCCTTTTATCTACAGAGATGTGTTAAAACAATACGAGTATATAGTTGTCTAATTACAGTCACATAATTCACATTGCGGACCGGCACTTGCGGTCATTAAACTTCCACAGTTCCCGGACATTTTCCTGCTTCTCTTGAATCCTCGTTCCCCCACCCCATTTAGGCTGGAATTCACTCGAGAATTTTCGTCCTCTCGCGATCTCTCCTCCTACGTTAAAGAAAGTATTTAAATGCAGGCTTAAATTGAATCACAATTGTTATATTTACGTTTCAAATCTTAAAAGTAATAATTAAACCAACAGAAAGAAGAGGAGCATTGAAAAGAAATCAATTAGTGGGAAATGGTCTGCTTAATAAATGGGAACCATAAGGTTTCTTTTTCATTTTTAATTTAATAATAATAATAAAATAATAATAATAATAATAATAATAATAATAATGATTTTCATTTATTTATAAACAGGCAATCGTCCAATAATACATATTATCATACACGTTGTAGGCAATGTAATACAATAGAATATAAGAACATGAAAGTACATTTATATGTATGCTATGCGTTTAGGTAACTATTTGAAGTCATTTAACAAAGAGTTTCTTCACTAGACTTGACAATTTTTATTGGAATACATATCTATATTTAATTCATTTACTCATTTGCACATTTTCCATAATGGTGCAAAATGAAACTGATTTGTTTTCGTAAAAGGTGTTTTTTATTCAAATATTTACATGCGTTAGCCTGTGAGGCTTTTGGCAGAAGGTTAAGAAAAGATACAATTTATTTTGGATTATATGAGTTGAAGGAGAAACAAAATGTAGTTAATGCATCATTCCAAAAATAATTGAAAATAATTTCCAATAGGTGAGCTCTACTGTTGATAAGAAATGCTAAAGAGGATAGAAGAAATGTTTCGGAAGTTTACATTTTATTCTGTTTTGGTGAGGGTTATGTTTACCTAGCTGAAAATGGAGTGCAGATGGTATATGATTTATATGAGAATACAAATTTTGTGGAGAGTTGTAGAAAATAATTTTTGATGGGAATGCCTAATTTTAGAATTTGTTATTGAAATAAACCAGGAGCTTTTAAACAAGTTCTGAGGCAAGAATTTTGAAATACTAATTTTGTTAATCGAGTTTTTGAAGCGGGGTAAATGCCTAATCATTATGAATTTTTCATTTGAAATAAACATTATAATTTTGGTTTTGACGTTAAGGGAATTTGAATATCTTACTAAAGGAAGAAGTTGCTGCCAACGTTTATTAACTAAAGATATTCTGAGAAGAATATTATTTTTCCAGTGAAGTCTTCTGTCCATTAATAGGGCTAAATATTTTACAGGTTCATTTGAAGGAAGCCATGGTATATTGTCATTATGAAAAATTAAAGGAGGTAAGATGTTGTAGTGTCTTAAGGTGAAAAAATTGCGTTACATTTTGAAACGTTGAATTTTATGCCAGTTGCAAGCAACTTTCAATGAGGTTTAGATGAGTTTGTAAGAATGATATTGCGGTTTGTAAATTTGAATTAGTGCTATAAAGAACTGAGTCGTCAGCAAATAAAGCTATGGAAGTATTCAGAGTAGTAGGGAAATCATAAAGAAATAAGTTGAAAAGAGTTGGAGATAGTACTGCTCCTTGAGGGACCCCAGTATGGATTGATTTAGCAAATGAAAATGTTGTTTTAAACGAATATGAAAGATACGATTTTCTAAAATGTTTTAATTAAATTGTATAAATAGTTGGAACTTTTAGAAGAAAAGTTTTTTAATATCCAGGGTACCGTACTGTATCAAGCGCCTTTTTTAATATCTAAGATAACTGCACAGAAATATTGATAGTTATGAAATGCAAATAAAATTTCTTCTGTTAAACGGAGAATTTGGTGGTTTGTAGATAAGAATTCGAAATCCAAATTGGAAATATGGTAGCATTAACTGAATTTCAGAAATTATTTAGTCTATGTATTTTTTCAAATTTTTGGAATTGAAGATTGTAAGCTAATTTAATTAATCGATAATTTAAAGGATTTTCAGTGGATTTGTTAGGTTTGACTATCGAAATTACGTGTGCTATTTTCCATGCATTATGGAAGTAAGAAAGTCTAAGACAGGAATTGAAAATAGCAGTGTAGCAAATGATAATTGAAAAAGGGAATTGTTTAATGATATATGGAGAAATTAGGTCAGGCCCAAAAGAAAAGTTAGGTTTTAGTTTATCTATAAAGTTAAGTACCTCAAAAGGTGAAATAAAAGATATATCACGGAAAGTGAATGAAAAAATATTTTCTATTTGTGAGAAAACAAATTGTCGTGTTGAGTATTAGTAGAAGAATGAGGAGTAAATGTTTGTGATAGATATTTAGAGAAAGTTTCACATTTGTTTTGCGGTTGATATATGTATTTATTGTGATCAAGTAGGGAAGGAATGTTTGTAGGTTTTTTGAGTATTTTACGGGTTAAGGTTAAGTTTTAGTTGTAGATTTTATGTCTTAACCAGTAGTTTCTAACTTAAAGTTTATGTAGAATTAATCTATGTATATAAAGTGGGATTGGTGGGCGAATATCAATATTAGGAGGAGAGGATGCAATCATATCAATAGCATCCAAAATTGTATGACGTATGACTTAGATATATTGATCTATTTGACTTGATATTTGAAGTTTAGGAATGGGGGGTAGAAGATGAGTAACTAGATCGTGAAAAAATGGCCAATTTATGTTTTGTATGTGAAATGGATATTCAGGTTTAAATTGTGTTGGAGAAACAGAGAATGTGAAAGATAGAGGGCGATGATCCGAAGGAAATACATTTAAAACATCGATTGTAACATAGTATGATATGTTTTTAGAAATTCTGATATCTATTATATCTGGTTGTATATCATGTATGAATGAAAATGTGTTGGTGAATCTTGGGAATGAATAATTAAGTTAAAATTTGTAACATCTTGGAGTAATAATAGTCCATTTTTATATATAATGGAGTAATAATAGCAAACTTTATGCTGAACTTTTTCTAGTTTATTTATGTTAGTTTCATAAATGGGGACCATACAGGAGAGGCGTACATTAAGATTGGTCTAACCAAAGTCAAGTATAATGTTCGAAAATATTTTGGATTCTGAAAGTCATGGGTCATTCTCTTGATGAAACCCAGCATACAATTTGCTTTGGATATTAATTTATCTATATGCTATGCAAATTTGAGTTAGGTATCAAAATAAACTCTTAGATCTTTTTTCAGCGTGGGATCATCCAAGTGGGAACCCTGAGGTACACCTGATGTTACCATTATATTTCTTGAAACAAACGATTGGTATTTGGTATTTTGTACTCGTTGTGACAAATAATCTTAAATTCAATTTAAAAATGTACCACGGACACCAATATTATATAATTTCATCAAAAGTAGTTTATGCTTTATGGTGTCAAATGCCTTAGAGAAATCAGTGTTTACACTGTGTTTACACATCAGTGTTCGCAGTATCAACTTGCGAATTTGATTTTAATTTTTCAAGTGTGAAGTATTAAAATGTTAACAAATTGGTTGTTGTTGAGCGCTTACGTCTAAAACCATGTTGTTCGTTAATTAGTATACTCTGTAGGAAACCAGATAGTTTATCTGTAATAATTAATTCAAATAATTTCGGTATTGTGCTCAATTTTGAGATAGGTCTATAGTTTTTCACATCAGACTGGTTACCAGATTTATGGATAGGAGTTATAAAACTCCTTTTCCAAATTGCTGGAAACGTGCATTCAGTCAGCGATTTTGAAAATATATGTTGTAAAATGGGAGTGAGATCTGTTTTACAATTTTTTTAAAAATTAAGGTGGTATTACATCTGGTCCAGGACCCATTTTTGCTTCTAATTTACCTATTGATGAAAAGACATGTTGAGTTATACCAATATGTGGTAAATTTGTTAATATATTTACATTATTATTATTATTATTATTATCATCATCATTATGATCTATTTTATCATTATCATTATTGTTATCCTTGTATACCGACTAGAAAAATGTTGCAAAACAATCTACTATCGCAGTACCCTTATCAGCACAAATTCCATTGTATGTCATAACATTTGATAAACCATTCGGAGTTTGTAAATTTCCAAAATAATTTAATATTATAATCTAAACGGTCTTCTATATTATCTATATATGAATTATAATCATCATTTGCTTTTATTTTACATTTTCTACGAATGTAGGAAAATATTTTATAATATTTATCAACACCAGTTGATTTATAAACAAAATGGGCCTCGATTTTATCCTTCAAAAGTTATTATAATATGAATTTCTGGCATCTCCAAAAGGTTCTGTATCATTTTATTAAAAAATCCTGAAAAATTGTAGAAAATTGAACAGGAAATAAATACATTAAAAAAAAGTAATTTCAATTCGTGGGAATACCACGGGGGATATGAATCACTAACAATAATCTTTTTTGGCACATATTTTTCAATAATTTCATACATCTTGTTATAAAAACATGAAAGAGACGACTGAAGTAATTTTGTTCAAAATATGGTAACAATTAAAAAATAATATTTCATTTTTAAATTTTTTAATATATTATTTAATTGTAATAAATTTAAATATCAATTAATATTATAATTTATTTGTGGCATTCGAAAATTCACAAAATATTTCAGAATTTCTATTTGTCCAATAGACATGTGGCAAATTGAAGTCACTTGCTATGAGAAATTTTGATGTTGGATATAGTTTAAAAATGTGCTCGAGAGATTCGGTATAACTCATATAATTTACAGAATTGAATGTGAAGGGATATGTACAGCATTTACTATTAGATTTAATTTACCAATTTTTACCAGATGTTCTATATATGTGATTAAATGAGCCAATGATTAAAATATGTTCTATATCAGTAGCCGATGGAGTAATCTCCACACTGTTGAATTTCTGATAAACCGCTACAAATACGCCACCACCTCATTCAAGCTGACTGGTTGATAATTTTCTGTGAAATCTATAGATGTTATAATTTGGAAGGGAATTCATCACTAGAGATTTCTTCATAAAAAAAAAATTTCTGCGAATCTGGGATTTCTCAATATTGATTGTGGATTGCCTAAGTGTTAGTTTTCCCGATAGTTTTCTGTGGTTGTTTTCTTCTTGTCACTTCCGTCGACGATTGTAGGGATTCCATCAATGTACTTTAATCATTTATGACTATCTTCATTTTTACAGTTGTCTCCAGATTTGAAAGCAATTTTGCAAAATGAACACGTTGTTGTAGTGTTTGATCTGCACCAATTTTAGCTATTCCAAGATATTTCTTCTTGTTTCTCAAAATGTGTAGTGAATAATCATCATTTTCAAGAACAACTTTCAATGGTTGGGATTATTGCCTGTTGTTTTCGACGTATCGTTATTAAGGTGTATTTTCACCAGTCTCATTGCTGACACAACACATTTGTCTTAAGTGAATTTCGCAACAATAGATTCAGCAGCCCGCTCATCAGCTATCAAATGCTGTTCTGTTTGTAAATTAGGATCTTCTATCAAACCATGTTTTATGATATTCTTTGATCGACGCTCTTTCACGAAATTCAGAATAGAGAGATTCTATATCTATGAAGAGTTGCCCTTTGGAATTTTCAGAATCACGAGCTTTCATTTCATTCATCAAAATTTCATATGACTTACTCAATTCATGTAGTTTTTGTTCATGTTCACAAGGGTTACTTTTATATTCAAGTTGTTCACATCACTTTTAGTTTTCACAAAACCAGTACATATGCGTAGCAGTTTTCCTCAAGGCAAATACTTTTGCTTCAGACAATATAAAACTTGTACATTTCGGATGAAATTTTTCATTACAAACTGGACTGGAGTGGACATAATACACTTCACCATTGTTGTTTTTGATAACAATCTCTTCACTATACTGCTTACACTTAGAAGGCATTATTTATACCTTAAAAAGTTTACATGTAATCATTATAGTACAAAGCATATATCACAACTTGTATCTTTCAATCAAATTCTAATAAAGAATGTCAACAATTAGTCCGCAACACGAAAACAAAACACGTCCGACAGTAGACAACTGAAGATTGACAATAATAATAATAATAATAATAATAATAATAATAATAATAATAATAGTAATAATAATACAGGATTATATACAGCATATATTCCATAAATACAATACATACATTCGTCTCTTTCATCACTATAATTTTTTCAACAAAGCTCAGTTAATATGATATGATCTTGTTGAAGCCTATTAAGACCTAAAAAATTACCATACCTAATTTTTTGACCACTCTCCAGTTTAAAAGGTCTGCGCAAAATACGGTGGATTGGGAAGGGAGGTCAAAAGCCCAATAGTTATGCAACACACAATACACTATTTAGGTTCAAGGGAATGGGCGGGCAAAGCGAGCAAAGTAAGCTGTGCTGTTGAACATATGTGTTACATGTGTGTTAAATACTTGGGAAACGATGGGTGATCAACTAGTATTTAATAAATTCAAGGATTTGTATTTTTTCTTTCGAAGGTCGAATACATTTTCCTTTAAACATTCCCATGCGGTTCTACATTTTAAGAAATAATTTTTTAAATTTTTGTTGAGGAACAGTTACCAAAAATCAACAATAATTACAATTGATAACTTATTTTGTTCTGCACTGTCCATATTTCCAAAGAAATGAAAATTAATAAATAATTGAATAGACTGAGGATAGGTCAAGGAAGAGGAAGGAATGTTGGCGCGCGGTCCTTGACCCGTTTATTAGGTTACTACTCTGGTATTCGCATGATGTTGATTGCAAGAAACACGGAAAACTACCAAATAAACTATCCGATCTAGAACTTTCCTCCAACAGCAGCTAAATTCGACGTCGTTATCTAGCTGGTGTCAAAATCCTGCAACCGTCGGGACTTGAACATGAGGATCTTTAAGTCAGAGGCTCTGCAATGACATCATGATCAGCCTCTGTCGGTGACGTTCGCGGGAAATCACTGAAGAATGCAGGACATAAAACTAGAACGGAATCCGTCGACCGTCACAGACTTCAGACCGCGAGTTCGTTCGAATTCGTTATCCTGATCATATTTGGAGTGACCGGTGGCACATTGATAAGACGGCTCACTGGGACTTCCATCACTGGGACCGGAATTCAAATCCAAGGCGATCCACGTGGAGTTTTTGATGGAGACATCGTCGTGAATTGTGGTTTTCGCGGGGTTCTCCCGCCCTCCCTGCCTCTCATTTCACCATCAATTATATCATATCTTCATAATGACCTACACATATTCATAATCATACTCACCTTGACATTATGCCCATTTTCAATTATGGTCATAAGGTCAAGGGTTGTATTAAAATAAATAATATCCTGATCACCTACGCGCTTAACTTCACGGATGTCGCTATGGGGAAGGATACGATGAACTCGTGATCTCTCCCCCTCAAAAAAGTCAAGTTCATTCAGTATTTTATTCCAATTTCATTTTTTTTACGTTTAATAAAAAACTAGGTTACCAAAATGAGAGGAGCTTTAGCACCATCTACAGACTGATCACGTAGTGTAGAAACAGTGTAACACAGAAACTATTCAATTATGTTATCATCTGTCACACATATCAAGATTTACTGCAACTTCTCAACCTTAGAAGCGAGATCCATTGCAATTGGTGTCCGTAAACGGACAGTCTTTGGTTCAAAGATCACTACAAAGTTGGAAGTACGTGTTAGAGATTAATATAGTTCAGAGTCGCTTTCGTGTGCCTGCGTTTTCGTGTTGAAAAGTTTCTAAGTTTATTGTAAGACTATATTTATGACTCTATGAATAGCTTTGACAACTTGACATTTTTAATCTACTGCGAGGACCTTGTAACCTTAAATAAATCAATAAATAAATTGGTATAACGTAAACTAATATTCCGCGATGAACATACAATATTCTTTACTCCCACCAACAGAAAATCTCCTACGCATTTTACTCTAAAATGCACATACAACTTTTATCACTTCCTTCGCGTACCTATAAAATATGTCTACATCAAATATGCGCATTCTGGGCATATTCCATTTACCTATATACTTGTAGTGCTGGTCAACAATTTGAGAGTGGATAAGTTCTAGAGACATCTTTCATCACTAACAGTCACAGACCGTATTAGAGCTGAATTAATATCTGAAGAGACCCTAAGCATGATCACATTTTGAAACCCCAAATCATATTGAAATATTAAACATATCTGTCAACATATATATATATATATATATATATATATATATATATATATATATATATATACCGACTGGGTTCAGCTTAGAGCATTTCAACGATTCTAACCGGGAGGTCCCGGCTGTGCCTAATTTTCGATACTAACTACTTCGTAGATCGAATTTACTCGCAGTCTACCGCCCCACTGCTCTGATGAGAAGTTGTCCATGGTTTCTCTGATCAAACCAGGTGTATGTAGCACCACTATTCTAGCAAACGGGCCTCGGAGCCTGCGATCATTCCTTTCTCTTCCTATCCTATCCTCAACCCTTCCTCACATCCTCACATTTCCACATGCACACATGGCGGGAGATCAGTCAGGAGCTTACAGCCTGTCCCGGCTGTGGCGTCTGGGGGAGATACCTGAGAAGGAAATCCATCGCAAGGAAACCGTCGGTCGTGTAGGTCGCCGTCGGATCTCATCATCCAGTGGGGATGGAAAGTCGCCACCTCCCGGAATAAAATATTTGCTACACTAAGGAGACTAACTACCATAATATTTGCCGTGTCCGGAAACATCAACAAGTCTGAAAAAATTAAACGGTAACCCAATTATTAAAAAAATTATGTTAATTTTTTACAAATAATTTGAATTTTCAGTCTGCTCTGTTCAGAGGGATCTAAACGCTTTCTCAGTCTGCTAATGCTCTAAATCCATCTGTGTAGATGTGGATAATCGCCATCGAAAGAATACTTTGAAAGAGAATCAATTAGCACAAATACTGAAGCCCAAGACGGGAATCAACTTCACAGTCTTTCCAGCGTTCATCTCAGAAACCACAGGCCGGCTTCATTTAATCTCCTTCCGTTCGCATGAAGTGCTCGCTCGCTTGTGGAATCTCCCACGTGTAAACTCATATCAGCACTTTCACAACGTCACCTGACCATCGCAGGAACACGCGGTTAGGGATTTTTCCTGTCGCAGCGGATGCACTAGGAAAGGCGTCGCTTACACCGCAAGAAGCGATCAAGCGCCTGAAAAACCCTTGAGCCCTCCTTGTTTCTCTCATTCTACATCCATCCAGAGGTCAGTGGCAGACATGTGCGTTCTTACAGAAATACTAGCATTTCAAGATCATGGGCGTTAAGTCGTGCGGTAGACTGTTCCATTCCCATTGCCCGCACGAGCTCAGGTAGAACAGGTCAACAAATGTTGCAACTGCAGCGTTTCTGAACGGAATGTCCTGGAGTTCCAGTCTCCATGGTGGGAGGTTTTCGACGCTAACTACATTGTTGGTTCGAACGCAGCTGTTGTTTAGAAAAAGATTCTAGCGGCCGGCTGCTCTTATCGTTAGTTTTACGTGGTCTCTACGATCAATACCAGATGCTCAGACATGGAGCAGTACCTTGAACGGACCACGGGGCGCGCGCGATCTTTTCTTCCTCTTCCTTGAGCCCGTCCCCTCTTCTCCCCTTACACTTACACGCGCTACACTACCCCACTAGTCTGGAGTTCATTCGGGAGCAGAGAGCCTGTCCGGGAGACAGCGGAGATCCGCGGGCAGAAGATACCCGAAGATGGACCTACCCGAAAAAAAAAACCGACGTGTAGGTCGGCGCTGGATTTTAGGTTTAGCAAGCCTCCTCCCGGGATATAACCTTCACTTATCGGACTAACGGCCATTGCAGTTGGACCGCCTGCTCTTCAGGGAAAGGGCGTCCGCGAGCAAACGAGAGCGCGCCAGGGAGAAATCAGACATAAAAAAATGATTTCGACAGAGAGAAAAGGAAGAGGAATAAGAGACAAAGAAGAGAAAGAAAGACAATAGAGAAGAAAATGAAAAATAAATGTTACAAAACGAAACGAGTGAAATGGTAGAAAGAGGTGATTAAAAGATATCAAGCTGAACCCTTGCGATTACTTCGCTCGAAATGAAGAACTGTAGAAATATTACAACATATGTAAAATTGATTGATTGATTGATTTTTTCGTGTTTCCGAGTGCGTCAACTGCTATGGTCATTAGTACAGTTAGTGTAGTGCATGTTTCTTCTCGGGAGATGGCGGTGATCTTCCCCCGCTGAATGGCGAGATCCGGCGCCGACCTACCGTGGGGTTTTCCCCTAACCGGCTAGTGGGGTTTCCCCCTAACCAGGACTCTCCCACCAGCGAGGCACAGCCCCAGCCTGGACAAGCTGTAAGCTCCCGACCAGTCTCCCGGAGTATGTGGTAGTATAGTGCATGTTAGTGTGTGTGTGTAAGGGGAGAGGATAAGACAAGGAAGAGGAATGACAGATCGCGCGCGGTTCGTGGCCCGTTTGGTAGGTACTGTCCAGTATTCGCTTGGGGTTGATCGGAGAAAGCACGGAAAACTACCGATCAGACCAGCCGGCCGCTAGAATTCTCCTCCAGACAGCGACTGAATTCGACCTAGCTGAAAAGCTAGCGTCAAAAATCCTGCCGCTGTCAGGACCTCCTGGTCAGAGGCGCTGCAGTGACATCAGTTGATGCACTGAGCTACCGCTCCCGGTCACATATGTAGAACATTTGTACTATTAACTATAGGGAAAATCGAAACTCTCCCAAAGCACTGTTTCATATAGTTTAGTACATATTATGTAAGACTATTGCTACCGGGAGCGGTAACTCAGAGCATCAACTGATGTCACTGCAGCGCCTGTAACCGGGAGGTCCTAGGTTCGAGTCCTGACGGTGGCAGGATTTTCGACACTAGCCTTTTAGCCAGATCGAATTCCGTCGCTGTCTGGAGGAGCATTCTAGCGGTCGACTGCTCTGATAGTTGGTTTCTCCGATCAACACCAGGGTAATGCTGGAGCAGTACCCTACCAAATGGGCCACGGACAGCCCGCGATCTTTCCTTCCTCTTCCCTGTTCTATCCTCTACCCTTACACACACACACACACACACACTTACACTAACATGCAGTACACTACCACATATTGCGGGAGACCGGTCGGGTAATTAAAGCTTGTCCCGACTGGGACGGTGGCCCGCTGGAGGGAGAGTCCTGGATAGGGGGAATCCTGCTAGCCGACGGTAGGTCTGTGCCTGATCTTGCCATCCAGCGGAGAAAGATCGCCTCCTTCTCCCGACGAAAAAATATGCACTACACTTACGGGTCTAATGACCTAAGCTGTTGACGCGCTCGGAATCACTAACCAACCAACTAACCAAAGACTATTGCAAGGAGACAAGCTTTCATTCTATTAATTAATATTTTACTAAAATTTAGTGTTTATACTATAATCCCAGTCAATAACAGGAAGCTTTGACGTATCTGGCGCCAACTACCTTTCGTTTAAAGTACAAATTACGAAATTTGATAGAGTAGAAAGCTTAGACTTTTTTGTGATTGAAACCACTTTGTGATATGAAGATGAGATAAACATTGAATAGCAAAAAGAGAAGAAGAGAAATGAAGAAGAAAAGCAGAGGCGTAGCGCGACACCGTTTCCAAGTGGAGCCCCCGGCTGACGTCATGGCCGTTCCGCCTGCGCCGCGCGTGCGCCGTCCACTTGACAGGCGAGAGCAAAGACCCCGCGCGGCGATGAGCGACCGCCAGCTGCGCGCCACGTGCTCGCGGCCAACGCCGCGGCCGAGGCAAAGGCCCCTCCCCTTCGACGCGCGCGCGCTTATCGCGGCCCAGCTGCTTGCCCCGTGTTGACCAGCTTTCGCCTGGCGCTAGGCACTTCGCTGCCCGCAGGGACGGGGTACAAATAGAGTGCGTTTGCGGCGCTATATTGATCATGACGAAGACACTCACTTGAGACCGTTGGGGGCAGAACTTCACAAAGGGCGGTCACTGCACACAGGACAGACAGCTCACAGCCCACACAGGAGAGACAGCTCATTCAGAACAGATAGCTCACACAGGACAGGCAGCTCGCACAGGGCACCTCACCAGAACCGTCAGCTCACGTGGGACGGCCAGTTCACACGGGACAGACAGCTTACACTGGGCAGACTGGATATTTCGCAGACAGGACGTAGAGGACACACGCTTTTAAAAATAAATATTTTCTAAAAGTTTGTTACCATTACACACACTTCCCTGTACTTCGTTCTACAAAATACTTCGTACTTAAATTCCAACCCCAATCCCGATCCCAGGCAACTCCTCGACGATCAGAGTTCAAAACACATTCGGCGTTCGTCACTTTATTTCTTTATCCAAACCGCTAGTGTGTTTCAGCACAAAAGACTATTTTTTGCAATACTGTTCTGATGTATAGATTATACACAATCAGAGGAACGAAAAGCCATTCTAAACGGCTGGTGTCTATTAAGGATTTTAACAATCAACCATTCCTTAAAAACAATTAAAATAAATGAATTGCAGTTGAAAATAGCGAATGGATTCTTCTACTCTAAGCAAAAGTGTTTCCTATTTATTTATCTTTTCTTTTAATAATATGGTATTATGAAAAGTATTGAATGACACTTGGTCGATATCACAAATGTCAGACTTGATCGGTTATTTAGTCTAAGAACAGGTTGTGAATAAACTATTTATTAATAAAATGTTTTACTATATTTCGGCCTAATGTCTCTAATAACTTTTACGATTCACTCTTCAAACATTTTCAGCTATCCTCCGATGTTGCTTCTTTATCATGCCTGCTAAGCGATGTCTCATACCAACCTGTCGTAATATTTGGGAACAGGTTTCAAAAGCACGGGCGTCATGAGTCGTTCTAACTCACAGGGCGGTGGCTGGCCGGCAGTGACTAGCGTTTGGCTCCCAATATCTATGGAGCTCAGGTTTCTTAACATCTGCCTCGAATTTGCGCTATTAGACGACAGTGATATCACAAATATTTTCAATTTCATGCATGGGCTTGAAAATTATGTCTTTTCGTCAATGAACATGTGGGAAATTTTATGTATTGGAGTAACATGCATTCATACGTATGGCATGTTCCCCTGATTTTTAGACAACTCCGTGTACATAGTTGTTTCACAGGTCAGATTCTGAAGCACTGAAGGGGATTTCGTAAGCCTGCGGAATCTCTTTGTGTGTAGGATGCCTGACAATAAAGGGAAAATATTGAAACGATCCTAATTTATCTCATAAATATTTATATAATCTGTCCACAAGCTGAGCAAGCCGTTTGAAAATAGTTCCTTTATTAATATTAATATGTTTTATTTAATTAATTAGCATGCACAATATAGATATTACAAATGATATTCATATATTTATTATTTCGCAAAAGCATCTATCTTCTTTTTCGTGCTACTGTTGCCCTTCATTGCTCATATTTATATTTAACAATATAACAATCTTCTTTGATATCAATATTATCGTATTGCCGACTAACATTAATAATATTTATTGTTCTACATATTCCGACGTATGGGATCAACGCACGACTGACTAATACATTGTTGTATGCAGTCAGGCTATACATACGGATTAGTGATTTGTGGAAATTTTATTTACAGAAACAACTGATTGATTGCAAACTACTAGCAACGATCAGCATTTCTCCAAATAAATAACTATAATAATTATTCAATTATTCGAATAATAACATATCAAATTATCAGCCAATTTTAGATAAATATTTAACTGATATTAACCAGTTTTGTTGAAAATTCAATTAAATTGTCTTTCATTGTTTCCCGCGCACTCGATGTCTTCTCAGGTGAATCCGGTCGTAGAAAATATTCAAAGAAGTTTTCTATCTGCATATGTCACATGCTATTACCTACTTCGTCTTATTATTTAAACGTTCTTATCTATGAAATATTACTAAAAAGTAATAATTTATGATTTATTATTCTCAATAAGCTCGCCGAATAATGTCTGAATAAAACGTCGGTATATATTTTACTTCGACGCCAAATAACGACGCAAATAATTCGCACGAGCAGGTTCCTCATCTTGCTTCATCCTCACATTTACAAATAAGTCATGCAACCCTTGTAATAACTACGACCTTCTTCCTAATCAAAATATTATCTGATATATCATATACGTTATCTATTATTTGAATATTGCATTTATATATTGTTGTATCTATATATGTTGAATTTATATATTGTGGGCATTTTAATATTTAATACTATTCTCACTCATCAAAAATAGCAATAAACAATACTATTCCCCCCCTAAATTTGACATCCTCGCTATCTCATCATGCCAATATCTGTCAACGCGTTCCCCATCTAATGGAAAGACTAAATAGCACACGATGCGTTCGATAAGACTGTCAGCGACATAAAAAGACAGGTTATCTATCGTCCGGTCACGACTACGCCTCCTACATACTACATAGTTTATTTTATCTACTAGGGGCTTTGTCTTTCCTTCTATGCAGACTAAGGTATCCGAACTGTTTACATTCGCATTCCCTGCGAGTATTGTTTATTTCTAACCGCTCCCAAAGAAACTCGTTCATTTCGCCTATGTCGCCATTTTCTATATGTAAGTAAACGGGACGTTGAATTACACATTATTGAAACATATTAATGCGTGTGTGTGTGTGGGGGGGGCTCTTTTGGCTTTTCACATCATCATGTGTTTAACTTCGTAATTTGAAATTTTATTCTTTGATAAAAGTTATTATTTTCCAATCCCTACATGCTCTTGAAGTTTGTAATATTTATTCGGAGACTCCAGTATATTTCGCTTAAAACTAGCAAACAGGAGTGACCAATGTTTCATTTGTAAACAGAATAATAAAAGACAAATCTAGGTTGAAAAATTAACGCCATTCTTTGCTCAGCATCCTTTTCTCGAGACATGTAGTCTCTCATCTCAGCCTTGCTCTTTATCAAGCCGCATTATTCACAATTGGGCCTGGCATTGCATTGAATTGCATATGTGACATTATACAGATTGTATCAGAATGGCACACGGTGGTCAACGAGGTAAAGAACGAAATTTGCTATTCTACCTAATCACACTTCCAAAGTCCAAAGAATATCGCCTGCGTGGAATATCTTCTCCGCAACCTCCTTTCCCTCCTACTAGTTTCTACTAGTCTGACGATGTCATGGGAATTTCCTGTCATTTGTCACAGAAGGCAGCAATTTTCGAGCAGTTTTCAGACGCTCTCACGTGGACCCAATTTATCCATTTGGTACCTCATATTCGTATAAACAAACATTGTGCATTTTTTTGTTTATAAAATTGACCGACACATACAAGCTTACACATATTTTTTTTTAAAATCAAATGTTGAAGCTCATCAATACAAAATTTGAGATGAGTAGCAAGCTTACATAAAAACATGTATTTGGATGGAAGTCCTGTCTCTAGTCATAAACAATGTCGTAATAGCCCCAATTTAAAATACTGAATTCTTTGTCAGTGACAGAGAATCCGCGAGGAACATCAGGTGCCTCTGAAACGTGGAACACACAAAGCAATTTTCACGGAGAAGAGCTGCGACCGGCGGCAGTATTTTTATCATCCCCGCGTTTATTTCCAGCTGCGAAGTCGTGACGTACTGGAGATGCGCCTCGCGGAAACGCGGTTATTTCCAGACTCGTCCAGAAGGTTGCGACACTTCCACCAACGCACGCCCACGCAAGCTTGTTGGAGAAGGAAGGTCGGCCACAAAACACTCCAATGTCTGTGAGTCAAACTGAGTAATGTTTTATTTTCAAGTACTTTATGTACAAACGATACCATAGGGTAACAGTAATCCAAAAGAAAGAAAATTGAAAAGTGTTAATCCCCGTGAAAGGTACATTAACGCAGATCATTAAAACCAAATCTTATAGAGTATCCGTACAAACATTCCAACCGGGGGAGGTGGTTCAGTGCATTAACTGATGTCACTGCGGTGCCTCTGATCGGGAGGTCCTAGATTCGAGTCCCCACAGGGGCAAGATTTTCGACACTAGCTTGTCAGGTCGAATTCAGTTGCTGTCTGAAGGAGAATTCTAGAGGACGGCTACTCTGATCAGTAGTTTTCCGTGGTTTCTCCGATCAACACCAGGCGAATGCCGGAGCAGTACACTACCAAACGGGCCACGGACCACGCGCGATCTTTCCTTCCTCTTCCTTGTCCTATCCTCTCCCCTTACACACACACTTACACTAACATGCACTACACTACCACATACTCCGGGAGACCGGTCTGGAGCTAAGTGCCTGTCCCGACTGGGGCGGTGCCTCGCTGGAGGGAGATACCTGCTAGAGGAAATCCCCGCTAGCCGACGGTAGGTCGGCGCCGAATCTCGCCATCCAGCGAGGAGAAAATCACCCCCACCACTACCACCACCACTCCTCCTCCTTCTCCTCGATAAAACATGCACTACATTTACGGGACTAATGACCTCATCCGTTGACGTGCCCGGATTCATTAACAACCAACCAACCAACCAACCAACCAAACATTCCCCACTTTGTAAATCATTGTTTTAAAAGTGAAAACAGAAAAATAGCTTCATAGAACTCCCAACTTCGAACGGTCACCCCTGGACTGGTCGTTACCGCATTAAGGCCCAGTACTCTGCGTGAGTAAACATTATAATTAAATTTCACAGAAATTAAAATTGTCAATTTAATTTTATTGTTGAAGATTATTTCTGTCTCTAATGTGTAAATTTAATTTTACGCAGATTTTGATATTCTGTTCGATTCTGACTACCCATGCTACGGACTGGGAGCACTCAGAGGTGCTAAATCTGCGAAAATATATTAGGAGATTCAAAAAGGTCACAGTTTGTAGAATACAGTTTAAGAAACTTCACTCTTGATTCTTCTGGAATTCCAAAAAATAATTTTAAGTGTACAGGTCACATCGTTTCCCTTTTATGCAGGATGGGAACTTGTGTTGCAGCTAGAGATTCCAATCCAGCACTATTTTCAATCCCGGGGATTTTTGCTGCATTGACTTCAATCCAGTAAATCCCGCAGATCCCGCGTGACCCACATAGGTTAATTGTTTTATGGTTTTACCATAAAAAACCGAAAAGGCTCTTTCTGCCTCCACACTTGTTGGTTTGATAATAAATAGTCGTACAACAAAGTCAAACCCTTTAACTTTATCACTTTCATATGCTGAATATCTCTTCGGAATCCTTCTATTGTCTAGTTTCTGTCTGTTTAGTGCAATTTTCATTGTCTTGCTTCAGCTGCATTTCAGATTCCTTTTGTGAAGTTAAATTGTTTTCCACTTACAGAGTCTGTTGGTTATTATCTGCATTTACATAATCTAAAACTACAAGTTCTACTTTTTGAGTGCCTTCTTTAATGACTCGACATAAAATGTTATTCATTTCTTGCCGTAAATTATTCTTTTTCGGCATTACAAATATAGAATTGGGCATTATCAACTCTTGCTCATATTTTCTGGATGCTGCAAATAAATCAACATAGCTGTCATTTCACTGCGTTTTCCTTCACTTTTGCACGTAGCTCCTCCGATAGTTCATTGCTTAAAACTGTATTCTTCTTCCCCAGCTTCTCTAAAATAAATCGAAATGTTGTGTCTGTCGTTATTGGGGTAGACTTTCTTCTGCATAATACTTCGACGCCAAATTTAAATGGCTACAAGCTGTCAATTACGTTTTTGATTTTGTACCATTCTTTTCCCGTAAATTTTACGTTACATGCTATGTCGATGAGAGCCTTCTCAATGCACACTTTAAGAACGTAAAGTCATTCTAACATATCAAGCAAGCTGTTCCAGTGAGTGCAGCAACCTAAAATTAAGCATAAATATTTTCCTGTCTCTTCTTTTGCGTATTTTTTGCAAATACGTATCATTAGTTGTCGACCTCCGGAAAAACTTTACCACTTTCCGAACTTTTTTAATACTATCATTATAGTTATGTATTACTTAAGCGGGTTGTCTATAAATCGTTACCCGCAAATCTTGGTCATCACTTATTTCTTCATCAACATCAATATCCAAATCAGTTAGCGTCTTTTCTGTAAGTTCTACATCTCTTGCAACTTTTTCATCGTATAAAATATCGACCAGAGCTAACTGTATGCCATATGCGAAACACAGTTGCTGGTAGCAAGATCTAAGTTTGCCAACTTTTACCATGACAGTTTCAAAGTCAAGATCAAAACTCGCAAAGCGTTTTTTGATTAATTCAACGGAATGTTCAGTATTTGAATAAGACCATGTATTTGAATAAGACCAAGATTAAAATGGGTGTCTTTATGACCAACAGCTCAAATATCAGCGATTTTTTTAGTTTCATCGAAACTAAGCGAAAATCTTAGCATCGTTTCTTGAGGTATAAAAATTCTATTTTCACGTCAGCGTTAACTTTATTTGAAAAATTAATGTCTGTAGATCTAATTGTATTAGGAGAATTCGGAATTTGAAATCCACTCTTTGAAAACAAATATATTAAATCTGAAGACGTACAAAATGAATTAAGACTAAAGCCATCCTTGCAAACCATTCTAGAAATAATTTTTTTGATAGAATTTACCTTTATGAAATAGTTATCAATAGTTTTCTTTTACTTTTGTTTTCGGGAATTTCTTCCTTGACAATATTTTGTGATGATTTGATTGATTGATTTTTTGTGTTTCCGGGCGCGTCAACTGCTTTGGTCATTTGTCCCGTTAGTTTAGTGCATGTTTTTCTCGGGAGTTGGCGGTGATCTTCCCCCGCTGGATGGCGAGATCAGGCACCGACCTACCGTCGGCTAGTGGGGTTTTCCCCTAACCAGGACTCTCCCACCAGCCGGGACAAACTCTCAGCTCCCGACAGGTCTCCCGGAATATGTGGTTGTGTAGTGCGTGTGTGTAAGGGGACGGGATAGGACAGGGAAGAGGAAGGATAGATCACGCGCGGTCCGTGGCCCGTTTGGTAGAGTACTGCTCCGGCATTCGCCTGGTGTTGATCGGAAAAACCACGGAAAACTACCGATCAGAGCAGCCGGCCACTAGAATTCTCCTCCAGAAAGCGACTGAATTCGACCTAGCTGAAAAGTTAGAGTCGGAAATCCTGCCGCCATCAGGACTCGAATCTAGGACCTCCCGGTCAGAGGCACTGCTGTGATATCAGTTGATGCACTGAGCTACAGCGCTCGATTGATTTGAATGCTTTAGGTAATAACTCTGTGTTTTGTTGACGTTATTGACGTATTATTTTACAGTGTTTTGTTGTCAAGTGGGCTTTCAAGCCAATGGTATAACGTCGGCTAATTTTCAATAAATTAGAACATATAAGCCATTTTGCATTTCCTCCATCTTCAGACTTTTTGAAATAATGCTTCAAGCTTTCCTCATTTTTCTCACCAATATACTCATGTGCCGTATTCGAAAGAGACATCCTTTAATAGTACTTGTAAAGCAATAATTCCCGTTCATTTTCGTCCTTTCTCTTCAACAGTCACAATATTATTTTCGTGTGAATATTTTAACTATGTTAGGGCCGGTTTCACCAGACGAAGAGTAAGAGTTTACTCTGGAGTAAATCACGTTTATAACGAGAGTATCTTCTGGAAGCTTTTCACCACACTTTACTCGAGTGTAAATCGCATACACGAGAGTAAATTCGAGAGTAACTTTACACGGCGAAGATCCGTCGAGTAAAATGCGGAGTAAGCTTAATTTTCAACGTGCGTGTACCTGGGACGTGTTGTTATGGCTCAACGGTTGCGAAAGATGGTATATGAAGATGATTCCGGTGATGATTTGGAATATTATCCTCTAATGCGAAGACAAAGATAGGTGTAGGAGAGAATGGATTGGTTTTCCAATTATGACGATCGAGATTTTGTCACGAGGTTATGTTTGAAGAATTGAAGCTGATTTAGAAACGAATAATTTGCATACTAAAAAATAAATATAAAAAATATATTCAAGTAGTAGTATTTCACAAACTATTATTTCTGAATTGTAGGTACCCATATATAGACAATCAGTCTAGAATCAAAATCAAAATAGGATATGTCTATTAAAAAACATTTAAATCGTGCTAGTACGTATTTTATTTGTGAAGTAAATAGTGAATTAAAACTCATCGGGTACATTATGAACTGTGGAGGACTTTGTAAATTTATTTTTAACCGACGTGGATACGAAATAAAGATAGTAAATATATCTGGCAAGAAAAGGAAAAATAAGAACAATAACTAAAAGTACTTATTTATTTATTTAGTCAAAAGCAGTAATAAACTGTATGACGTATGGGGGAGATCATCTGTGTACGTTTTCTTGAGTTCCAGAATCCCTTCCCAACGTTTTAACTAAAACTAATAGTTGAAAGATGAATAAAAGTTAAAAAAATAAACAAACAAATATTTCTTTTGAAATCGCGAGGTTAACAACATTTGAAAAACTACACATTTTCATACTAGTTTGTAATAATATACATTCGAAAACCTAGACTATGAAATATTAAGAAATAAAGATAAAGAAAAACTAAGAAATAAGCTATGCTATCTCAAATCACCACTCAAAACTAAGACCAAGACGACGCAAAGAACTCCAAATCTGAAATGAAAGGAAATAACCAGAGGTTCCCGTTGGTCCTGAATGGTTCACAACGTTTCTTTCGTTCATGGCCTCTTGAATCGCTCTCTACTGTGTATGAAAAATTGTGTTCAGCGGGTACGCGGAGTAAATTGGGGAGTACGTACTCTAGAGTAACATAACCCTCCAGAAGCGTGGTGAAACGCTTATATTTTACTCGAGAGTAACTATCGTGGAGTAATGCTTATTCTCGAGTAACTACTCTTCACTTCACTCGGCTTTTGGTGAAACCGGCCCTTAATTGTTTATTTAATTTAGGGTCGTAAACAAAAAATGGTTACGTTATCAACCATGGAATCGGAACTTGTGAGCTTGTGTGATGCTGCTTGTGAAGCAAGATGGACATCAAACTTACTAGAAGAACTTAAGCAGAACGATTTAGTACACAAACTCATAATAATAAATACAGATTGTCAATCAGTTGTAGACTGGATAACGAATCCGAAAGTAAATGCAAGAAATAAACATTTTCAACGAAAATATTATTTTGTTAAAGATGAAGAAGAAAATAAGAATATCAAGCTGAATTATGTGAAATCATCTGAACTTGATGCAGATATTCTAACCAAGAATTTAAATGAAGATGTGTTTAATAAACATAGAGCTAGTATGGGTTTACAGTTTTATTCACAAAATCGTAACAAGAAAAGGAGGGAATTGGTGGCATTCATGTTACTCAAAAGAATGAAACCAAGTTACGAAGTTACGTTGTTACGAAACAACCGGGGTTATGTTAGTTGTCGAGATATAATTGTTTTTTGCTGAATGGTCGAATAAGTAATTCGTATGTAGAGTTCGTATTATACTAGAACGTAAATTGTAATCATTTCAAGAATTATAAATGAATAATCTATTGAAAGGCTTTTAATCTACAACATGTATTTTATTCTTATGTTACAAGAAATTTAAAGAAAAATTTGGAGTCGTTTTTGAGAAAATTTTGAAAATGTTCGTGGGTAGTCATGTAAATTACCCCCAAATTTTAAAGAATGTTTTTCAAAATTTCAAAGCTTCAACTAGAGCCAGATAGACATAGGATTCTTCAATTTGGAAGAGAACGTGTGTGTGGTTTCGGCGCTAGTAGTGTTCAGACGGACGGACGGACGGACGGACGGACGGACGGACGGACGGACGGACGGACGGACGTTTTGCTTCCAATTGTTTTTTCGGCATCAATGACCCACAAAACAGGGATTCTGGCTAGAACACTGGTTAGAGGATTTTTTCTCTTAATCGAGCAACTGGTTTTATGACTTTTTTCGCCACCAGTGCCCGGCAATGAATTTGTTCCGCCGAAAATACGCGGATTTTTCGCGCAGCATTACACAACTTTCTCTGTACTACGTATATTACTCCATATAGACGTACGTTAACGAGAATGTAAAAATCGTACTCGAATCAGTTAACAACATCTACCTGCCTACTTATACTACTCTATGTAAATTGTTGAATTAAAGAATCATTATATTTTAAAGAGTTCTTTAACACAATAAAATTAGCTTGAAATAAGGATTGAAAACAGTTATTCGAGAACAATTTACCAAACATTATATCTTGCAGATCGACTTCAAAACAAACCCTCGCAATAATTGTTGACGAGTGGCTTGACGACCAGTCGAAGGAGCAGGCTATATATACGCGTGTGTACAATGTAAGATGCAAAACAATCAAGTGAACGCATCGTCGCGTCGTAGCACGCGTTGCTGTGGGGATTAAGATTGACAAGTTTGAATGAATTTACGAAATTTGATCCTTGCAGATCTGCAAGCTGTTGCGGGATGCTGGAGGGCCTTATATTACTCTGGATTCCGCTGAATTGCGGGATCCCACTTTGCTGAATTGCAATTTCTAGTTGCAGCGTACGTACGGCGGTAATGTGTTGCGGGTTGCACATTGTGATATACCAAAATGACGAACCATTTTTGTGTATGAAAATGTCATTTATGTGAAGTAGGATATAGGGATGTCAAAAGGCAATCGCGAGGGCGGTCGCTATGTGACAAGTAAATAACCGGCGTTAAAGGTCATTTTTGCTAGGTGAAGAGGATGTGGAAATGACCAGGCGGAGGCAGAAATAGTATTGTTTTGTTAGACAAAATAGGATGATATAGAGTTCTGATGCTTCGGGTTTTAGGAAGAACAGTGACACTCTCTCTAGCAACGCGATAATGAGCTGGTCGGCTCCTGACATTTTACCAGGCCGAGGAAAGACTGTTGATTGACAACCAAATCTGATGCAATAACTTGTATTAATTAAGTCTATCGTTTCTTATATTAGGATAAAACGTTATTGTGGGAAAAGAAGAAGGAATTCTACAAAGTAATAGTCAGTACGTGTATAGGCGTCCACCTGTGATGCGAGTAAGGGAAGTAACGGGTAATAATAGTATCGCTGGGAAAATTTGAACTTGATCGCGAACATTAGGCGGAGGACTTTATGAAGAAATAAGATTCTGCTACGACGACGAAGAAGATTCTACGGGGCGCCATCGAAGAAGAAGAAGTGAATGGCCATGGAGAAGCCATGGAGAAGTGAAGAGCACGCGAAGATCCGTGAATATAACAAGGTTGATTTCTAATTATTACAAGATAGAGAGAGCTAGTCATGATCAAAGATAATTTCATTTTGGATTAACGATGTAACAATCATGTTTAGCTTTTATTAGAATCGTATGTTTCACATTATAATAATTTCCAATTTGTTACTTTAAAAGAAAGCTGATTATCATATTCATTACGTGCAATCCAGTAGTAGATATTTTGATAAGATTTTCAGATTCCTCGCCACTCCGTAAGGATGGCAGATTGAGTAATTGGTTGCAGAGTAAGTAATAACAATTATGAACTTTGAACTCAATTAACTGAGCTAGCACGACATAATTTTGGATGAGAAATATTAAACTTACGTAGGAAATATCCGGGTTTCAGTCGTAATTATTTCTAGCACTCACATCAATAACTAAATTATTCGGAAAATAATTACGAGTGTCATTCAAACGAAACGAGTCATGAATATAACAGAATTAATACTTCGTAAAATTACGAATTAGGTAGTTAGTAGCTATTAGTTAGTTTGATGGTAGAGAATAAGGGCTTGTTTTAACCTGATATTTTTTCCTACACCAACTTATGTATTCTTTAAAATAAAGTTCAAACTGTTCGTTCAAGAGCGTATTCCCATATCTTTCAACAGTGTATTTCATATAGAAGGAATTGCTATTTCAAATATAACAAAAATATTTATTTTGTAGTCGCTCTGGTTTGGTACTTTTAATTTTTATAGGTGGGATTGTGTTTTTTGAAGTTTGAACTAATTCTTTCTTACTAATGAATGCTCAGCAAATGATTGAAATAGCTCGTAAACAACTTTTTAATTAAAATAATTTTTAGGAAGGAAAAGACGATGTCATATTGCTTTATTATTTTTGTACCAACAACACCACATCAGCAGGCCAATTTTTTTTCTGCAGTCAGCCAATTTTCCAAATGAGGTCGAGCGAAGTAACGAAGAACTTCATGCATACGTGAAACAGGTCTTATTACCATTTTCTTCGCCTCATTACATTTAAATTCACGCCAGCTAAGCGGAAAATTGGGTAGTTTATACTCATCCCCAATGAAATCGATAACCTCGCCGTGTGGACCTAAACAGATGATTTTAACACAAAAATACCATTCACCGTGATGACCAAAGTAAACGAAGACTGACGTTTGTCGGTATTAAAAGAGAGTAATCTATCAACACAATAATTGAGAAGAAATAAAAGAGGCCATCTTCGTCAACATATGACCTCTTTTATATCATCTCATAAGATCTTCAACAACACCACATCAGAATTGCCACAACACAGTTATTACCTTATATGTCATTGCAAAATTATTATGATCCCTATTGCATGACAAGAGTATTACGGTCGCTGTTGGGTCTCTATGGAGTACATCAGCGACGATGAGTAAGTTCGATTTATTGTCTTCCAAACTACAATGAGTTATGTCAAACGAATATGCTTGGCATTTGTTGCAAGTTTCTTCGCTTTACAATAGTGAGTTGTTCCCTCGTGACGTGAACGTGAAAGTTTGAAGTTAGCGAACTTCAACGTTTACAACCAATTTTTACGTTCACAATGACTCCTGAGTTTTGCATTCATATTAGATTTTCATTTATTTTATAGTGGATGAGTCTGCAAATCAAATGGGTATTGTATCAACTCTCAAGGACTTTAGATAAAAATTTCTCGGTAATATACGAATAATAATATTTATTTTCTACTGACGCGTTTTTGCTTGCCATGGCCTTCGATACGGAGTTCCATATACCTTGCATAACTTACCTGGATCGAGAGGATCGTGGTTACGGGGGAAATATGAAAACAGTTGAATGTTGCTACGCGTTTTCTTACGTGGAGAAATTATGAAATAATTAGGAAAGGGAAATATGAAATAACAAACGAAGTCAAATTAACAACTAATTAATTAGTAAATAAGTAAATTAAAAAAATTGAAATCAAGTAAAACTAAAATCGTATATGTACCACGGGCGTTAACTGATTTTAATAATCTCAGGCGACAAAAGGTCTCGGTTCAAAGATTCTTGTTTTTTTTTCTCGCCGCCGGTCATTAGAAACCTTATAAGAATGCCTGAGTCAATCCAGCACTGATTTGAAATCAACTTATACATCCTTTATAATAATTCGAGTTTCTGAATACCTTTCAAGGAACTCTTTAGGATGAACTTGCTCGCCGCTTATCTTTTAACTGCTTCCTGTGTTTTCCAAGAAATATCATCTTAACGGAAATGTGACGCAGCGTGGGATCACTGAGTCCTCCACGCACCTCTATTTGTTTCTGCTCTTTGCTACACAGTTCACAGCAGCTGTTGATCCTGAAATTGGATTGTGGAAATTGTGTTGCTGAAATTGTACAGTCGCAATTTTACTTCCAATTGCGCACCGCTATTAAAGTGTTATTTAGGTTCTTTAATTGTCGATAGTATGCTATTTACGAGTGTATTTTACCGATTTGAGCGTTTATTTTAGTTTCTTTATTAGAGAAGAGACTTTCTAAGTATGTTCTGCATATTGTAAAATAAAATACTTGTGGGGTAAGGTATATACAATAAACTGCTTTTAACAGGACTATAATATTTGTTATCGCGTTGTCCTTTATGTATATTAAAACATATTTACATTTTAATATTTATATTATTATATTTTTATTATTTGAAAATGTTTTACATACGAGTTCCTTTTCTTCACGCGAAAACACATATCATTTTCTTAAATTCATTACATCATTCTCTTCAATGCGTTAAGTTACAAGTACATTAAGCACATGATTCGTAAGCAGTATATTCGTAAAACCGGCATAGGTGGTTCAGGGCATCACTGCAGTGCCTCTGATAGAGACGTTCAAGGGTTCGGGTCCGGACGATGGCAGGATTTTCGACACTAACTAGAAGTAGGTCGAAATCAGTCATCACCTGGAGGAGAAATCCAACTGCTGGCTGCTCTGCAATTTTCCGTGGTTTCTCCGATTAACGCCGGGCGAATGCTGGAGTAGTACACTAACAAATGGACTACGGACCACGCGCAGTCTTTCCGTCCTCTTCTCTTCGTATCTTCACCACTTGCTTACGCTCATTTTATACTCATATGGCCATCCCTGCCACACGTGTCAGAAGACCGGTGAGGAGCTTAGAGCTTATCCCGGTTGGAGCGGTGTCCCGTTGGAGGGAGAAACCTCGTTAAGGAAAACCCCGCAAGCCGACATGTAGGTCGTCGCCGGATCTCAACATCCAGCTCGGAAAGATCACCGCTACATACCTGACATGCACTACACATACGAGAATAATAACCATAGTAGTGGACACGTCCAGAAACACGAAGTAATCAGTCAATGTATTCGAAAAGATTGTTTGGACAAGAAAAAATCATAGAAATAAGTATGTACATATAATAATAATTATTATTATTTATTATTTTTATTATTATTCGTGCTTCTGCGTCTCGAAAAGATTTCCCCTTCATTGCGTATTCAAGTTCATTGCGACACTTCTGCCTGCATACCCCTATTCACTGGAGAAGGTCGCGCACGAAACACACGAGAGTCGGTTGGAAATCGACTTCATTGCCGTGCCCCATCGTTGCCACCCCGCGGGCGTGTGGAATTGGGGCCAGGGTCTTGTGTCGTGGCCCTGTGGTGAACCCAGGCTGCCCAGCGCCGCTCGTGTGCTCGTTCTTCGCCCGGTCGCGTGTCCTTTCCACGTAGTCAGGTTGACCGCTCGACCCACAATTAGGGGAACACCACCCCCGCTGACGCAGTGGGACTGGCGCGGCAATGAAGAAAAGCCGCATACGGCCATAGAAACGGACACTCGTTTTCCACTCTTCGTGAGAGAGGTAGTGTTCGACAGCGCCTCACCGCACGGTTGCCCTCCGGTTGACCAAGGAGCGAAGCGTGCGGCGCTGTGCAAAACCGCGGGCGACCCACCGCAGCCTCGTCTGCCGCCACGGCCACCTGACCCTCTCCCTCACACTCCTCCGGGCGACGAACGACTGCGTGTACTTTCAACAAGCACACAGAATAAACTTCTTCTAGAACTGAATTTGGTGTTCATCTTTCTCCAGATGTATACTCCCTTTCCTAAGGCCGTCATGACAGTCCCGTATAAGGTAAGTCCTGGCAGGGATTGGAAATTTCCCGCACGGGTTCCCGAATTCCAACACTACTCACAGCATTAGCATGAAGATGACTGCTGTGAGAAGACGGTTTGGGGGCTACATGTCCCCTTCTCCTGGATGTAACAACCCGGATGGCCCCCGGTTGGGCTCTTGGTTTCGTGACGACCGAGCCCGCTTCTCATGGGAATTGAGGTGTCTTTGTCCCTACGCAGTGTAAAATGTAATACAACTGCGACATCAATCTTGAGTGAGCTGGCAACGTGACCGTACTCGGGTTATGTGTTCACCGCGTTCTCACATATATGGATACCAACCGAACGGTGAATTGATACACCCGCGGGAGGAGGGGATAAGAGTTACGCTCAGTGCCCATCTCGGGGACGTGAAATTCGCCTTAGTAAACATATTAGAGGCGCGGTATAGTATACCGCCAGACAAATGCACCATTAAATAAAAGTATGTACAGAAACATATTCATTTATTTATCTAGAAGGACTGCATCAAAAATAAACTAATAATTTGATAAATGATTAATGTAAAATATTGAACCACAAAATAAAAAAACAATAGTTTTTTTCTAAAACATTAATCCCAAATAAGGCTTTCGGGAATTATTTTTCCCCATGTTCAGTGAGTCTAGAAACAATTAAATAGAATGAGTAAGACATAAAACAGATTTTAAGGCGATGGATGTGGAAACTAATAGAATACGCCGCATGCCGTAACTATTCCTCCCCCTATTTTTATCATTCCATTACTATTCATATCATTAACACTCTATGACAACATTCAAAGTCTTTGAAGGAAAATTTTGGATTCAGAGAGAAATCTCTAACTTTAATATTGGGAGTGTAGTATAGGTTCTAAAATAAATTTGAACTTTCAATTATGTTTATAAATGTACTTTCTTCTACAGGTCAAAAAAATTAAAGAAAGAAAATGTAGCCATATTCCAAAAAAATTCCAAAAAAATATCAAAAAGACAAATTTGAAAAGAGGTACAAATAAAAAACTATTTTATTACATCTGAATATCTGAAAAGTAGTTTAAAAGGAAACAGAATGTTCTAAACTGGTTTGAATCACTAATGCTGTAAAATTCGACAAATGTCAATCTACTTTGGCAGTGGAAGAATAGCAACAGCAATACAATTTGTTTAGTAGATTCATCTTTCAGCCGAATGTAGGGTTGAGTGACGTCTTGATTTGGCGGAACAGGTTTAATGATGGTATTTCTATACCTTGTCCAAAGGTTTGGTTGCGAAAGAAACAACATTAAAAACGCATCGTGTTAAACTTTGTATGTTAACTTATAATAATATTTCAAATTGTTATGTGTATATTTTGCTGATATATGTTGATACGAAAATCAACAGACAAGGTAATGGTAAAATTCCTATATTAATGAAGAGAGGCTTACAATAATCACGTGGCACAGTGGTGCATTTTGGCGATTTCCTGGCTCAAACCTCTGAGAGCTATAGTGTGTTTTCGACGCCGACCAAATTTACTTTGGATTATCTTTATAATGTAAGGGAGCTGGTAACATAATAGCAGAATAATGCACTTCTTAAATCTGAGAAATATAAATATATATTTTTCTATATAAACTTGGTTAAATTTTATCAATTCACAAACTTGACTTTAGAAATCCGTAGGGATTACTTACAAATTAATTGATAACATTTGGCATTAAGAAGCATGGTATTAATGCCATCTCATGCCCTCTGCCAGAGAAAATTCATATACAGTGTCCGAAGAACCGGAAAGGAAAATCACATTTTTCACTAGGGTACATTCTCCCTACGGTGATTTTCGGCTCGGGAAAATGAGACAAAGCATATTTGTTCAAGAATTTTAACTTTCTTTTGGGAACATCCCTCATGCTGAAAATGAAAGGAACAGAAGATCTCAACAGGCGATTAAACATCTCCTGGATTGGGTGCAGTCATGAACATGTTGGCGAGAATCCTTCTCCATACCGTCTTACATCTTTGTGAATAGATTCTATGTATGTATTCCCATGAATATTTGGAAACATATTTCTTGGCAGTATCCAGGGCGTACTACAAAAAAAAAGAAAAAAAAAAGAAAAGAAATGCTAATGGCGTATCCACTGGATATTGCCAATAATTTTTTCTAAATCTCTTAATTATACCCTCATCTATCACGGTTATTTCTAAGGAATATTTAGATTTCTCAAAAAAGCGTCATGCCGAAATACTGTCGTTGCTATTACCATAATCTTGTTTGGAAATCTCTACATCAGACCATTTTTCTTTGAATTGCATTTGAATAAGTTTCTTGACCATATTCAAACTGTAGTTGCAGTTTTTAAAAATATAATTAATTTTTAACATTAACAATCTAATATGAATAATTGTTGGTATGTAACTTAGGAGTTAAGTAAACAAATATTACTTTACGATCAATTGTATTTTTGATTTATTTTTTAAAAGTGTTATGATGAGTTTCTTTGATATCACGTACGTATTTGACCTTTCATCGAGCGCACACCCTTTCTTAAGATGAGTTTTGATGACACATATTATGTAAATATTACTTTATGTACAATTTTTAATTAAATAAAATGTGCGTAATCCAGTCCAGAAAATGTAATATGTACATAAATATTATGTTTATGTAATATTAGTAAATAGTCATAATATGTTACAAAAATTAAAAATATTCATTTTTTGTTTATAATATTGAGTAAATTTGTTATTTCAGTAAAAGGGATCAAAATTTTCTGCTAGAAACAGCATTGTAAAAGCAGTTCCCGTTCTCAGGACGGATCTCGACGAGTCATTTTCGGCGGTCACGCATGCTTGACGAAAAGTTAATTCTTTGTATTTACTAATGGGGCAAGTTGAGGCATGATTTTATAACTGGATTCGAAAGAGGATAGATTCAACTAGTAAATGAAATTAGAAACATCGAGGAATTCCGCGAAATTGGTAACTTTCAGCCTACGTGAACTTAAGAGTAATTAAAATTATTGTATTCATTTCATGCATTTTAATATTTCATCCCACGTCGATATTATACATTATTGCATTAAGAAACAAACATGAAAATACTCTACGAACCTTCAGGAAGAGAATCCATACTGCCAGTTTTCTCTGCACAACTTTGTATGGCCATCACTTACAAATAAAACGGTCTTTCTATGTTACTCTCGCATTGCAGGTCTACCGCACGCCGCGAAGAGTAAGTTCGGGTGACTACTGGTGCCAGGGGAATTGACCCAGAGACACGAAGTGGGCAGAAACAGATGCCCCCAAGTATACAGTGTGTCGTAGTATTTGCAAAAGTTCAGTAAACGCGATTTCATATTTGAGCTTTGGGCCAGGATTTCGGGAAAATGCACCACCATGCGTGGGTGAGATTTGGTTATTATTCGTACAATTCGTTTTTGTAATCTAATCGTCTGGGAGCAATAAGATGTATTTCCCCAGAATATTATGCCATATCTCAGGCGGGAATGAACATTATACGAAATATATTACATTAACGAAATATACACAACGAGCAGTATGAATGCTGACTGAATTTGAAAGAATTCTCAACGCGTAGCATAATGAACTAAATTTTGTGTTCACTTAATTAAAATGAACGTTCCATTTCCAAGGTTTGACTGAATTGAGAGACCTAAAATTTTTGTTTCCTTAACATCAGCAATGGTACACCGTTCATTTTCAATGAGCACAGAATTGTTTATTTGAAATGGAAAACTCATTAAAACAGTTTTCTTTTCATTTACTATTAATTTGTTATTACGGAACCAATTTGAAACATCTGATATTGCACTATTTTCTTTATTGCAAAGAATGTTCGTATCATCCGCAAAGAGAACTGTTCTTCCGCTTCGAATCGTCGAGGGCATATCGTTTAAGTAAAATAAGAACAGAATAGGGCCTAAAAACGATCCTTGAGGAACACCACGTGCAATTGGCAAAGAGTTGGAAAGGTGTGTATACATAATGTTCCATCATTCCAGAAAGGTATTTCCACTCTCTGTGATCGTTGTTTAAGGTAGGAACATAACCAATCTAGAGCAATACCACGGATTCCATATGAAGGTAATTTTGATAGTAAAATGTCATGATCAATGAAGTCAAAAGCTTTTGAGAGATCTAAAAGTAATCCAATAGGTGCCTCGTTTTGATCCAATGATGAAGCTACATCTTTAAGAAAAGAAAATATAGCTGTTTCCGTTGATTTTAATTTTCTGAATCCATGTTGGCAATTTGAAAGCGCGTCGTGTTTACTGAGAAAGGGTTCCATTCGTACGTAAAAAAGTCTCTCTAATATTTTTGAAAAAACTGATAGAAGAGAAATGGGCGGATCATTTTTAATTTCGTTTTTGCTGCCTGTTTTGAAGAGCGGCTAAATTTTAGCTGTTCTGAAAATATCTGGAAACGTTCCGGTGCATAAGGATGCATTAAATATGTGAGTTAACGGGTAATCATAGCATACGCATAGGTCTTTAACAAAGAATCCGGGAATTCATCTAAACCGGCCGAATATTTATTTTTTAATTTACCGATTATTTTGTGAATTTCATAGGAAGAAGTTTCGGAAACAAACATCGTGTCTAAAATTTTTGGGGAAATGTCTGATATTGAATTTTGTGGCTGAAGACTGTTAGTGAGATTGGCAGCAATTCTCGAAAAGTATTGGTTAAAGAGACTGGTCACTGTAGTCGGATCGTTCACATTTAAATCGTTACATTTTGAAACGACATTCTCTACAAGATCTCTAGTTGATTTGGTCGTATTTTTATTATATTCCACATTGCTTTTGTTTGGTTATTTGAGTTCAAAATATCCTTCGGAATACATACGTTGTCGCTGCCTCTTCTAGAACCCATTCTAATAAGTAAGAATTGCCATGTTCACTATATCTAATTTAAAACTTGTGATTTTTTTCATTTATTTTTTAAGTCGCATCAACAGCAGAGGTTATTAGCGATTCCATTAGTTAGAAAAATATTACAGTGCTTATTGTTCTTTTACATAATCATGTTCTTACATATAGAGATACATTTTGGAACCTTTTGGAACCTACTATTACACTCGTTAAAGGAAGTTAATAGATACAACAGTATTTAGAAATATTATTACAAAGGTTATATTACAGAGATACAGAAGTGACTAGATGTAAGTACACAATTACAGAAAACACATAACAATATATACACGTTAAATTAAATCTAGGATGCCTATTTGTTTACAAAAAAGTATTACCTTGAGTTGGAAAGGGTAGTTTGTTAAGATAGAGTTTAAATGTTTAACATCAAAATATTTGGGTCGTATGAGATTATATTTTGGACATTCCATAAGGATGTGATCAGTATTTAGATTTTTGTTGCAACAATCGCACAATGGAATTGGTTTTACTAATATATAAAGACAGAAGTGAATTGTCTTACAACGCGGTAATCTCTGAATCTACTGAACCAATGCCGATGAAACTTTTATGCTAACTTCCTTTAAAGATCTAGAGTACTATAGGCTATGATTTACAACCATAAACCGTAATATATTTTAAAAAAATAATTACTTTTCTCGACATTTCTGGCATAGCTTTACATCACAAATTCAAGAGTGCATCAATATCAATAGTTTAGCTGTGTGCCATCAGAGGATGACGTATGAGATCTAGTACTCATTTCATCAATATCCAGAATTATTACGAGATTCATTGAACTTTGAATAAGGTTATGTAATGTCCCTATATGAACGGTGGTGATTTGTTAGTTCTGAACATTGGAGGAATATTGGGAAGAAATCGGTAACTAAAGTGATAAAGATGACAAGATACATGCATTTTCCTTAATCCGTGTTATGCACAAAGTGGCTAGAAAATATTGGAGTTTGAATTTGTACAAAAATTGAGGTAGGTTGAGACAGTGCAATGTACAATATACAATAGTACAGAATATACAGTAATCTACAATGTATTATATATAGATATCGTATACATTCTAAACAACCTATTCTTTTACAGAAATTTGTAAACATTGAATTGTTTGAAACAATGCGAGTGTCAAAACGGGCTATACAAGTCCAAATAGATGGGCAGTCTATAAACGTTTTGAATCGGCTATTAAGAGAAGTGCGACTTGCAGAAGTACTCACTCGCACTATTGAAAATAATACTGCAAGGAGAGATGCAAATGTAAATAGTTTTCTACGTAGTAGGATAGCTTTTCAATAGCACTCACAATTTGACTATTTACACAGTTCTCATGTTCAAATTGGTAAAATGTAAAATGTTTGTATGTTTTGGCTTCACTCAGTTGTTTTTTTTTCATTATGTGCAGAAGATTAGTGCAGTAGTATGTAATTAAGCAATCATCACTTACATGTTGAGACTAATTTGTGATATTAATTTGCATTGCAATTGCTCCCAACGCATGAATTGGTTTCTGTTATTCACATTTCAAGATCCTAGCACTTCAGATCAAATAATGAAGCTAATGTGGTTATGTTCAGAACATTGTCATTTTAGTGTGTACACATAATGGCAATTAGTTCAATATTGATACTTTCATTTACGTTTATAATTATGATTCGTCAATTTCGCTTCGACATCTTCATTCATATTCCATATCTATCTTCTAGCGTCTCCGTGCGAGAACTCTGGCATGTTAAACATCGCTTAAAACGGTATGTCCCTTCGAGGTCACGATTTGACAGATCAATTTCAAATCTTTGTTTACGAATACAAGAGAAAACAAAATATAAAAAAGAGTGTTTTAAAATATGACAATTTATTGACAGTATTTGAAGTAATATATGAAACTCCACAAAACAAAAAACACAAAATATACGTGAGTCTACAAGTATTTTATTTTGTAGTTTAGAATTGTTTATTGTTTTTAGTTATAAAGTGAAGAAAGTTTAGGAGCTGGAAAAGAAAAATATAATTTTCTGAGACTGAGTGCCATATAGGCGTGTTCTGTAATTATGCTTTTTTGCGAGGGCATCTCAGCGCACATTTCATGCTTCATGCAAGTGTTTTTCATTCTCAGCCACTGGCTCTGTGCTTCTGTGTCAGAGCTGAAATAGTTCTTCTCCGGTCGCCAGTGTGCCAACATGAGACAGGTCACTGCATTGTTCTCCCGTTTCTTCGCGCGTGCGACTCGCGCGAGAGATTCTCAAGACATGCGCCTGCAGCCCCCGCGAGCAGTTGTGCCGAACTTCGGCCAACAACCGTGGCTTTCAGGTCCGAATGTTTTGGAACAATTACCTTACTTTGTTAACTTGCTTATACATTTAAGCAAGTTAGAGTCCAGTTAAATTAGAGCATTATCCGTGCCATGAGGACGTGTTTCATGTATCACGTAAAATTTCATTGCATATGTGCAAATTGAAGTCCTATTTTAAGAATATTTGGCATTAGCACTACTGTGCATGTAATTTCAATCTTTATTTTAATAGTACGGTAATCGACAAGCATACGAATTGTAATTAACTTTGAAACTTGTATAATAAGTTACAAACTATCTCTGCTTACCAGGCCATCTGTGCCGCGCGCCAATTACAGTGCGGGTTTCCTGCATCAGCAGAATTTCCTTCCCTTAAGGGGATGTAAATGACGACTTGCTACCGGTGATAACTCCGCCCGCTCATTGCAAGCAAACACTACTAGTCTGCAGTGTACCAGCACTTCAAGCTACATTATTTATGTAAAGTGTATGTGTCTCTCTTACAGACGTTGATGCATTTGATGATAATAAATGCACTTTTGTTCTAATCATATTCGTGCGTGTGAACATTATAGAGGGATTCCACGACCCACGTTCCATTTCAACCTTCCCCATAGAGCTTTTAAGGGTTTCGGCTGGTGTATTTAATACCTCCTTATCCTTCAGTCCATTCTTTATTTATCCATGCATTAAGTCAAACACATAGTTTTTAGTATTATTAAAGGTTAATTATATTATAATATTGTTGCTTTTATCTTACTAATTTTTTAGATATCATATGAAGAACTCTCTTATTCAAATGAACCTCGGGAAATCCGAGTTAATATTTTTCGATGATTTGCAATTGAATAATTTCCGAGGTAGTATTAAAAAGATACCATTTTCCATCATTATAAGCATACTTTTCTCTGATGAAACAAAAAATTAAAGAATAAAAAGAGTCCCTCTCCACTGGCATTCGAACAGCCGCTATTGGTGTTAAACATACAACTACGCTATCACAATGGAGAATAAGCTGCTGGCTTGTTCTCTCGAAAAAGATATTAGAGTACATGATTTTTTTGAAATTTCGAGAAATTTATTTAGACAGTCTTAGAAGCACTTGTGTTCACTATAACTGAATGATTTTTTAGTTTACATGGCATTATACTAATATAAACTTTGTGTTGTGCGTATGGGAAAATGAAAGGTAGAGAAAAATAACGCTTCGGTCGTTTTCCTTTACTTAGCGATCTTTCGCAACGCCGACTCGTGCTGACGTATGAGGTCGTGCGTGGGCGAAGAGGGAGTAATTGCCCCAGTTCCGAGACTTGGACAAGGTCGTAACTCCCCCTTCCGACCCACCTACACAGATGTCTTTCGTCGTTGAAGAGGTCGTTTGTAAAAGACGTCCACATGCTCAAGGGAGGGAAGGGTTTGAAAAATCGTATTCTAACATCACGAACAGGAAGAGACGGCAATACCGCTGACGTCTCATTTAAACTCAAAATCATGCTGTCCAAAACCTACATAAATGTAACATGATGTGTGAGGTAACAAAGTATTCTACACTAGCCCCAAAATCGATATATTGTCATTTTTGAATTGCAAGAGGCTTACTTTGGCCAGGTTGGGTTGTTTTGTCTCTGCTCGAGACCCGCCATCTGATTAAAATCGTTTTATAGGGGCATGTCAAAACATCCTTACTTCCTTTGTCTATTCATCTAAAAGCCAACTACAGTCAAACAATGTACACAATTAAAGACTGATTTTACTTTCTATGAAAAACAGATTTGCCTTTATATTCCATAATTCACGGTTGTCCAATGAGAATCAGCTTCTTATGGACTATTATAGAAGAAAACACAAAAACAAAATGTATGAAATAATATGAATCCATACCCAATTAAAGGTTAATTAATGACTGTAGGGAAAAAACGCTCCATCCCATTTTTTTCGAAAATCAGGGTAGTTTTGTTACCAAGAATAAAGGTGCCTGAAGCACAGAGGAAATTGTGTGAGGAAACTTGGAAGGCATAACGGCATAACAAAAATTCTAGAAAAAGTACGAGAACGATTTTACGGAATGAATATGAAGCAAGACGTTTTGGCCTGATCATACATACATACTTATGGCCACGGTTTATTTTCGCAAGAGAGTTAAATAGTAATAATAATAATAATAATAATAATAATAATAATAATAATAAAATAAAATTCTTTTGTACAATCTCCTCTACAAATACACAGACATTCACAAGTATATTAGAAAGGACAAATATTATAATATATGATAAAAATCTGAATATATAAAATATATTAATTAATTAAGAGAATTCAATTGAGTACGTTAAACAAATGTGGTCTGAGGAAATGTCAACGGCGAGTCTCAGTGTGATCACTGATTTTCAGACTGATCGACAAGAGTTACAACAATTACACCAATACAATAATTCAAATAAATCAATCAATACAATAATTGTATACTATAAACATTAAAAATATAGTAAAATATACAAAAAGGTCCATTACAGGCAAGACAAAATGTTTGAATTGAAATCAGAAAGAAGAAAGTATAAAAATGATAAGAAAAGATACCAAAATCCTTGCAATAACGATAGTAATCGCGTATAAACTCTTTAGCCTTCCAACGAAACCCTGAGAAATTCAAAACCTTTAAGTCATTTGAGAGTTGGTTGCATAAATAAGCCCCAAGATAGCGATAGGAAGCCTCAAATCGATCTGAACGATGAATAGGCAGAACAAGTGTAGTACCAGTATCATGCAACACTCAAAAATTTCTGTCGGTTGAGACAGGAAAAGTTGCCGATTCTCAAGAATACACAGCGTTTGTAAAAACTTCCAAATATTAAAAATAAAATGACAAAGACGATAGAGCTCACATTGATTTATTTTCAGCCAATTAGAGCGTGATCTACATGCTGAAATGTGAGAGTATTTGCGCCCATTGTAGCAAAATCTCAAGAAAGCATTCTGCATTAGTTGGATTCTGTATTTTTGTATAATCTGTATAATTCTTCTTCTAATATTTGTATAATTCTGTATCTTTGAAAGATCTTAAGTAAATAATAGGTATGTGGCGACGCTCTGGAAAGAGCGTCGCCACATACCTATGTAATTTGCGCATTGCTTTACTTACATCTCAGGGACGCCACTTTGACCTTTGTGGTCATCCTAACCGAACATTCGTTCTGGTCCAGTGTAATACTCGAAAGAGTCGTGAAAGAGTAATTAGCGACAATCAGCGTTTTGTCCTGTCGGACTCATGACGCTATTATTGTTAAATAACAGGGGTCCAAGTTCAGAACCTTGCGGTACATCATGTTTCAAAGTCCGAAATCATGAAATAGACATGTTGTTTGCAGTTTTAAGAAATACCAATTAGGACCAAATCCAAGAAACCACAGAAGCAGAAAATCCCATGAATCTAAATACATATATCATGATTATATATGTAATATGCCTTTGAGAAGTCTAAAAGACAAATTAACTACACAATACCCCTATCATATGCAGTGAGAGAAAGGTGGGATATAAATAGCAAAGAGGAAATCCTAATTGCCCCAATGGTATCAGTGCATTCTCTCTCAAGTAGCTTTGTAACTGGATTTCCGCAGCCTTTTCAAGGATTTTCGACAAAAAAGGCAAAAAAGTTATCGGTCTCAAATGAGACAATGCAGATGGAGAAGACACTTTAGGCAGGGGTATAATCATACCGTATTTCCAGTTACAGGGAAGTAGCATTTGCCTCGAAACTCCATCAAAGGTAGCAGAAGAAAATCCTCTACCAATCAAGGGACAGACCTACGTGACTTCGGTGGTATAACTATTGTGGAATCGCGTGGTTCTCTCGCTGAGGTTGGCTGCATGAGTTAGTTGACTTCCCTGGCCAGCAGTTGCGGCGGGCAGTGGCAGTTTTGAAGGTCGACTTCGAAGGAAATAGAACGTCAGGTGTTACAAGGATCGTATTGTGCGGCGAAAAAGAGAACGACTAGAGGCGTTGTGTGTGTGTGTGTGTGGGGGGGGAGGTGTGCTTTATTTAAATCATCTACATGTAGCAAGTTGTTAATGAAACGTGTGTGTTTCATTTTAAGTTTTCCCTCCAGAATATGCCAAAATATGAGGACCCGTGATGAGATAAGAAGACATGTGACGTGATATGAAGACAGGTAGTGAGATGTGAAGATTCGCCCGAGATCTGAAGACGTTTGCTCGAGATTTGTGTATTGATCATTAAATGTGTGCTGTTAGAAGAAGTAGCGTGTTAATGGTACTACTCTGAAAACCGTTGTGCTGTGATCAACATACTACGTACAAGATAGTACGCAAGTGATCAGGCTCGAAAGAAAGAAGAAACGGACGAGTGATATTTGCGGAAAGAAACAGGATTACACAAATATTCAGGAATTCCAGCGGGCATACGCCAGAAAAAGGTGTTTGCAACGAGGGTTACAAGAAAACATATTCATGAACAGATTTCAGCTAGGCAAAAGAAAACGGATTAATCCTAAAGTGAGTATTATCCAAGATGCTTGATAATGCATCGCAGGCAGGTATAGAAGAACAAGCTGAATTACAATAGGTAATAGATGGCATTCGAGATTACAACCTAAACAAAATCATATTAAATGGTGCACAAAATGTACAATATTTTAGATCTAAGTTGAATATTATGTAGCAAAGAATGGTATCATCAAGAAAGATTCCCAGAGTAAGCAGACACACGAAAAGAAGGAATGACGGAAGAAGAAGAAGAAGAAGGAAAATAAGTATAGAAGCAGGCTACTGATAAACAAGAGAAGAAAAAAGTGAGCAAGAAAATATCAGAAAACAACTGTGTTACGTTGTTTACAACGTTTACGTTTTCAGAACTATGGTGAATTAGAACATAAAAGAGTCCTTAGAAGTGAAGGGAGCCGAAACGTTTCCAGTGTAGTCAGTTTGGTCGCATTGCAACAAAGTGTCGAAAGTCTGAAGTTGCCCATGCAGTGATTACAACCCAAGTGGAAAAGAATATACACAGTGTACTGATTGAGAATAATAATGATATAATAATGTGAAAATATCGCCGGTAATGTAAATTATAACATGAGAGACAAATTCATTTTTGTAATATTAGAAAAAACAAAAGAATAGAGGAATATGGTGTTTACGTCATGTTATAGACTAGACTTAGCGCTATTCCTACCAAAAGTTTAAAGAAAAAAATTGGCGCCTTTTTGAGCAAATCCTGTTTTTGTAATTTTTTAAACTTGCACAAATTGTACGCAAAACTACTAAAAGCTTAAAAAAATGTACATGACCTTAACGAAAAAATAATTACGGAGAGCAAATTTCATTTGAAAGAAAAAATCTCTATCTTCAATTGAGTAGTTGTAGGAAGACGCCGGAATTTTCGAAAACTCACAGTTAACCGTGAAAATCGGAATCTTTAAAATCGGATCTTTAAAAACGTATTTTACTATATTCTTAGAAGAAATTTAAAGAAAAAAATTGGAACCTTTTTTGAAAAAAAATTAAAATGTCCCCTTTAATACCTCAAAATTTGCAGGAATATTTTGGAAAATCGCAGCGTTCGAGCGAAATCGACCGAGGAATATCTATTTTGAAAAAATCCTACGCATGTTTTAGGCATCAGGTGTTCACATACGGACAGACAGACGGATGGATGTTTATGTCTATTACTACTTACTCCTAATATGCACCTTGTAATTGTGTGAAGGTTGGCAACGACTTTTGCCAATACGAAACGAAACGTAAGCCCCCTATATCGATTATGAATATTTTTAGTATACGACAGTGATATTTTTCATAAGTTGTCACGTTAGCTCTATGTTTTATGTGGTCATAATAACCATCTCAGTAAATAATATTAAATATGTAAATATTATAATTATTACAAAATTATAGTTGAACTTTTAAGTTTAAATTAAAATTTTTTTACAAAGAAGTCCAAAAATAATAATAATAATAATAATAATAATAATAATAATAATAATAATAATAATAATAATAATAATAAAATTTATGCAAATACAAATGAAGAAGTATATAATTTTAAAGGATATATATTTATAAAAAATTATCGGTTTTATTCAAACTTTTGCAAGCACGACCAATTTGATACGCATTGTTTAGTAAACAAACCAATTTATACCCATGAATGAAATGTAGATCAATAGTTCATTTTACGAGCTGGTCATGGTGTATCTTTGGAGATTGGTAGAGTGACATGAAAGTTGTTAAATGAGAGTTGAGAGTGACATGAAAGTTGTTATTTGAGATCAGATCTTCTTTTGTTGAAGAGCTACCAAAAATACAATTATTTATTCTCAAAGAGAGTTGTACATGACACTAAAGAAGGGAAATTGAATTAAATGTATGTCATCTGTTTATCTTTGTTCAGTTCTAATTTGTTTTTCCTTGGAGCTTTTAAATAGCCTGTAATGTAGGATGCATTTTCGTTGACATTCAATTACGAGAAGTTCTATTTTTCAAGTGCGCCTTGTTAGCTTTAGACTAAAGCTAGCCCACGATTTTGGGGAATCCAGATGAACCTAAAATTCGGGAATAGAGGACTCATTTAACCTAAAATCAGCCTTTTATTTCGGATACATTTTGGTTGATTTTGGTTTGGGGGGCGCTGCTTGCTTTTCAACGGGAAGGGTAGGCACCCCTTAAAGCGTTATACTCGTCTGTATTGCGGGTTGCAGTATATTGCACCTAAATCTCATGCTGAAGGCCTCCCATATTATGAGACGCGCGTCGATATTGCGCTCATTCAGACAGAGCGCATCTATTCATATGATCGACATCGCGCAGAAAAAACTTGGCGAGGGACATATGTAAACACAGCCATTACTAAATCCACATTTACTAAAAAGAAAAACAAAAGACTACACTTTCCCTTTCAGATCACTGATTTTCTGAAAACAAAATTATCACATCTATTTGGGAGATATTTTTCAGGGGAATAACGTAAAAATCAAAAAGACAAAGATCACAGAAATGTTAACAGTGCGCCAAAACGAATGGTGTTAACCCTGATACACAAAACAAGATAGATACACAAAATGTTATCACGTCATGTCAACGTATTTTACTGGGGGACAAATCTGTTTCATACCATTCAAAGAAAGTGTAGAAATGCTAGAAAAACGTGATGAAATCACCTTGAAGTATACAACGTTTAAATTAATATGGGAAGTGTTTCTAAATAAATATATGGAAACATGCAACTAAATTAATCTTAACTAAACTCTAACTAATCTAACTAAATTTTCTATTCCACAGATGGTGAGCGAGTGAGAGAGAGGGAGAGGGAGGGAAAGAGAGGAGAGAGGGAGAGGGAGGGAAGAAGAGAAGGAGAGAGTGAGAGACATGTTAATTTAAAATATAATTTCAAATGTCAATTTATAATTTTTTTGAAATAATAATCAGAAGATGAATAATATTTTGTCAAAAGATTACGCATATTTATTATTTAAAAATGTTATTTATTTAAGTGTATTACAAAAACTAGAGTTAATATAACAGCACAGACTTTCTCGCATTATTTGTAACTGCTTGCAATATTTGCAGAACATTATACAGGCAAGCAAGGATAATTTCACACATAAATTGAACATCCAGAACTAAAGGCCATTCATTATGAATGCATTCGAAACTACAATATCATTACTTAATGCATTCCTGTATAAAAAATTCTTCCCGACTTTAATAAAGTAAAATAATTATACCATTTTATTGAACGTAGAAATCCTGTAACGTTAACGTTAAGTAAATAAAGCCGCCTTTATCTTTCTTCCATCCATATTGCTATTCAACGATGAAATTCAAGTAATAACTTCTCAAATATCGATCAATGCATGGTATGGCAACAATGCCGCGTACGGTGGGAATACCAAATTATTGTCATAAAACCTCGTACAAAATTATTGTACTCGAATTGTTTCAATTTTTTTCGTATTACATTGAGAGAGAGAGAGAGAAAGAAAGAGAGAGAGAGAGAGAGAGAGAGAGAGAGAGAGAGAGAGAGAGAGAGAGAGAGAGAGAGACTAATTGGTCTAATTTCAATGAAGGTTTCTGGACTGTTTGAAAGGAAGAAAACATCATTACATTGGAAATACTAATTACAGAAGAGAGAAAAATCGAATTAATATTGGAATTTTCAATTGTAGTTAAAATTTAAGTAATAATTTTTCTTATCCTTTTGATCCATTTTTGTTCTCGATGTATTTTTCTCGTAGCCCATAGTTGGTGGGACACTTGTATATATTTATTTGAAATTAGTATTGATAAATTGAAAATAATATCATTAATTTCAAGCAGCAATTTTGCAAAAACTTCTAGTTTTTCCAAAAATTGTAGATGATATTTTTTTAATGATCTGATTTTTCGGAACATATTATGTTTCAGACAGAAATCTTTATCTTACGAGCGAAGAAAAATTGGCGATTCTGTAAGGACATATGTCCAAAGCGTTTCCGGTAAAAATAGTGTTAGGAATGGAAAAAGGCTGTTTTGCATGAACGAGCGCTACGTGTTACTGCACAGTGCTGGCTAGACTGATCTTTTAAACAGAGGCGTGGTTTTCTTAAAGAAGTGCTGTTGTTTTGGGATGTGTTATTGAAGTGTTGGAGAGTTGAAGTCATGAACTCTGAAGGGGTAAAATCAGATAAGACCATGGAGAAAGAGCCTTACTAATAAGGCTCTAATAGTTCCATCTCCATAGGAAATTGAACGAGCACCAGCGTAGAGTGTACGGCCACCAGTACCCCTGCCAAGATTTCTGACGTAAACATCCTGATGCAATATTCGAGCCAACAGGAAAACACAGGATTTTATAAACAAATTTGCATTGTATATCCAGGTAACACTAAAGATTCTAATATTGAAGGTGTTGTGAATGACCAGCTTCCAGCAGATCTTTGCAATGTGTTAATTGCGCTTAGTTCAAGTTGTAGTTAATGCATCATACACTAAAAGTGGTTTGGTTATGTGTATGTAGGAGGTTCAGTTGTTTTCATTGTTTACAAGAATAACATTTGTAACGGATCGGATTTAGCTCTAATAACATTAAATTAAGAATACCTCGCCTCAAGTTGAGAATGTCAACTCTCGCAAAAATTGAATTATCTTGTATATAATAAGCTCGACGTGCTACATAATTGCATAGACTTTCTCGTAGCAACCTTTTTCTAATTGCCTTGGTGTGGTCTGGCTTAAAGGTTTTGCCCCAATCTCTGGCCAGCTGCCTCCTATCGTCGCCCAAAGTAATTTCTTTTTTTACATTTTCACAACTTTTTGCTTTCTTAATAGAACCGAAATATGGCTTCAAGAAAATTAAAGAAGAGTACAACATCGTCTTAAATAGAAATTTTCATTGAAACATACGAAGCCGATTTTAAGAAAATGGTCATTAAGCAGTAATGTATGTGCAAAATTTGAAGCTCTTTTAAACAGACGGACGTTTAAAAAAATTTTTTTTCGGTATCAGGAGAACCCAAAACGTATATTTCCGTTGAAATCTCGAAATCGATTTTCCGCAGCATTGCATAATTTTCTCTGTACTACGCATATTACTCCGTATACACATATGTATACGATAAAGTAACTAGAGGTGCTACAGAATTGCACAAACCTCGTAGTATAATTTTCTAATTTCCTTGGTGTGAGCTGGCTTTAAGGTTTTGCTCCATTCTCGGCTATCTATCGTCACACAAAGTAAATTTTTTTGAACTTTTCTCAACTTTTTGCTTTCCTAGTAGTACAACCTATATTTATTTAATAATATTAAAGAAGAGTTAAAACTCGCTCTATATTGAAATTTCCATTGAAAAAAAAATTAAGCGGTTTTTAAGAAACTGGTGATTAAGCATAACTGTTAATGCGAAATTTGAAGCTCTTTTTCACAGGAATCTATTGAGTTTTCAAATAAGTTCATTTGAAAGCATTTGAAGCACTTCCACTCACAATTTTAATGATGCATACAAATCGATGAAAATGTCCAATTAATGTATTGAGAGGTATTTAAAAAAATACATTTGTGTAACAGACCACCTACGTTTATTTACCAAAAGTGTGCGAGTGAGAGCGCATCACGGAAAATTCCGCTCGACACACCGGCGAAATGCAAGATATTATTGGACCAAATTTAAGTAAGACGTAGGAACCTTTCGCCAATAGAAGCACGTTTTGGTAAAATTTCTGGAAACTTCTAGAACATTTGAAAAACTGGGGGGGGGGGAGAAAAGGCTTGTGAGCGCTGGCGTGCGCCGAGTAGGCGCATGAGAACGGTGGGAGAGATCCCAGTAGGCGCATGAGAACGGTAGGAGAGGTGAGCGCTGACGTGCGCTCAGCTCGCAGAGCAGTAGAGCCAGAGAAGGGCAGTGTCCCTTTTGCTTTAAATTGAGGACGATTAGTTCATCCGGTCACTCATTTGTCGAGTATATCTCTCTTTTGATCTCTGCTGATCACGCCCGCGTCGCCCGTCACAATTCACGCGACGATTATCATCGCGTTGCTAGACACCTGAATCTTGAGCTGTCGTCGCTTTCATCATCATCACTGCACCACCGCCGTCGCCGTTGCCGCCGTCGCCGTGGTCACATTGCGCCACCGCAACCGCCGCCGCCGACGCGGTTGTCAAGGGCTTTCCCCGGCACCCACTGGACACGCCGCCTGGTGTGAGGTTCGGCGAACTGTGGCGGTTGCCCACCCCAGCGGACCTGCCTGCAAACGGTGACTGTGTTTTGATTGTCGAGCTGCGGCAAAATGTTCAGTATGTCCTTCAGGCGCAACGCTTGTTTATAAAAGAAACTCTTACCCAGGAAGTGCTCGCCGCGCATTGGCGGCTTCCTTACAATATTAAGTTCCCTGTAATGTGTTAGTTTTATAGCATAAAAATAGAAGAAGTAATTACTCAGACCTTGATTTTTTGTATGCTAAAAATTTAAATCTTCCATTAAAATTCATTTGCGTTCCAAATATTTTTTTAAATTCATCACGAAGCTAAATCTGTCCACCATCAGCAGTGTTCATAGATGGCCGGACGGACAGACAGACAGAGAGAGACAGACGGACGGACGTTTTGAAGAAAAACACTTTTTCAGTATCAGGTGTCTCGAAAACGTGTATTTCCGTTAAAAACTCGAAATCGATTTTCGGCAGTTTGGTTTGGTTTGTTTTTTCGTGTTTCCGGGCGCGCCAACTGCTTTGGTTAGTTTATTTCCGTTAGTGTAGAGCATTTTTTTCCTCAGGGAGATAGCGGATCTTCCCCCGTTGGATGACGAGCTCCGGCGCCGACCTACCGTCGGTTAGCGGGGTTTCCCCCCTAATCGGGACTCTTCCACTAGCCGGGTACCACCCCACACGGGACAAGCTCTAAGCTCCCGATCGGTCTTCCGGAATATGTGGTAGTATAGTGCATGTTGGTGTGTGTGTAAGGGGAGAGGATAGGACAAGGAAGAAGAAAGAAGAATCGCGCGCCGTCCGTGGCCCGTTTGTTAGGGCACTGCTCCGGCATTCGCCTGGTGTTGATCGGAGAAACCACGGAAAACTACCGATCAGGGCAGCCGTCCGCTAGAATTCTCCTCCGGGCAGCGACTGAATTCGACCGAGCTGAAAAGCTAGTGTCGAAAATCCTTCTGCCGTCAGGACTCGAACCTAGAACCTCCCGGTCAGAGGCGCGGCAGTTACATCAGTTGATGCACTGAGCTACCGCTCCCGGTGATTTTCGGCAGCATTACATAGCTTTCTCTATACTACGTATATTACTCTGTATATACGTATGTATACGAGAAAGTATAAATGTTCTATTTATTCTTGTTGCCGCAAGCTTATCAGACATTTGTAACTTTTTTCTCAGATATCCATTTATAAATAATATTTCCTTACGTCTTAGAACAAATCCATCGTTTTCTGTAAAATGTGTTTGAGGGTGTGATTTCTCGAGGTCTCTACATACGGAAAAGGGGATGCATATCATCGGTTTGGAAATTGAATACGTAGTTTGCTCCTCTCTTGCTCACAACTGAAATGAAACACCAAATTTTTCAAAATTGATCACTACTGTCACATGCACCGGCGAAATTGTGTTTATTTCTGCATCAAAAATTGCTTCTTGGCTTTACCACTGTTCCACTGGCTATTACATAACACAAAAATACCAACACTACTAAAATATTACACCCCTCCCTTGAAACACAATACAACACATTCATACATAAAATTACAAAGAACTAGAGGTGCTACAGAATGGCACAGACCTTCTCGTAGTATAGTAATCTAATTTCCTTGGTGTGGTCTGGATTTGAGGTTTTGCTCCATACTCTGGCCAGCTGCCATCTATCGTCGCACAAAGTACATTCTTTTAAACATTCCTCAACTTTTGCTTTCCTAGTACTATAGAGCGATTTTCCTAGGGATGAGCCAAAGTGACAGCTAGTGCTGGCAACATAACTGAAGGTTTTGTGGTCGTCGTGCCCTCGAGCCCAATAGACTCCCTTCCTGCATTTGTTCGTTTGCAATTGTCTAACTTGTAAATGGCTTCGACGCTTCCTTTCGTGACGTCCTCGTCCGACAAAAAATAGTGCGCCGCGAGAAATACTTGAAATTAGGAAATGCTGTGTTATGTGCTCTTCTGTGAAAACTCTTTTTTCCTTTATGTATTACATTGAATTTACTTTTTGTGTGATAAATATTATGTTTATTTTAAAACCAAGACTTGAATGCGAGATGCGTACCTATGCACTTGGTTCCTGTGCTGTTGTGTGGCGAGCTGTGATTGAGAGCTTTCTATTTACATTCGTGACAGTTATCTTTTACAGGTTGTCAGAGTATGTTAAGAGATTTTCCACATATATAATTAAATTTAATTATTTCCCGGACTCGCGTACGTGCATATACCTCAGCGAAACACTTACACTTCTGGATAGTGATGTCTTATCAGGAGCCATAACCAAACACTTTACGAAGGAGCTGAACAGCTGTCGCGGCGGAGGGATACGTCTCTGGAATAATGTGATGTTCACTTGTTTTCGCGAACTGTCACTTTGGCCCATCCTTAGGAAAATCGTTCTATACAACTAAAATATTACTTTAATAATATTAAAGAGTAAAAGCTCGTCCTAAATAGAAATTTCCATTGAAAAAAAGCGGGTTTTAAGAAAATGGCAATTAAGCATTACTGTAAATGCAAAATGTGAAGCCCTTTTTCACAAGAATCTATGGAGTTTTAGTATTGAACGTATTGAGAGGTATTTAAAAAACATTTGTGTAATTTTTGAAAAAAAATGAATATATCAAAATTAACTCTACGCCATATTAAACAACGCACATAGCAGTCTCTATTACAAAAAATTGAAAAAAATGTGAAGCCTTTCATTCACGCCCCACGTTGGGCTGCCAATATAATAAACCCCCTTGCTTTCATTCCCCGCGTTGGCTCCGACATAATAATCTCTCGTTCTACTGCCAATACAATAATTTTCTTTTATTTCTGCCACTGTAATATTTTCCTATTTTTATTTTTTTTAACACATCTGGACGCCTTGTCATTAACACACATACCCTTCCTTAAACCTACCTTAGTTTTGTACTTGCCCGTTAGCTAGCTAAATTTATACCACTTCTAAATTCTCTTAATATATCCTTAATATTAATACACAAAAAAGAGAACAAAATAACGACCATTCACACTGAAAATTACATAGTACAAACTTACATACAAAAATACATTCATCCACACCGAATGCGCATTCTGTCGTTTCAGATTGTTGACCCTCTTATTCTGGTTTTCGACAGATGCCTTTGAAGTTGCCAGATAAAAAAATATCCATGCATCACTTCCCTGATACCGGATGAACACTGAAACATGCAGCCATATCACGCGTCGCCGTCGACAATGGTACCGTCTCAGCTTCCATCAGTTCCCAGGACCACGAACTCACATGGTTCAGAAAAACACTACTTTTGCGATGAAACCCAACGTTTTCACTACATTTAAAGTTCCTGCGGCGAAGAGAGACTGTTTCGTTACGCGAACCAAAATAAAACAATCTGTTTGTATTACCTTTTACTGTCCGGAGCACGCTAAACTTCGTGTTATAAACACTGCGACAAAATGTCCGCGACCATCGTTCAAAAGTGCCATCGCGTAAAATTAATGTTCTGGTCGCTTTTACCCGTAAATTATTCGCCCTACTTACGAATCCATTCACCTGTTTGTTACAACCTTTTCGTCCGCATCAAAATATCTAAAATGTTTTCAAAGTCCACTTCCGAACAATAATTTTTAAAATGTTACATTACGCTAACGCGGAGCTAGCGTCTTCACCAAGCATACAACACCGCACTTTTTCTCGTCTCGCGAGTATTGTTGTCCACTATCCTATATAGATTTTTCTTGAACAAGCGCCGATCGCTCGCCCGTGACCACAAACAAGATTACAGAATGTTTCTTAATTTCCCGTTTATAAGCGTTTTTATGCCTCGCTGCCGGTTCTCAATATTGTCTATTGTTTCTCCGATAATTACAGCAATCTCTATTTTCCCTTTCGATGTCTAATTTTATTAAATCTCATGTTTTTTTTTTTCACACATATTTCTATTATACTTTTAATTTTAATTCATTTTCCCAAAATCGTGATTACTTTCGAAATTGTTCATAACTTTCGCCCTGTTGTTCTCTAAAGTTCCAGCTCGATTCCTTCAAGCGTTCTGTAATATTCATTAAAAAACATATTTGCCCTCAACTTTACCTTAACAACACTGGTCACCATGTTCACGCTTTTCAACTTGAAATGTACGATTACAATTATTTTCGAAATTTTGTGAATTAAATATTATGCTTTATTGAATGTGTATAAAATTTCTTTTTCCCCGCATTCGGTTAATTTAGAAAAAAGGTTTGCGCGCGGCGCTGCCGTCTTCTGTCTTTTTGAATATAAATCTTAACATTTTATTGAAAAGTCATTATTCTCTGGAACCCTAAATTATCGAAATATCGCAAATCATTACAACATATTACTTTATAATCGAGAAAGTAAATATTCATTCCATTTTCATACTCGTACTTCACATCACTCGTACTTCCACATAACACATTGTATTTATGGTCAAATCAACATGGATTCCTCCGCGATGCGGCCCACACAATCTAACATCATTTTGTGTTCCCGTTTCTGTCCCGTTCCCCACGTTTTAAAAAACAATGCTGTTGAAACAATTGAAACTGTTATGAAGCAGAAACGATTACACTTGGGATTTAAACTTTTCTATCGAATTTAATCCTTTAATGTCATCTGGCAAATTCATGTAAAAGAATGTACATGTATTCCATGTGAATATTTTGTAATGAGCTGTTGATACTGTCACCCGATGAATATGATTTCTGAAATATGTTCCCGCCCTTGAGCAAGTCGTTTTTGACAAAAACGACTGATTCGTAAATTAATAGACAAGGTAATGGTAAAATTCCGAGATTTATGAACAGAGGCTTATAAGAATCACGTGGGTGGGATTTGGTTATTATTCGTACAATTCTTTTTTGTCTAAACGTCTGAGAACATAGATGTATTTCCCCAGAATATTATGCCATGTCTCAGCCGGGAATGAACATTCGCGAAATATACACAACGAGCAGTATGAAGGCTGACTGAATTCGAAAGAATTCTGAATGCGTAGCATAATGAGCTTAATTTTGTGTTCACTTCATTTAAACGGATGTTCCATTTAAGGATTGACTGAATTGAGAGCCTTGACATCAGTCAATGGTACACCGTACATTATCAATGGAGCACAGAATTGTTTATTTGAAATGGGAAACCTGGATTAGAACAGTTTTCTTTTCATTTACTATTAATTTGTTATTTTGGAACCAATTTGAAACATCTGATATTGTACTATTTACGGTTTCTTTATTGCAAAGGAAGTTCCTATCAACCGCAATGAGAACTATTCTTCCGTTTCGAATCATCGAGGGCATATCGTTTACGTAAAGTAGAAACAGAATAGGGCCTAAAATCGATCCTTGAGGAAGTCCACGTGCAATGGGCAAAGAGTCGGAAAGGTGTGTACGTAATGTTCCATCATTCCAGTAAGGTATTTCCACTCTCTGAGATCGTTGTTTAAGGTACGAACATAACCAATATAGGGCAATAACACGGATTCCATATGAAGGTAATTTTGATAGTAAAATCTCATGATCAATGACATCAAAAGCTTTTGAGAGATCTAAAAATAATCCAATGGTCCAATGATGAAGCGACATCTATAAGAAAAAAAGATGGCTTTTCTGTAGATTTTGATTTTTTTCTAAATCCATGTCGGCAATCTGAAAGTGCATCGTATTTACTGAAAAAGGTTTCCATCCGTACGTAAAAATGTCTCTCTAATATTTTTTGAAAAACTGATAGAGAAATTGGACGATAATTTTTAATTTCATTTTTGATGCCTGTTCAAAACAGGCAAAACAGCAAAAGTTCAAAAACAGCTAAAATTAGGCCGATTTTCAAACGATCGGCCTAATTTTAGCTGTTTCGAAAATATCTGGAAACGTTACGACGCATAAAGATGCATTAAATATGTGAGTTAACGGGTGTATAATACCAGGTGCACAGGTCTTTGACAAATAATCCGTGAATTCATCTAAACCGGACGAATATTTATTTTTTAGTTTATCGATTATTTTGTGAATTGGAGTGCCTCTATTTACTGAGAATAAACATATTCGGAAACAGAAAACTTGAAGTTTACATAGAAATATTATGACTTATATATAATACCATTTCATAAAAAACACAAGAACTGAAAATTATTCTCGCGGGTATTCGCACAAGGTTAGCCTTCACTTATCGCGTTGCGTATAAGCATTAATTTGCGCTGACAGGAACAACTATTGCTGAGGCGTTTTGAAACTACGTAATGCATAAGCGATACGTGGGGGGACCTTGAAACCTTGGCACGAGAGGTGTGAGTCGGGTTCGGTTTGTGGCCTTCGATTCTTGTGGGTGACTTCATCGAATTGTATTAACGGAATATTGGATTAACGGAAAGAAAGCTTAGCTTGCCATAACAAACAGAAGAAAGCGTTCTTTAAAACATGAAATAATTTTGTTTTCCATTTATTCTTTCATTTCTGCTTTGAATTAGATGTCTAAAGGTTGTTTTATAATGATCACTATAATACACAGTCATATGCTTTTGACCAATTACAATAAAGTTTTCAAACCAAGCATTGAGACGTAATGAATCATATGTCATTGCGCCATTAAATGTTGTGTTTTGTAATTTCAGAAGTCACATTGCTTATGCGCGCGTTCGCTAAAGCGCGGGAACTCCGTTCGCCAAATGAAGCGTGTGAAGCAGACCTAATATCATTAAAGGGTAGAGCCGAATAAGGGGGTGAAAAGTGTTCTCAAACCAAATCGATAATCACGACACTCATAAAAAATAAAATAAAAAAGTCATAGATTCACAAACAGTCTGTTGCACAGATACAACGAAAAACGTGTTCTTCATGTTTCATTTTTATTTTATTTTTTTCTCAGTTTCTATTGCGTGTATCGGACTGAAAAACATTGGAGAGACGGGAAAAAATAGTTGAATTTTAAAATAGTTTTAGTAACCAATTCTGACGCCTAATTCAAATAGAAAAACAAAAAATTGAAATCGATTTTCGACATGATAACGTTGGGGTACTGTCTTAGTTTTCCCCCTAGAATGTGTCTTTATTATAACATTCTGTAACATATTTTTTCAGATTTTTAAACAAAGCGGACGATAGTAAAATATATTAAAACCAATTTTATCGGTTCAAAAATTTGAAATACGACCAAATGTGATAGGGTTTTACCAATATTTACGCCAATATTTAATACATTTTTACCAATATTTAAACATAGATTCAATCACGACATGTGAACTCGAAATCTCATGTGTTACATCATTTATTAACCAAACTCAATCGAACAATCGTGAAAAGAGTTAGGCTGTCGCGCAACTGACTTCAGCCAATGAACTTCAAACATCAGTTTGCGTCATAATATTAGCGTGAATTTTAAATGTCAAAATTATCACAGTTGCAAGTCATTGAAACAGAAACAGATTTCTTTCTCTTTTTATTTTCTTCAAATATTGCATCTTTTATTTTAATTACACTCTCATCCTGTGATTGTTTGTAGGTCACCGTTGAAAATTGTCATTTTACGCCACTTCCAAAATGTTTCTCAACACTTCTTGCTCTCCATGTAACATAGTAGCTAACGTCTGGTCTCGCTTTTCAACCGAAATGTGCCACGATTTTTAACCGTGTTGTGGTCACGTGCTTCGTGACGCAAACTGGCGCTGCGGAGACCGAGCAAAAATCGGTGCATCCGAGGAGCCCACCATCTCGTTCCACTATCGGTGAAAAGATATTATTGTGAACGTGCGAGCGGAAGTCGCAGCCTGGAATTCTGCTTGTAGCTGCGCTCATTTATTATTTGGCACACGCCCGTTACTTGGCAAAAATTGTTAAACCATCAGAAATTTTTAGTAGACTGTTTATACATACAGATACGCGTGATCCCAGTTATTGAAGAAGACTGTGACAATGATAAATTGCCTTTAATTGTCAATAATTAATAAATCTACAACTGAGTAATTTGATTTATATTATAAACTAATTATTAATATACCTAAAACGGAGTAATTTGATTTATATTAAAAACAATACATAAATCTAAAAACAAAAGGGGCCTGACGATTTAATTTCGATAATATAAATACATTCCACATAAACACAAACATTTGTTAGCAAAAAGTTGTAAATCAGACATGACAACAACAACAAAAACGACTTTCTACGAGAATCAATGCTTCTGAGGTCAAAACTGTAAAGGAATAATATTTTATTAACATTACAGGAACATGCTATTGTGTTACTCTTCACCTGAAATGCTGCTGAAACCCACTCACACAATCATTGAAATGTCATTAACAAAGGTATGGGAAGGGAATGGGAATGAAATAGGCGCGTGGACAGTGGCTTCTAGAAGGCAAATACACCTCTAGAAGGCAAATACAGCTCCTGCTGAATAGGCCTGGAATAAATCCGAGAATCCACTGGTTTGAGCAGTCGGTTTACAAAGTCGATTTCCCGAAATTCGACAAAACTCACTGATGTTGATCAGCGAACAAGCAAACTTACGACAACTAGCCGGGATCAAACCAGCAAGGACCAAAACGCCCATAACGATGGCTCATGCATTACTGGCGTTGCCTCTGCAGCGTTCTTGGCCGGAAGCACCTAGAGTATGATGGTTGCGGATTTTTGGCATTGGCTAAAAAGCTGAGCATGCACTGCCTGGAGGGCATGAGTAACAGCCGGCTGCTCTCATCAGTATATATATACTGATGTTGTGTGTGTATGTGTACACACATATACATACACACACATATATATGTGTGTGTGTGTGTGTGTGTGTGTGATTAGACGTCTGTGTCCGTGTGTGTAGACGGAAAGCACACTAATGCACCCACTGATAGAAACAAGTCTTTCTCTCCCGGGAGCGTTTCAGTATTTTTTATGGTATTCAAAGTCTTCGAAAAAATCTGATTTAAAATTATCAATCCATTTATTTTTGTCCCAATACGTTATTGTTACACTATTCCGTTCCTTTGGTTCGGACCTTTAGTTGACCCTCTGCATTTCGGCAGATTTCTTTGGTACTGACAACAAGCAAATGGTGAATTGTTACCAAATGCACAATCTCTCAGATATATTAAAGAATTTCATGACCGATAAGACACCTCACTGAAAATATTCTCGAATTTATTTATTTACTATTATTTTATTTACTATTTATTTATTTATTTATTTATTTATTAATTTAACAAAAAAACAGGTAAATCTACGGAATTGTGGAAAGAAGTTCAATATGTTCATAGTTTCCTGAGCTCTGTTCTAATCTCTGTTCTAACTCATTTGCAAAGGCAAATGGGCAAAAAGGCAAAGGCAAATGGTCGTTGCGAAGCGGCGAGTCGAAGGCAGGGGTTTGCACACTATTGTTACGTGAGCTGGGGGAAGCTTGGGTGACCGGCAAATCGAACCTATAGAACTTTCTTTCTAATGGCATTGCTGGTAGATGCATGTAATCTAATTAGTTGTATGCTTCATAGGAAGAAGTGTGTGATATTGGCTTCTTTCCGTTTCGAACGAAGCATGCGTGGGCCGCCGGTTTTGCACCACGATAACCTAGGTCGGCGGAAGCTGACGTATCTCGTAAACGATTTTTTCAGCGCCTGCCATCGCCATGGAAACGTAGAATCGACGCTCATCTGTCAATACCAAAGTTCCATCTCCCGCAATGTAGTTGCTATTCGGCCTCAAGACGCGCATACAATAGCAAACAAAAAAATCTGTGAGATTGGATCTCGTTTACCCATTGTTTCTGCTTGCGGCGTCAGTTGCAACAAACAGGTTTTCTAGCTGCTCTTCTAACGGTCACTTCTGGAGGAAATAGTGCTGAGCAAATTTATTATGTTTGCATTTCAACCATCAGGAGCTTAGAACACATGCAACTTGAATTTATGCTGAGCAATATTACACAAAACGTTAAACTAATAAAATGCTAATGAATTAAAAACGAACATTCGCAGATTAAAAAATGCACTTTTCTTTTATTTCGTTGCACTTGAATTTTTTATTTATCTGATATCTTCGAACAGTGATATACACGTGCCTGCTATGAAACTTTCTTTCGATATGGTCTAATTCCAGTACAGTCTCTGAAATGTTGTTCTATAAAACCTAATCGCTTATTCATATGAAAATAAGGCTGATTTAATTAACATTTAGAAACCTGTTCAATTCAGCATATTTCCACTGGCTTGTTTAGTACATTTAGAAAAAATAATTCACCTACATGTGTAATGGTGAATGGATGTTTTTAAAAATAAGTTGGATGTATTGCAATGGGAATAAAACCTGTGAAGTCAAACTTAAAACTCGAGTGATTTTGTGAAGGATTTTTTAAAATCTGTTTAATTAGAAGAGATATATTCAGTGTAACTGAAAGTGTTACGGAGCCCAAAAAGGTTGTGAAAGAGAGATCTAAACATTGTCATTTCGTTTTCAAAAGATATACAGGTGGCCTGGAAACCTGATAAATTTCTTCTCTTGCGTCGCCAGATCCCGGAATAAGCGGGAGAGGTGAAGACTCTCAGCTCCCTAATAGTAATTAAAGTTATGAGACTAATATGCATCCATTAATTGACCTGATTCAAAACTTGTAGACGATGGCCGTAGTTTATAATTATCTGATTATCTGAATATGTTATTTAAGTTATAGACCGTCCGTCGTTGAACGCTTCTCCTAATCCTGTAGTTATAATAATGACATAGCTCTATCAAATAGAGCAAAACACAGCCTCTCTCACCGGGAGCATCCCTTAAGAAATATTACAGTGCGCCATCAATAAAAAAGAGACGAAAGAAATAATTTTATGCATCAATATTTTTTTAAGACGATGTACGTGTACGCAATTCACAGAAAATATATTTCGTATTTTTAAGATTTTTCTTTATAAGAAAAATCAATTACACACATCCGAAATAAAATAACGGACTTCATAGGTAATAACCTCGGCTATTGCATCTGTTTACAATCTTCAACCTTTTTTTGTCCGTTATTTGCTCTGTATCGGTCTAATGACGATGGTAATTATATCGCACGACTACATCATACGAAAAACGCATGCAAATAAAAAATATTGCTTTTGAAGGAGCACTCCCGCGCCATCTTTTTCAACAACTCATATTTTGATCGTTCTTACGAACGCCGGCCGCTAGGAGAGCTTTTCCATTCCCGTGTTTGGCCGCATCTTGTCGATCTAACAGTTGAGTATCACGAAACGAAAATAAAAAGCGAAGACGCTCGTGTCGTGGAGGGGGGGGACGACCTGTGACCGGGCCGCGTGAGGCGAGCGACGCGGGCGATAAGCGTGCCAGCCGGCGGGAGGGCGCAGGCCGCGCGCGCGCGATGCACAGTGCACCCGCAACCAAGCACAACGCGCACACTTCGCGTTCATTTATATGACGGTTCTGTTTCATGACTGAAATTATTAATAACATCTATCTAAACCCCTGCGATTTCATCGCACAAAAGGGCTGTAGGAATATTACAATAGAAAAGTACAACACGTGCACTAAAAGGAAATGGAAAACTTGACAATATTGTTTCATAGCGTTCAGTATTCTCCAAGACTAATGAATTGAATGTGGGAGGTTTACAAATTCTGAAATAAATAGTCACTATTCACAGTAAACATAAGTGTTAAATACGTTTCGGGAAAAGTAATGTGTTTTATATTTATCAATATCTGTGAATGTATGATGCAGTAGGGAATACTACTATCCCCCTTAAGTTAAATTCACATAATAATTATGTGATTATAATTATAAATACTGAAAATATTTTGTAACGGGCCAGATGTGTTAAATTGTTGCTGAATGTTATAGATACAAGACTATTGCAATCGAAATTTACAGCACTATTTTTGTCCCGACCGGTTCTCGAACTCGGGGTCTCATCATGGAAAGTAAGCCCGCTGACCACGAGCCACACGATGGGCTGCCAGTCAACGTGTGGTGGGAACTTTCATGGCATTTGCTCCTGATTGGTAGGCAGCTCGTCATGCTTGGTTGTGTGACGGGTACATGATATCTCTCGTCTGCAATTAGTATCGTATTTAATCTATCATTACACTGCATCTGTTTACAATCTTCAACCCTGTTGAAGATTCGACACTGTTGTGTCGAATTAAAGCTACCAATCACAGGAACGAAAAGCAATCTTTACGGCCTGCTTCCGTTAAGGCTTTTTCGTAATACTGTCACGTTAATATATCTGCGTAACGCAATCCAACAGAGGAATGAGAAGGTAATCTTAATGGCCGCTGGCCAATAAGGAATTGGCAGCCGCGGGCCGTTAAGGAACCAAATAATATTCAAACTATTAAACGTCGGAAACACATGACAACATAAGTAATACACCCAGAAACATAACACACACAAAAGTAATGATTAACAGGTTAATTTAATTATTATTTTTTAACTTACAATTTCTTTTAGAAATAAATATTAATACAGTATTGAATGAACAGTTTGAATTATTTCTAATTTCCAGACCTTTATACAAAGTGGAAGAAGCCGACATCGACGTACTTGAATCGGTTGACGTTGATCCAACCTCGTCGGTGCTGAATATGTTTCGAAATTTTAATTCTTTTCAATACCGATTCTTTAATATATTTTTCAGTTACTGATGAGGACTACCCAACCTCAAGTTATTTTAACGAGAGAAGATCGCTACTGATTTCGATTAGCATTGTGGCCGATATTCATCGAAAACAATGCCTTATGTAGAGCTCAGGAATAATTTTAAAAATTCCGTTGTATACTTTGCAGTATCTCCTACTGTGCAAACATACAACTTATTTAGTGCATTTTACATTTCTACAACCTTAAAACAAGCGTCTTGTTTGACACAAGTTCGTCTTGTCGGAATGCTCCCAAAATACCAAATATTACAATAACTTTTTTAAATAGCCAAAACTAACCAATTCAGTAAAAAAATTTCCAGTAAAAATTTTCTAATATGTTCTTCCGATAAAATGTTTGGGAAAATAGCCCTCATATTTGCGTCTCAAAAATAGGTATAGTTTTCCGAATCTGTGAGATGAATTCAAATGTCACTTACTAAATAAAGTTTCTTAATTGCAACATAAAAATAGAAAATGTGGAATACTAAGCTTGATATGTCAATATTTTCGTTAACTAGTTAACATTTTTCAAGTTAGAGAATTTTGTCCACAACGATGTGGCAACGTTCGTCTCTGATCTTTCTTTGGCATACGCCAGCGTAACTGATAAAACATTTACTTTGTCCTTACATTGACGCCAGTGTTGAAAATCTTGGTTTTCTTTCTCCTACCATATGTTGTTTTCCACGGATAACCAGTCGAAACTTGCACCACTTGCAATTCCCAAAACATCGTCTAGAATATCCTCCATCTTAAAGTGTGGAATATACACATTTTAACAAAAATAGAAACGATTTGTAATGGAAGATGGCAACATATTAACACTCTTACGTATTGAAAGTAAATGTATTTCTTATTTATACTGTTTTTCTTTTAAGAAGATGGTGTTACAAAAAGTATTTAACAACATACGATCAAGAACACAAATTATAAGAGATTGATTTGGTGTTTAGCGACCTAATGACATTAATAACTGTAATATACCTGGAATCAGAATAATTTCTGCTTTAACTATAAATACCAATGAAATCTCAAATCCACAGAATTTGAGTAGCATTCGCTTATCACCATTGCCGTTCAATATTCACTTTAACTGCTTATTTCAAAATAGATTTTTCCTGAACTAGCTCATGTACCACTTGAATTGCCTTTGCGTGCCTTTACTGGAACGCGTACCACCGTTTGGGATCACTTGATTTAGACATTTAAATTTATGTCGATAGCTATTTTAAAGTAGTGGATCCGTGCGCCTGTGACGGCTGCCATGCGCAGTGGGCCCACAGTTTACAAGAGACCTCTAGGAAATCGAACACTCGGAATGAGTGAGTGTGTTTTGATTCCGGCCGTGTCAACTCCTGAGATTATTAGCCTCGTAAGTATAGTCCTTGTTATATCCCGGGAGGTGGTGGTGTTCCTCCTCACTGGAGTATAACATTCGGCGCCGACTTCGGCTTGCGGGGATTGCGTAGGTGGTGCTCGCGGCTTGCGGATTTCTCCGCCAGCACCCCCCCCCCACGGATCTAAATGTAAGCTCCCAACTGATCTGTCAACATCAGCAGAAGTCTATTGCCTGTGTGTGTGCGTGTGATTGATTGAATGATTTTTTCGTGTTTCCGGGCGCGTCAACTGCTTTCGTCATTAGTCTCGTAAGTGTAGTGCATGCTTGTTCTTGGGAGATGGCGGTGATCTTCCCCCGCTGGATGGGGAGATCCGGCGACGACCTACCGTCAGCTAGTGGGGTTTCCCCCTAACCAGGATTCTCCCACCAGCGAGGCACCGCCCAGCCGGGACAAGCTCTAAGCTCCCGACCGGTCTCCCGGAATATGTGGTAGTGTAGTGCATGTTAGTGTAAGTGTGTGTAAGGGGAGAGGATAGGACAAGGAAGAGGAAGGACAGATCGCGCGCGGTCCGTGGCCCGTTTGTTAGGGCACTGCTCCGGCATTCGCCTGGTGTTGATCGGAGAAACCACGGAAAACTACCGATCACAGCAGCCGGTCGCTAGAATTCTCCTCCACGCAGCGACTGAATTCGACCTAGCTGAAAAGCTAGTGTCGAAAATCCTGCCGCCGTGGGGAGTGGGAACCTAGGACCTCCCGGTCAGAGGCGCTGCAGTGACATTTGATTCACTGAGCTACCGCTCTCGGTGTGTGTGCGTGGGGGGGGGGGCGCCAGGGGAGGAAAGAGGACAAAGATGAGGAAAGACCGGGAGTGCTCGGTAGTTCGTTTGTCGTTTGTTAGAGTCCTGTTGCGACATTCACATGATATTGATCGGAGAAACCCCAGAAAACTACCCATCAGAGAAGGCGGTCGAAGAATTTCTCGCCCAGTCAGTGATTGAATTCGACCCAATGCAAATGGTGTCGCAAATCCCACATTATCGAGAATCGAATCCTGAACCTCACGATCGGCGATGCTGCTGAAGCAATGGAAATTCCGAGTTGCTTCAAAATTTCCTTCGAAAAATTCAAAGCATAAAATTAGTGAAAAGTTTAGTTTCGGAATTCTACCGGAACGTTTAAAAAATGTTGGGAAAAATGTTCTCTTGTTAGAAGGCATTGACAAGTAAAACACAAGCTGCACGATAACGTGCATGCGACAGTGAGCGGCGTTAACAGACCTTGAGAGGATACTGAAGCAATAGGCTGTTTTACATTCCTATTTCAAAATATTACGAAAGGAAACAAAGAAACGTGATTTTTAGAACTGAATCTAATAAATAACAAAATGCAGGATATCCATTGTTTCATATTTTTTAAACATTGGCCTTGACATTATTGCGAGGCTTATGATTCACATCACAATGTTTTCGGCTGCGTATTAATGAGCACAGAAAACTGAAAGAAAATCTGCTCCTTCTTTGTTTTCTTTTTGAAGTGTCAGGCGACCTGTGGTGAAGTGATCAGTCGCTCTTCTTCCATTCCTAGGAATCGGATTTCAATTTCCGGTAGAACTTTGTGAAATTTCTAGCAAACAAGAGGATACTTAGCAGTTTTCCCTGCTTTCTCTTCCTCTTTTCCTTGAATTAAAGCGAAACTTCCTTTCAAATCATAACATCGTCCATCCGACTGGATGAACGATGTCATGATTTCTTGATGTCGTGTGTTGAAACCATTCATACCATGACCGAAAAGGCAACGAACTGAACATCACAATACAATATTTTCAAAAAACAGTGTTCTTGTTGAATGCCACCAGTAAAACTTTCACTTGTTCTTTTACTTTGAAGAAAGTAAATTAGTAGTAAATTGTTTAAACAGTTCGGAGGATTCTATTCATGTGGTGACTCTTAAACGAAAAGTCTCCTACATCAAAGCACTCTTACCCAGAGATCTCTAACTTTTCGGGCCATCAACCAATTTTCGGTTTAGGAAATGTATGATTTTCCTGTAATAAAAAAAGGGAGTATATAGTATACATGCGGAGTCACAGTAAAAATATCATTACATTTCGATGAAAACTTCAACAAGTTGGAATATTACAAACATTTAATGTAAGTTTTAATAGTAAATAAAGATTTCAATTCCCAAACACGTCAGCGCAACTTTCTGTTTATTAAGACAATATTTAATAGCAAATTTTCGTCATTAGGCGCCACAAGTAGCAAAGTCGCATTCGTAGATCTTGAAGATTGTCGTTGTTTTTGACTCACATCTCAGAAGCCAGCTCATGTGTTAGAGATTCAAGTAATATAGCCTTGTTGGTGGGTTGTCGGTGAGGATTAAAAATATAATTAAACATTTTTTAAACTAGTTTCTTGGTGGATTCACAACTATGGCTTTTTTGGTAATAAAACTAATAAGATCAAAAAATTAAAAATGACGCTCAAAAACAGAAAATGCGAAATGGCAAGTCGCATGCGCCAGTTGAAAAATACAAAAGCTCTATGCGAAACAAAGTACATGTGTAGTGTGTTTTGGAAGCGACCGTTGTCATGTACTTCGTCATGTCTTTAATATGAAAAATATGATCGAGAAAGAATAAAAATAAGAAGAAATAGATTATTATCTATTTCTTCTTATTTTTATTCTTCTGTCATATTTGTCATGTTGAAGACCGACGTCAGAGACCCGAAAGTATTAATAAATAAAGTTAGCCTATATTTGAGTTATTTAATATTTTCTAATTGTGGGTCTGAACCACTGTATGGCAGCGTTGGCGATGGAGGGGTTGGGGAGAAGAGGGGGAGGGGCAGCGGAGGGCGGGGGGAGAATTGCGCAGCGGGAAAAGCGCCAAGGTCCCGCCGCCTCCGCCGCCGCCTCCGTCACGTGCAGAGTGATTGCGGTGGTTTCCACTCCGCGTGCAGACACTTTCGCCCGTTACCGGCGGATCAACGCAAAGCTGCAACGCGAATACTTGCTACACGCTCAGTGCGCAGCCTCCGAGCCCTCACAATCCGAACACTACAGGACACAGGATAAGTAGAAAGGCGGTATGACCCCCCTCCATTAAGTGCATATTTGCGCGCGAGTTTCAAATTTTTTCATCATTACCCTTGTTTGGGGCGACTGAAGCAGAGAGAAAAAGATAAAATGAGAAACCATTAGCTGTATATAGATAACGTTTTGATACATGTTTTCTATATCATTTTTCTTTAGCAATAGAGATTTCAAATTCAGTTAATAATATGACCTTTCAGTCTTCGACATTTACCCTAAATTGCCGATTTAGAAACAGTACGGCCTTGCTAACATATTGCCCTTACATTTCTTTCTTAGGAGTGAAACTTTAGGAACTTGAACACTGAATTTGAACTTCGAACAATGAGTTTGTGCGAGCACTTATAGACCGCAAAGCTGTTAACCATTTTATATCAAGTACATTTTCATACATTGATATACTGTATCGAACTGTATCAAAAATAACGTATTATTATTCGAAATACCTATCTTTCTCCTATCACAACCACAAGGATGACAACTAGTACCCACGTTTCCACTACAATGAAGATCTTCAAATAATTCCACAACAGTAACGCTCTCAGTGAGTCTAGTTTATTTCTATTCCAACGTATCTGGCTGCCTCCGACACATAATTTTGGTTTTGTACTTCATTTTCTTGTAAGCGATAAATAAATACGTATCTATTACCATAGTAACAAACCATCTGACAAACCGTTAAATAATGATGAAGTTGCAATAAGATACCAAAGAAAAACAGAATGCTCTCTCAGCCACCTCTTTTACATGGGTGATATAAAACTAGTATATGCTCCTTCAAAAGAGAACCTCTAAAGTCTTCCAGAAACTGTTGAAATATTCTCAAATGATATTCACATGGAACTGGGATTTGATAAATGTCGCACTCTGCATATTGAAAAAGCTAAAATTAATATAAGAGAATTTAATGAATTAGAAATATCCAATCCAGAAGACAGTGAACTTTTCAAGTATCTGGGAGTAATGCAAGCTGTGGGATACAAAGATTCTCCTGTTAAAAATTCTCTTCAGATGGAATCCAAAAATCGCCTACATCAGCTGATCAAACGCCATCTCACAGTCACCTTATAAAAGTAATAAATACCTACGCAATCTCTGTTCTTATGTATAGTTTCGGTATTACTAAATGGTCCTCAATTGACTTCCAAAATCTTCAAAGACTAATTCGTACAACAATGACACACGATTACATAGCTTTCTCTCCATAAGAAGTAAGTGCGAGAAAATAACAACCCGAGTATCGTACTCGCAGACTAGCTGGGGGAAAAACTATGTCCATAGAAGAGGCATACATGTGCTAAGAACTTCAGCATACCGCAGACATGAAACATCAATAAGTTAAGACCTCCTTGTTAGAAGCGACAAGCCCGAAACCTTCTCAAAACCAAACTTACTTGTGGATATCTCGCTCAGGCTTGAAACACGCGGGTAGTACCAGTTACGAGCTGGTAGGTACACTGCTAAAATAGTGGTCGCTGGACGCAAGCAGAGCTGGATAATCTAGTTCGGCAAACTAGAAAACTAGCGAGTTTATCGTGCTCTCCACTTGCGCATGCAATGTCACATACTACCTCTTCCGTAGAACAGGAGGCCGAGGGCTTCAACAGGTAAAAGAAACGGTTCAAATAGAGAAGCAAGCTCTCGAAGAATACATCAAAGTTCAAAGGGGACATTTTCGACAGTAGTCGGACAGCTAGGTAGAACTAATCCGCAGTCTGGAGGAGAATTCTAGCGGCAAATTGCCCTGATTGGGAGTTTCCTGTCGTTTCTCCGATCAACACGAAGCGAATTTTGAAGTACTACCTTAACAATCCGGCCACGGACCACGCGCGATCTCTCCTTCCCCTTCCTTGTCCTATCATCCCTCTTACACTTACACTTACGTGCACTACGTTACTACAAATGCTTGGAGACCGGTCGAAAGCTTAGAGCATGCCCCGGCTGGGGCGGTGTCCTGCTGATGGGAGATACCTCATTAGGGTAACCCTAATGATGCTAGCAGACGGGCTGGTCGGCACTGGATCTCACTATCCAGCGGGAGAAGTTCATCGCCTCCTTCTGAGAAAACACGTGCACTTCACTCACAGGACTAATGACTTTAGCAGTTGACTCGTTCGGAATTACTAATCAATCAAAGGGAATATGGCTCGTCGGAGAAAGTAAGAAGGGTATAATGAAGCCAGGAAGCGCCTGTTTCATCTAAAGAGAGAAGAAACAACAGGATCGCCACACTAGACAGTATGTCAAGCCTTTACACGAACAACATTTCCGGAACATGGCAGGAAAAGCTGACGGAACTCTCACCTGAGGTTGGCTGCGAATTTCTTAAGAAAACGCCCGATACGACGTAGGACAACCACAAACTAAGACGAATTAAGCAAAAGTAGTTAAAACCACAGAGGGCGGCAATTGCAACCTCTGTACATAAAAAGACAAGGCACCTTTTATTGCCCGCGCTGGCGCACTCCGTGCGCCTATCGCATTCTTTTGCCTCCTGACGACAATACTGGCGTCATACAACATTACCTCCTCCGCTACTCCGTCATATTGCAACACCTATCTTCTCAGTTTCTTTAACAATTTGAATTCGTGTTTGAACTGCTCCGTTGCAAGTCGTGGTAGTAAGCTAGCTGAATTCTTTCTACAACGTTTTCAGCGCACTATGTGCACCGCGCGAGTAATAATGTAAACACATGCAAGATTTCTTCTCAATGTAGACGGGGTATAAATAAATTATTATATATGATGACTGAAAATATGGATAAAATATATTGAGTAAAATATTATTACCGTATTTTGTAATATTTTTTTCTTATTTACATTAACATAACACTAAAATATAATCTGAAAATAACAGTGTAAAATGAACCTGGATTATGAATTGCATATTCTACATTACAATATACATGATTTAAGTTAAAGAATACTCTGAAAACTCTGACTCGTTTTCTTCAGTTTTTTGTCGTATCTATACCACGTGAAAGCGGGAATAATTCCCAAACAGATGGACAACAGAAAACTCGCGAAATTCATTCATCCTTGTCCTTTCGTCTCTGCATATAAGCACGCACCCCCTAAACACATACACACAGACCTTACCCTGGTTGGGGTAGTAACCTCTGGGGCCACGGGAGAGACCTTGAGGAGGAAAGCCCGTAAAGTGTATGCGGCGCGCGCCGGATCTCACATTTCAGCAGGGGAGGAACACCGCATCTCCCACAGTTCGCAAATAAATGAAGTTATTTCAAGTAGTTAATTATCTATATACATTAGAACTTTCATTTGAAACCAGAAAAGTATTGCTTCTATCGTATTGCTCCAAACAGCAGTAGTGTGTTTTACTTTGTTTCTTATGTTGACCAGGCATCTAAAAAACCAATTTCATGGTAATCGTCACGTGGTCGGATTAATGAGGTTTCATTGCATTACTAATAAGAATATCAATAATAATAACAATAAGAATTAAAATTGTTAAAATTATTTCAATGGTCAATCAAAAAAAGTTTCAGGTTTGTTACAACAGAATATTAATCAATTATCATTTAGTGTTATTCATCAGAAGGGGTCGTATCCTGATGATATTACATCTTTTCATTGATGCATTCTAGACATGGCTAACTTGTAAATGAATGTTTATAACGACATATAGGTGATAGAAATGTGCAGTTATTGGGTCATTTTTGTGCTTTTTTGCCATTTTTTCAATTTTCTGATTACGTTTTAGAACCTTACGTCATTTTTGTCATTTCTACGTATTTTGTTTTCTTTTCGTGGATTTTGTTAGTAAATGTTTCATAAATTTACAATAACGCACTAAAACACTTTTTGTATTGCATCACCAGTTCATGATAAAATTACCTACTGCAGCGGACTCTATTTTTCGAACTCTCCAAATTACAAGGACCTTCGGTAACTTCTTCCACCATTTAATATTGACTGTTCGAAGATCTGCGCTAAGGATTGCATTTCCTCTTTAAATAGAGAATGTATATTAAACATAAAATTTATATACATAAATTTTATTAAAAATTGTACAATTATGTTATTAAATTATTATTCATTGTTATTTATTATATATTAATTGACTAATTAATTAATATTAATATATATTAATTTATACTTTTGAACCATTTCTTGGTGATTTTATAGACTAGTTATTAAATATTCCCGTACACGGTACCTTCGTAAATATATTTACCTGTAGCGAAGCACTATCTTCTAGATTTCGACCAATCACTGCATACCTACAGCTTTCAAATTACTAGAGCAGCCGTGCACGAGCGCACCTCCTCGCTTGCACAAATGCAACAGTGCTGACCTTGAAACCGCGTTACGTAGGAGTGGGGAACAGTGGTCCACTATCTTGGTTTATGGTGCAGACGCTCAAAAAACTGTGCCCCAGAAGTGAAACAATTATTACAATTAGTATGTTTTGTGGGTCAACCCAATGTATAAACTAAGATGTAAACTCAAGAACTCGAGGGAAACACCAAAAGCAATGAAACAATTTCCATATTGATAAAAACTGCAAATATTTGATTGAGCTGTTCTGCCTATTCTCGTACTGCCAGTACAGACTGATTTCTGAAACTCTGTGCGTCACTACTCAAGTCGCAAATGACGTCATGTGGTAGTAAGGCTTCAAGGATGTTCGCCATTAAATATTTTCTGTTTACCTGTTTATGAAACAGCAACTTTTTTCATATTCTCAGGATGTAAAGAACTATCATAAATATATATGTAGGACATTCCAGTATACGGAAGACTATTTTTTGAAAATATTTAATGTGGTACAGTGTTATATGGCAGTATTTTATTTGTCCTTGAGCAGTGTATGTGCTTGAGCAGTGTACTTAATGGAAAACCATTTGGTGTGCTTTTTCAGCAAGCATTTTTGCTGCTATAGAATTGTGGATGGAATCTTGAATTTTCCTCGAAAGAAGCTTGAGAATCGCACTCACAATGAAGGTACTCGGTCAAAGGAAGTGAGTTGGTTTGGCGAAACCACTCACTCAGCGTGCAACGGCTGCGTTCTGCCTCAACACTCTTCAAATTCCGCCAGAGAATATTCTCGATAGTTGCCTAGTATTTATTGACTATTTATTGGGGTTTAGGGGCCCTTAAACTGTTGAGGTCAGTGAGCGACCATGAGTGTGGGTCAAATGAATATACGACAGCGAGGTGAATGAGGTGATTTATAGAATGAGAGGGCTTGGGAAGAGGAGAATCTCGAGAAGAAGAAATGGAGAGCTCGATTTGCCCACCTTAAATACCACATGGGAACCTGGGGCGGGGCCACATGGGAACATGGGAACCTGGAACCTGGGGGTCGAACCTGTGGCGATGGGTCGACGGAAACGCGCTAACCACGAGCCACGAGTCCCGCTAGTTGCCAAATATACATTAAAGGGGTTAGTGAGCATTCAACAATGTGACAGAAAATGATTCTGTGGGTTGGTGTAGGACGGAATAAAGCGCGTACGCGTAGTCATCATCACCATCATCATCATTAGAGATAGGATTTTTATGCAATAACATATTTTTTGTCTTTCTTCTTAGCGATCTCAAATTTGTAATCTTGGCGAATTTTCGCCGTCCTAACACATACAATATTTTCGTTACATATTTTGTACTGTATTACATATTTTTTTCGTACAAAATGACATTTTTCCCCATTCTACATTCCTCCAAGAGTTTTACTCCGTTTTTTCACCCGATTTTTTCGTGACCTTCTCTCCTTAAAAATGTATTCGCTTTCCGCGCATGTTTGCACATTTCGGTGTTTTTTTTCTACTTTTAAGAAATACATACATTACGCAGATTACGTAGAAATGCATGCATTACGCATGCGTGACGTAGTTTCTTTGGAGAAATGCATGGTATTTAGACCGTGAGCGGTGGCTCAGTGCATCAACTGATGTCATTCCAGTGCCTCTGAACGGAAGGTCCTAGGTCGGAGGGAGGGAGGTTCGAGTCCCGACGGCAGCAAGATTTTCGACCCTGGTTTTTCAACTAGGTTGAATTTAGTGACTGTCTGGAGAAGAATTCTAAAAGCCGCCTGCCCTGAACGGTAGTTTTCCTTGGTATCTCCGATCAACACCAGGCGAAGGCCGGAGCAGTTCCGTAACAAACGGGCCACGGGCCGCGCGCGATCTTTTCTCCTTCTTCCTTGCCCTGACCTCACCATACACACACACACACACACACACACTTACACTAACATGCACTACACTGCCACATGTGCCGGGAGCCTGTTCGGGGGCTCGAAACTTGTCCGGTTGGGGCAGGGCCCCACTGGTGAGAGATACTCGCGTTTACAATCTAGAATATTTGCAACTTAACTTCTTGTCACTGAGAAGCACTGTACCTATGATAAGAGTACTCACATTAACCACTAGAAGACGCAGAAAATTGTCACCGCTTCAGAAATTATTCCTTTCAACGCACTGACCAATCACAAATTTCTTCGACAAGCTCTTACAAATTGCGATGAAGAAACAAATTCTCTACCATTTTGCCTGTGACATGTGAGGAGAAAGGTTGCACTGAAAAATTGCCGACTGTGGAGGAAAGTGACGGATAACGTCTTGTAAAAAGCTCATTGGAGGTATTTAATTTACAATTCACTGAACGGAAATATTTAATATAAATGAAGTACAAGATTTGTATAGTATATGTGCTGTAATGATCTATAATCCCTCGGAACAGTTTTGGATTTAAAGTGTATAAAATTGGCAGGAAAATATCAAGATTTAGATTTGAGAAGACAAACGACGGCGACATCGCGCATAAATATTTTTATTAAATTAAACAAATGCGTGATAGACAATGGAAATAGACATTTAACACTCAATTATACATAATTTTCGGAACTAGTGGAAGGTGGAATTATGAAAATCGAGTCAGAGGTTCAGGAGATTTGGACAGAATTGGATTTTTGGTGATTAAACTAGAATACGAGAACCAGTGTTGCGATTGCAAAGCTTAAGGCAAAAGAGTAATTTTATTAAATATCAAGAAAACGCGTGAAGGCATCAAGATGAGACTTTCAGACATGATAGGGCAAAATTTATGGAAAATTATGGGAACACTCGCAGTTTCGAGAAGTACCGAGGAGGCGCGTCAAAATTAAATTTAGTATTGTATAATTGAAATAAACACGGAACAAATGACGCATCGCGCTGACGTCACAGTTAACGTCACGATGCAAGAGGATAGAAATTAAAATTTAATGAAATGAGACTAAGAAAAAAAAAAATTAAAAACAAGAAAAATAGTGGGAAGCGATGACGAAGCATAATAACGCTGACGAGCACGAATTAAAGAAAAGTTTTATGTCATTTGTGGCTACGGGCGAGCGATCGGTGGATGTTCGCCAGAAGTAAATAAAAGATCCGGACAACAATGGGCATAAGAGAAGAAGGGTAGAAGCGCTGGGACTCAGATGTGCAGTGTTGTGGTCGGTCGGAGGCGAAGTTCGCGTAATGAATTTTTTAAAATAGAATAGCGCAACGAGCACATAACATTTTATTGCTGTTTCAACCGGACAAAGAGGTGATTTAACACTAATTTCGTGTGAGATGCAATCGCGATATTATTCGCGTAATTAATAACGTTCGTTCGTCGCGGAAGTTGACGAAATAAGACTAAATAATTTCCGCTAAGCGATTGGTGGAATTTCTCGGCAGCGCAACGCGGTGGAAAGGTGCGATTTTATAAAAACTGGGAGACGCCGACGACGGTGACGTACGCCGCGTGTCGCAGCATCAAGTCGACGAAAGGGAAGTGACAGATTAATGTTTATTTGTTTGTTTGTTTTGTTTGTTTTGAAAACAAAAAAAAGAAAAAATCCATGAAGAGTATTTGTCGAATATCAAGTTCTGTAGTAGCATAAGTAATTCAATAATTGATTTCGACAGAATGCGCATTCGGTGTGAATGATTTTTTTGTATTTGTTGTAAATTTATCAGAGTGAATGAGTAGTATTTTTCTTGTTGAAATGATTGAAGGGGTTGTCATTGTCAACAATAGTGACAATGACAACGCCTTCAATCATTTCAATTATGTAAATGTCAACTACACCTCACCACTGAATCAGTATTTTTCTTGTTTTGGTGTCATATTTGTTTGCTTATGTTATTGCATTGTTTATCCGCCATGGGGTGTTTTTGTGTGTGTCGCTAGAGGGGAGCAACCCCGTTTGTGTGCGTAATGTTTGGGATTAGCAAAAATAGTAATTACTGAAGAAAAAAGTAATAAATGATGATGAACATCTTCAGGTTCGTCAGTAAACCCGCAAAATGTGTTGTGTTTTAAGTAACTAGATGCCGACCTACGCCCGCGTGCCTAAGTACTTTGTTTCAAGCCCTGTATAGGGCAATCACAGTCTCACGCTCATCAAAGGAAGTAAAAAAAATTAGGAAGTTTTGTAAATTTAGCTAGCGGACGGGCATGAATAAAAGTTGAAGCCGAGTTAAAAGGAACACGTGAGTTAAAAAACGACGCGCCCAAGTGTATTCGAAAGTTTGTTAAATTGGCAGCCCAAGTCGAGTAAAGGAAGAAGAGTAAATAGGAGGTAGTAGTGGTAGTAGAAGAGCGAGATCGTTTCAGTTGGCGCCACCAGGTGGGCCTTTAAAGGAGTGTCATAATATTAAAATATTAGTTGATAAGTAGCAGGATAGGCGGAGGCATTACAGTGCCAAGAATAATCATGAAATTCCATGAAAAGTTTACCATGTAATTTCAAATGAATTACAGTGCACCATAGCATGCACTTGTAACTTTGGGCGAATTCGCGACTAATAAGTTACGTTTTTCCTCACAGTTTTTTTCCTGTTGCCTACTTTTCTTTCCTACGTAACGCTGATGCAGGGTGACTAATTTTTGTTCTGGGAAACGAAATATACGACGTGACCATACTGCTACGTAAGGCGACGGGGAACAAACTATAATTCTTCGCTGTGTCAACGACGTCTCGCCAGGAGACTCGGCTGCCTGCTCTTTGTTAGGGGGACATCTATCTTTCAGACAACTGCGAGCAGACTTAAAACGATCAGTGGTATCGTGAATTTCTGCTGTGAATTGCAATGCCGTTTTCCTTTGTTAGCGTATCTGGCGTAATTTTGCTAGAAGCTATATTTGCAAGCAAAGTGAACAGAATTCTAGTTACTATAGGTGCCGTGTATAGTCAGTACTACAGAAAGTGTAATTCATTCAACGACTGTTGTAACTGAAAACAGATGATTTAACATTTTAAAGTTATAGTAAATTTCACGCTACAGAATTCTTAGGAATTAACGAATTATTTCGAGGGCAAAGGAAGTATTAACTTAATGTTACATTTTTATTTCATCAAAGAATGCATTCTAGTTACTTATTCACTGGCGTAATTTTTGTGAAATTTCTTTGAAAAAGCTATTGGATTCATTTAAACTGAAACTTTTTTATTTAACTGGATTATAGAATTAATACAATTATAAATAAATTGAAGAAGTTATTTTAATTTACACAAGAGTTGTTACGTACTGTATATGAATTATTTGAGAGGACTATTTTCCAATCTTTTCTTTCTTTTGTATGTGGTACAATTTTGTACATAAGAGTATGTATGTATGTTCATCCTTATCAGATAGTGTTTTGTTTTCTTCATTACTGTGCTTAGAGTATAATCATTTTTGTTTTAAGTGCTAGTGTGTGAAGTAATCCAATTCAATTATTTCTGTCATTCTTTTCAAATTTTTGTAATTTTAAGAAAGAATATACTCTTCTTATTAATTTTTCAAAATTGCCGTGCCAATTGGCAAAATAACTCATCCTGTTTCCTATTTGCAAATGTTTATAATTACTCTAAGAAAGACGGCAACAACTTAAATTATTTCCACAATGTCAACAGTACATTGCCGGTATGACAGTATTTCACAACTTGTCAATCGTATGACACCAGGCATAAGTTTAATTTCTATAATTTTCCTCCTGCCATGTTCCTATTGGAAAGTGACATGAACGTCCGAGTAAAAGCGTATTTTCTACGAGTATTATACCGTCTTCCAACATACTAAAATTCAATAAAATACAAATTCGCATTAAAAATGTATTCTTAGATGACGGAAGAGTAATGCCTAAAGCTGTACTTTTTGTCACCAAACAGTATTTAAGCTTGGTTCATTAGTTTTGCCAACACAACGTTCCCGGAACTGACGACGTATTTTTCCGCCGTTTTCCTGCACCACGTGCGCGGGCACAAAGCGCCGCCCGCAATCAGAGCGGCGGCGACTGGAACGGAGAGCCCTCACAAAGGGCGCGCTGAATAGCGGCCGAAGCCCCGTGTGCGGGGGGGAGGGGGAGGGGCGGAGTCGCGCGGCGGGGAACGTGCGCGCAACGGCGGCCGGGCCCACGCGGGGGGGCAGCCCCGGGGGGGGGGTGGGTATTTGCCTCGTGCCAGGTCGGGGCGGGGGGGGAAGGATGCCGAGTGGAGGATAGATTGATTGACTGATTGATTACTAGTGATTCCGGGAGCGTCAACTGATAAAGCTATTAACCCCGTACGTGTAGTTCATGTTTTTGATCGGTTGGTGGCAGGGATCTTGCCCCGCTGGATGGCGAGATCGCCGAACTACTGTCGGCTAGCAGGGGTTTTACCCTACCAGGTATCTCCCACTAGCGGGGCATTGCCCCAGTCGGAACAAGCTCTAAGCTCCCGACTGGTCTCCTGGCATGTGTGATAGTGTCGTGCAAGTGTAAGTGTGTGTATAGGAAAGGATAGGACAAGGAATGTGAAGGAAAGATTGCGCACGTTCCGTTTTCTCTTTGGTAGAGTACTGCTCCGGCATTCGCCTGTTGTTGAACGGAGAAACCACGAAAAACTACCGATCAGAGCAACTGGCCGCTAGAATTCTCCCCCCGACAGCGACAGAACTCGACCTAGCTACCTGGCTGATGTCCAAAATCCTGTCACCGTCAGGACTCGAACCCTAGGACCTCCCGATCAGAGGCACGGCAGGGACATTAGTTGATGCCCTGAACCATGTCTCCCGGTAGGAGGATGGAGGATTGAGAGAAGTAGGGGTGAGGAGGGGGAGGAGAAGAGCGAGAAGGGGAGAGAGGAGGATGGACGAGGAGGGAGAGGAGAAGGGCGAGGAGAGAGAGAAGGATGGAGGAGGAGAGACAGAGGGAAATAGAAGATGGAGGAGGATGAAGGGGAGAGGAGTGGAAAATGGCCAGAGAGGAGGGGGGGAAAGGGGGAGAGGGGGGAGTTGAGGATGGGAAGGGGAGGGCAACAGGTGCGCATGAGAGATCGGTGCCAAACTCTACCGCCGCAGGACCACAACAAACACAGGCCTGGCCAAACAGTCCGGCCTGCCTGTTTGGCCCGCCCCTCGACGCGACCTCGTCGCCCTTTCGCGTTTTGGCAGCCCTTATCCGTCCTCACTCTTTACGCCGCCGTTGGCGGCCCCGTCTAACGGTGCTGTACGCCCTTTAGAACTTCATACCAAGTCTTCACACGATTCTTTTTTAATGCCAACTGTTCAGCCTAAAGACTTTACATGTGAATGTTTAAGTATCATAACATAATATAATTTTTGTCATTTTGTCAATGTTGATCGTTTTCTAAGGTCCAGTCTTTAGAGATACAGTTGGGATGACTATTTCTCTTTAATTTCTTTTCGTTGGACGGAGAGGAAATGTGGGTTGTAGCTAAATATTGCCGTTAGGGTACCTGCTTTGTGTGGGAAGTCCAGAAGCATTTCGAAGAAGTTCTATGCCGCACGCACGGTCGATCGAGAAAAATAACTCATTCTCGGACAATCTTTCAATAATTTTATTTAGTTCCATGGCGGTTCTTTTTGTGTATTGTACTTACGATGTAAAAATAAAGAATTGCAACTCAGACAGAAATCGGAGTTTTTTCGACAGAAAAACGAGCATTGTTAGTGTTGGAAACCAAATTCAGAACCATTCATAATTAAAAGTCAATCAATTTTCTCACGCCCTACCGGCACTTAATATCCAATCATTTTAGAAGCTAGACAAGTGCATTGCACTCGTTTTAGTGTTATTATATTCATCGTTTTCTGCTGGTGAAGTTTTTAAATACATCGCCAAGATAACGTCACTATTAAAAACTAGAAAATAAGAAGATATTCATGTCAGTTTGGGGTTCGAGAATATTTAAACTATACTTACTTCATTTCCATTGTTTCTGATTACCTAATTAGTAAATATCTTTATACTCCTATTATATTCACTTACATGAATGGTTTCCGTAAAGACATTCGGCAATGGCATCATTAATGATCAATTAAAGATTGCTGAAATTGAAATGCGTTAAAAGAGGATAATCTTGAAAAGCTGTACTTAATTTATTTCGTTTTGTATTGGAACATTGCATTTCTAGAATTTTATTGTATCTAATATTTATGTACGTAAGCTGCCTATTTAGATATATTTAGATATTTATTTAGTCAAAAAACAGTAAAAACTGTATGTGACGTAAAGGGGAGAAAAACATCAGTGCAACGCTTTCGTTTCAGAATCCCTTCCCAACAATGTAACTATTAATAGTTAAAGGTTGAAAAAAGTTTTAAAAAATTATTAATAATAACCTATAATAACCTAATGTAACTTCATTTTCTATGCACGTCTTCTAGAATTCAGTGGGAAATACAATTATTCAAACTATCGTTTCCATGTTGTCGCGGCAGGAAGTATTTATTCGGAAGGACAACATGGATAAGAGCCAAAATTTATTGCCTTTTTATCACTGAAAATAGATTTTAATACATGGGAGTTTTTTTTTCTTTTAAAATTTTCCTTTCAAAATTTAAGTAGTATATGACTTAGTGTAGGGATCACAGAATTTTGAAAATGTGCACACAATTCACTTTTCCCCACGTCATACACAGTTTTTAACTGTTTTTTGACGTAAAATAAAGAAATAATAATAATAATAATAATAATAATAATAATAATAAGAAGAAGAAGAAGAAGAAGAAGAAGAAGAAGAAGAAGAAATTTAAAAAAGAGCGTGATTAACATTTCAAAATCTAGACATTTTCATTCCCGAGTTATAGAAAACGTATTTGTAACGCTAAACGAAGTGCAGATTTGATTTTTCTGTATTGCTATCAAAATAGAAACTCATTTTAAGCTCTACTACCACTACAAGCAAAAGGAGACCTCAACAAAACGTGCGCATAATGAAGCTACCTTTACGTCCACAAGCAAATCAAGGGGCCATCTCAGCATTTGCTCAATGGATCTGGGAAACTGGATAAAAACTCGATCGATATGGGGGTCATTGACCCGGAAGCTGAAGTACATTACTTGTTACAGACATATTAAGTCTTTCTTAAAAATATACAATACAAATGTAAACAAATTCATTATACTATATCATTGTTTTGTTAAATTAAACATTATTTTTCTTCTATGATCTTCTATTATTTTTCTATATGATGATCAGTATAGTCTGTAATTGTATAGAAACAGTTATGCAGCAGAAAAGATTTTACGATTTTAAGAAATTTGTGTACCGATTTTAATTCTTTAATGTCATCTGGCAATGTCTTGTAAAGTAACGTACTACATTCCATTTGAGGTTTGACTGAATTGAGAGACAGTAATTTTGTTACCTTAATATCAGCTAATGGCATAGTGTTCATTTTCAATGGAGCATACGAGTGCCGATTTGAAATGCAAAAATTCATTGAAACCGCTTTTCCTTCGTTAACTATTAATTTGTTATTACAAAACCAATTTGAAATCAATGAAATTGTACTATTTATTATTTCTTTTTTGCAAAGAACATTCGTGTCATCAGCAAACAGAACTGTTCTTCCATTTTTAATACGCGACCATATCGTTTACGTACAACAGAAAGGGAATAGGATCAAAGATCGAACCTTGTGTTCAATGTTCAATTCGCAAAGAGTTGGAAAGATAAGTAAATAATGTCCTTTTGTGCTAGTACAGTATTTCTACCCTTTGAGATAGATGTTTAAAGTACGAGGTTATCCAATCTAGCCTATAATCCACTTCAGCACGAAAGGTTTAAGTAGTTATTTAGTAGTAGTTTACAAATAAAAACAAGATTCATTATTTAAAATGATTACATTTTATGGAAGTTTGTTATGAACATTGCGTTTATTTAATTCTAATAATTAAAACAATGGTATTAATATCTTGTTTGTTTATAGGAAAAATATAATTCTGTGAAACTCAGCATGTAACCCCCTATTCAGCGGGAAGTGACAAGCACAAGTTTTCCTGTGTTAAAACCTTTGATATCTGGTCCATTTTGCATTTTCCAAGTTAATTTACGGATGATGCGTTACTCAAGGCTCTCTAGTTCATTGATATTTTCTATATTCAAAGTAATGCCGAGGTGGTTACTCATAGCTAAAAAAATCTAACAGATTTTAATTGAAAGCGTGGACGGATAGTTTTTGTAGTTACGTAATGCTCGATATACCTAATAACTTACTCATACGATAACTTTTACTTTCGTGTATCTGCTTACTATTTAATGTAAAATACTAATTTTAGACATGAAAATATTGTTTGTATTTTACTAGGTGTGACATGTTACACTACATGTTAATCTTTTACTAGGTTAATATATTACAATTAAAGATTATAAGCAATTGATCTTCATTAATTTACATAAATGAATTAGTTATTTGCCTTTGGTACATATTGTTATAAAGTGATTCCTTTCATTATCCTTCAGTTTATGAATATGCATAAGATATTAGAAGGAAAGAAGAGAGACTTGTCTTCACGATGGAATATGGCACAGCTTTTTGCCTCTTTTCTCGATCGTGCCGCCAGATATCGTATGATCGCGACCGTAAGCAGCGCTGCCGATCTAGCGACACAACCGAAAAAGCCGTGCCGTATTCCATCTTGAAGACCATGATGGAAATAACGTTATAACGAAATAATGTTATTTCCAGCATGTTGAAGACCAGTCCCTCACGCGAAACGTTACGAAAACACAAGTATATAAAGTTTTCAGGCTCAAATGGTTCCAGGGAAAGTGGATCATCCCAACTTCACGTAAATCATCCGCCATTCTAACCTCATTGGTTTACAGCCTTTTCTTTGCACCTTAAGTTTTTTAAAGGTCCAGTTCAGAGGAGACAACCGTGAATGAAACCCCCCATGTGTTGGCACCGGAGAGTATATTGTTGGCATATACATTTGACATTTGTTTAGCTGCGGTTGGCATCGTTTAATTTGTTTTATTTTATACCAACATGTTCGAACCTGCACTTTTGAACTTGTGACGCATATTGACAAACTTTTTATTGAATTTGACATTTTGACGAGATATTCTCATCGCATTATTTGTTTTTGAATTTTTAAACTAGTAATTTGATATAATACAAGGTAAGCGAGTTAAAATTCACATAAAAATCGTTTTAAATTACGAATATAAAATTGTACTGCAAGATACAATGTTATTACTCTATTTGCGATTTCGAAAGCAAAGTATGAAAGAGAAAGGATGATGAAGACTGATTCCGAACGTATATGTGAAGTGGCATATTATTACATCATTTTGTTCATTTTTGTTAATATTTATAAATTATGAATTAAGTATACACTGTAATTGAACATATTTTAATTCATATTGTTCGGTCTGAAGCCACATGAATAAATTAACATTACAAATGTATGTGAAACTAAAATGGAGCTTATATCTACTGCACAATATTCTTTCAATACTGTGAAGTCAGTACTGAATTTGATCAGATAGATGACTGGGAAGGAAGCAATTATGAGATTCATCTATCAAAAAGCTCATGAAGGTAACTTCCAACAATATAGAGTGTATACAATTATACTTTGTATTGGATATAGTTGGCAAAGAAGATATTATAATGGGACAGTTTCTTTACAGTGAAACTTCTTTCAGAAATAAATTTGGGAGAATATTAGAGGCAATTACGATATATACTTTTTCAAGGATCTTAACCTTCTTTGTACAGATTTCTAGAAGAAATGAATTTGGTTTGGAAAATCAGATATAAGTATATTGTTTGTAGGGGAAAAGATGATGTAAATTATCAAGAGGCATAATTTTTGTAGCCTTAAGGATACCAATAGTAATATCAATAGTAAAAATATTAACAATAATAATATTTGCCAAAGAGAATTGTTTCGATGTATGACAAGCCACTTTTCTCTTGCAATTCATATTCAGTAAATTTTGTGTAGATTTACATTGCTTAAACCTACAATTAATGATCACATTAACACTTTTACACTCTCATGGCAATATATTTAGTATTTTAAATGTGAGCAGTAATTTACATACATTATATATTATACTTTGCATTATGTAATACTACTATGTAGTATCTCTCTTTCGTTTCCTTTAGTTTCCAGGATTTCTTTCGATTTTGGCATCCAAGTTGATAGAAAGAACTCTTAGCGTGACCCAGGGTGTAGCACGAGGAGCTCCCTTTTCTTATTGTATTGTTTCCTACCATACGAATAAATAAAATAAACTATATAGTATTAATGTAGTAACATACTATTGTATGGTTATTAGATAGTAATAATGTTTCATGTATAATTAACAATAATGTAATGATATTATTGTATTCATAATGCATATTATACATGTAATATTAATACGAAAATATTTGTTTGTCAAAAAATTGTAACAAGTCACTTCTTTGGCTCTTTCTTTTTCTTCATTATATTAAATTACCATATACACAGACAAATATCTTACGAGAGAAAAAAGACACAATTTTGTCATAGATAAGACTTGTACTTCGTACTTGTATATTTAAAATGTTATACCGTTAGTGATGTAGTTACAACTAGTCTTTGTTTTTTCTATGATAATGTATTTAAAATTTGATTTGCAATTCTATTTTTAATTTTTGCTTTGTTTACAATTATTCCAAATTTTAAACTGTATTATAAAGGAAATGTTTGTAATTGTTTAAAACTGCATTGCAGAACATCTGATGATGTGACAAAGGCGGTTGCAAAACATTGTGATTAGTACATAGATGCCAATAAAATATTTTTTTTAAAGTATGAATTGATTTGATTGTCTTTAAGTAAGAGGATTCCACTGCACATTCAGTAGATAGACAATCATTTTTTATCTTCCATGTACTTTTATTATTAATATTATTATTAACTTTAAATTAATTGTTTATTAGCATTTTGTGATCTCCTCTACGTTCAAAAATTAATTATTTAGCATTTATTCATTATTCATCTCATTTATTCTTCATGGGTTGTCATAAAATTTAGGAAAACTAGTTGCTTATTAATTTTGTGTGATAATGTTAATATTTCTGTTTCAAGTCTGTCAACCTTTGCTGTATGAGCTAATTTTATAATTATTATCTCATTACTATAAGGGATAAGGGCCTCAAACGGAACAGTGTTCACATTATTTTGCACCACTTTCACAGAACGGTTGCATTGTCCATATGAACTAGGCTTTCCCCTTAATGTTCAGGTAAATGAGAGGATACTCGGCAAGAAAAAACTCATCAACAGATTTCTTTTTATAATAAATATTTTGTTTAGACTAACATCAGATATATTTCTTTCTTCTCTCTATTTGCGTTTCAAGTGAAAAGATTCGTTCACAAAATGTAGATCAAGTAGATGAAGTCTGAACGTCTCTTTTAATTTTAGTCGCCGGACAGAAACACTATAATGTTGCTAGTGTCAGCGTTCAGAAAAAGGATATTCATGTTTTCTATTCTAAATTAAACAATAAACGATACAACAACAGATGCTGTAACAGATGTTAGTCATGTGATAAAATAAATGACAACAAATGTTAAAAACTTACTAAAAGGAGGACATTAAAATACAAAGGAGGAAGCGAGGACAATTGACGTGAAAGGAAGACTATCCTCCCAAATAAAGAATGGCTGGCAATCCTAGTGTGAATGGTGATGACGTGCTTCATTTTCTCCATCGTTTCGTTCATTTTCCCTCCGCTCGTGCCTTTTAGAATCCGAACCTCTTTTCAACCGAGAAAGTGCTGAATAGTTTTTACCCTACAGCTCCGCAAAGTTACCGGTTCTTCGCCGTTCCTCCGAAGTTTACTCCAGAGAATTCAAAACCTTCAGGGAAGAAAAATTCAAAGGAAACTTCTACGTTTTCCCAAGATGAGAATCTAACTTTCCTAGTTAAAGATTTAATGAAGCTGTAAGCGTGGATTCCAGGGGCATATTCTTGATTTTGTTTCTTATCGAATATTGCCAAAATAGAGAATGTGTAAGAGATAACTTGTCCTTGAGGAATGGTTTCGTATAAATTTTTTTATAGAGAATAACGTTTAGATCAATAACTGTTTTATTTGTGTTGAAGACAGGAATGTACTTCTCCTGATGGGAAATCCGTTACCTATTTCTATTCATTTTTTCGTTTATTAAACTAACAAAAACCGAGATTATAAAAAATCAAGTGCATGCAATTTGTTTCAAAGTTCAACTTCACAACAGAGACTGACAGAACCCAGAATAGTATAGTAATAGAACCCAGAATAGAACAGTAACCCAGAATATCCTATTAACTGTGGCAACAAAGAGACAATTGGGAAAGTAGAGATGCAAATAATAAAAGCGAAGTTGCAGTAGATACCTTGGATTGGAAATGTGTTGATGACTAATTCCATGTACTGGTAGATTGTATCAGCACTGGTAGTTACGAGTGACAAGGCAACATCTTAAAATCGAGCGTTCCGATGGCAGGAAGATTCCGAGTTGGATACCGGCCAGCTGCTGGAAATTTGTTTGGAGACCCTGTCGGGATCGAGTTCATAGTTCGAATGCTCAGTTTAGTTACATACACCGGCATCAGAGAATAGTCCAACATGATTTGACATGAAAGTCAATAATAATAATAATAATAATAATAATAATAATAATAATAATAATAATAATAATAATAATAATAATAATAATAATAATAATATACCATTGTAGACTTCACGACCGTCAACAAGTTGTGGGATATGGATCACGGGATCGGTCAATTAATGATACACCTTAGTTTGCCAACGTGTCGGAATATGTAATTCCTTCATAAGGGCATAGAGAAACCGCATTCTTTGATAGAAACCGCTGTTGTTGTCTTCATTGCCGTCTTCATATGTTGTGGTGTTGTCCTCCATATTCTCCTCCCGGTTGAAAAGTTGGCAAACTAATGTGTTTCATTAATTGACCGAATTGACCGAAAATTTGTCTTCACTTTTGTAGTTCTAGGAAGATGCCAAACAAAAATTCAAACTTTAGCAATTTTCGAATGTGCAATATCGTAATGCAATTTCACTCATAAATGCAATAATGAATACAAAACTATAGAAATGTGTATATTAACGGCGTGAGACATATTTAAAAAAAATTACTTTTGTGTAATTTTTGAAAAAACAAAAGAATACTGAGAAATGCACTTCATATTAAACATTGCAAATAGCACTATCCGTTGGAAAAATTTAAAGAAAAAAATTGGAGGAATTTTTGAGAAAATGGCGCTGGAGCGTTTCTGAAAATGTGGAATTTTGAACTCGTTTCCGCAAAAAACTGTTGAGTTTTCGAGAAACATTATTTGACATTATTTAAAACTCATGTACTACATATAAATACAATAATGTGAAGAAATCGCCTCTAATATAAGTATTACTGACGTGAGAGACAAGTCAAGAAAACTACATTTTTGTAACTTTTAAAAAATTATTGAATAGAACAATATGGCGTTTACGTCATCGTATATGGATCGTTTGGCACTAACCGAACCAAAAAATACTTTTAGTTGCAGTTAAGCACAAATTCAGAACGAATGGTGTAGTTAGTTAGTTAGTTAATGCCTTATTTTACGTGGCGAGATTCGGGCCATCAGGCCCGCTTTTTCGTCTAACCGCGCAAATTTCGTTACGCTCTTTTCACTGCCTAACGGAGAAAGGAGGTATTATCTTGGGCGACGAAACAGGCGGATCTCAATTTTGCTCAGAGGCTTCTTTTAGGCTTGAGGATCTTTTACATGCAGTAAATCTACTTCATGGGACAGCCGGCTTTATTTCCCATCCGAAGGAAGGCGTACGGATTTTTTCGCCTTTAAAAATCCACGGCTTCGATCGGGTTTGAACCCGCAAACTCGGGTACACCAGTCCGGTACGCATGCAATTATACCACCGAATCCGCAAAGTATGGTGTAGGTCTTAGGTACATTGAAAACTCTGATTTTTCGAATATTGCAAACATTCAAAAACTTTTCGGCATCTTCGTACAACTATAATTATGAAAATAAGAGATTTTCCCTGCATGAAATGATTCTTAAAGATAGATTTTAAAATATGGACATGTATAATATTTCGAAAACTTGAGTACTTTTCGTCTAATTTTGCGTGAAAATAATAACAATATTTTTATTATTAAGGTGTGCAATATTAATTTTAAACAATCTTCAAAAACATTTCTTTTTTTACATTACCTTATTATAAAAATAATATAAAAATATAACAAAATATAATAAAATAATAATAATAATAATAATAATAATAATAATAATAATAATAATAATAATAATAATAATAATGTCAATGTCTTTATTTCTGGCGAGGCTCAGGCCGTAGGGCCTGCTCTTCCGCCTAACCAGTTAAATATTTACATTTACATAATTACAATTACAATTGAGGCATTCGGGCGGAAATAGTGATAACTGACATTTTACGTTACTTACGAAATTGCAATGATCGTAGTAGCTAACGGTGATGTGCTACGCATAACTAATGAAACAAGGTGTGAATGTATTTTGATAGTCAATTTTCATGATTCTAAAGCTAACATGATATTATAAAAACAAACATGTTCTATTTACAAGAGGGGCGTGGTAAATCAATAATATTACCTTCGAAAAATGCCAGAAATTCTCCTATATCCCGAATGCCTCGACTGTGAACAAATTTAAAGAAGGAGGGCAGATTTTACATTTATTTCTGGGATGCAGGACTAGGGGCCATCCCGGCATACGCCTTAAGCGATTGAGTAAACCCAGGAAAACCTCAATCAGGATGGCAGCTTAGGGCCGTAACTCAAGAGAAGAAAATACGAAGATTAAAGGAAAAGTGAAAGGACAGAATGAAGAATAGAGGGAGTTAGAATGAATTAGGAAAACTGGGGAATTAGGAAAAGTGGGGAGAGGGGAAAGATAATATAAATATAACACTATTCGTGTACATAAATGCAGTTTTCGTAGGTTGGCAGTTGGCTGAGGTCTACAAGATAATCTGTAACAGAGGAAAAAAAACAGGAACAGAAAGCAGGCAAGAGAACAAGATAAACACAATGTAGCACGAAAATATTATACAATACAGTGTGAAAATGCATGAAAGTCTTATTATCTAACATGTAATATACGTTGTTTTGAGGCATTTGATTAGACAGGAAGATTTCAGCGATAACGTAAAGAGGAGAAAAATACAGGAGAAGAGCTTGACGTCTTTAAATGTAATCGAATTTGATCAGTGATGATAGCGGACGTGGTGTTTAATTAGGGTGTGAAAATGGGAATAGGGGCTTCTGTTATTTCTAGTTAATCGTTTTGATCCAGTCACTGAGTTGGGTTTTAAATTTTCTGAAACCACGAATTTGTTTTAGATATGTGGGTAGAGAGTTCCATATTCTAATTACAGTGACAGTAAATGACTTACTGTAGGATACCGTGTTGTTTCGAGGTATGCATAGTAACCGTGAGGAACGTGATCGTTCCAGCGTCAGCATTTTAAAGTTGTGCGATAAGTGCGTTTGATAGCTATTATTCAAAATTTTATGGAGGAGGAGGAGGCTATGTAAAGTTCTCCTTTTTTCGATTGAGAGAATTTTTGTTGGACCGTAAAAGTCCGATACATGATCGTATCTCCTAAGATCGAATATGAAACGGATGCATGCATTTTGTGCCATTTGTAATTTGCGTTGTTGTTTGACCTTTAAGTCCGTAAGTAAGAAATCGCAATAATCGAAGTGAGGTATTATAAGTGAATTTACTAGGTTTATGCGGGTGTTAATAGGTAGTAGTTCTCTGACACGTTTTAAGGAATGGAGGCCTGCGAAGACTTTTTGGCAAATCTTACCTACTTGCGTGGTCCAGCTAAGTGTGTTGTCTACATATATTCCTAAGTTCTTTACATCACTACACCAGGGGACAGGAGAGTTACCAATGCTAATTTCCGGTAGGGGGTATTTCTCCAACTTTTTCAAAGCGTTGCGAGAGCCTATCACTAAGCACTGCGACTTCATTGGATTTAATAGGAGACCCAGGGATTCTGCCCATTTATTGAGAGAATTTAAATCATGGTTTATTTTCTGGGCTAATGAGTTTAACTCCGATGGATATTCACTTACATAGATCTGAAGGTCGTCAGCGAACATTTTGTGTTCACAGTAACTGAGGCATTGTCCTACGTCATTTACATAAATTAAAAATGCTAAGGGTCCTAGAACTATTCCTACAATAGGAATATTACTTAAAATGGTTAGTAACAATATGTAAAATTTATCCCCACCAAGGATTGCACCCACAAACTTATGCACAGAGAAATGGCGCCCTTACAGCCAGAGGACGAATGTATAGTTTGGGACAGTACGTTAGAATGCATGAACACAGAGTATTTCTAGACTATAATAGACGTTTCTTTCCATAACACGCCCACCTACTACCTTCCAGCTCGTGGGGAGAGTGTGATAGTATGAATGCTCGTGAAGCGAGTTTAAAATTCTCAGGAAGCAGGATCTTTTGGGCATGAGAAAGGTCTGAACCCTTGACACAATGAATCAGATAAAATACGAATAAAATGTGCATATATTCAATGAAAAATTACAGTGGTACAATTATATAATAGGATTATGCACTTTAAATAGTTGGTCACTGAAAAAACAACACAAAACAAGGCAAAACAAAAAAATTGGCGTCACCTCGACTGCCTGAACACACTTTCACCCATTACAATTCACAATTTGCTCATTCCTCTTTCTGAATTTTTATCTACCACATTATTTTACTCTTTCTACTCTCTAGTTTTTCCGTGCACGGCTTTTAAAATTAGTTTTACACTTGGTCTAAGGTATCCCGTTCACAGGTGCTAGCCTTGGGCTTCGCACTCAGTATAACATTGTGAACTTTAAAGAGAGAAAAAAAACGTAACATACACGTTACCTAAATTTGACCCCTTTAGATATCACAGGAAGCAATTACTTTTAACACAATACAAAAAACTATGACTTTTCCAGTTAATATCACTGTACAACATATGAAAATCATGAATTATTTAAGTAAAATTGTACAAGGTATGGCCTCTTTCAATGAATTTAATAACACGTGCAGTAAATGAACTTGAAACTGCCACTCACATCGTTCGGAGTACTTCTCCCACCTATTCTGACCTTTCACCCACTTTTAACACGAATTGTCGTGTATTTACTGCTATTCTCTTTCCCCAACTGATCGCCGCACAAAAGTTCCCAGTTCTTTTACCTCCACAGCTCCGCATCGCTCGCCTGTAGGTGACCTTGTGGATTTTCTGCCGCTCGCAGCCCCGCGTTGCAAACCGTCTTCGCTCGCTGTCCCACGATGTTACCAGTTTCCTTCCCTCGAGCTCTGGACTCCGCCACGCCTCCAATTTCCACACCCTTCTCCCGTTCTCCGGACTCGTGCGATTCTCGTTCCAGTCCAAATCTTTCCCACCTACGCTTCGCTCTTCCTGGAGTCGTTCTTCTTCTGTCGCGCCTCGTACAAGTTTGTTCGCGCTTCCAGCCTCGAATAATTAATGTTGCTGAATTTATGCTTTAAATGCTCGGCCTACCTACCTCACTTTGTGCGTGTGTGGTCTCAAGCGTGCAATATGAGATGCTGGATTTAGTTAATGTTCTTCTGCGCGAATTTTACAAATTTGAAGTTATTTCGAAGTCAAACAATCACTTCACATGCTCCCTCAAATATTGTAAATGTTAATGCGAAGAATGTTAGGGCACTCCACTTCTCAATTACATCATTTTCGTAGATACGCTTCTCAAGCTAACTTTTAACTACCAAGTTAAAATTATATCCTATGCTATCAAGTTACAATCGCCTTCAGAACTCAGTCTAGTCGCCGTCGCTGCTGCAATAATAGAGAGCTCCTCCGAGGCGCACCGCGATACTTATGGTACTCGCGCCTGATACTATGGAAATTTTTTGGAGGGGTGAATATTCTCCTCTTTTTGTGACCACCAGGAAAAACATTATTGGCTAGTTCGGGCGTCAGAGTTCGAAAAGATGTGGGTAGATGGCGCGTTTACAAGCCATCGCTCCGCCGCGTACCCTACTCCTCTCTGTTCGCGGGCTTCTTTTCGTAGCTGATGATAGCGTTATGGGGTTGTCTAATTGTGTAAAGCATGCTATTACATTTGTCTAATTACCTAAATATTTCATTTTCATTCACCAATAAGAAACAATAGTCGTGGTGGAAAGACATAATTGACATTATTGGCTGATTGACCAGATGAGTTAGATAAATTTTCTTCCTGTCAAATTAAATAACTACGTAAAACGAAAAATTAAAATTCCACAGTTAGGTAAAAAACTGAAGAAACAACATAATATTGCATAGAAATTGTCTTGTTTGTAAATAGCCTGCTAATCCCAAAAAATGTCGTTTCATCTTCTACGTCTGAAGGTACAATATCTTTAATTTCAGAGATATTACCATCTTCAATCTCTTGCAAGATGTTCAAAATTTCTTCATCATTCAATAAGCCTAGTTTTTTTCATGTTTAGATGGAGAATCGAGTGGATCGCTTATCTGAACGATTACCAATCATTTGATGGTAATCTCCGTACGATTACCATCAAACCCCAATGTTGCTTCTAAGAAACACGTGTTTTGGAGGAATTGTACAGAAAGCCAACTGAATATTTAGATAAAGTATGATATTAATTATAAACAATGAATATATACGTGAACAAATTTAAAGTTGCCAAATACTAACGCCGATATAACACTGAGAAAAATAACATTTCAAAATTAGGTATGCATCCATCAATGAAATCGTTACGCTTATCTGTAATTAGCAATTTCTCACACGCCACGGAATTACAATAGTGCTTTCTAACGGAGAATCTCTTAACTATATGATCCATGCTTGATAATGGTCCTGTTGAAAATTCAATGTAAAGCATTAAGAGTGCGCTAAGAGCAATCAAAAACCATGATGCTTCAAACCAACACTGAGAATTAAAGGATTAAGCGTTAGCGTTACCTTAAATGCGAAATTTGAAGCTCTTTTCCACAAGAATTTATTGAGTTTTCGAAACACTTAATTTGAAGTAATTTGAAGAACTTCCACTCACAAATTCAATAATGTATACAGCTTGGTAAAAATGTTAATATTAAAGAGCGACAGGTATTTAAAAAAATTACATTTGTTAATTCTTTAAAAAAAAAGACTACACGAAAATAAACTTTACGTCGTTTTAACAGTGCAATTAGCAATAACCACTGGAAAATGTGAAGAAAAACTTGGTGCCGTTTTTGAGAAAATCGCGTTTGAGCGTTTCTGAAAATGCGGAATTTTGAGTTCAATCTACCAGAACACAGTTGAGCTTTCGAGAAACTTTACTTCATATTATTTAAAGCACATGAACTCATAAATACAATATTGTAAAGAAATTGCTTCTAATGTAAATATTACCGATGTGAGCGACAAGAAAAAAATTACATGTTTGCAAGTTTGAAAAAAAAAACCAAAGAATAGAGCAATATGGCGTTTATGTCATCGTATAGGGTTCGTTTGGCTCTAACCCTACCAAAAATTTAAAGAAAAAATTTGAAGCCGATTTTGAGAAAATCTTCCTTTTGTTATTTTATAAAATTGCGAATATTGAACGAAAACTACTAAAACTTACAAAAAATGTACATGACCTTAATGAAAGAACGACGTATAGACAACCAATTTCATATGAAGGAAACATCTCTGTCTTCAATTTTATAGTTGAAGGAAGACACCGAAAAAATTCCAACTATTACAATTTTCAAAAATTCAGAGTTAACAGCGGAAATCCGACCTATTCCACCTTTATAAGTGTATTTTACTCTATTCTTTCAAGAATTTTAAAGAAAAAATTTGGAGCGGTTTTTGAGAAAATTTTGAAAATGCTCGGGGGTTTCATATAAAGTATCACTTAATATTAATGTTTCTCAAAATTTCAAAGCTTCATCTAAAGCCAGATTGACTGTAGATTTTTCAATTTGGAAAAGATCGAAAAGTTCAGGCGCTAGTAGTGTAAACAGACGGACGGACAGACAGACAAACGGACGGACGTTTGAAAAATTAACACTTTTTCGGTATCAGGGGACCCCAAAACGTGTATTTCCGTTGAAATCTGTAATGGATTACAGAATCGATCGATCCCGAGTTCATCGATCTCGAGATCGATACAGAATGGCACAGACTTCCTCGTACCAATTTTTTCTAATTTGGTGAGGTCTGGTTTAAGGTCGTGCTCCATTCTCTGGCCAGCTACCATCTGTCGTCACCCAAATACATTTTTTGACTTTTTCCTTTCCTAGTAGTACAACTGAATCATTAACTCAAGAATATTAAAAAAGAGTAAAAACCAGCCCTAAATAGAAGTTTTCATTGAAAAATTCATCGTCGTTTTTAAGAAAATGTCAGGATTTATTTATTTATTTATTTATTTATTTATTTATTTTACGTCAAAAAACAGTTAAAAATGACGTGCAATAGGGAAAAGTGAATTGTGTGCACATTTTCAAAATTCTGTGATCCCTACACTAAGTCATATACTACTTAAATTTTGAGGAAAAAAAATTGAATGAAAAAAAAGCTCACATGTAATAAAATCTATTTTCAAGGATAAAAAGGCAATAAATATTGGCTCTTATCCATGTTGTCCTTCGGAATAATACTTCCTGCCGCAACAACATGAAAACGATAATTTGAATAATTGTATTTCCCACTGAATTCTAGAAGACGTGCACAGAAAATGAAGTTACATTTATGTCCAGAAGCAAAACAAGGGGCCACCTCAGCATTTGCTCAATGGATCGGGGAAACTGGACGAAAAACCTGATCGAGATGGGGGTCATCGACCCGGAGGCTCCAATACAATACTTGTTACAGGTTGTTTATACACATTTATTCAGTTCAAAAGGTAAATAATGCATTATGTATCATTGTTAAAATTAATGTTACTTTTCCTGTGATGCTCAGTATAGTATTTAATTGTATAGAAACAGTTATGCAGTAGAAACGATTTCACTTTCGATTTAAACTTTTCTATCGAATTTAATCGTTTAATGTCATCTGGCAAAGTGTTGTAAAATAATGTACATGTATTGTATGAGAATTTTTTGAAATGAGCTGTTGATACTGTCACCTGATGAATATGATTTCTACGTCGAGTGTTATAGTAATAGACATCGGCATTTTCTGAAAATATATTCCCGCCTTTAAGCAAGTCATTTTTGACAAAAACCACTGAATAGTAAATAAACAGACAAGGTAATGGTAAAATTCCTAGATTAATGAGGAGAGGCTTACATGAATCACGTGGGTGGGATTTGGTTATTATTCGTACAATTCTTTTTTGTAATCTAAAAGTCTGGGAGCTATATGATGAATTTCCCCAGAATATCTCAGGCGGGAATGAATATTCGCGAAATATACACAACGAACAGTATGAATTCTGAACGCGTAGCATAATGAACTTAATTTTGTGTTCAGTTCATTTAAATGAACGTTCCATTTAAGGTTTGACTGAATTGAGAGAGCTAATCATTTTGTTGCCTTAACATCAGTCAATGGTACACAGTTCATTTTCAATGGAGCACATAATTGTTTATTTGAAATGGAAAACTGCATTAAAACCGTTTTCTTTTCGTTTACTATTAATTTGTTATTTCGGAACCAATTTCAAACATCTGATATTGTACTATTTACGGTTTATTTATTGCAAAGGAAGTTCGTATCATCCGCAATGAGAACTATTCTTCCGTTTCGAATCATCGAGGGCATATCGTTTAAGTAAAGTAGGAACAGAATAGGGCCTAAAATCGATCGTTGAGGAACTCCACGTACAATGGGCAAAGATTCGGAAAGGTGCATACGTAATGTTCCATCATTCCAGTAAGGTATTTCCACTCTCTGAGATCGTTGTTTAAGGTACGAACATAACCAATCTAGAGCAATACCACGGATTCCATATGAAGGTAATTTGGAAAGTAAAATGTCATTATCAATGACGTCAAAAGCTTTTGAGAGATCTAAAAATAATCCAATAGGTGCCTCGTTTTGATGCAATGATGAGGCGACATCTTTAAGAAAAGAAAATATAGCTGTTTCCGTTGATTTTGATTTTTTAAATCCATGTTGGCAATCTGAAAGCGCGTCGTGTTTACTGAGAAAGGTTTCCATTCGTACGTAAAAACGTCTCTCTAATATTTTTGAAAAAACTAATAGAAGAGATATGGGCCGATAATTTTGAATTTCAATTTTGTTGCCTTTTTTGAAGAGCGGCTTAATTTTAGCTGTTTTGAAAATATCTGGAAACGTTCCGGTGCATAACGATGAATTAAATATGTGAGTTAACGGGTGTATAATGGCATACGCACAGGTCTTTAACAAAGAATCCGGGAATTCATCTAAACTGGACGAATATTTATTTTTTAGTTTACCGATTATTTTGTGAATTTCATTGGAAGAAGTTTCGGAAACGAACATCGTCTAAAATTTTGGGTGAACTGTCTGTCTTTGAATTTTATGGCTCATTAATGTCGGTTAAGCATTACTGTAAATGCGAAATTTAAGCTCTTTTTCACAGGAATCTATTGGGTTTTCCAAAAACTTCATTTGCAGTCCATTGAAGCACTTCATTTGCAGTCACTTACAAATGTAATAATGCATACAAATCAATAGAAATGTCCATATTAACGGCGTGAAAGGTATTTCAAGAAAATTACATTTGTGTCATTTTTCACAAAACATGAATTCACCAAAACTAACTTTACGTCATAACAAACAGTACAATTAGTATTATCTACAGGAAAAAAAAATGAAGAAAAAATTTGTGGCCATTTTTGAGAAAATGGCGTTTGAGCATTTCTCAAAATGCCTAATTTTGTGTTCATTTTTACAGGAAACTGTTGAGTTTTCGAGAAACTTTACTTGATATTATTTAAAGCACTTGTGCTCATCAATATAATATGAAGAAATCACCTTTAATGTAGGTTTTGCAGACATGAGACAAGTCAAAAAACTTTTATTTTCGAAATTTGTGAAAAAACAAAAGAATACAGGAATATGGCGTTTATGTCGCGGCATAGGGTATGTTTGGAACTAACCTTACCAAGAATTTAAAGAAAAAATTTGGAGCCGTTTGTGAGAAAATCTTTGTTTTGTTATTTTTAAAATTGCAAATATTCCACGCACTATTGCATGAAAACTACTACAATTTCCAAAAAAACTACCTAATTAAAGAACTATATATTCACAACAAATTTCATTTGAAGTACAAAATTCATGTCTTCAATTTTGTACATGATGGAAGTCGCCAGGAAAATTCGATGTTGTTCAATTTTCGACAACTCAGAGTTAACCGTCATATTCTGACCTGTATCACCTTTATAAGTGTATTTTGCTTTTATCTTAAAAAATATGCAAAGAAAAAATTTGGAGCGGTTTTTGAGAAAATTTTGAAAATGTCCGCGGGCCTTCATGTAAAGTACCCCGAAATTTTAAAGAAGGTTTTTCAAAATATCAAAGCTTCAATTAGAGCCAGATAGACAGGGGATTCTTCAATTTGGAGAAGATCGTAGGAATGGTTTAGGCGCTAGGAGTGTTCACAGACGGACGGACAGAGACAGACGGTCGGTCGTTTTGCTTCCAATTAGTTCTTTGGCATCAAGACCCACAAAACACGGAATCTGGGTACACCACGTGTTAAAGGACTTTTTCTCTTTAGTTAGCAACTGGTTTATACACTTTTTCGCCACCAGATCTTGGCAAAGAATTTTCCGCCACAAATCCGCCGCTTTTTTCGCGCAGCATTACATAACTTTCTTTATACTACGTATATCATTCCGTATATACGTACGTATACGAGAAAGTAAAAGTGAATTTATTTAAACTACAATTGGGCGTAACCCGGTGGCCATTAATTACATAAATAAGGTAATCAATTCAATTCAAATAATAAAATAATGGTAATAATAGTGCTAAAACAATAATAATAATAATAATAATAATAATATAAAACCTGATGATTCATAAAGCATTAAATTACATGAAGAAAAAGAAAGGAAACGTCTATAAACTAAAGCTGAGTGTTTATACAATTAAGTCTGCACTGCACTGTCCATTACTTTCCTGCACTTCACTTCACTTCACTATAACACTTAACTCATTTCCGTCATTATTTCTTTACACTACACGACACCTCACTTCACTATATAACCTAAGTTCTTAGTTAACGACCTTATAAACTTAAAAATACACTAAATTAATTTCCTAAACTGTTCGAGGAAAGGGTTCAAAGGTTTTTGCAGGCAATCTATTCCAATCCCTTATCGTTCGATCTGTGAAAGAGAAGTTCCCGATATCCGTTCTTTGCGGTCTTAAATTTATTTTGTGCCAATAATCCCTTCTATTGATGTACGTGGGAATACTTAGCCGCCGTTTAATTTCTTTCCAAGCTGGATGACCGCTGGATAACCTTTTGGATTCATCAACAGATCCATTCCTTTTGAAACCAGCGGCAGATAGCTCTATTTTATTTATCTTCCGTAGCCAAAGTTGCAGTGTTTCCCTGCTGCGGCCGGCCGTGGCCCGTGGCTGTGCTGGGACAGGTCTCTGCTCTTGGCTGTCGGCGCGGTGAGGTGGCGGGGCGGGGCGGGGCGGCGGCAGGGGCAGGGGCAGGGGGAGGGGAGGGGACGTTGCCCGCGGCTGATCACGCGCCGCGGGGCTGCGCGGGGGGCCTGCGCGGTCGCCTGCGACGCGTAAACAGGCGGCTCACAGTGGTCCGGCGCGGCTCCAAAGTCTCATTCACAAGAAAACTTGAAACGATATCATAAATCATTGGAATCTTATTGATCAAATTATACCGTTCAGATCGATAAACGTAATCATAACATTAGACATAACCGTGAATCTTTAGAAACTTCAATGACTGATTGATTTTGTAATGGTTCCGAGCGCGTCAACTGCTGTGGTCATTAGTTCCCTAAGTGTAGTAATGTATTATCTCGGGAGATGGCGGAGTACCTCCGTCGCTTCGGCGCCGACCTGGAAGTCGAGTTGCTTTCCCCGCAGGTATCCACCTTGGCGGAAACTGACCCAGTCGAAACAAGTTCTTAGCTTCCGACTGGTCTCCCGACATGTCTGGCAGTATGGTGCGTGTAAGTATAAGTGTAGGTGTAAGAGTAGAGGAGAGGAGAATGAGGAAAGAAAGATCGTGCGCGCATCCCGCCTTTAGGTACTACAGTATTTTTCTGGGGTTAATTGGAGACTACGAACGGAGCAACCGACGTCCAGAATTCTCCTGATAGCGGTGGAATTCGGCTATTTAGCTGGTGTCCTCTACCGTCAGGATTAGAACCGTCCTCTCTCCTGTCCTGAACTGACATCCGGACAGACATACTGCGAACTCAGCGGTAATGCTGCCTCTGAGCGATCTTAGCCACTCGCTCGCTTCAAGCTCTCCCGTTCACGTTAACGTGATCAGAGAATTGCACACACTCGTGTTCTGCAGCAAGATCCAAAGGACTTCTTGCTTATTCGTTTGACAGAAACTTATTCAGTTTATAGAATGTGTAAATTGCCATCATTGCTGAAGAAACTCTGAATATTATTCGTAGCACTGAAAAAATTGCCTCTTGGAAATAATTCTGATCAAGCAAAATCGCGGCCATTTTATATAATATCTTTCGATTGAAAACATCTTAACTAAACGATGCGCGGGGGTTTAACAAAACAATATTATCTTTAATTTTTAGAAAATTCAAAAATTTAAATGAAAATTGTTCTTTAACATTAAATTAGTTGTATTTTGTTATATTCTTTAAAAAAGTTGAAAAAAATATTTATCGAGGATAGGATTTGAACTAGAGTTCTGACGTTCACAAGGCAGGAGGCGTTCCCACGTTTCGAACAATTAGCCTCGTCAACTTAATCATGTGTAGCAAACTGTCTACTGCGCCCTAATAGGTTGTAAGACGCCATTTGGTTGCAGGATTGCATTGCTGTTCGCAAATATCTAGCGACAGTGTGTCGATCCATTCACATTGGGCCCGAAAAGGGATACGTGCCGATTTTTATTAGTTCGGTTTTCCTATTCTAGACTGGTGTCTCGGGAGATTCGCCTCGAGGTTTATGCATTTCACGATTTCAACGCTTGCAGTCGGAGACTGTTAAAAAATTGGGAAACATAACTGGTTGGGAGATCAGATCAGCACAGCCCGATCCAGGTTTTTTATCTCGAGTCGACAAATCCTGTCCCCTGCGTCGTGAACCTGAGAACTTCATGCCTCCGGCTATCTGAATGTACTTCCTCCCCCTCGACCCATTTGCTTCTCGCCTTTGTTCGGATGGCCTTTGTACGGACGGACTAGTGCCCTTGGCGCGGATTGGCAATTTTCACCGGGGGAGGGGGCGATCAAAATTCAATTCCAGGGAGGAATGAATTGTGGAATGAAACGAAGACCGCCTTCACTTACGCAACAGTGAATGAATCCTAAGAGATCCCTTTAGGGAATCTATCGTTTCAAATTTCCTTGAATATTTCAGTGTGAAAAACATTAATGAGGAACATTAATGAAAAACATATACTTTGGTTTTTATAACATGGCGCGTGACGGACTGTCTTAACGATTGAATATGACACAGCTTTTTGCGTCTTTCTCTGTCGTGCCGCTAGGCGTCGCCCGATCGCGGCCATATCAAGCAGTGCTGCAGATCAAGCAACATCTATCGCCCTGCACCCTCATCGTGTCGTTTCTTTTAGCGGACCGTCCCAGGAACCAGGTGAAGCGTTCAGGATACGGGACACCATGAACACGGTTCTCGAACAAAATAGGAGCCGACAGGCAATTTTATCCGCCGTGGATTGGCTAAGGGTACATGTGGAACAAATGGAACAAAAAAACTCTCCTGCGGGTGGGTGGAATCCTTTACGTCTCGAAATGAAACTAAATATTTGAAGGGTTCCTGTGTAAGACATTATAACCCACAAGGAAAAGGTTTCATATTACGGATAGTGCATTCATATATTCACAGAGTGGCTAGTGAGTCTGGAATCCTTGAAAACCGAAGAAAAGGGGGATTTGAAAGAGCCTAGAAGAACCGAAAAAACGGGAATTTGATTTGAGAACTGAGATATTTTGTTATTTTCAGACCTATCGCTAACTTTTAGCACATATTCACCCACGTCATTAAATTCAGTAATGTGCAGGATTCAACTCAGTTCATGATAATGGCTAGTGTAAAAATTGAAGTATATGTGAAAAATGTCATATGTGTGCGAATTGCTAACTCCTTGACTCGCGGGTCGCACGACTTCAAACATTACCGCATGTGTATGGGTAGGGTATGTACCACCACATATCAGTTTGAAGATTGAATATGGGTAGTATGTGCACAGACCAGTTGGTTGTGTTGTGTTTTAGTGTCGCGCCACTTCTTTAGTGTCATGCGCGGTATCAGTTTCATATTTTCCGATCAAAACGTCCATGTTATCATGTCCATGATTATCAACGGGAATTTTACTTTATTTCCTAGAAGAGGGTAGGCAAAGCTCTCTTTTGCATATATCCGGAAATTGAGTGATCCGAATTGACTGGGAGCCTAAAGCTAATGAACATTCGGAGATCTTGACAGATTTCCATGCCAAGAAATACGAGGACAGCCTATCCTTAGCCCACGATTTGGGAGGTAGTAGTATTTTTTTTTTTTTTTTTTTTTGTTATTTAAGGTCGCATCATCTAGGTCATTAACGACCACTATTGGAGTTAACTTTATGGTAACTACGAAGATGAAACGAAATGGTGATGATAAGGACCGAAAAGACGAACACAAATACAACCATGCCCGAGGCGGCATTCGAACTCGCGACCCTTCGGTCCGAGATCATTTTCATGGACGATCATTTTCATAATCGTCAAATTTTTGACGCCTCGATATGTTTCACTGACACTATGGGGGTAGAAATGACGCTCCGATACCTTTGGTGATTCGTTGAGAAACGTACGTTGATTAGTCTTTCTCAAAGCGTTGCCAGATGTTTAAATGTATATCCTGGTATCAACCTTCAAAAATTCTGATAATTTCGCTAAAATCCCTGGTATCAATGTCAATTGATTTAAATTCTGAAATTGTTCGTATGACATGTTTTTAACGCGCACAAGAAGTTCGTTAAACCTAACTCGATATTGATTCATTTTATATCGATAAACAATGTAAGAAATGGAACGTTCAATCCTTTTCTACCATAAGATGTGCTAGAAAAAGTTCATCATATGTTCCCTAATATTTTTATGGCAGTTTTTTCAACAATACCATAGTTATATTAATATTTGCGTTAGATTTAAATAATTGAAAAAGAAAATATTAAACGGATTGTAATTACCGTAGACTTAAAATCCTGGTATTTAAACGTACGTATTTAAACGTAGGATGTCTTCATCTTGATACATGGTATCTTCATTAAAATCCTGGTAAAATCCGGGAGCGGTAGCTCAGTGCATCAACTGAAGCCACTTTTGCGCCTATGACCGGGAGGTCCTAGGTTCGAGTCCTGACAGCAGCAGGATTTTCGACACTAGCTTTTCAGCTAGGTCGAATTCAGTCGCTGTCTGGAGGAGAATTCTAGCGGCCGGCTGCTCTGATCGATAGTTTTCCGTGGTTTCTCCGATCAACACCAGGGGAATGCCGGAACAGTACCCTAACAAACGGACCGCGCGCGATCTGTCCTTTCCATTCCTTGTCCTATCCTCTCCCCTCACTTGCACTAAAAATGCACTACACTACCACATATTTCGGGAGACCGGTCGGGAGCTTAGAGCTTGTCCCGGCTGGGGCGGTGCCTCGCTGGTGGGAGAGTCCTGGTTAGGGGGAAACCCCACTAGCCGACGGTAGGTCGGTATCTCGCCATCCAGCGAGGGGTAAATCACCGCCATCTCCCGAGAAAAAAACATGCACTACACATACATACACTACTAACGGGAGTAATGACCGAAGCAGTTGACGCGCCCGGGAACACGAAAAAATTAATCAATCAATCCTGGTAAAAATACCACGATCCTGATAGTCTGACTACACTTCTTTGCAAAATGGTTGACTGCAGTGTCACAACGCGGTTCCGCATTGGCTGAATGCTGATCTTACTATATTTCAAGTTGGCATTAATTTCACATTTACACAATTTTATTCAAAAGAAAACCATATACCTTCAATGTTGTAGTAGTACGAAAACACAGACAAATTCAAGGAGCCGTAATATCATCCAAATCGTTTAGGGAATATCAATTTTGAGTGAAAATATTACTTACAATTTAACTACTAATGTTGTTCGCAGACTGACAGACAAGCACACTTTTTGCCGTCAACCATTTTTTTTTGTAACAAGGCCTCACAAAACGTGGTTTCTAAGTTCAGAAAGTGTTAGAGGAAGTAATTTGCAGGGACAGTAATTACACACTTTTAGTATCAGGGACCTATCAGGTAACGAATTGAGGATCATCCAATTCATTAAAAAGAATCATTTTGAAGTAATTGCGCATTTTAGACACATGGTTTATTAATTATCAATAAAAATGTAAACAACAAAATTATCTCTAATGCTATCACACACATGCAACTTCAATAGCAAAAGAGTAAAATAACAAAATCAACGAAATACATTACACGCGCTTGATGCACGCCAATTTCATCACAGAAGTTTAACGAGTCGTCAGAGTCGCTGATGGCAGGGTGTATTTTATTTATTTACTTTTTTTACGTCAAGAAACAGTTAAAACTGCGTATGACGTACTATGGGGAAAAGTGAATTGTGTGCACATTTTCAAAATTCTGTAATCCCTACATTAAGTCATATACTACATGAAATTTGAATGAAAAAAAAGCTCCCATGTAATAAAATTCTATTTTCAAGGGCAAATAAGCAATAAATTTTGGGTCTTATCCATGTCGTCCTTCCGAATAATATTTCCTGCCGCGACAACATGGAGACGATAATTTGAATAACTATATTTCCCACTGAATTCTAGAAGACGTGCACAGATAATGAAGTTACATTTATGTCTAGAAGCAAAACAACGGGCCATCTCAGCATTTGCTCAATGGATCAGGGAAACTGGACAAAAAACCTGATCTAGATGGGGTCATTGACCCAGAAGCTGCGATACAGGTGTGTGTACTGTGTGATATACTGCGTGTACCGGCCATATTAATTGTACTATTCATTATAGATCACTTTTACAGCCTATCCGTACACTAATCTGACAAAAGTCATGGGATAGCAATATGAAAATATACACTTGGCAGCACGATCGCGTACAAAAGGTATAAAAGAGCAGTGCATTGGCAGAGCTTTCACTTGTACTCAAGTGATTCATGTGAAAAGGTTTCTGATGTGATTATGGTCACACGCTGAGAATTAAGAATCTTTGAACGCGAAATGCAAGTTCCATTTCGAAAATCGTTTGTACAGAAAAAGGAAAGAAAAGCTACGAAGGAAGGGGGGTTGCTTGAGCGAACATCGTTAGATAATTGAATATTCCGAGATCCACGGGATTCCGAGAATTCAATATTCCGGTATCAAGAGTGTACCAAGAATACCTAATTTCAGGCATGACCTCTCACCACGAAACAACGCAGTGGCTGATGGCCTTCACTTAATAAGAGAGAGCAGTGGCGTTTGCGTAGAGTTATCAGTGCTAACAGACAAACAACACTGCGTGAAATAACAGCAGAAATCAATGTGGGAAGTTCGACAAACGAATCCGGTACGACAGTGCCGGGATATGTGGCTTTAATGGTCTGTGGCAGCAGAAGACCGGGTCGAGTAGCTTTGCTAAGAGTACTACATCGCCTGCATTGCCTTTCCTGGGCTCGTGACACAATCGATTGGGTCCCTATACGTCTGGAACCGTGGCTTGGTCAGATGAGTCCCGATTTCAGTTGGTAAATGCTGTCGGTAGGGTTAAGGTGGCGCAGACGCCACGAACCCATGAACTCAATTAATCAACAAAGCACTGTGCAAGCTGGTGGTTGCCCCACGATGGTCTGGGCTGTTTTTATATGGAATTGACTGGGTCTTTTGGACCAAATGAACCGATCATTGACTGGCAATATTTATGTTCAGCTAGTTCGTGGCCATTTGCAGCCATTCATGGACTCCATGTTCCCAAACAACGATGGAATTTTTATGGATGACAATGCGTCTTGTTACCGGACCACATATTCGCGATTAGTTTAAAGATTCTGAACAATTCGAGCGAAGGATTCAGCCATCTAGATCACCCGACATAAATCCCATCGAATATTTATGGTACATTATCGAGAGGCCAGTTTGTGCACAAAATCCTGCACCGACACTTTCGCGATTATGGACAAATAGAGGCAGTATGGTCGAATATTGCTGTAGGGGACTTCCAACGACTTGTTAACTCCATGTCACGAGGAGTTGCTGCACTTCGCCGGGCAAAAGGTGGTCCGACACGATATTAAAGAGTATCCAATGATTTTTGTCACTGTCAGGGATGCAAAATCGCCAACAAAGCATCAACGTTTTTAAAAATCGATGCCTGAAATTAAAACTTCGATGTTAATAAAACATCGTCCCAGAACCATCGATGTCAGTAGAAATCGATGTTTTTAAAACTGGACTAGTAACCAATGAAGTTCACGTGGGGGGATTTAATTTCAAAGAGGTCTCGGTTTTTAATTGAGGTTTAATTGACAAACGAACGTCAAAAAATCAACGAGGAAATTAACAAAACTTGGATTATCTGATTTAATTACTCAAAAATAATATAGGCTTCTTTATTGACAAATCGATTTTTTTTTTTTGTTTCTTACCCGAGGTTACTTTGGTCTGAAGAATATTGAAAATTATAGATATCTGAAAATTATTATAGAATTCTGTTGATGGACTTTTTTAATTAAAAAAATATCAACCACGTAAAAACATCGAACAACCAACATCTATGTTAAAAAACATGGGCTTAAAAACATCGATGTTAAATCCATCGATGAGGTCTGTATAGCGGTGTCGTTGCCAGAATGTCAATTTTTTTAAATATTCGAATTTTCTTGTTCAAAAGTAGTTATTCACGGTAGAACCGACATTTTCGAAACCCGATGTAAGGACTACTCATAAAAACCCTGAAGATTGGAAAACCGAGATTTGTGGAGGTCGAAAACGACGGCGAAATTAAAACTCTCTGCTTTGCACCCAGAAATGCCCAGTTTCGGTCCAGTGTGTTGCACGCTAGCCTGGCCAGCTGGTAGTGACGCAACGCTTCGCGAGCCCGCCCGCTGCCTAGCGCCCAGTGCCCCTTGCCCCGCGACCTTGCGAACAGCGCCGCACTTGTTATGACTCGTGGCCGGACTTGTTTTGACAGACAGACAGAGAGGGGGGTGGGGTGAGAGGGAGGGGGAGGGTGAGGGTGAGAGGGAGGGAAGGGAGAAGAGAAATCATTGAACTGCCAACCTTTGAACTACCTTCGGTTTGAGCCTAAATGCCTTCGGTTAAGTTTAGCCGATGGTATCATCAAAGGGGACATCGCTCTTATTCTGCTTACGTTAAGATGACGAATTTAAGTCGTTGTTTTGGTGTCAGTGGCCCACATCTGCAAGCGAAGGGACAAAAAATGAGGACACTGTTGAAATCATATACATGTGAAGCATGCGCAAGATAAAAAAGACCTGGTCCGGACTTTGTATACATACGAAGTTATGATATATGCGAATGTATCTGTGCCTGTGTGTACGTAAATACAAGCAAGTAAGACTTTTTGATTGTATAATCACTTTTAAATATCTACTTATCTGGATTTTCATATTTGTGTTCATGTGGTAAGCCCCTGCCTTGTTCTCTCTGAATAAAAAATTAGGTCGCAACGCAATAGGCAGACCCAAAAGAATGTCGTGGAACCTAGATACGGTTACATTATTTCTTTGCTGGTATGAGATTGAAATGAAATAATATGAACAAAAAAATTAAAACTATTATTATTAATAACAATAATAATGTATGTATTTGGCGTTATTAGGTCGGTAGTCCGACTTCGCCGGCCAGCTACCAGTGTCCCCCCATGCCTGGCCATAGTTAAATTCCCGTGCTTGGGGGAAAGAGCGACATGAGACGAACATAACATATTCTCTTCTCCGAAACTAGCAAGATCCGCCTGCTTGAACTTTTTTTCGTCACACAGCTACAGAAACTGGGACGATTTTAAGGAAAGCTACAAGTCTATTTTTGCCTCGACCGGAAATCGAACCCGGGACTTCAGCATGGGAAGCTAGTACGCTGCTCATGAGCCATCCCAGAGACCCCAAAATAATAATAATAATAATAATAATAATAATAATAATAATGATGATGATGATGATGATGATGATGTATTCTAACGGATTTGTATTAACTGCCAAAAGTATTTTGAGTCATTTCAAAGCAGCCTAAAAACAAACGTTCAATGTATTTCTCGGTCATGAAAATAATAAAACACAAGGCAAATAGGTTCACATTATAAAACGACGTTTCAGATGAATAAAGCTTTTGTCCTTTCCACTCATAAGCTTTCGCATGTTGTAGAATGTTTTAATTAAGTTACCTATTTAAGTGGCCGGCTGCTCTGATCGGTAGTTTTCCGTGGTTTCTCCGATCAACACCAGGCGAATGCAGGAGCAGTACCCTACAAAACGGGCCACGGACCGCGCGCGATCTGACCTTCCTCTTCCTTGTCCTATCTTCTCCCCTTACACACACACACACACACACACTTACACTAACATGTACTACACTACCACATTTTCGGGGAGATCGGTCGGGAGCTTAGAGCTTGTGCCGGCTGGGGCGGTGTCCCGCTGGTGGGAGAGTCCTGGTTAGGGAAACCCCACTAGCCGACGGTAGGTCGGCGCCGGATCTCGCCATCCAGCGGGGGAAGATCACCACCATCTCCCGAGAAAAAGCATGCACTACACTAACGGGACTAATGACCAAAGCAGTTGACGCGCCTGGAAACACGAAAAATCAATCAATCAATCAATCACCCTATTTAAGGGGTGAATTATGATAAGAAAATATACCCTGAAATATTCAGATATGCTATTACTTGTCATGATCATTAAGTATTTTAATACACATATTTCTGACCAACGTTTATAATTTGTGTTTTCTGTAACGATCATGTCAGAACAGACTAGAACACAACTGTGAGCCCTCTAGTTTAAAAATTCAAAATACTGGCAGGATTTACTTAGTGTAAACGACCGATTAAAAAGTTATCATAATTATGGTAAACAATTTACCATAACATTCTACGAAATTTTACATTATCAGCAACAATTATGGATTAGCAATTAATACAAGAGAAATATGCTCTAAAGAACAATTTGTGCAATTTATCGTTGTCGTATGCGTGTTCTCAAAGATCCTGAAGTCATCTGCAAAAGTGTGGAATGTTTTAGAAAACAGTGTACGAAATATCTCATTACTCTGAGCAGACTTGTCTTCCCAGAGAACACCAGGTATCAATAATATCTTGTCCTGCCTACAATAGCGAGTTCGATTGTGTTCCAGGCGGACACAATGGTTTGGCCGACTTTCAAAATTCTATAACAGTTTGAAATCCTGTTGGGGCGCTGGAGTCTCAAATAGCGGTAAATCCTTAGTATGCCATGCTTGTGGCTCCCAACAGAAACCCTAGCAAAATTAAATCCCTCGACAATACCCGTCTCTATCAGATCCCATATTCGTTCAACCAGGAACGTCGCAACTAATGCATAGATATGAGAGACCGTTGTCCAGTTGCTACAGCCTATGTCGAATTCAGCCGAATTCATCCATTCATTCGAAGACTGTTCATTTGAAGTCATTCATTCGGACTGGGGAGAATTGCAGCGGATGCAGACCCTCAACGATAGTTTTCCGTCGTTTCTCTGCTCGATTCCGGGCGAATGCCGGAATAAAAGGTTCTCTAACAGACGGACCGCACAAGATCTTCCCTTCTTTCCTCATCCGCGTTCCTTTCCCTCTTCTTACTCACTCACTTGCATGTTACACTTACACTGCCCCACACCAGTCGTGAGACCAATTGGGAGCTTAGAGCTTGCCCCAGCTGGGACGGTTCCCATCTCGCGGAGATACCTGGAGAAGGAAACCCCACGCAAGCCAACGTTCTGATAGGTACCAGATCTCACGTTATAGCGGTGGAGGAAGTCCGGTACCTCCCCGGATGAAACACGCAATTTGCTTAGGGGATTAATGCCCACTAGAGTTAACGCGTCTGGAAGCAGTCCGGATCGAGTCCGTTGTTCTGTCGGTTCCTATAGGAGTGTATAGAAGTCAAACAAGGGTAGCGTTGGGTGCCCATGACATGCCAGAATTAAAAAAATCCATATACAGGTTCCTAGGCGGCGTTGGACCAATGCACACGTTTTCATATTTCTAGCATTAGACGACAACCACATTCTTACCGTACCTTATTGCCGTAAAGGTTGAGCAGCGCAGGCTTGGCGTCGTATCGAACCTAAAGCTAGGCAGACACCATTCGCGTTACTATTGCAGACAAATATTTCAGAACATTAATATGATGGGTTGCGAATTTTACAATATTTTAGTCGAGAATTGGGTGGGATGGGGGCAGAGTAATCCCTTAAAATATCAAAACAATTTTCGAAGTTGAAAGTTCGCGAGTACGACCAACTAGATCCTTGTAGTCCTGGCAGACCCACACAAAAGAATTCTGATCATATTTCACAAAAGCGTGAAGGAATGCCTTTCTAAGAAATGTATTTTATCGTCTAAAGTCCATAAACGTGTTATTGCAGGCACTGACTGTGGAGAGTTATTTTGAGAAACCCACGTGTGTTTTGCTCGCTGTCGAAGTGAGAAGAAACTCTTAGAATTGAGGCAGAAATATTTTCATTTCATTAATTTCTAAAAATTAGAGGTTGCCTCTCAGTTTCCAATAATATGCATAGATTGTAATCACAATTTTCGCAACCTCACTTCCGCGGTCCTTGAATGTAGTGTTTTGTTTCCCAACCTTTTACTCATCTAAATGGCCCTTCATCTCGCTCATCATTTCTCACATTTCTGAGGACAATACATGGTAAACATGATTTGTCTTCATTACGCTGTCAATGAGAAAGAAATCACCATGTGCCAAATTATTCATTCTGTTATTAATGACCAGATCTACTTATGAATTAAGTTGTTTCAATTAAATGTTACCTGAATTTGTAATCAGAAGTGATCTCGTTAGTTTCGTGAAATTCGACTCTCCGAATACCCATTTCTGTTCTCGGTAACTTCGAAATGAATTGGCAAAATTTTCGATGTATCAAATCTCTTCGTTTAAAATTCAAAATGTCAATTTCAAATGTCGAGGCTGTCCTGTGTATCTTTTGTCATATCAACTGTCCTTACATCCATTTGAAATTTTCATTTAAGAGAAATGTATATATTTTTACTTGGAGAAGCCTGATCTACTCGCTAGTACAAGTGCCGCGGAACACCGGTAATGGTTGAACTTTCGAACGTACGCCTTGTGGAGCTTTGAGAGCACCGGCTCCCTTGGGATAGAAACGAAATTAAATAAAGAGGTTGGGAATTATAACGGTCTTCATTATTTCTGACACCGACAACATAACAGCGTCTACGTGTTAATGATTCTTCTAAATTGTCAAATGGCAAATTGGAGGGGCAGTGATTGACTTTGTAGATCATCGGCAATGTGTAGTCTTATCCACTGAAGTATAAAATTTGGGTTGGTTTTCTATTGCAAGTCGTTATTTCGCCTCAGCGAAAAAGAACATCATTTACTATTACAAATTTCCCCCTGTTATTCAACTGTTGTCTGTAGAAGGAATGGGCGGAGGGGGGGCTGAAGAAAACGTGCGCAGAGAGCACTCGCTGCGTTGTGGCTGCAAATAGCGCTTGGCGCGTTGTAGCACGTTTGTCCGTGCATTTCATGGCAAGGCACGTGTGGCGTCGGGCCGGGGCCGGGGGAGCACTGAGGGCTTTGACTTGCCAGCGGGGCTCGATTTAGGCTCAGGCGCTGCCAGCCGGCGGGCGGCCCTGGCAGAGGGCGCAAGTGCGCAGTTTGTCCCCCCTCCCTTCCCCGCCCTGCCGCCCTTCGCCAAGCACTCGCGCTCACTCGTTGTTGTTGTTGTTGTTGTTGTTGTTGTTGTTGTTGTTGTTGTTGTTGTCGTCGTCTGTCTTATGAAGAGCCCTAATAACAAAAGATAAATCCAGCTGCTGAATTTAGAAAAAAAATCCTCTAACGTGTGGTATAGCCAGAATCCATGTTTTGTGGGTCGTTGATACCGAAAAATCGACTGCAAAACATCCTTCTGTCTGGTGTATGTGAACCACACTAGCGCCTAAACCATGTGTAGGATTTGTTACAAATTGAAAAAAAATTATCAAACTGGCCTACGGCGAAGCTCTGCGATTTTGAAAAATATTTATTAATTTTGGGAGTTCTTTTACATGAAACCCTCCAACTGTGCTTTACATGAATTGCTCCAATTTTTTTCTTTAAATTTCTTGTAAGAATAGAGTAAAATACGATTATAAAGGTGGCATAGGTCCGATTTTCACTATTAACACCGAATTTTCTAATACTAGTACAGTCAACTCCGGTTATAGTGAACTTCTGGGGACTAACATGTTTGATTTACTATATCCGAGGTTCACTATATCCGATGGTGTCATAATTAAATAGAATTTCTTCGTAATAATTGATTTTATTAATATGCAGCAAAATCCATGAACAGCACAAACTGATATTTTCAATATATTTATTTGGACGTAAAAAGACAGTTATTTTCAATTGTGTGTTTCGTAAATTTTTCATTAGAACCTTCTGCATGTTCTCTCCATACTTGATTCTGATGGTTCTCTGTCTATCGTAATGCAATCTTCGCGCCTTTCAATGCCTCTTGCACTGTTGGAACATCATCGTACTCTCCGAAGGCCCTTTCAATCGCTTAATAACATAGGAGATCAAATTAATTTCCAGGACTTACTTCCTACGTTTACTATAACCGAGGTTCAGGTTCACTATAAACGAATATTCTTTGCTTATTTGTAATGTAAGTGAAACAGGACTAGTGTTTTGAGTTCACTATAACTGGAGTCGACTGTAGTTTTCGCGCAATATTGCGTGCAATATGTGCAATTTTAAAAATAACGAAAACAAGATTTTCCAAATGTCCAAAAGGCTCCAAATGTTTTCGTTAAACTGTTGTTAAGGATAGTGCTACATGTACTCTATGAGATCAAATAAATATTATATTGCACTATTCTTTTGTTATTTTCAAAAATTACAAATATCAATTTTTTTGATTTGTCTCTCGCGTCAATAATATTTGCATTAGCGTCGTTTTGTTCACAGTTTTGCATTTATGAGTAAATGTGCTTTAAGTGATATCCGATAAAGTTGATCGAAAAGTCAAAACTTTTCTCTGAAAACAAACTCAAAATTCCGCATTTTTAGACACGCTCAAAAGCCATTTTCTCAGAAACGACTCCTAATTGTTTCTTTTCAAACGGATATTGCTAATTGCACTGTTTAATATGACGTAACGTTCATTGTGCTATATTCTTTTTTTTTTTAATTACACAAATGTATTTTTTTAATATCACTCCCACCTTTGCTATGATTATTTCCATCGATTTGTATACATTATTGCATATGTGCTACAAATGACTTACAATAAAAGTTTTTTGAAAACTCAAAAGATTTCGGTGAAAAAGTTTCAAATTTCCCATTTACAGTAACGCTTGAATAGCATTTTCATAAAAACTGCTCCAAAGTATTCAACAAGAATTTCCTTATAGGACGAGATTTTACTCTTCTTTAATATCTTTAAAGTAATATTTCTTTTTTTATTTTTTTTTTATTTTATTTTATTTTATGTCGCATCAACTGCAAAGGTTATTAGCGACATCTACACAATCACATTAATATTTTTGTACATGGGAAGTTATGACATTTATAGGAACATTCACATCACATTATTAAAGTTTATACACTTGTCTTATATGTCCCCGTACAATTTTATGGTCTTCAAAAAATTGAGAAACCGATTACATTTTCTCTGTCCTTCAGCACATTTGATATGTCGTTCTCAACACCATGTCTCGTCCGGTCAGTCTCAAAGCTGGGGCACATAAATAGGTGATTAACATACATAGAAACATTACACACATTACACATAACGGCTGTTTTTCCTGTGATCAGATGGGCATGTGTGAGCTTGGTGTGACCTATTCTGCATCTAGTTAACACAACCTGGTCAGCTCTGCAGAAGAATGTGACTGGATTATAATCATCGTATTCACATATACTTCTTAATTTACATCGGGCGTTGTTATTCCATTCCTGTCTGTCCAATTCTTGTAATTTTCTCTTGATGTTGGCATGATTAAAGTAATATTTCGTTTCTACCTTTAGGAAACAGAAAAATTGAGAATATTTTGAAAAATATTAACTTGGGTGGCGAAAGTTAGCAGCTGGCAAGAGGATACGGCAAGACTGTAAAGCTCGTCTTTAAGATTTTTATACGATTTTATACGATCTGACGGGAGCTAAGAGATCGTCGAGACCAACGAAATTAGAAATCTAACATGTTCGAGAAAGTCTGTGCCATTTCGTAGCACTAGTTTTGATTGCTGAACTGTAGTTTAAAAAAATAATAACAAATGTTACGATTTCCCCGTCTTTAAATCACATTGACTTTACACTTTGAAAATGGCTGCAACAGTTTTGTGCATTTATTTTAGTATTTATTATAAATTTGTAGTGAAATTTGTTCTGTTGTCTAAAAAAATTGAAACTTGTTTGTTATAATAATGGAACCGACATTGCAATTAAACAAGATTCGCCATTAAAATAACAGAAAAGTGAAATTATTATAATAACATTGAGTATAACAGAAAATATTCAGTTGACATAACATTTTTTCTCTGTGTACACTTGGCATCAAATAAATATCATGCATTAGTTACATTATATCTTACATTATAATGAAAAAACATACAATATATGATATAATAAACCTTTTTACACAACATCATTCGTATATTTTCACTTTCTGACTTTTTCGAAAATTGTAAACACCTAGTTTTGGTACACTGTATTTTCACTGCTACAACTGCCGGATCACAGAAAAATAAGTCAGTCGGTGCCTTTTTCGAATCCGTACGTTTCACAGCGTAGACAAATTTCATATTCTTTTGAAGATCCGTTAGGTTTAAAGGTCTAAAGGTTTCAGTTGGCTGACTACGTTTCCGTAGATCACAAGAAGTACTAAAAACAAAACACATGATTTTTATCGCACCGCGGCTCCAAGAAACGTTTCGTGAGAAGCACTTATTTTTGTGCATTTGAATATTTAAGAACGCTAGGAATGGAAAGAATTTATATAACCATAATATACATTATACGAATCGTTATATAATAATATACGTTATATCGTTATTTTAGGCACGAAACTGTTAATTTTCTAAGTAAATAACGTCAAAAAGCAATATAATTGAATGATAATTTATTTATACGGGATATTCACAGTAACGCTGAACATTATCCTGCGCGTTTTATAGTACGGAACTAAAGTTCATCAATTTATTAATGTATCGTATAAGGTCAGCTTAATAAATTATTGTTCGCTTAATTATTATTAAATTTCTTTTAAAAATACAGGAAAAAGTAAATCGTTTATGAAAAATTTGAAGATCCGCGAAATGAAATTATTTTAAAAAAGTGTTCCCAACATTTGGGGGACATTTGGCCCCCCTGAATCCCGCCTCAGGAAATTACTGAAACTAATATATGTGATAAAGTGTCATATACTGCTATAGTGCACTTTTGTAATGAATAAATTTACGCACTTTATTTAAAAAAATACAGGTCGTAAGAAAGGCAGGATTAGCCATGGTTTTGATCATATAGAGAAAATACCAGTAATATTTAAGTATGTATTCGATTTAAATCGCGGTTTAAAGAAATAAATGTGTTTAAACCAAAATATTAAATCCTGTTTAAAGCAATAGACTCTAACCACGGTTTAAATAAATATATTTAAATTTTTTAAAACATATTGATATTAGAAAAATTAATTTTATTTTAATCACGATCTAAATCAATTCTTTAAACAATCGCCGCTCTACTTCCAAGTAAACTACCGTTATTATGAAAAGGCCATCGTAACGCCCCATCTTCACGCTCAGGTGGCAAACTGCCGCGGCGCGCGGTTCAGTGATTCCGGACGCCCCGACGCGTGCGAGCGGGCGCGCGCGCGATCGTGGAACTTCTTTGACGACGGGGTCACGTGCTTCCCGCGGGCGCGCGGTTTCCGGCGGAGGCCGTAAACAGGCGCGCGCACGCGCCGCGGGTCCACGTCCGCCGGAAGAGAAACGGCGCACTTCCGGAGAGCAGGCGGCGTGCGAGCGGCCTCTCGCTGCGGACGCCAGCAGCCGACCTCCTGCGCCGACCACGTTGAGGGCGGCGGTTACTACAAAACTAACCGGTTTCAGGTTATTCATATTCTTTTCTCAATCTTCTCAAATAACCGGTTCTCACCTGCCCGTCCGCGATTCCTTCGAGAGGAGAGGCGGTTAATTAAAAATACGATATTCATATTTTGATATTCTCAATGTCGTGTTGTCGGGAACGTCAACTGCTGTCGGCATTAGTCCCGTAAGTTTAGGGTATGATCTATCACAGGAGCTGGTAATGTTATTCCCTCACTGGATTATGAGATCTAAACGTCGACTTGTGGGATTTTCCACATCTGAGCCCCAGCTGGAATGAGCTCAAAGATCCCAACATGCCTCGTGACAATGTAGTAGTGTTGTACTACATGTAAGTGTGTGTATACTTAAGCGGTAAGGCAAGGAGAGGTAGGAATAATAAGTAAAGAAAAAGAAAATACTTTTAAAACACTGATTTGAAGAGTGCGGAATAAAACTCTTTAATTTGTTAAGTGAAAAAAGACAACCTACTCAAAGTATCTCCCACTTTCAAAACCTGGGGAAGCTCTTCCTTCCAACACCTGTTCTGTTGAAAGAGTGTTGCCTTAGCCGGAAATGTAATCTGCTCAGGAAGACTGGGATAGGCGGACGAGAGGCGAGGGTCTGGTCTGGGGGAAGAACATGTGACTCATTGCCGAGAAACTTGATTACGCACTGGGTTGATTCTTTCCACGGAAATGACACAGCTGCCTATCGCCAATGGGGCCATACAGACGAGAAGCAACATCAACAAATGTTCAATTTGCACATCCGGCTGCTCATCCGACTGCGCATCCGACTGCTAGGAGGCACGCTGCTAAAGAGAGTTCAAAACCAATTAACCTCGCAAGCACCAACGTTCTTTTGTCATGGGCAAAACCGAGGGGATCACATTTTCCCCGAATCTTGTGACGTAGTGGTTTTATTAATTCTGCAACTGACTTGGAACATACTATATCTTGAGAGCGTAGGCTTCCGCGGCCGGAGTCATGATTAACTTGGCTATCCGGGAGACGCCGCGTCCAGGGCACAGGTGCCAACGTTTCGGTCGCCATTCTGCGACCTTCCTCAGGGCGTAGTACTGCGCCCTGAGGAAGGTCGCAGAATACGACTGAAACGTTGCACCTGTGCCCTGAACTGCTCCCAGATAAGAGATTATCATACTATATCTTAAATATTTTTTCACGTATTATTTCGTATGTTCACTAAAAACATACAATTATAATACATTTACTTTGACATTTTACCACTTTGAAAAAATATGAATTTAGCAATTCAATTTATGTTTCATGATGTAGCAAGACGAGCAAAAATTGCAATCTAGAAAAGAGGTCATAATGCCGGAAGGGTATGAAATCTGTTTTAATTTTTTTGTTTATTTATTTAAGGCTCCGCTAATTATCATAGAAACATTTTAAAACTATATTCATACACATTGCGTTTTCATCAACATTCCTTTTCCGTTCCCACCGATTATTCGGTCAATGATTTGCTTATTATCGCGTGACAAAATGCAATGACGCATGTTTGGGCGCCATTAGAAAAAGCGGAGGTCGACGAACGCTGAAGAAGTTCAGAACACAAATATAAAAAAATAAATCTTATATCTTACTTCCACCACTAACGATGAAAACAGATTCGAAATGATAAATTACCAGATGGTCATCAGGAATTATAACTTTGTAGAACATAACCAATTAACAGTTATATTTTCAACTTTGATGAACGCTTTTATGAACTACCTATCACGCAAACTAATGTAGTTTTGATAATTAAGAACGAGTTAAGCTAATGATAGGGTTACAACACATCCTAGAAAACTGGACATTTTGAGAGATAGAAACTCGCTCAGCCCGACAGTGAGGACGGCCTGATTTCGGATTCCGGTGAACGTGTTGAAATAGCACGCTGACAAGGTAGATTGAGATCGAGTTGCAGAAAGCCACGGAATCAAAACCTATTTCCTGTTGTATTGGATTATTTCTTTACGCAATAACACACGCTAGTTTTTCTCTGCACAGTAATTAAGAGTATCCTCCACTTTACAATTACGAGTAACCTCCGCTAAATAAAGCTTTTTTATGTATATTTGTCTCGCTTTACAAGACAAATTTTAAACCGGGAGCGGTAGCTCAGTGCATCACATGTTACTGTAGTGCCTCTGACTGGGAGGTCCTAGGTTCGAGTCCTGACGGCGGCAGGATTTTCGGCACTAGCTTTTCAGGTAGCTCGAATTCACTCGCTGTCGGGAGGAGAAGTCTAGCGGCCGGCTACTCTGATCGGTAGTTTTCCGTGGTTTCTCCGAACAACACCAGGCGAATGCCGGAGCGGTGCCCTAACAATCGGGCCACGGACCTCATGCGATCTGTCATTCCTCTTCCTTGTCCTATCCTCTCCCGTAACAAGCACGCACACACACTTACATTAACATGCATTACACTACCACATATTTCGGGAGCTGAGAGCTTGTCCCGGCTGGGGCGGTGTCCCGTTGGTGGGAGAGTCCTCGGATTGGCGCAAACTCGCTAGCCGACGGTAGGTCGGTGCCAGATGGAGGAGCCCCAGCACGGAAAGATCACTACAATATTCCGAGGAAACAACATGCACTACACTTACGAGACTAATGACCTACGCTGTTGAGGCGCCCAGAATCACTAACCAACTAACGAATTTTAAAAGTAATAAATAAAAGCACGGTATCTTCAACTTTAACAGCAGTAAAATAAAATTTTGTCATTATAACTCAGAAAGATTTTGTAAATTTCTTTCGAGTTGTAAAATTTCATAATTTACTTTTTACAATATTTAAATATTTCTGTGTTTGTATTCGTCGTGGATCATGTGAATGATGGTTCGACCGTGTGAAATAATACGTAAAAGTACCTTAACGAAAAGTATTATACCATTATCACAGAATATTAGGAATGCTAGCAGCTTATACTGCATAAATTTAGTTTCTTCCCACAAAATACTCTCAATAAAAGCCATCCAAACAAATACTTATTCTGAATTGGTCGTACCATCCAAAATTACGATGGGTCTGTCTCATGGGCCATGATTGCCAGTATTTCCTAATAAAGTCAGTATTATTGTTTGTTTCATTTCTTAACAATTATGCTAATGTATTTGTTTATGAAATCTCCATAAGTACCCCCAAATTTTAAAGAATGTTTTCCAAAATTTCAAAACCATCAACTAGATCCAGTTGCACAGGGAATTCTTCAATTTGGAGAAGATCATACGAATGGTTTAGGCGCTAGGACTGTTCACAGACGGACGGACAGACAAACAGAAGGACGGACGTTTTGCTTCCAATTGGTTTATCGGCGTCAAGGACCAACAAAAAAAGGATTCTGACTACACCACGTGTTTGAGAAATTTTTTCTCTTAATTTAGCAACGGGTTTTATGTACACTTTCCCTCAGCTAAAGTGGCCGGCAAAATTCTATCTCCCATACCGCGCCGACAAACTTGGACACCCCTCGGCCTGGGGGAGGGCAGGGGGAGGGACGCGTTGACCAATCGCTAGCAGGTAGAACTACTTGTCTACTTGTCTGTGATTGGTGCAACAACCCAAGGGGTGGAAAGGACGTTGCCTCAGGGAGAGGGGGCTAGATTGTTTACGTGCGAGGCGGAGATAAGTCATATTTCCCTACCGATGGAGAGATTTTGCCTACACGTTCGCCACGACAAAGAATATTTCTCAGCTCTCGTTAATGGAGCTTTTTGTTCCTTTGAAGAAATTGAGAAGTGTTCAAACCCGTTGAAAAGTTTGTACGAGCTTTTTTCTTCCAGGTAGAGGTTCGTGCGCGCGAGCATGTGTAAATAAGGTGAAGAGGAGTGAGCACGACAGCTTATCTTTGTTAGAAGCTCGTGAAGCCTACGTGAAGCACGTGCTACCTGTGTGCACGATCATTGTTCACCAAAGATCTTGGCGTTGGTGATAAGTTTTAGATGCAAAATGGGCTTTACATTATGTCTTTTCAAAAAATGTTTTAGGAAATATTCTTTTAGGTTTTTACTTATATTAGATTGTATTTGATATAAATTGACTCTAAGGATAATTTATGCGTTATGGCTAATACCCGAAACCGAATATTCACCGAATTCGAGATGAAGTTGAGGTAGCCAACACGTGATGGTTCGGGTTAGGGGTAGTAAGTTACGTTGACAATGGTAGTTATGTAATAAGCAGGGATCAGAATGCGGTAGGAAGTTTCTAGACACACTGAGAGACGAGGTATATACTTTAGAGGTTCGTTGTGTTTAATCATACATTTCTATTTATATTATCCACCAAATTTAACCTCACTGTACCTCAGTTGACGCTTTGCTATGCATTGAACATTTTCGTATGGGCGAAGAGACTTCGGTCTTTGGCTTTCACGTTTTTTTATAAAAAAAACTTTGAATCTGTGCAAAGCACATTTCCAAGGAATTTTTATGCTTTAAACTTCTAGCGAACACCCAATATTCCTCACACTGGGACAATCGTCTTTCTTCAGTTTATGCCCTGTGATTGGCACTATCATTAGCGGATGAAGTCCGAAATGATCCTTTCATTGTCAGTAGTACAGCTTTATCCACATTCATCGCACTAATTTGCGTTTTAACTCGACACTCCGAACAGTACCCACATATTTGTCTTTTTCTATAACACATGTAAATACATGAATACAATGATCCTATGGTAGATTAAAGAAATCCCTGCAGGTCAACATCCAGTGTACATGGCCACACGAGAAAGGAGGTATTTGTGTTTATATTCTGTGAGGCGAGTCCCGGATATTTCATTAGGAGGCAGTCTTGGACAATACGCTGGGTTGTTTGTTCTGGAGCTTTTAACTCACAAGCAGGGAATTCAAGTATTCCCCATTTATATTTTGTTGTTACAATTTTCTTAATGAGTTTTGTCTAGTTCATGATATTTCATTAACAAGCTCGGACAGCTCTTAATTAGGGCCTATACTACAATAGTGGTTGCTTAGAGTGTCATTCCAGATTTGACATCACTCTTTTCCAGCGTGTCCATAAAGGCGCAGATAGTGTTACGCGTAAAGCATGCTCGGGAAGGATCAGTTACGATTTTGTGTGTTGGTAGGTTGTGTGAGTTTTTAAGACAGGAAAATTTAATCCATTCTTAATGCTTATTGCTGGTCATGATGGTAGTGTTTGCGTAAATAAAGGAACAACTGATTTGAAGAAAAGATATCGAAACGTGAACAATCTAAGTGAGAACAGTTCTAATGTGACTGAATTTGCAAATAGTGAAAAATAGGAATTTGAAACACGAGTTAACCCCTCCACTATAACCAAGCCTATTTATTATATTCAGCAGTTTATACTCAATCATCTCTTGTTTGGAATGGAACTGCTTCCCAGCCAAGTGAAATCATAGGTTTTTTGTCAAGTCTCAAGAAGAGAAGAATTGCAGCATTTCACAATTACGTTGTCTAGCATTGTTTATTGGTCATTATCTTTCATTCTTGGATTCACGCAAATCGGAATCCAAAGGTATCTAAATCCAAAAGAATTATTAGATTGTATTCAACACTTTGCAAACTATGCTTTTTACGTATTCTTCTTTAATAGGAGTAAAGCAAAGTTTCACTCCTATCAAAAAAGTGCTAGATTTCCACGTAAGCTTCCGCGACTCGAGTCAATGGCTTCTTGGCTGTCCGGGTGACGCCGCGTCGTAGGCTCAGAGGCCTCTCAGCCCACGACGCGGCGTCGCCCAGACAGCCAAGAAGTCATAGTGCTAGATTTGCAACCTCTGTCATAAACTCGTTGGAAATAATCCATGTATTAATAGCGGTAGTTTTAAATCATTACGTTAACCGTAATGATTAACAAGTTATGATACAAGTTATGAACCAAAATGACGAACCATTTTTGTGTATGAAAACGTCATTTATGTGAAGTAGGATATAGGGGTGTCAAAAGACGATCGCGAGGGTGGTCGCTATGTGACAAGTAAACAACGGCGTTAAAGGTCATTTTTGCTAGGTGAAGAGGATGTGAAAATGATCGGAAGGAGGCGGAAATATTATTGTTTTGTTAGACAAAAGAGGGTGATATAGAGTTCTGATGTTTTGGGTTTTAGCAAGATCAGTGACACTCTCCCTAGCAACGCGGTAATGAGCGGGTCGGCTCCTGACATTTTACCAGGTCGAGGAAGGACTGTTAATGGACAACCAAATCCGATGCTTGTAGTGTAATTCGTCGTAGTAGTATCCGACTTGTAGTATAATTAAGTATATCGTTTCTTATATTAGGATAAAACGTTATTGTGGGAAAAGAAGAAATTCTACAAAGTAATAGTAAGTGTATAGACGTCCACCAGTGATGCAAGTAAGAGAAGTAACGGGTAATAATAGTATCGCTCGGAGAATTTGAACTTGGTCACGAACATTAGGCGGAGGACTTTATGAAGAAAGAAGATTCTGTTGCTACGACGGAGAAGATTCTACTGGGCGCCATCGAATGGAGAAGTGAAGAGCGCGCGAAGATCCGCGAATATACCAAGATTGATTTATAATTATTACAAGACAGAGTCATGACCAAAGATAATTTCATTTTGAATTAACGATGTAACAATTCATGTTTAACTCACATTAGAATCATATTTCACATTATAATAAATTCCAATTTGTTACTTTAAAAGAAAGCTGATTATCATTATTTGTTACGTGCAATCCAGTGGTAATAATATTTTGATAAGATTTTCAGATTCCTCGCTACTCCGTAAGAATGGAAGATTGAGTAATTGGTTGCAGAGTAAGAAGCGACAATTATGAACTTCGAACCCAATTAACTGAGCTAGCACGACATAATTTTGGATGAGAAATTTTAAAAGTATGTAGGAAACATCGGGGTTATAGTCGTAATTATTTCCTGGTGCTCAAATCCATAACTAAATTATTCGGAAAATAATTACGAGTGTCATTCAAACGAAACGAGTCATGAATATAACTTAATGAATAATTCGTAAAATTACGAATTTTGCTGGTAGAGAAGAAGGACTTTTTCACTATATATTGTGTACGTACTATGTTTCTTCGCATTTTCTTAAAATGATAAAATAAAATTTTGTTATGATTAATCAAAAATTCATAAAATTCTTCGTGTTAGTGAGCGTTGGTACTATCACAGTACTGATGGTTGAATACAAAATAAACGTACAAAGCAAAGGCAATTGAATATTTATACCATTGGCCTCTTGTGCGTGAGTTGTGTCGGTACAGTAGCGTATCAGTTAATCGACAGTATTAAAGAACTGTTAGTATGACGGTGGTTTACGTACTATAAGCCTATAATAATTTGATTACGAAGTGTACTTCTTAGTAAAAATATTCTGTGAGGTAAAGAAGGAATACTTCCGGTGTAATTGAGCTTACTCCCCAAGACGTTTGTGTGGGTGGAACTAGGGAATTGACACGTAAAACAAAACTGGGTATATGGCGTTTTACAATTACCTGTAACAAATTCACGTGTTAAATTGAAAGTATTTTGCTACCTTCCTCATATAGTTCTCCTATTAGAGGATGCAGCTCGTTGCTGCCTCCCTTAGTTGCTCGTTGGTCAATATGTTCGCTTCCCACCGCACAACCCCGTGTTCGATTCCTGGCCAAGGCAAATTATACCTGTGCGCTTTCCTTACAAATGCCCCAGTATCTATTGCTGTGTCGCAGTGGTAAAGTCCACCATAAGGTTATAAAGACCAGTGTATACGGTGAAGGGATGTCATCGTCCAAACCACACGCACCCCTTATCCCATGGCCGAGAGGTCGGATCACCGCTGGTCGGCCAAGACCCGTAGCGGGCTGTTGAGTCAAAGAACAGAACAAAGGTTCGTTGCATGATGACAGTGATTATGAAACAGCTTAATTATTGTTCAGGCTTTTAACAATCAGTGAGAAATTTACACTTCAAATGTAATCGATCATTAGTCATCGTCCTATTGTAAGTTTCGTTGGATTGTGTGATACGATGCCGAGATAACCAGTGTGTGTGTGCGTGTATGTGTGTGTGTGTGAGTGAGTGAGAGAAAGAAAGAAAGAGAGAGAGAGAGAGAGAGAGAGAGAGAGAGAGAGAGAGAGAGAGTGACGGTAAACTTCAAATGCCCACCCCTGCTTCCAAAACTCAGAAAAAAAAATATACTAAAACCTATTATGGCGGATACAATATATGTATCAATTATTAAACTGATAAAAAATAAGAACAGATACTGAATTCTCACATTTCTTTAATAAATTGATTCCTAACTTAACAGGCTAACAAACTACTATTCGAAGTCGGAATGTGATTATGCTTATCCAATACCTCCTGGAACAAGAGCAAATTCTCCACTAGGCAGCATTGCCTGTCACGCGTTCAACGTAGAAGTTTAACTTACGAGTATTATAGTTATCATTAGTTGCAGAAAAATACCCTATGAAACTCCATGTAATAGGTATTAATGCACTTGAAGTTAACAAATTAATTAAATTACAACACTGACGAAGGGGTGACGTGTAGATTACGAACCTTCTCCGCTACAAAGCAGACATTGATTGAGGAAGCCATTGTAAAGTCAGATCAAAGCTGATTTCCCATAGAATTCTAGAAAATCAGTCAGTAACTTCTATAGCTTAGGGTTTCTCAGAGGTAAAGAGGAAAGTCTGCATGTTCTCTTTTTTTTATGTAATTACCACATAAACTTTTAGTTTTTATTGAATACGAATATTTAGTTTTTAGTTGATAACCATGGACGTTTTCAAGTTGTTAGCTACATGCGATTCGCGTGACTTCATATTGCTCTATTCTTTCGGTTTTACAAAAATGTAATTTTTTGACATGTGTCACGTCCTTAATTTTTACATTAGCGGCAATTTGTTCACCATTTGAGAACAATTTATTGTATGTATATTACATATTCTTAAATAATAAACATATTCTTAAAATAATATCATATATAATTTTTGTCGAAAACTCAACAGTTTTCTGTTAAAATGAGTTCAAAATTTCGTATTTTCAGAAACGTACAAACACTAATTTAAAAATTCCAATTTTTTTTTAATTTTAACAATGCTAATTGCACTGTTTAAATTTTTGGGAATTCATTTGATATTCAAAACTTACAAAAATTTCTTTTTTTTAAGAAATCTATCGCCGTTAATACACACATTTCCAGAGATTTGTAAACACTACTGCATTTGTGAGTTAATGTGCCCCAAATGTCTTTAAACGAAGTTTTTCGAAAACTCGAAAATGCTCTGTGAAAAAGAGTCAAATTTCGCATCGTCAGTAACGCTGAAACGCCAATTTTTTAAAAACGGCTCTACATTTTTCAATGAAAATTGTCATTTATGACGATGTTTTACTCTTATTTAAAGTTCTTAAAGTAAAATTTCGATTCTACTATTAGGAAATCGAAATATTGAGAAAATGCCAATTATATGTATTTTTGGCGGCGATAGATGGCAGCTGGCAAGAGAATGGGGCAAGACAGTAAAACCAGTCCACACCAAAGAAATTAGAAAACTTCACTACGAGAAAGTCTCTACCATTCTGTAACACAACTAGTTTGATATTTTCTCAGCGCCAAATTCAAACGCAAAAATTCTTTTTGAAGAAAGAAAAAAACATAATTGTCACTCTCGGTAAACCTTAGAACTGGCTTGAAAAAATCTCAAAACGTCGACTCAAAACACAAGTCGTGATTTTTTTCAGATTTTCACATCATCGCTACCGCTTACACAATATAGAGAAAGTTATGTAATTCTGCGCGAAAAAACGACGAATTTTCAGCAGCAAAATTGTCGAGCCCCGATAACGAAAAGGGTACCTCCTTTCTCGTGTGGCCATGTACACTGGATCTGCAGGGAGTGGTTTATGAATTATTTCAACTTTAATCTAGCATAGGATCATTGTATCCATGTATTTACATTTGTTATAGAAAAAGACAAATATGTGGGTGCTGTTCGGAGTGTCGAGTTAAAACGCAAATTAGTGCAATGAATGTGGATAAAGCTGTACTACTGACAATGAAAGGATCATTTCGGACTTCATCCGCTAATGATAGTGCCAATCACAGGGCACAAACTGAAGAAAGACGATTGTCCCAGTGTGATGAGTATTGGGTGTTCGCTAGAAGTTTAAAGCATAAAAATTCCTTGGAAATGTGCTTTGCACAGATTCAAAGTTTTTTTTATAAAAAAACGTGAAAGCCAAAGACCGAAGTCTCTTCGCCCATACGAAAATGTTCAATGCATAGCAAAGCGTCAACTGAGGTACAGTGAGGTTAAATTTGGTGGATAATATAAATAGAAATGTATGATTAAACACAACGAACCTCTAAAGTATATACCTCGTCTCTCAGTGTGTCTAGAAACTTCCTACCGCATTCTGATCCCTGCTTATTACATAACTACCATTGTCAACGTAACTTACTACCCCTAACCGAACCATCACGTGTTGGCTACCTCAACTTCATCTCGAATTCGGTGAATATTCGGTTTCGGGTATTAGCCATAACGCATAAATTATCTTTAGAGTCAATTTATATCAAATACAATCTAATATAAGTAAAAACCTAAAAGAATATTTCCTAAAACATTTTTTGAAAAGACATAATGTAAAGCCCATTTTGCATCTAAAACTTATCACCAACGCCAAGATCTTTGGTGAACAATGATCGTGCACACAGGTAGCACGTGCTTCACGTAGGCTTCACGAGCTTCTAACAAAGATAAGCTGTCGTGCTCACTCCTCTTCACCTTATTTACACATGCTCGCGCGCACGAACCTCTACCTGGAAGAAAAAAGCTCGTACAAACTTTTCAACAGGTTTGAACACTTCTCAGTTTCTTCAAAGGAACAAAAAGCTCCATTAACGAGAGGTTGTAGTGCATTTATTACATTCATGTTCGAGTGAATCAAAAGCCTTAGTCTATAATAAGGATTCTGGCCTGGAGTCTATAATATATATTTATGTTTCAAGGGTGTCAAGTAGATGTTTTTGCCCCTAAGATGACTTGCAAGTAGGAAGGGGGCAAAAAGTTGGTTTGGAAGTCGCCTGAAGGGCAAAAACATCTAGTAACGCCCGTGGTGCATACAAAACTTTATGATTTACTAGTTCTTTTCTTAATTAAACGAGAATCCGAAACATTTTATAATTTTTCTTACGTCTAAAGTGAAAAGATGCATTGTAATAATCATTTGTCAAAATGAGGTCAGATAAACAAAACAGTGCGTATTTATTTACTATTGCAAAATTGTTATTGGACTGATTTGTTCGCACGAAATGAAAGAATATTGTGACGTTCCTGCGAAAACTCTTGCATAAGCCAACAAAACCACGGACAGTGGTTTTCAGTTAAATTTCGAAAAATATATGAACATGTTTGTGGTTTATTTGAGAGTTATATAACAGTGTGAATAACAGTGTAAATTGCGTTGATAAAACGGTACTTTTAGGTTATTTCCTTCTAATGCCAAAAGGAATTTAGAATATGTTATAACACCAAACAAATAACATTTCAAGGATGTTAGCTGATGTGTCTTATACATCATATTACTACGAGTAGGACTGCTACTCAAGAAGCACATACTATGTCTTTAAAAATCGGTGATACGTAACAGTGAAATATGATGGTAGGAAATAGTGTGGCGTTAACGACATTTGCATCATGTAAATGAATTTGAGGCGTTGTTTCGTCGTATGTATTTATTTTATCATAAAGCTTTTTCGGCCGCATTTCGGCCATCTTCAGCGCTACAAATAATAATAATAATAATAATTAATAATAATAATAATCAAATATAGGATATTATTATAAATAAAATTAGAATTTAAGAGAAAGAAAATGTGGAATATATATAAAAACATAATTTAGAGTAGAGAGTACTAATAAAAGATGTATATTAGTACTGTGACATACCGATATGTCACGTTAAAATAAATTAACATTTATTTGTAGACAATATGGTGGAACATGCATTACGAAATATCACGAGAGCTAGAGCTTAGCAACGACCGTGAATAAACAATGTAGTTTTTGTTTTTCTAAATGCATTAAGAGTTTTCTGGATGCCGAAAGTAGAAAATTTGGGATTGGGCGAAGAAGTTAACACGATCAAAATGTCAGCTACACCAAAATATAACGAACGTATGGATTGGCTGGGTGAGAGAAGGACGGTCAAATGTTTTGAAAAAAATGAAGGGAGTTTAATACGAAGTCTTCGAGGGATGAATCATGCAGAAAGATTTCATTCTGCTCTGAAACGCGCTTCTGAACTGTTCGTAGATATTTTCATGTGGAATCAATATTCAAGTATAAATTGGAACTTTGTCGGGAGTGGTAATCAAGTTCGGGACTATGTCATAGGACGTAATCGGGACTGGTAATTTTGATAGTTTGAGACCAGCTTGGATAGGGCAGAAGAGGATTTCGTTGGAACTTTGGACTACGGCAAGATCGCAAGATATTTCGACTGAGAAGTCTACGAGGGACATCAACGAAGAAAAGATAAGTTAACCGCGGTGTAAAATTGTAAATTGAAAGAGATCATGATCAAAGGCCTAACTTAAATTCATTAAATTGTTTGATAAAAAAAAAGTAAAAATAAACTTTGTTAAATTTTGTTCTATAGAAAAGAAAGTGATTTTTCATTTAGTCAATCCAAACAGTAATGAACTAGGAATAGAAACATTCTATTTCAGATTCCCAGCTGCGCTGTATAGTCGGCGGATCCTATAATCCATTATAGAGGTAATAAGGATTATAATTATATCGTGACCCATTGACCCAGCAAGCCGGACGCTAAGATCTTTAGCAGATATAGATGTAGAGAGGGAGGAAAATTTTGGTATATCTCAGTACTTTCTATTCAAAATTATGCTTTTACATATATTCCAAATTTTTTAAAATATTGCAAAATTTCTAAATGCAAAAAAGTAACATTATAAACGAGATGATATACGCTATTTTTTGTATAACAGTATTATAAAAATTTAAGGAAGCAAAGTCAATTTGAATGTTGAGATGTAACCTCGGATTCATGTTATGACGTCAGGAGTGCTACCTAAGCAACTAATTTCTTTGCAAATGGCAATTAGTTTGAAAATTACGTTTCAAACATTATGGATTCTTTGCCAAAAGAAGTTTTGGAAGAAGCTGCCAAAGCAGAAAATGCATGCTGGATGGATGAAAAATATGGAAAATGTTGAAAATGCTGTTGTTCTTTCCTATCTGTCGGAGTCGGTTGGTTAAGTTACTACAATGCACATGCTAGAAAAAAATGGTAGTTATGATGCATGATTCTTTAAAACATTAAGTCCACAGCGTGTAAAGCGTCTACCTCATGGTGAACATATTCAAAATTAAAGGCAATGTGTAAATGTGTCCGTTTAAGAGGATATCCTGGACATTTTTCGCCGATAATGGAGGTGATATTACTGCACTTACATGTCACGGAGGGTGGCGGTCTTTAAATGTAACCGTATCTTATATTGAAAAATAAGTGAATAATAAGATTTACATTGGAACAAGAGATTGGTTAGTGCAGAAAGTAAAGAAAAAATAAGTACTTTGGCATTAAATACATCTTCTAGAGGGTCTTTGACAAATTTATCCAACTGTACTATTAACATTCATATTTATAAAAACTAATTAGATGATCTTTGTAATTATTATTGTTAAATATTACCGAAAAACAGCAAATGTAATTTTAAAGTAGTAATAAGTTAATAAAGTAGATTTTAAAAGTGCAAGTTTTTTCAAAATATATTTTATTTTACTGCGAACACAGAATCTATTTACATTGCATCACTGCCTTCTTTATATTCCATAACTGATGATAAATGGGGGCTGTGACTATGTCAGTGATGACTCACTTCGTGCAGAAATAGCGATGACGTAATGATTCGTGTAATAATATGCCATATTATGAACAATTTTGCTAATGGAAAAGGGTTGTTTATAATGCTGGTGCACAAAAAAATTATTATGGTTTTTATACTATTATTTTCGACTCCTGCCATCTGTTGGCTTCAATGTTTATTATCATATTTTGTCCCCAGTTGTTAATCATTTTATTAAATCCATTTAAATCCGTTAAACGAAAATGTTCACTTGCATATACACGTTTATGTCGTATGTCTGCGTGTTATCATTGTTTTATATCCGAATATTTAACTATAAAACTTTGAATAAGAAGCCCGAGAGGCTCCAAATATTATTTACCGATAAGCAATGCTAAGTAGAATATTTTTAAGTATTAAAAATTTGATAAAATCAATTTAATTATTAAATTATTTGTATTTTTAGTACTCTTTAAAGTATAAACTACATATGTCTAAAAAAATATAGGCCTTATATTACCAGATGGTGACCAGGATATGGAGAAAGAGAATAAGGACAAGGACTAAGAGGAGAAGAAGAAATATAAGGAGGAGGAGAAGGAGGAGAATAAAAGGAAGGAAGAGTACAAGAAAGCTTTTGACTTCGTCCATTGTGTGTTCTACTCGTACATTCACATAAAACATCCTATTTGTGGCTCATGAAGCCCCATTTCAGCTGAGCCCTCACAGCTAGTCAGAAGAATATAGGGTGCAGCTCTTTATTACCGCGCAATCCTCGCAGTGTAGGCAGGCGGCATCCAGGCGCAAATGGCAACAGCAACGTCGCAGCTGTCACTCAGGTGGCGCTGACAATGGCGCGGGCTGAGCTGCTCTGCCGACACAGCTCTTTCCCAGGGCGTTTGAGCACTCGCTCTAAGCTGGCACAACGGCAAACTTCAATTCCCAGGACAATATCCATAAGGCCGTTCCTCGCCATTAAAAACATAGAATATAGTTCGTTGCTATAAGTGCTTTTAGACCCGAGCCCCTGCGATGACAGGTTGTCCGAACGATAGTTTTTATTTATTTATTTAGTCAAAAAACAGTCAAAAACTGTATGTGACGTATGGGGGAGAAAATCATCTGCGCACGCTTTCTTGAGTTTCAGAGTCCCTTCCCAACAATTTAACTATTAGTAGTTGAAAGATGAATAATAATAATAATAATAATAATAATAACAACAACAAATTTAAAAAAGCGAGGGATGCATTTCAAAAACTAGATATTTTCGTTGCCAAATTATAGAAAACATATTTTTAACGGTAAAGGAACAAACAGATTTGATTTTTCTGTACTGTTAACAAAATAGAAACTCACCCTAAGCTCTACTACCACTACAAGCAAAAGGAAAGTTCAACCAAACGTGCGCATAGTGAAGCTACATTTACGTCCAGAAGCAAAGCAAGGGGCCATCTCAGCATTTGCTCAATGGATCAGGAAAACTGGACAAAAACCCGATCGAGATGGGGGTCATTGACCCGGAAGTACATAATTTGTTACAGGCCTATTGAGTCTTTTTTAAATTATACAATGCAAATGTAAACTAATCCATTATACTATATCTTATTTTTGTTTAAGTAAACATTATTTTTCTTTTTGACGGTCAGTATAGTCTCTAATTGTATAGAAACAGTTTTGCAGAAGAAAAGATTTTACTTTTAACTTAAATTTGTGTATCAATTTTAATTGTTTAATTTCAATCTGGCAATGCGTTGTAAAGTGACGTACATGTATTGAATGTGGATTTCTTGTAGTGAGCTGTTGATACTGACACTTGATGAACGTGATTTCTACGTCGAGTGTTTTAACTATAAATATCAGTATATAGTAATATCAGTATATAGTAGTTCGCTTGGTATTTAAAGGGTTGGCTGAAGGAATGAAGGGGCAGAATAAATAATATCTGCGTGTTGCTCTTGAGACTCTTGCCCGTGTGAGTCGCGGAGTGGTGCTCAAAGAGCATCAACTGTCATCGATACCGAACGCATAGCGTCATGTTGGAAAGATAGTATGTTATAGTTGGCTGCCGGTCCCAGCCGATAGTTTTGGGAGGGTGCACTGCTGCACTTCAACATTTTAACGCATGGTCAGTGAAAACAATCGTCCTAATATGCCTGCCAACAACCCAATTAACAAAAACGAAACAGTGAGACGACTTCAACGACATATTTGTTTAGACATCCCTTGCAGATTGTAATTTTTTTCTGTAGTCATGCTTGCATGTATTTAGGTATGTGATAATGTAAATGCATTTATTTTTCTAATGTTATACAGAACTCGAGGCTTGCAGTAGCACAAATGCTTTTTTCAAGTGTATGGGATTCTGGAGCAGCAAAAAGTAGCTGTATCCATGAAGCTGAAATTTCTTTCTTCCTTGCATGTAAATGCCATCAGCTGTGTTGTGAGCAGTGATGCACTGTGTATGAGAATTTCAGATATGATAAGTTGCTGATTAATATAAACAAATGTTTGCGTTTTTAGTTAAAATCGAAAACGTTTTAATGTTTGTGTATTGTTTCAGTTTTCCTATCTAACGAAACCACTGACAAGTCTCACATGGCCAGAGGCTGTTTAATTTACCGGCAGTATCTATGCGCATAGTAAATTAGTAAAAAAGATACCATGTAATGTTAATCAGTGCAGTTATTTTCTTCTGTGCATCGATATTTTGTTTTCGATGTTTTTACGTGGTCGGTATTTTTAAATTGAAAATTGTTTATGATAACAAAATCGTTAAACGATTTTCAAATATTCAGGAAATGAAGTGAAAATATTAACAAAATCAGGTTTTCGTTAATAAAGAAGCGAGTATTATCTTTGAATTATTGCATCAGATAGTTCCAGTTTTGTTACTTTTCCTCATCAGTTTTAGATTTGTTTGCCAGTTAAATATCAATTAAAAATTAGAAACGGAGACCACTTTTAATCTCCTCACTTGAACTTCAATAATTCTTTTAAAAATTTTTCTTGTTTTTGGGTCGATGTTTTATTAACATCCATGTTTTAATTTTAAAAATTGATGTTTAGAAATATCGATGTTTCGTTGGCGATGTCACATATCCAATGCAAGATACGTCGAGAAACGGTGCGAAGAGTAGGGAAAATGGCTCCGTCGAAACCACACATGTTCTGGCTGCGTGAGGATTTTGAATGGAAAACTTTAAGGCGAAAGCAAAGTGAGTTGATGAATGGTACGTTGAGACAAACGAATTTACATGATTGTGCCCCTTGCTCGTCCTGTTTCTTCCCACGCTTTTTGTTATTTAAGATCGCATCAACATCCAGGTCATTAGCAACCACTATTGAAGTTAACGTTGTGGTAACTGTGAAGACGAAATGATATGGTGATGATAAAGGGTGAAAGCACGAACACAAATACAACCATGTCCGAGGCGGGACTCGCGGCGTCGCTTGCAGAGTGTGATTGCTCGCAACAATACATGATTTCGTTCGTTCCGCGTCCCGCCTTGCTTTTCTACCCAAAGTTTGTTTGAAGTTCGTATTTCAGCACAGTGACAATTTTTTGTCATAACTGCATCCACCTGACTGCAATAACTGCAGCCATAACTGCAATTGTACAAAGAACCGTCAATGCTGAATCGTAGAATTCTCTCTTCTGCGAACAATATTGATATAGATCATATAGATAAGGCTATCGGGGACCTCTTCACGTGTCGGTGGGATGACCCTCTGTTCGCCTAACTCAAGACAAACACACTTAATAAACACTTCTACATCGAGGTTATCTGGGTTCCGGCCAAAAGGCAGACGCTGTCGGGTTAAGAGGTGCAGATACGGGCATAAGTTTTGTTGGCTTTTGCATCGGGAATAGATGTTTTGTAAATGTATGCTGACCTCAATAAGCTTACAATCATATAAAAAGTTTATTTGTCTTTTTTCCTTTAGATACTAATATGAGAAGCAATTAACTATATCCATATGGACTTTGCTGCATATAAATATGCTTCAGATCCCGGAAGCAATCTACGTACAAATTGCATTTCAACTATTCTTATTCTTTTTTGTTTTGTTTTTTTGTTTTTGCAAAATGACAACAAAATAAAATAAAATAGAAAAAAAAAGGATCCATTTCACAAAGATTGTCACGCTCAAAGTGACTCAAAATGACTCACGATGATTGTCATTCTTCTTCAAGATATATTTCAGTAGAAGTACGAAAACCTCCAGGTGAGAACGTGACTGACGGAGCAATTTAGTCAACTGAATACGCGAATGTTTTACCTGCTACATCTCTGACATTTGTCCTGTAACCTAGAAACTTACGCATCGTGATAGTAGTCGTAAACTATTCAGAGGTGTTTTAATAAAGCGATAAGCATTGCGTTAAACTTTAAAAGGAAACTTTAAAACGTTGCTCACTGCTCTTATAACATGACAAGAAAATGCATTAGACTGTAATACGAAATGTCATCAAATAGTGTAATTAAATATTTGCTGTTTAAAAAATAAGAAAATAAAAACTCACAAAACTAAATGTAACTTACCAAGTAATGAAATTAAACGTAATGGTTATTGTTATCAGATATTGTAAGATATTTACTCAACAATATTTTACTACTGCAATATATTCTACAAAAATCACTTAAATGATTATATTTTATTTGAATATCATCATTTCGTTTTTATAAAAATGCTTGTAGACGTTAGAGCATAATATAAATGCTATTATTTTTTCAAGTAAAGTTTACAAAACAAATAGCTAACGATTTACGTGGTTTGGGCCTCGAGAAGAAATATGCTTGCTCAACGCATCTGAAGATACGTCACAATATATAGAAAGAAAACTTAAATGTTTACACACTTGCACGCCACGCAGGCGTTTACTTGAATCTGCTCATAATCTTGAAATGCGAAATAGTATTGTAGCAGCTTTCATAATGCACATAGATCGCATGAAAGAAAGTGACCTTTCCGTTTATACGCAACCGACTCCCACACAATGGGACAGACTTTTTGTAACTTTTTACGAAAACAAATCATCAAACTCCTAACATTTAATCCAGCTCTTTTCCTCTTTCAATGCTATTCACTGTCTAAGATAAGAATGAAAAACCTCCATTAAAGAAATGAAAATGGTTCAATATATCTGTGAATAAAAACATTAATAACAATAAACTCTTCGCCACATATTTCGCATTAGCATATATTCCGCTATGTCATCACATGTAAAGAAAATATGAGTTGAACAGTAAAGTAACAAGAAGGCCGGAGAACGAGATACTACGGACCACAAAGTTTGTTGGTGAGAGTTGACCTGTATGCAGGGACAAGCTGATATATCTCCATAAAAATTTTTCTAAGGATTTTCCAGTCGGCAGCCAGTTACCCTTTACGTCACGTTGGGACGCAGTTTTGGCCATACACTAGACACCAACACACTTTGCGGGATCTTCCAAACTGGGGTCTGCGCCCCAACACATACATGAGATACAAGGAACGAACAACCAAAGAGTTTCTCTGCGTAGTGCATGGCATGGCCTGATATCACGTATGGGGGGATGGAAATCCCCCCTTTCAGAACTTGTAATAGTATCATATCTAGAAACTGTCGAGATCAGCAGAACGAGGAATTCAGGTGTGGATTGCCCGAGTAATGAAAACACGGCCCGCAACCGTATTAAAGGTGTCAGTTGTGGCCCATGAAGCCTTGCAAGTTGGACACCCCTGGTCTATATGATTGGAAAATATTCTTGTATTCTGCGGTCTTCTTAAGCGATCAGCAAGTGTCCTGTGCCAATGACTAGTGCGCACACGGCCCAGCGAGCGAATCCGCTCCTTTCCGGGCTGCCTGTGCCTTTCTTCGTAGTTCCTCCAACACCTCCGACGGTTTAACGCGCGAGGCGTAACGTCGCCAGCGCCTGCGATGGCGGCGGCGGCAGTGGCGGCGGCGGCGGTGGCGGCGGTGGCGATGGCAGGCTTGTTTGTGGCATGGTTGTATTGGGGTAAGCAAAAGCAAATTGAGGCGGGTCCATAATGTATTCCGGAGGGAGCCAATTCCAGTTCGAGACCCCCCCTCCGGCATGTAATATTTTAAAAATAATTAAAAAAAACTTTTTGAACGTCAGCTTCAAGTTCAAGTTACAAGGTATACTTTCTGAAAATTCCGTTGTATAATTTATGCTAAAAAATTTTAATCGTAAAATTTATTCAAAAATCAATCAAAAATAACTTGTGTTTGGAGTTCAAAATCCATGAACAGTTTTTTGAAAGTATGCTGTCCCAAATTAAAATTTGAAAATCCAAGCGGTGGTACGCAGGATCTATAAGAACTGAAAAACAAAAGAGAGTTGGGGAAAGGAGGGTGCCGAGAATCGTTCATAAAGAGACGGATGTTTCTTCCGTAATCCTTTTCTAGCTACCTCATTTATGATTTTCACACCTTGAAGTGTTCAAATGAAGTGCTTAGAGCAGTAAAAAAATATGCCACACCATTTCTACAAGAAGTCTTCCTCTATTTGTAAGTGTTAACATCTCGATTGTGGTTAATACGTGGTTTGTCTTACTTCTCTTACGTGGCCTGTCTACTTCTCCAAACCCTTCGTATATATGAATAAGATATATGTAAAAACAAGCAAAGCCACACTGTCACCAAAACCGAAATATTAACATTTAAGAATAGCAGGAGACATCCCAGGACTAGTGTGGCTTATTTTGTCTCTGCCCCAAGCTCTTCAAATCAAGGAAATTTGAAAAGGACGGTTGAGTTTGGTAAATATGGACATGTTTATCGGCCCAGTTATATTGTCATGTCATCTCTGCTTGTTCGCTTCTTTTTATTTTTTATTTTTGAACATTTCAGAAACAAAAAGGTTCTAATGCGTATCCTAGGGGAAAATATATTATAAAGTCTGCAAGAATATTCTGGTGGCACGAAATTAGTGCCCTGTTTGGCAACCCGATGATTTGTTTCAATACAGTTGTTTTGCAGCGCATTAGTCACCACTGTTCCCTTGGCCTTGCTTTCATATCTCACGATATCGCTGACGAACGAAAACACTCACTCAGAAAAATATCAAGTACCTAGCCACGCTGCATTAGCAGCGTGCAGTTTCTTTCTTATTAAAGAAAGAAACTTTGTATTATCTAGTTCTCCGCAAAAGTTTATCGAGAACATTAAATGAAAGACTCGGAGCAATACTTCCCTAACCTATCAGTAAACCTTCATAACAGTATTAATAGCTGTTAGCGAGAGCTCAGCGGCTGCCTCTGCAACATCGTTGACCGGAAAGTGGTAGGGTTCCAGTCCCGACGATGGCGAATTTTCCACACAAGCTACTTAGGTAGGTCGAAATTAGCCACTGAGAGGAGGAAAATTCTAGTAGCTGGCTGCTGTGAACGGTAAGCAGACCAGGTCGCGAAAAGCAAAACTTAATGGCGTAAGCTGTTGAAAGAAGAGAGCATTCTGCCTCAAAACACTGATCCGCAAGGCAGGCCATGGTGAAGATGCGGCGTCATTGAATCATGTAATAGAGAATCTTGTAATAGTTCGTTGTACTATGACACATCAAGCTTCTTAAAGGTCACTGACTGAATGACTTCCATTTAGACCAAGTGAAGAAAAACGACACTCATCACTCATTTATTTCAGGCACTGGAAACGTTTAAATACACGTTCTAATTTGCATTCTGCCGCAACTCTCTAGGTGGACAAAAAGTAACTATCTAATTGTTGACGCTTAAAAATGTCATTTTAAATATGTCTCTACATTTTTAAGTCAATAACTCCTATAGTACTTTTATTTTTTTTAAAATAAAGGTGCCCCATTTCCTATTTCCTGGTACTAGAATGTCTATGCTACTGGCAGAGACGGGATTTCGGATCTTTTATTGGGGGGGAGGGGGACAAGGACCCCCTCACATACCATAGTAAAAAGTTTATCTAAACCAAATGACATTGAGTATTTACACTATAAATTAACATAAAATAGGTTTCTTCGTCCCCACTCACACCCGTCTACAGCCAGAAACGTTTTTAAATTTTTTTGTCAAATTAACACTATTTTATCTTATTGAAAAGACATGAAAAATAAGAAAATAATTTATACTACTATCAGAAAAACATTTTTACTTTCTCGTATACGTAGTACGTATATACTGAGTGATATACGCAATATAGAGTAATTTATATAATACTACGGAAAATCGCTTTCGAGAATTCACATTTTGGGGTTGTACGTAATGCTGCGAAAAATACACATTTTGGGGTCTCCTGATATCAAAAAAGTTTTTTTTAAGTTAATGGCGTAAGACAGTATTGCCTTCTGGGCTCTACCAGTAAAAATATATCATCAAACCCCTCAAACAATACTGACGTACAACTCATCACAGTTGATACACCCACTGCCCCCCTACTAGTGACCCTATAAACTTTCCCCCACTTTTTAAAAAATCCTCCTCTCCCTCTGAAGCAAACAACAATGTTAAAGACAGCCACAATGAAGACAATAGTGTGAAAAAGACAAACAAAAAAAACAGAAAAAGAATTCTGCAAAACAACATGAAACGGATCAAGACTAACCCTAGTACTACTCTTGAAGACATGCTCAGTCCAACTAAAGCTCTATTCGAAAAGAACAAAAACTCTTTTCCACTGTCAGAAAACTAACTTCATTTACTACTTGAAAATGCTTTGGGCTCTGCTGGCCCTCTTACCATTGTCAAAGATTATTCCAATGATATCCCAGCTGTCATAAAAATGCTCAACGATATCCACTCTGTACTAAATGACAGAGTACTAAAGGCAGTCACCAGACTAAAGAAAAAACTGTTAAAACACATACCAGAATCAGACACATCCGACTCAAAATCTAGTATGGAAACAATCTGACTCTAAATTCTTTTTTTAATAGTGTAATGAACCCTTCCTTCTTACTATCTATTCTATTTGCCCCTATTTATTTATTGCCCCACCGTTTGGGCCGCCATTTAGGTAATGAATCCTACTCTCTCATCTATTATTTATTTACTCTCAGCTATCTATTTATCTCTTCTCTATCTGCTATCATCTATTTATTTATTTATTGATTTACTCTCTGATATTATTCCTTCCTTTTAATTTTCTCCTCTATTCTCTCTACGTTCCCTACCTTTACTTCTTTTTTATATTCTATTCGTTTCTTGGAAAATAATCGTCTGAATTATACTGATGTGTATTGATTCAGTTAGGTCCCATAATAAAAATGTTTACCGCGCCAAATTTCCTCACACTAGAATACAACGTAATTGATTATCCGTAATTACTTGAAGTTTTACTAGTAAAATAACATGAATTCAAATGAATTTAAATTTTGCTCCCTTTTCTAATATTCCAAAATATTTATAAATCTTTCGACGTTACTTCTCGTTAACTATTTTTACACTTTCAAAAAAATTAACGACACACCGATTTCACGTACACGAGGCGTTCATCACCGTGTCCATGACACATCTGCCTCACATCTGCATTCTTTCTTCATTCTTCTATCAACTTACATTGTTACCACAGATTTTTGTCACAAATAATTGATACACGCTTGCTCTGTTGGTTCTCGAAGATTTCCTTAACTTCTCAGCATGGCGTCATTTGTTTATACTTCATTCCAACTTCCACATATGTCGAGTGTTGTCGAACACTCCAGTTGCCTCCACATGGACTGCCTCCACAGTATTCCCAATAGCTTTGCAGGATCTTTCAAATGGAATTACGACAAAGCAAATTGGAAACAATACAAAACATGTATTAGCAAGCTTTTAAATCAGCAAGATATATTTGAAGAAAAAGACGATACCGACCGTATCATTCACTCCTTCTCAAATGTCATAACAAAAGCTACATATGAATCCATTAAATACACCACTTATTTGTAGAAATAAGACAATATCAGTTCTCTGGGGGAACGATGAATGCAGTGACGCAATAAAAAGATCTAAAAGAGCTTTTAACAAGTATAAAAAACACAACACTTTAGAAACCAAGATTTAATACAAAAAAATGAAAGCTAAGGCAAGAAGGATCATCAAAGAGAGCCAAGCTAAATCTTGGACAGTCTTTGTGTCATCTATTTCAGCATCAAACAACATTAAAGACTCCTGGAATAAGATTAATTCCCTAAAACGAAGCAAATTGTACAATTCAATTCCATTTCTACAGAATGACAACAAAATGATTACAGAGCCTTAATGCATCGCAAACATATTAGCTGACAAATTTACAACAAACTCCAGTTCTTAAAATTATACTGCTGATTTTCTTCTGTATAAAGCAGAAGAAGAAAAAGAAGAGATTACATTTAATAGTAATCAAGACATCGGTTCTCAATATCATTTAAACGACCCTATCCCCTTAAAGGAACTCACCTCAACTATTGATATTACCAAAAATTCATTGCCAGGCCCCGATGTAATCCCCAATATACTCATCAAACAATTACCCAGAGGGAAAATCTTTTGAAAATATATAACTTAACCTGGACTAAGAACATATTTCCTAAAGTATGGAGAACTTCCAATACTCAAACCTGGTAAGGACAGATCAAAAAGCGAAAATTACAGACCTATCGTATTAACGTGCAACATGTGCAAAATTTTTGAAAAAATAATTAACTCACGACTCAGGTGGTTTCTCGATTTTCAAAAAATTGTATCCAATAACCAATTTGGCTTCAAATCAAACCACTCAACCTTAGCTCACCTGGTAAGCACACACACGCATATACAAGAAGCATTTTCAAACAACCAACATGTTTTAGCCATCAACTTAGACATTTAGAAAGCTTACGACACGGTGTGGATCCACGGAATTCTAAGAAAATTACAGCAGATTGGAATCGGAGGAAACATGTTTCAGTTTATCAAAAGTCTTATGAAAGACAGGACCATACAAGTGAGAATCAACGGCTGCCTCTCTGAAGAAAAGAAGATAAAATATGGAGTACCCCAAGGATCCGTAATGAGCATCACACTTTTTCTTCTTGCAATTAACAATGCAAGCAGCAAAATGCAATTAGCAAATATCGAATCTTCTGTGTTTACAAGAAAATATGCAGATGACATCACCGTTTTCTGTAAAGGCAAATCTATCTCTTTAAGCCAACAAATCATGCAAGCTTCCTTAAACAGACTTCATGAATGGACCCAAAGAACAGGATTCAAATTCTCGGCCCAAAAAACAGAATGCATATTATTCGCCAAGCACAATGAAAATCTACCTACACTTAGGCTCGGTGATCGCAATCTGAAGTATGTAGAGAGAACAAAAATACTGGGAATGCATTTTGACTCAAAAATGTCGTGGAAAAACCACATACAGATTTTGTCAGACGAATGTAAAAAAAGGCTCAACATACTAAAATGCCTCTCACACAACAATTGGGGTGCAGATAAAAACCTGTTATTACTAACGTATAAAACCATAGTAAGAGGTAAATTAGATTATGGATCTGTAATTTATGATTCTGCCCGATGGAACGACCTCAAGAAACTAGACGTTATACACAACCAAGGTCTAAGAATCTGTACCGGTTGCTACCGCACAAGCCCCATCGGACGCATTATAATTGAATCCAACGAACTAAATCTAGCACATCGCAGAAAGACATTAATGTTGAAATACGCCATCAACGCTGCTGCTTCAATCAACCCAATAATACTTCACGATGTTTATCCAGTGCTTCAAGCTGATTACAAAGAAGAGTCGAGATACATTCCCCTACATGCAAAAATTAAAACATTTATGCAAAAACTCGGTTTCCAGATAACACCAACAGAAAAGAAAAGAATCCACAATATTCCTCCGTGGACAATACCAGAAATACTAACCAAATCGGCTTCAACTTCTGTCGAGGATCCAAACCTCACAACAAAAACCCGGGGCTTACAACCTGCTGGAACCGCCAGTGGAAGTTGCAACCCTCTCCGAATATATGCCTACGAAATAAAAGATTAAAACGAAACCTATTCAGTTATCTCTACGCAGGAAACCAAAATTAAACATCAACATCACTCTTTCTGCAGCAAGACCACTGCAGATATGTGCTCACTAATGTTAGCATTTAAACTGGCTAACCAAATAAACAGCAGCCGATTTATAATTTACATAAAATCTCCCGGTACCATACACAATATATCTAAAAGAAATGTCAAAACAGAAATGGTCATTAACATACACGAACTATACTACAACATCACCAAAGCAGGGAAATGATCCAAACAGAAGAAACAATTAAATGATCTTGGCTGTCCAGGTGACGCCGCGTCGAAGGCTGTGTTGCCATACACAATATATCTAAAAGCAACACAGCCTTCGATGCGGCGTCACCTGGACAGCCAAGATCATTTACATGACTCTGGCCGCGGAAGCCTACGACTTCAGAAGAAACAATTGGAGATGTCAATAGTATATGCCCCGACAATGATAGGGCAGCTGGAGATTCAAACAGTGTATTGACCATATCCAACACAACTGACGATTTAAGGACATATATTTAACAAAATATCTCTTGCAAAATGGGACGAAATATGGAGAGATCAAAAAGTCAGTATCCTTCATAAGAAAATTGAGTATTTCAACAACCTTAAACTCAACAACGAATTAAGTAGAAGGGAGTAAGTCATCATATCAAGAATAAGAATAGACCACTGTAAACTAAGCCACCTTCACCTGTTAACTAAGAATACTCCTCGCATCTGCTCTATCTGCAGCATCCCAAACCCCATACAACACCTAATTGTCGAATGTCCTCAATTCTCATAACAAAAACAAAAACATATGCAAGGAACGAATTTCGATTAAATTCTTGACTCCCCTATATACCAAAAAAAAACATAGAATTCTGCAAACATACCAAACTTTTTGACGAAATATAAATGGAATAGTGTACACAACAAGGAGCAATAAATGTATATGCATGTTTGGGTGTACACTTATGTATACGTATTTAGCGCACCATGCACTTAACAATATTCAAATATATGCACATATGAAAGTTTGTAAACTGTTCAATATAATATGTATTATATCTTGGCGATTCAATACATTATCTGCTGAGTGAACAAGTCTATTTACCAAATACGTATGCTAAGAGTCCAAATAAGAGTATGTGTATTAAAAGTATTGAATACACCAAATCCCAAGGAATTCCAGCCCAGGAAAAGTCTATTACGGGAAGTACAATGAAACAAAAAGAAATCAATAACATAACAAAGAATGAAAACCCTTTTCACGGCACCTTCTGTAATTACTATTGTAATCATGTATTAATCATGTAATCATGTAATTACTATTGTAATGATTTATGTATTTTGTATTGCATTTATTGTTTTCGTGGTATATTTTCTATTGTATAATTTTGTGCTGTATCCTCATCGAATTTTCTGGAATTTAAACTGTGTATCCTTGTAATACAATGTAAACTATTGTAACCTTATACCTGTCGCTAATTGTAACCTAATACCTGTCGCTATACCCATGTAGTTGATGTGACAATAATAATTTTTTTTAAGGTAGTATAGGTCCGATGTTTACGGTTGAACTTCCTTTTAACTCTAATTTTCGAAAATTGCAAAATTCTGAATTATTTCGGCGTCTTCTTACAACTACAAAAATTGGGATAGAGATTTTCGTTCAAATGAAATTTGTTGCCCATAACTAGTTCTTTCATTAAGGTCATGTACTTTTTTGAAAATTGTAATCAAAAATTAAAAAACTGTAATTTTTTGACATGTTTACGTCCTTAATATTTATATTAGCGGTAATTTGTTCACTGTCGGTGAAACAATTATTGAATTTATGTGTACATATACATTAAATAATGTCATATAAAGTTTCTCGAAAACTGAAGTTTTCTGTTAAAATTAGTTCAAAATTCCGCATTTTCAGAAACGCATAAACGGCATTTCCTCAAAAATGGCTCCAATTTTTTTCTTCACACCTTTCCATCAGACAATGCTAATTACACTGTTTAATTTAGGGAATAAATTTGTCTTTTTCAAAATTTACACAAATGTATTTCTTTTAAATATCTCTCACACTTAATATGCACATTTCCAGCGATTTGTAAAAACTATTGCATTTGTGGGTTAATGTGACTCAAATGTCTTTAAACGACGTTTTTCGAAAAGTCAATAGGTTCCTGTGAAAAAGAGTTTTAAATTTCGCATCTACCTTAAATGCCATTTTCTTAAAAAAGGCTCTAAGTTTTTGAATGAAAATTGTCATTTATAACAAGGTTTTACTCTTATCTAATTTTCTTAAAGTAATGTTTCATTTCTACTATTAGGAAACCGAAAAACTGCGAAAATGTCAAAAAAATATACTTTTGGCGGGGATTGATGGCAGCTAGCAGGAGAATGGGGCAAGACCGTAAAGCCAGTCCACACCAAGTAAATAAGAAAACTTCACTACAAGCAAGTCTGTGCCATTCCGTAGCACTAGTAGTTTAATCTTGTCTCAGCGCCAAATTCAAACACAAAACTTTGTTTTGGAAAAAAATAACAATAATTATCACTGTCCGTGAACCCTGGAACAGGCTTGAATAACATCTCAAAAGTTCCTTTTAAAACACAAATCGTTGTGGTTTTTTCAGATTTTTACATTCTCGCTACCGCTTACTCAGTAGAGAGGAAGTTAAGTCATGCTGCGTGGAAAAACTACGAATTTTCGGCAGAAAACTCTTATTGCCAAGCCCTGATAACGATAAAGTTGATAAATACATTTGCTGAATTTAGAAAAAAAATCCTCTGTCAGGTGGTATACCCAGAATCTATGTTTTGTGGGTCATTAATACCGAAAAATCGATTGACGTCAAAACGTCTTTTCCCCTGGTGTATGTGAACAACATTAGCGCCTAAACTATTGTAGGATTTTTCTCCCATTGAAGAAAACACTGCGAAATAGCCTGAGTCAAAGCTCTGGTATTTTCAAAAATATTGTTTAATTTTGGGGGTACTTTACATGAAGCCCCAAGGGCATTTTCAAAATGTTCTAAAAATGGCTTCAATATTTTCTTTAAATTTTTTGTAGGAATAGAGTGAATTACGATTACAAACGTGTTACGATTACGATTACAAACGGTTCCGATTTTCACTGTTAACACTGTTTTTTCGAATATTAGTAGTTTTCGTATTACGAATTACGATTACAAACGGTTCCGATTTTCACTGTTAACACTGTTTTTTCGAATATTAGTAGTTTTCGCGCAATATTGCAACATGTATAATTTTCGAAAAATACAAGATTTTCTTAAAATGGCCCCAAAAGGTTTCTTTTAACTTTTATTATAAATAGTGCTACATGTACTCTATGAGATGAAATAAATGCCTATTCTTTTGATTTTTTCAAAAATTACAAAAATTAATTTTTTGGCTTATTTCTCACATCGATAACATTTGCATTAGCGTTGATTTATTCACATTATTGAATTCACATTATTCGAGTAAATATGCTTTAAATGATATCCAATAATGTGTATTGAAAACTGAAAACTTTTCTGTGAAAACAAGCTCAAAATTCCGCATATTTAGAAACGCTCAAATCCCATTTTCTCAAAAACGGCTCTTAATTTTTCTTCAAACTTTTCATACGAATAGTTCTAATTGCACTGTTTAATATGACGTAAAGGTAATTTGCTATATACTTTTGTATTTTCAAATATTACATGAATGTATTTTTTTTAAGAACACTCCCACCTTTGATACGAATATTTCCATCGATTTGTATACATTATTGCATTTGTAAGTGGAAGAGCTACAAATGAGATCCAATGAAGTTTTTTGAATCGATTTCTGTGAAAAAGTCTTTCTCTTCTCAAACGATTTCTGTGAAAAAGTTTCAAATTTCGCATTTACAGTAACGCTTAAACACCATTTTCTTAAAAACTGCTTCAAAGTTTTCAACAAAAATTTCCTTTTAGGACAATATTTAACTCGTCTTTAATATTCTTAAAGTAATATTTCGGTTTTAGCATTAGGAAACAGAAAAATTGAGAAAATTTTGAAAAATATTAACTTGGGTGGCGAAAGTTGCAGCTGGCAAGAGGATAGGGCAAGACTGTAAAGCTCGCCCAAACCAACGAAATTAGAAAACTAACTTGTTCGAGAGAGTCTGTGCCATTTCTTAGCACAACTAGTTTTGATTGCTGAACTGTAGTTAAAAAAATAATAACAAATTTTACTATTTCCCCGTCTTTAAATCACATTGACTTTAATTACACTTTGAAAATGGCTGCAACACTTCTGTGCATTTATTTTAGTATTTATTATAAATGTTTAATGAAAATTGTTGTTGTCTAAAAAATGAAACTTTTTTGTTGTAAGAATGAAACCGACATTACGATTAAACAAGATTCGCGTTTATAATAACAGAAAAGTGAAATTATTATAATAACATTGAGTACAACAGAAAATATTCAGTTGAGATAACAGGTTCGATTTTCTCTGTGTACACTTGGCATCAAAGAAATATCATGCATTAGTTACATTATATCTTAAATTTTAATGGAAAACATACAAGGCATAATATAACTGTTTTACACAACATCATTCGTATATTTTCACTTTCCCACTTTTTCAAAAATTGTAAACGCGCAGTTTTTGGTCTATAACACACTGTATTTTCACGCTGGAGGTGCCGGATCACATAAAAGTAAATCATTTGGTGCTTTTTTTGAATTCGTACGTTTCACAGCGTAGACAAATTTCTTGATTTTTTGAAGATCCGTTAAAGAAAATCGTTTTTTCTACAAGGACAAGGTCTAAAGGTTTCAGTTTGTCGACTACGCTTCCGTAGACTACGATCCCATAGATTAGAATGCTGAAAAACACACATGATTTTTATCGCGCCGCGGACCCACGAAACGTTTCGTGAGAAGCACCTATTTTTCGGATTTGAAATATTTAAGAACGCTAGGAATGGAAAGAATTTATATAATCATAATATAATGCAATAGCTCGTATAAACATAATTCGAGTGTTATAGCTCGGGATTTTAGGCACGAAACTGTTAATTTTCTAAGTAAATAATGTTTAAAAGCCATATAATTGAAAGATGATTTATTAATACGGGATATTCACAGTAACGCTGAACATTATCCAGAGCGTTTGGTAATAAGGAACTAAAGTTCTTCTTCTTCACTCAAAGCATTATGCCCTAATGAACCTGTTCCGGTGCCCTCTTGGTCCTCCATAATCTCTTCCCACTGCTCTATAATCCCTTACGATTGCCGGAGTCTCGTGTTCGGCATTCGGTCCAAATATTCGCACCATCTTTGTCTGTTTCTTCTCAGAGTATCCAACAATGGTTCAACCTTCAATTCCTGTCGTATATCCGTGTTTCTTTTTTTATTTAAAATTGTAAAACCAAAAGTGCCCCTCAGGAACTTCATTTCTGCCACCTGAATTCTCAATTTGTCCTTCTCTGACATTATTCTTATTTCATATCCACGTATGAGTACAATAATAGCAACAGTATTGAAAAATTTTACCCGTGTTTCTCTCCTTGTTTTATTTTTTAAGTTTCAGTGAATTGTGCCACTGATGCTTCTGACGGTTGATGCCTTTTGGAATATTTTTTGCCTAACTCTGTTTAAAACAAGTAATTTTGATGAATTATCATATTATAATTACTCATTATTAATTTTTTTTTACTAAAACGCAAAACTTTGTCTAATTTCCAGAAAAGTGAATGCGAATCCTTATCGAATACGCACAGAAATCTCTCACCCAACACACCTAACATAAGGAGCTCTGCAAGTCAATATAAAGATGATGTTTCACTCTCATTTCCGATCAGCAGGCACATCTTTGGCAATTGCACCCATTCCCGGTTCATTTCCGCTGTTGACAGATTGAGAATGAAACTTGTGAAAGAATGAATGAAATGAAAAGAAATGAAACTGAATGAAATAATATGCCTATAGTTACTCTCATAAATGTATAAATACTTTAATTTCCTGAAAAACAAAAATCCCCTAATTTAATCCTTTTCTGATCAGTTTTAGAAGCCAGTATCGTAACAATTTATGTCTAATGATTTTGAAATGCCTGATTAAATCATTTTGTAATCTATTTTAAGTGCCTAAAGCACTAAAGCATTTTTTCATTCCTAATAATCCCTAATTTCTTAATTTTAGGTGCCAAAATAATCCCTTTTTGTGCCTAAAATTCCGAGGTCTACTTATCACGCTATTGCTCTGCCATAGCTTTCCAGTCTTGACGACTATGGGCCGTCAGGGGGAAGGAAAACCGAACTTACTACAATAATTCCATCTATTCTTAGGTTGCGAGTTAAGAATTTTCTTCCTAAGTCCCAGATATCGAAGTCGTCATGCAATATGCTGACAGTCGACATCTAACCGATGGAATAAATCAAATCTGAGGTGACAAATGAACTTGAGATCAGTTCTCAACATTGATAAATGATGGCTGCATTGAATGATTCAGTCGAGTGCAAGAACCTGCGTCTAGTGAAATCATTTGACTTGGATCATAGCAGGTGAAAGCAGAAAAAGTTACATTTGTTCAAGAATCTCTCAGTGTCGTGTTTAGTGTCTTCTGGTTTTACTTTCTCGCTAGCGCTTACGCGGTATAGAGAAAGTGTTGTAATGTTGCGCGATAGAACAGCGAATTTTCGGCACAGAAACTCTTATTACAGGGCGTGGTAACGAAAAAGTGGATAAATCCAGTTGCTAAATTTAGAAAAAATCCTTAAACAGTTGGTGTTTGAGATTTTTTCTCTTAATAAAATCTTCCTTAAAAATATATTTTGAAATAAGGTCACATACAATTTTTCTATACTAGAAAAATTAAAAATATTTTTTATAAATCTTTTTTGAAACAATGGGTTCGTAGCATAAATTCTATTTTAAAAAGACGTCCAATGCCGTTTACAGATCGAAAATCGGACCATTTGTTCATACGATATCGGTCTAGTAAATTCAGATTATTTTGGTGCTGCCACGTGATGGCGACAAACTAGTGTCGGTATATTTAGTCTTAGCATGCTAATATTAATACCAGTTATTAATAAACAAAAAAGGGTTCTTGCAATTAAATTGCGCCGAATATAAAATAGTAAATTTCTGCGCCATCTGCCGCGCGTTTCTGGCCACCCATGCTATGGAGTAGGGCTCCTGCCCTCCAAAAATGGAATAGAAGGCCCACACTCGTTATGTCATTGGCGGATTGTAAGTGAAAGTGTACGTAAGGCGTAAGGATAGAAAAGGAAGGAGGAAGGAAAGATCGCGCGCGGCCCGTTTGTTAAGGTACTTCTTGGTCATTCTCGTGATAATGACCTCAGAAAACTACCGATTGCTACACCCGACCGCTAGAAATCTTCTCCGGACAGAAGCGGCTGAATTCGACCCAGCTTTGCATCGAAAATCCGCCATCGTTGGGTCTCGAACCCTAAGACGTGCAGGTCAGAGGCCATCTCACCCGGACCCGCCCTTCAAAGTTCCACCGCTTACAGTTGAATTTGAGCCCGAGAACTCGAGTTTAGGAAGCCAAGGCGCTAACCCCTATTTATGTAGAACATTAGTTCACTTCTTCGTTAATCTTACGTCCAAGCAGTGCCTGGCAATCTCAATAGCGGAGCCCATTAGACGATTGGACCATAAGGCGGAGCGAGGTGTAGGCTACGACAGCACCAGCAGCCGCAAACAGGAGCTTAATTTACGACTCGGCTGCACATAAATCCGAGCTGCACGTCATCGCGAGGAACGCTTACGTACAGCTTCCCTTGTAGAGCACCCACAGTGCCACGTAAATAGATTGACGTGGTCCATGGCTGCTGCACTTCACGGATGAAGCACTCGTGCCAGTTCACTTTTCACAAGGTTTGAGCTTTTCGGTCTCCCAACACATTTTGTTGGTCAGTTTTGCTACCACTTCATGCCCAAAAGTGGACTCATAGTGTAAGATAGTCCATTAGATATTTAATATTATTGACATACATGAAATGGCTACGTGCAGATGTCACGCGAATTTCTTTCTTACAAAATCTGAGTTCCTCAGGCAGCAGCGACAATATAGAATGTTGGGGACAAATGATCTCATATCGTTTCATTGTTATCTTGACAATACATCGAAAAGAGATTGATATTCTTGGAATTTTATCAGGACAGAAAAGCTGGTGCGACTTTTATTACGAAATTCGATATATCAAATTCCATTCACCGGCAGTTCAAGCGACCTGGAAAGACAATACATATTGTATAAAAGTGAAACCAATGAGCAAGAGTTCAATACCCAGAAAATAGACAATCATAATTGAAAGAACACTTTTGTCCCAATATTACTTAAAATAACAGTTAACATTGACGTTCTTTGAGAATGAATTGCAACAATCACATTCAATGCAAATGTGACGGTTCCTATCGTATTATCAGTTTTAGAAGTTTTGGATGGAATACTGAGAATAGTATTTTCCCCAATGAGTTTCTTTGTCTCAGTATTTCACAGTATTGATATTCATTATCTCACCAAGGAAAAACTGGTATAGTAATGGTAATCATACTACAGATACAGATAAGAGATGGAGACAAATATTTATTCACATTATCAGAGGAACCTTTTTAATTAATTAGCAGGTGATCCTGATAACTAAAATTAAAGTAACGGCATCTGTTCATACCACTGATCGTTCAGTGTCTGATTAACACCTACACATACAAACCCTCGGTTGAACCTGATTTCAGTACTCTCAATAAATATGTCCTAAACATACACAGCTCAGAGTTAATGTAAAGCGAGGTATTCCATGATTCCACTAATTCAACTAAACTGTTAGAGGCTTACTTAAGAAAGCATTCACCGCGCGTTGGTACGTTGTGTTTCTAGGAATTCCTCAAAGCGACGCTACACGCGATAGAAAGCCTTGCACTCCTTAACGCACTTTGTCCGATGCGACGCAACAGCTCGATGTGAACTTTGATCTGACATATGTGGATTCGAATTTCTGCCGCAAACTTTCAAGAGCATAGTTGGAGGGGAGCTGATAAGAGACTAGGGATCAGCCCATTGCTCTCCACTAAGGATGGAAGTGGCACATGATGATAACGGAAGGATCGCAGGCATACTCTTTGCTTCGAGGGGCGTTCATTAATATGCGAGGGGAAGTATCCATACCTTTGTTTATAATTGATTACAACAACAGTACAAAATTTACAATGACCCCATTATTGCTTTCTCGCCCTTACTTCGTAAGAAGAGAAAGTATTGTCATCGTGCGCGGGAAAATGGTGAATGTTTGTCAGAAAAACTCTAACTGGCAGAAAGTGGTGCTAGTGCGATTTCCAGCGAAGTCCCTGCATTTTCAAAAATTGAAACAATTTAACATTTCAAAACTACAATAGTAAAGAAAGGAATGTGTGACGTAAAATCTGTTCTAAAAAATTAAAATGTTTTTTTTTAAATGCGTAATTTTCGCGTATTTTGTTCTTTAAAATATAATTTATAAAAAAAAGCATTTTTTTTTTAAAAATCGCTTCTCATTTTTTCTCCAACCTTTTCACGGGCAGAAAAAGGAACGCTTATAAGAATTGCACTGGCCTAATTTTCGTTGAACTCTCTGAATTTTGCAAATTTAGAAATAATTCGAGAAGGTATGTGCTAATGTAGCAGCTCTAGTTGAACGTAAATACCACGCTTTTCAAAGAGATGGTAATTAGACGTGACCAATCGGAACAGTATCCGGGATGCTCTGACGCCTCGAAATGGGGATTTTGAAGAGCGTGTGCATCAAATAGGTGGATGCGCATTGTCTTACAACAAAAAAATGTCTTTGACAATTAATCTCGGCGTTCTCAGATGCATAACCTTACTAATGTGCATGTGGTTTGCCACAAAAATAATCACACGTCGATTATTAATAGTCAGGCCACAGATTTGCTCAACTATGGGATCAGTAGTGGATGAGACTTGGCATCTATATTTTTTTCTCATCATGCATGCTTGTTTTATTGCTTTTGGGCGACACATTCAACAAACACATTAATTTCTGTACTCTAGAAATTGAAAATAGGTACTGGCATAGAATAAAATTAGAATCCCTTCGTATACATAACATCCTGAAAAAATAGAATATGACTTGTCTTAACAAGCAAATCCCTGAACTCTCGTCACCTGTGCTAAAATTGGCCCAATGTGAACACCCCGAACTCCACCCGCATTCGCCCGCCCGCGCCCTCCTCACGCCTGCACCACCAGCCTCGCCCCCTACCCCCTGCCCCGCCCCCACACCCCCCCGACCGACGCTCAGCCTCACACTGCGAGCCGCCCAGAAGATGCAAGGGGCGAACGATCCAGTTTGCTTACGCATCTGGATACTACATTTTGTAAATATTACTTTGTAAATAATTTGTGTAAATTTTTTAATGGTTACATTTCGTGTATTCCTGTAATTTTTTCAGATACCTCTTATGATGATCGCTACGCGATCGAATAGATTTTATGTGAAAATATACATACTATTGATACCTGACAACATCGTTTCTTACACTTATATAACTGTTCTGCCAAACGGAGCCCACAATATTTTATTTAAGAAAATTGCATTTGCGGATTCTCCCTTTACCCCAGCTTCTCGTTACACAATTGCTCCATAGCATTCATAACATGTCTTTATTGTATTACAAAATAATATATACAAATATAACAAGTTTTTTAAATTTTATTGTGTATGTAACTTATAATAAGGCCTTTTTTCTTTCTCCTTATTCTTGACTTTTTCAGTGCCTTTTTAAGCCCCTAAAAGACGATTCTTTAGTGCCTAAACATCCGATGTCCACTCATCACTTTCAAACAATAGTTTTGTATAGCGTGGTTGCCCCAACACAAATCTGCAAATAGTCTATAACTAAACCTAGATACTAGAGTAAATCTGAAAGAATTCAAAGAAAATAACCAAGTAAATAGCAAAATATAACTGATAAAATCATTAAGAAATATAAATAGCATTTTATCACTAAACAAATCGATAATCAGATTGATAATCTGTCTTTGTGTGTGTGTGTGTCTCTCTCTCTTTCTCACTCTCACACATTCCCATTCTCTCTCTCACTCACTCTCACACAATTTCATTCTCTCTCACGCTCTCACTCTTTCACACATTCGCTCTCTTATCACCATTATCATATGAATATCTTCTATTCAAATATGGCATAAAAAAATCCGATTTTCGAACCAAGTGAAAATATATTTGTCTCTTCCACTTATAATACACAAACGCGTTAAGAAAACTGAGGAAACGTGATGGTGTATTTCATAAAACAATAAAGCTAACACAAATGACTCAGAGGATCAATATCAGATGACGCGTCAAAAAATTTCTTCATTCTCAAACAAAACCCAGTGAGAAATGAAAATCGAACCAGATATTATTCATCTCAGATTACTACGAACAGAAACCCAAGAAGTTTTGAAAACAGAATTCAGGAAATAATGTTACTTGATCATCCAGACCGGAATTTGTGCGGAGAAACCCAACTTTATGGAAAAATGGCTCATTGCCAGGCCACCATTGTCACTACCTGGCACATCGCGACAACTAAAAAAGATTAACTGTTTGGAGAAAGTATATCTGGAACACTCTAGAAATATTTGTACAAAACTAATTCTTTTAAAGCTAATGCATCATAAGTTCAGCAATCCAACACTATATTCCTTATAACGAGAAACATTGTCTCCTAATAAACAAAATCATGTGATTGACTTCTCAAAATGCTGTGTCTCGTATTGCGATCTGATGTGAACTACGGACGCAATTACAAGAACATTATTGATAAACATGTTTCCAATGAAGCTAGGCTCAGCAAAAAGAATTTCGGCGTACTTGAAACGGATACGTAATAATCGTATTATAATATTGAAAATTGAGTCTAACATGTAGCTATCTCGTAAAACTCTCTCTTCAGCAAAAGTAGTGCGGGAAATTTGGATTTATAACTTTTGAAGATTTATAATTTTTCGAAAGTCAATAGGTTTTAATGATATCATAGGCCTGGAATGAAAAAAAACCTTTCTGAAAATTTTAACTGTCCCTTACGTTTCTTTGTTGCTGAAATCGTAAATGATGTAATTCCCGCAGCATGTAAATGTTTACGTTATGAGAGTGTGAAACGGTGACGTACAAGGTAGATTCGCAAATCAAAATTCGTTTTTACAGAAGAAGGGAGAACCTCCTCTGCACTAAACATACAGACCATCGTGAGCAACAAATCCTGGTAGGTGTATTTTATGTTCATATGTTCTTGAAGTTCCTGTTCCTAAATCACGAGAGTATTTAGGAGAGGATCCTGTCGGCAACGAAGATGAGTCTCAGTTGCAGCTCTGAACCATTCTCTCAGGCTGAACTCAACGATTTCTTAAAATTCGTTTCTCCAAGAAAAGAGAGATCTGAACTCTTGGACAGGAGTTGGGAGACTTCTGCTGTATACCACTCCGAAATCCACCACAGATCGTATATAAGAGCAAGAGCAATTTTCACACCTTCAAAAAGAAGGTAAAAAGACAACACAAGACACTTGTTTAAGTTGTTTATATACGCAGAATACGAGTACATACAATGCGTTTGTGTAGTAAAAATTATAAGAAATATTTTCCAGAAAATATTTTTTTATAACAGATAAGATAAATGTCTTTATAAGGCAAATTTCGAATAGTTGAAAATATTGTAGTACGTTGGGAAAAATGGTACGTGATAGAAAAAAACAGAGCTAACTTAAGTATGATATCAGCCCTCCAAGTAAATATACAGTAAAAATTGAACAGGACCATATTTGAAGATCTAATTTTGAATAACATATTTCATTAAACAAAAAATCTTTCATCAGTAGTGTAGCTTTGCAACGCTATATTTTTCCAGTTTTGGAAAATACGGAGGGTTCACCGGAAATGGGACCTATACATTCATACCACACCGTACCGTTCCGTATTTGTGATATTTGAGAAAAAAATCAAAGAAAGAAATTGAGCCGTTTTTTGACAAAATCTTGTTTTGAAATTGCATAAATTTCACTCAATATTTGTAACTTAATTTTAATGGATTCACAAGTTTTTATATCCTTCTTCAGATTCGTAATCCTTTTATAGTTGGGAGCTCTTTTTTAAACAATCGAGGGAGGCTTGCGGAAATTATTCTTACAAGTGCATATAATGTTCTGTGAATACGGTTAGAACTGTGATTTAAACATACTTTTTGGATTTTTAAATGAGTATAGCAACTATTTCTAGCTGTCGATGTAATTACAGATAGACAGCATATTATGTACGTTACTACTAACAGTTTTAGGAGGCCCATTGTTTCTTCTTCTTCACCTCACGGTGTAGGTCAGAAGAGTCAAACTGCGCCCGCACGAGCTTTTATCCGGCTGGGAAGCCAGATGCTCCTGCACGGGACACTTTCCCTGACTCTGCTGGCATTTCCCCACCAAATTCAGAAGGGGGTATACACTCGCGAGCTGGAATGGCGCTAGGCGGGGAATATTGATGTGAAAATATGTATACGAGATTTGTTCTTTCAAACAAATTAGATTTTAATTATCATTATATTATTTACTATCTATTATTATTATTATTATTATTATTATTATTATTATTATTATTATTGTATTACACGGGCACTGACTGACCACGCTACACGTTAGCTTCCGAGGCCCAGTCATAGTCTATCCTGGGGACGTGTGTATTTATGGGGATCAGCTTTTCGGCTGTATCCCTTGCTAAGACAAGTTGTTAAGCCTGGAATTATGAATTATGAGGTGATAGATTGATGATGAGGCGTGAAGGGCAATCACATTTTTGGGACCATCAAGCCGGACCCCCAAATCGGACCCCAAATCGGACCCGAACCTGCAGCCTTCTAGGCGCAGACGAAACCGTTTGTGCCACGGCAGACGAAACCGGCTGCCGAAACCGTCTGTGCCACGGAGCCGGCCTTTACTATTTACTATTATTTCATGTTTTTCTCTTTTTATGTTATGCTGTGCATAAACATTTTGGTCTAGAACCAATAATATGTTAGAATGACGAGTTCTTTTCTTGTTTTCATTTTGTGTTATGTTCTATTAAATAATTTATTTATTATTTGTAGCAATAATGTGAAATAAATTAATGTCTTCATAAGTTAAAAATTCTCACTTACGGTAGCTCTTTTAACAGATATCTGTTGTCTGTTAAACCTCCTAACCTGAACGTACGAAGTTAATGCAATTATTGTACTCTTAAGTAAACACGATGATAAAATACTTTCTATTAAAAATGTTTCATTTTCTCTCAATTGACAATTTCAAATTTGATTGATGTATTATCTTTTAATGGAAAATTTCCTTGATTTAGTAGAGGAAATAAGAATTAATATAGAAAACATTTAAGGCAGTAAATGGCAACAGACTTTTCTAAAAGACTGTCATGGGCCAGGAATCCAGTAACGTATCACCACTACGGAGGAATTTATAGAAACTTTACTTTTAAATCTCGCGCCAATTTCTGTGGTCTCTCTAGTAAGCAAGTTACCTTACCCGCGACTTTGACATGCCTAGTGTAGCCGAAGCCTTTAACGACTTCACACAAGGTCTTCCAAGAGCCTCTCTTTCTTTTAGGTTTGTAATCTCTAATTATTTTTGGCAATCGCTACTCATCCATTCGCTGAATATGTTCTTTCCATTTTCTCCTGTATTCAGTCATTCTTTCTCCGGTATTTTAAACCTTCAGTTCTGATCTTATGTCCTCACATCTTATTTTGCCTCATACGGAACAACCGTTAACTATTCTCAAAAAACCCATTTCCGCTGTTTGTATTTTATTGACTTACTTTTGCGTCCCAACTCTCGCATCATTCATTCAGTTTAGTGTCGCCATTACTTTATACATTTTTCTAGGTCGCCTTTTAACAAATGTGTCATATAGCGACCCCTATGATTGAGTTAACTGTAAGGAGAACACGTATGGACAATACGAACAAACACAAACATCCATGCTCGAGGCGGGATTCGAACCCGGGGCTCTTCAGCCTTAGCGACCTCGGCTTTCCGGCTGTCTTTGTACCCTTTTATTCTGGTATCCTTTCTTGTTTTGTCATTATAGTTCTATTAATTGCCCCGCACACGTGTTCAAAACGTTCTATTTTAATTTCTGTGTCTCGATCTTTTTACTTTCTCGCTACCGCTTACGCAGTAGAGAGAAAGTTATGTAATGCTGTGCGAAAACACGGCGAATTTTCGGCAGAAAACTCTTATTACAGAGCCCTGGTAAGGAAAAAGTGGGTAAATCCAGTTGCTAAATTTAGAAAAAAATCCTCTAACACGTGGTGTAGCCAGAATCCTTGGTACCGTGGATCCTTGATACCGAAAAATCGAATGACGACAAAACGGACTGATGTCTGTCTGATCGTCCGTCTGTGAACAACGCTAGCGGCTAAACCAGCCATATTAAGGTCGCGGGCGAGGTAACAAGCTCACTAGAGCTCGCGGTCACTGCGTTCAGAGAAATTGGCGCGAGATTTAAAAGTGAGGGTTGTACAAATTCCTCCGGAGTGGCGGTACGTCACTTGATACCTGGACCATGACAGTCTTTGAGAGAAGTTACTTGGCAGTTATTGTCACCAATTTAGCTATCCCATTTTCTCTTTAAAGCAAAGAAATGATCCATTAAAGTGAGATAATACATCACTCCGATTACAAAATCTCTATTGAGAGTAAAACTTAAAAAATTGAATCAAAAGAATATTGATTTTGTGTTGTGTTGATGATCTGTTCACTTAAGAATGATATGTAAACACGAAATTTCTTGGTTAAAGTTATAAGGTTTTACAGACAAATATTCTTGCCTATTAAAAGCATTGTCGGTTAGTAAGCGAGAACTGTTAACTTACAGAGACTTGTTAATTTCTTTCACACTATTGCTAAATACAATAAATAACTGAATGATTTAATAACACAGCACAAAAAGAAAACAAAGAAAGAATTCGCCATTCAAACATATTACTGTCACTTAGAAAAAATGTTTGTATAAGAGAGGATTTCGTAAGAAAATAAATATCAAAGAGTAACAAGGAGTGGCCGACCTGGATGGCCGAGGTGGCTAAGAGCGAGTACCAACTCAGCGCTTCGGTCCGAAGGGTCGCGGGTTCGAGTCCCGCTTTGGGCATGGTTGTTTGTCCCTTGTCTTTGTATGTATGTGTTGTCGTGGAGGGCCTCGCGTTCTGCTGACCCCAGATCAGAGAATCCCGCAAGTGTGTTGGTGTCTAGAGTATGGTCGAATATTCATCCCATCGGGACGCAAAGGGTAACCGGCTGTCGGGTGGATAAAAACCCTGGAAAGAATAAGGAGTGACGAATATGAAAATAATACAATTCTCGGTTATTTGATCAAAAAAGATCTGGCAAACATATTTTCGTTTGAAGCCACTATTTAGCTCCTCGCGCCGCTTCAGCTTGTGCATGTGCACCCCTTTCTGGATTTTAAGGGGAAATGAGTGCGGAGTCAGGCGAAGTTGCCCGTGCCCGTAGGAGCGCCGGGCTCCCCAGGCGGACAAGTAGCTCGTGCGGGCGGTGTTTGACATGCCTATTCAGCCGATTTTCTGCACAATTTATATTTTGCCATCGATTTAGCTGATGTCGCGGCTCCTTGAGTTTGAAACCAATATTTTAACTTTGGGAGGTACTTTACACGAAACCCCTGGTACATCGTCAAAATTTTTCAAAAAATGGCACTTCTGATCTTATGTCCTCGCATCTCATTTTTCCTCACACGGAACAACCGTTAACTATTCTCAAGAAACTCATTTCCGCTGATTGTATTTTATTGACTTACTTTTGCGTCCCAACTCTCGCCTCCATTCATTCGGTTTAATGTCGCCATTCTGACCAATGGATTTTTATTAAATTTTGTTGTTGGATAGTTGGGGGGACGTGAAAGAATGACGCAGGTCTCATTTTTGTTGAAAATTCTGGTTTTTCGAAAATTGCAAAATTTCGAAATTTTTTCGGTGTCTTCCTACAACTATAATTATGAAGTTAGAGATTTCTCCCTTAAAGAAATGTGTTCCTTAAAAATATATTTTGAAATAAGGTCTTATACATTTTTTTCGAAAATGTGAGTACTTTTCGCGTAAGTTTGTGTGAAAATATGAGCGAGAAAGTGCGTGCTGTTTCAGCTTCACTCGTTTTACAGTCTGTTCCTAAAAAGTAGAAATGCGAGACTTGTTCATTATGTTTCTCTTGGGGTCGGTTCGGGGCTGCTTGCGAACTGCTTCGTGGTGCAGTACGGAGGCGCGGAGCGGCGCAGCGCACTCGGCGGCGCGGGAGTCCAGCGGATGACGCAGGGGCGGGGGGGAAGCAGCCCGTGAGCGCACGTGCGCGTGCAGCGGCGAAGGCCACGCGCGCCGACAGCTGACGGCGGAGCTCAATCTGCGACGCGTCGTCACTTCTCCGCTTATCTGCCTGCTTCTGCCTCTCTAACTGGATGGCTGATTGCTTCTCTGACGTCTATCAGTCTGACTGTCTGTCAATCTCCTTCCTTTTGCCTCTCTCCTGCTTTCCTCTCCGCTTGTCTGCCTATCAGATGCCAGATGCCGACGAATGACTGTCTTAGTGTGACTGCATCTCTGCCTATATCTTTGTCTGCCTCTATTTCTTTCCTTGTGGTTGCCTGTTTCTGAATATCTGCCTGACAGACTCTGTCTGCCTGCTTGACTGTGAGTCTGTTCACCTTTTGGCATGTATGCCTCTCATCCCGTATGCCACTCCTTCACCAAAGCCTTTTCAGATGAAGAGAAAAGGGTCATATGTATTTAAAGTTCTACTCCGGTATCTGCGTGGAATTGAGGAAACCACAGCCGCGTCTAAGCAGTCGGCCCCTACAGTTCGCATCCAGGGCGGCGTCCGAACCAACTGGGGACGAAAACGCGCTGCCGTCGAATCCAGAAACTGGAACCTCCTCTGGAATTTCTGGAAAGTCTTCGAAGCTTCAATTGCGGTCTTGCCATTACAGACGCATCAGACAGAGGCGGCTAGTGCTTACATTGCACGTTGCTCAACCCCAACATAATTCTAAAATACTTATACATATTTTCAATTTAATGTCGTTCAATAATCGAGATATTGCTGCAATAGCAACGTGTGAAAACATTTTGAAATCAAAGAGCGCACGTCAAATACTCTCTTTTGCGTCTAGTTATATGCCGGGCAGCATACCGATGTTTTACGTAACTTATGAACATTTAACGTTGTGAGGCACAACCCAACCGACTGGTTACGGCGTCCTGTGCGTCAACATTGTGAGCACTCGGTAATTTCCCGTGCGTATTAGTACCGCAACGACTCACAGAAAGCGCCAGAAGCTTATGTCCTCGGAGCTTTCTGTTTTCATATAAATATCACTGTAAACTACACGTGTTGAAGAAATAGACGTTCAGTCAATGTTTGACTTCATTGAGTGCATCATTTAGGTTGTATGGTGAATTTATTTTGTATGAAGGTTTATTGATTAAAACTGCGCAAAGAGTAAAGTCTTTTTGTGGAAAGGTTGACCGTCATGGATTAATATATCTACTAGTGAGCACCCGTCAAAATTTGACGGTGAGATCTGAGATACATGTAAAATACTGTGCCCAGACTAATGTTCACAATATGTTGCATATTTTGGATCTTCAGGGTATAACGAAGATATTTTGTGATATGGAGTTCCCAAAATTTAGAACACGTAAGGCCCATGACCAGGTGGCAATGCAAATGACTCATATATTGCAATATGACTCACATATTGCAATAATATACCAAATGACACAAAAGAAAGAGCACTATTATACTGACGGATATTATTTCTAAAGTTTCTTGATGTGTCATCATCTTCTATAAACAAATTTGATTACTTCTGGCATATTGCCCGAAGATAAACTTATTTTCCCATTTAAGTAACACAGAATAAACTCGTTTGCAGAATTTCTGTCCATGGGAAGTACTAAGCAGAATAAAACTGACATTTCATAGACAACGACCCAACAGAAAACGAAATGACCTCACTATCACGACACCTACGCTGGCTTTCTCTTTTCCTGCGTTCAGATAATGTGCATTTGATTCTTTTGGGGCGCGTGGGCAACGATTCGGAATTCGACATTACCTTTGAACAACTTCACTACTTCAGTACAACCGAGCAAAACCCACTGTCCGAATGTTCTCTACAAAATACACCACAGAAGCAAATATTGCTCGCGCACGTTTTCTTGATACACGAGCTCCCTAGTCATCACCCAGCGCTGAATAGCACGGCCCGGTCAAATACTTGGGTTCGACACGGAACGGTAGGAACCAATTCACAATGCTGGAAACAACCGCCTCGTACTTTCAAAACAATTCTAGCATTCCTCGTGGAACGCTTTGCCGTATTGTCCATGCCCACAGTTGGTACGCCCTTTTAAGCCGTGACGTAGCCAGAGCCCTCCTTTCCCCGCCCCCCCGCGCTGTGGAATATGAAGAAAACTTGCGTGTGCAGTACATGCAAACTGTCAACGCCACAATACAATTATTACAATGAAACAAAATCTTGACGAATTGTAAACAAATCTCAACAATCAAAACAAAACATCAAGCAGCGCCACCATGAAGCAACGTGGTCTTGCATCTATCGTTTCATACAATCGATTTTGAAACAGCCACCCTTTGGAAGAAAACAATTGACTATTGATAAGCGTACTATTAAAGAATGATTTAATTAATTAATTTACACCGTAAATGTTGGTGAATCAACACAAACAATATCTGATAACACATCTAGGGATCACATTCTTTCCTTTAAAGGAAAAAATACTACAATCGGTAGAGTAGAAGCTCTAAACGAAGACATGGCAGAATACCTTATTTTTTAAATATATAGATTGGATCTGCAGGTGTGATCGCGAGCAGTTCTCGCAATGTCTTTCCTCCAAGTGATTTACGCGTACGAGTGTATATGAGAATTCGAACCACAATTGTTTTTTAATACGTTTTTTCACTGATGTTATTACGGTTGTCGCTGTCGATCCTATTCACTTCAACTGGTTGTGAATTGGGACGGACCAATCTTCTTCCTCAACGAAGTAAGAATATTTTCCGATTTTGTACAAGAATTTTTATGCGATTTTTATCCTTAATCCAGTGATGATTAAGACTGCTCAATATTTATTTCCCCGGTATGAGATAATGATTTCAGTATACAATTTAATAAAACTGATTTCGGTTCACGCCCTGTTAAAGAAAAACTGGAAATAAAAGACACATGGAAGGCGTATTCTGTGTTCAAAATTTCATTCAAAATGTAAAATATAAAAAACAATGTTTTCTATAGGTTGGTTGGTTGTTTAGTGATTCCGGGCGCGTCAACAACTTAGGTCATTAGTCCCGTAAATGTAGTGCATGCCCCCCCGGTAGATGGCGGTGATGCCGCCGGGTTCCCCCGCTGGATGGCGAGATCCGACGCCGATTGGTTTGGTTTTTTTTTGGTCCGGGCGCGTCAACTGCTTTGGTCATTAGTCCCGTTAGTGTAGTGCATGTTTTTTTCTCGGGACATGGCGGTGATCTTCCCCGCTGGATGGCGAGATCTGGCGCCGACCTACCGTCGGCTAGCGGGGTTTCCCCTAACCAGGACTCTCCCACCAGCGGGGCACCACCCCAGCCGGGACAAGCTCTAAGCTCCTGACCGGTCTCCCGAAATATGTGGTAGTGTAGAGCATGTTAGTGTGTGTGTGTGTGTGTGTGTGTGTGTGTGTGTGTGTGTGTGTGTGTGTAAGGGGAGAGGATAGGACAAGGAAGAGGAAGGACAGATCGCGCGCGGTCCGTGGCCCGTTTGTTAGGGTACTGCTCCAGCATTCGCCTAGTGTTGATCGGAGAAACCACGGAAAACAACCGATCAGAGCAGCCAGCCGCTAGAATTCTCCTCCAGCCTTCGACTGAACTCGACCTAGCTGAAAAGCTAGTGTCGAAAATCCTGCCGCCGCCAGGACTCGAAGCAAGGACCTCCCGGTCAGAGGCGCTGCAGTGACATCAGTTAAGCTACCGCTCCCGGTTGCTTTTTATAGTAAATGCATGGTGGTGTGATTCGAAGGCAAATGTTTTCCTCTTCGGGTGTATTATTTGAAAGTGAAGAAACGTGAGTGAAGACTGGCTTTAAAGCATAATGAATAGCGTAATGAATATCTTATTTTCGTTACGATGAAACAGTTGAAACCTCGTAATCGAAAGATCGAAGCAACATGAAGCTTCTGGATCCTCCATCAAATCAGCTTGTAAACGAAGCTTAGAGCATTGTTAGGAACTACCAGTATTACAAAACTTTAAATAACGCATTTTCTTTTAATTACATCTCCGTCATTCGATAGAGAAAACTCCCACCTTTGTGGGGCATCAACCACCATTGACCTCAGATACTTATGTGATTACGACTTAATTACAACATATGTTACGTATTGAGATCATAATTCTTTGCAAACACAGTGTAGTTGGAATAACTGGTACTAGTTGACAAAATGTTACAAGAACTACTGTTAAGTAGCAATTGTGCTCGTGTAAGCGTTTTTAACTTCCTTTCAATTGAGAGATGTTTCTCAGCCGTTAAAAGTTTTGTGCAACATCATTAAATTAATAGCAAAATAAAAAAAAAATAATAGAATTGGCCGTGTTCGTCAAAGGTTTCAAGAGAATTACACAATGCCAGTGACTTCTAGAAGGCGTAGAGCCGTTGTCAGCGAAGTTGTCCTATGTTCACAGGCCTTTCACTCCGCAAGTTCGCGGATTCGATTCTAGTTGCATTCCCAGGATTTTCATTACTCGGAATTCCAAGGCGACCTAGTCATACTTGCGGCGTTACACTGTAAGTGGCGCATGATACGGAAAGAGAAACGTTGCCGTGAAATGAATTTTAGAAGAGTTTATTCCAAAAAGTGTGCAAAGTATAGTTTATAGTATATTTTGTACAAAATAGGATAAACGTCCGAGGATTCATGGGAGGGAGATACCCTCCCCTCCCCTTGACTACGTCTACGGCCTCAGCGTTTCAAAAGGTGACTGCTCTAACTATAGACTATTTGTGTTATGTAAAAAAAAACATCGCCATGAATTGAATTCTAAATAAAATATTTTTGAAATCTAGACCACTCTCAGCTTCCGGAACTTCTCATCGTTGCCATGTCACAGGGTTCAGAAGATGTAGATCTATTCACAAAGAAAGAAGGCGATGAAAACAGGAGTGATGTCATCCAGAAGTACGTGCCTTCAGGAATGCTTGCGCAATGTAGTTGAATAACCGGTCTTTGATGTTGAAAACACTTGGTAGGCTTTATCTTAACATTAACGGAATTTCCTAACTCCTGATAAATCATGTTGCTAAAATGGAAACGTCTTTCCGTGTTCCAGGGGTTTTCCGTTATCGGAAATTATTGTTGCAATTTGATGGGGGAGTTACACCCATTTTCTCAGCTCTAGAAGTACATTTGACTCGGATATTTTTTTCTTAAGATACACAAGAAAATAAATTATCCGAAAAGTATATAATGCTTTGTCGATATACTCCATCTCTGTGTTCTTAAAAACATGCTATAAACAATGTTAAACATTCCCAGAAAAAAATTAAAACTTTATTATATCTGGTAAAACAATACCTCTCACAGAAATGAAGTCAACGCTGACAAAATGCAACATGAAGTAAGTAGCGGAAACGATAATTTACACAAACCACATGCAAACACCTACATACAGTATTACCTTGGAATTTATTAAATTTGAAGAACGCCTAGTGAATACGGCGAAACTAGAACTGCAAGTAATGTTAGATAATGGAAGCACATGCGTATTCGACTTTACGCATTTACGTTCTTAAGCGTGCACATACGGCGGGAGAATCAAAAGTAATTGTAGGATATTTTGTGGCACAATTTTCGGAACTAATCGAGAATGATCTTGTATTGGGATTAGAGAATAACGCTGAAGAACAGCTTCATGGTAATCTTGTATGTGCATTTTTGTGCTTACTAGCAAAAACAGCGTACTTAGTTGTACTAAAATGTAACTTTTCACATCATCCATACCAGCAATTATTTTTTTCTGCGATTACAACTTTGAAATTGCAATATTAGCACTTCATATCCCGTGTGGAGGTAACATGCAAGGTCATTGTATGTTGAATATTTTTGAACGGGAATACAACATTATCAACTTCTCGATTCATTGGTATGTTCAATTCCCGAGACTATAAGAAGTTATTTGAACAAAGTTATGTATGTCATTTAGAAATTTTCATCACATAACAAAAAAAATAAATAAATATTTTACAGCGTCTGCGATGTCACATTCAGCTAATAGCGAATATTTGTGTTATTCCACCTATTTTCAAACTGCATTACTGACTGATTTCTCATACTCGGTACGTCACTGCTTAGTACACTGCTGATGCCACACTCATACTTGAAGGAAGAAGTCGCCTGCCATTAAATATTTACTGTTTACCTGATGCGTTAGGAACAGCATTTTTTTTATAAACTTGGTATTGTATGTGTTATTGTTAACACGTACTATACATGTACAATATTACATTATTGCAGTAAGACTTTTGTTAAAATATTTAATTTATTGTAGTGTTATGCGGAGTATTTTATTCGGTTTTCTGAGCAGTGTGCGCGCTATTTTGTGGAAAACCATTTTGTGTGGTTTTGTTCAGCAACATTTGTACTAGTGCAGGCCACTAGTGCAGTGTTATGAGCGGAAACGAATTTTCCTTGTGAACAGCTTGAGTATGTGACTCACAATGAAGGTACGCCGCCAAAGGAAGTGAGTTGGTTTGGGGAAACGACTAACAAGGGCCGCGCGCTACCTCAACGCCTTTCGAATTCCGCCAGAGAACTTTCTTGATAGCTGCCACGGTATTGACTATTTATTGGGGTTTAGGGGCCCTTAAGCTGTTGAGGTCATTGAGCGGCCATGATTGAGGATCTAATGAGTACACGACAGTGAGGCGAATGAGGTGACTGATGGAATGAGAGGGCTAGGGAAGGGGAGAGCGGCGAGAAGAAGTGGAGAGCTCGCACCTTAAATTCCACGTGGGTTGGCCGGGGGATTCGAGGCGACCGGTGGAAGGCAACGCACTAACCCCTGTGCCACGCGAACCGCTAGTTCCCTAGTACGAATTAAAGGTACTAGTATGTACTTTAGAAGTGACAGATATTCTTTCTGCTAAGTGGTGTAGGACGGGATGGGGAAAATGAGGGGAAACTTTAAAAGTATTGTAAAAGAGAGACGAGAACGCTTTGCACCGCAGAAATGTTTAAAAAGAAATGCCAATTCGCTGAACTACAGCGAAGAGACAGCATAGCTGACACCATACGTTAGAATGCTACGTAGAAGTTACGTATGTATGTATACGAGTATACCTAAGTATGAACGCACGTACGTTAGAATGTTACATCATACGTTATTAGAAACCCTCTGAAAAAGTACATAGCATAAGGAAAGCAACATCTCATTTTTACCGCCGGTAAAGTGTGATCTTCATAATCCATATTTAGAATTAAAATAACCAACATATATTTCGCGTCCGATATTAGAATACGTTGCCATGTATTGAGATCCTTGCAGAAAATGTCAGATAAACTCAATCAAAAGTGCTCAGAAAGTAGAAAGAAAATTTGTTAGAGAAAATTTGGTACGAATCGTTTCTATTTCTTGCTCGTCCGGGAAATGCATATTTCTACTTTCAATGCATCTGCTCCATTTTAAAAGCATAAAAGTAAAAAAGAAAGAGAGTTTCTACCTTTTCATGAATTACTCAGAAACTAAAATTTTCTCGAATTCTTCTGAAAATTATGTAATAAAAATTGAAGCAATTTGAAATGATTGATTCCAAATATATCCTTTATGAAAAATTAAGATTATTTTTTCCTTCATACTTCCAATACATACTTTTGATTGATAATTATGAAACCTGAAACTTTTAAAATGAAATTATAGTAGAAAGCTTTTAAGAAGAAATAAAAGAGGTCATCTTCGTCAACATATCAGCTTTATTAAGATAGCCGGCTTTCGACGACTTTGCCGTCATCGTCAGTCTCGCTGCTGTCGGCAAAAGTCGAGCGACTCTGCACAGTCGGGCACAGTCGCTCAAGTTTTGCCGACAGCAGCGAGACTGACAATGACGGCAAAGCCGTCGAAAGCCGGCTATCTTAATAAAGCTGATATGTTGACGAAGATGACCTCTTTTATTTCTTCTTATAAGAACGTCAACAACATCCAATCAGAATTCCCACAAGAAAGCTTTTAGTTTTTAAGCCATTCTTCCGAATGAGACCCGATTTGCTTATCTTTGTACGGAATTCAACTTAAAAATTATGCCAGAATATGAATGCTTAATTACATATTTATTTGATTCCTGTATTTGGATAGATCTTTCAGTTTCTATGGCGACTCCTCTCATTATTGTGAGGAACACTGAAAAATGAAAAAAAAATCATAGAATAAAATATTTGGGGTCATTAAAAATATATGTTCACATTTATTATTCCCGGGAACTGCAACGAACAAGAACGAGGTGGGGGTTTATAAAAAATGAATGTTCTTGCATTTTCTCACATTATATAATAACTTCATTCTAATTTGAATTAGAAATTATCGTACGTTACAAATAGTAATTTTTATTTAACTATATATTTAAATGAGTTTTTTTTTTAATTCTTTCCTTTTTTTTAAGAAGTTATTGTAATACTCAAGATGGGAAAGAGGAGTTTGAAGTAGCCTGTTCATCACATAGACGAGTGGTTTGAGTCGTTACAAAGGGGAAGTAAAAAAGCAAAATTTCCTTCTCGTATATTTGAAAAAATCTTTCTTTTTTAATCTGTACAATGTTTGGAGAGAAATTGTAAATTTGCAAGGTAAAATATGGCTAGCTAAAGCAGACAGGATGTTCTATTGAACGACACTCTCTACTCCTTTCCCTTTGAAACGAAGACCGCCAGATAATTCCGGGAATTCATTAGCTGGTTTCACTCTGTCACTTTTCGTGCTGCTCACAAAAGCAACGAGAGCATTTAATTAATGAGGCAAATGTTCGAAAAAATTCCCAGAGTGATCGTTGCTAGGTGGCATTTCCAATGGCTCTCAATTCAGTGAAGCTTCCCGACAGGTGAATTAGAAAATATTCCACAAGTCAGAAACATTAACTTTTTTTTTTTTTTCTTTCAATTTATTCGCAACGTGTTAATCGTGTAAATACAGTGTAAACACAATTTACTTTTTGCGATTCGTTATGCGGTATGCAGTTGCGAGTCAGGGGTGCGAAGCTTCTCAGCTTGGAGGTCCTAGGTTCGAGTCCCGGCTGTAGGAAAATAATCGACCCCAGCTAAATAGCTAAGATGAAGAAGACCACTTTCTGGATGAAAATTTTAGAGAATTATTTGATGGATTTTCTACGAACCATTCTAGGGAGAAGCCGGAGCAGTACCTTAAGTAACGAGCTACATACCGCGTGCGATTACAATAACATTACCTTTCCTTTTGTGTTTCCGTTCCCATTTTTAGAAACGAACTGGTATGAATGGCTCCCCCGATATGATCGAGTGGCGACTGACTCCTTCGATATGATCGTTTGATTCACCCGCCAATGACAGAAATAATCCCACTAGCGTCGGATATTTAGATGTCAAGCTGCGAGTCTTCTGAGACATTGCACAGTAAGTCCCGTGCTGAAAGAGCGGAAATAAAGAAAAACTTACAAATATTCGTTCCGCGAGCCCAATCACATATAACTCGGAAACTTGAATTAGACCGTTAAAACTCGATTGATGTGTTCGGGCACGTCAACTGCTATGATCTATGTACTAAGTACGTTAGTGTTGTGCATGTTTTATACCTGGAAGTGCCTTTTTCCTTTCCGGTAGACGTAGAATTCGGCTTCGACATTTCACCTCCAGGTATTTCCCCCAGCTGGGTACCGTCCCAGACGGAACAAGCTCTAAAGGTTCAACTGGCCTCCTGACATGTGAGATAGTGTAGTATATGTATGTGTAAGACGTGTAAAGGGAGAGGAGAGAACGAAGAAGAGGAAGGAACGATCGCGTGCGGTCGGTAGCCCGTTTGTTAGGGTACTGCTCCGGCATTCGTGAATTATTGATCGGACACACCACGGACAGCTACCGATCAGAGCAGCCGGTCGCTAGAATTTTCATCCACACAGCAGATAAATTCGATCCAGCTACGTAACCAGTAGCTATAGAACGATTTTCCTAAGGATGAGCCAAAGTGACAGCTAGTGCTGGCAATATAACTGAAGGTTCGGTGGTCGTTGTGCCCTTGAGCCCTTTAGACTTCCTTCCCGCATTCGTTCGTTTCCAGTTGGCTAACCTGTAAATGACTTCGACACTTCCTTTTGTGGTGTCCTTGTCCGACAAAAATATAGTGCGCCGCGAGAAATAATTGATATTAGGAAGTGCAGTGTAATGTGTGAAATGTAAAAATTGTAATTGTAATTGTAATTTCTGTAAAAATTCTTTTTTTCTTTATATATTACATTGAATTTACTTTTTGTGTGATAAATATTATGTTTATTTTAAAACCGAGACTTGAATGAGAGATGCGTATCGATGCACGTGTTTCCGGCTTAAAATCATTTTTCTTTCTATTTACATTCGTCGTAATTTTCTTTTACTGATTGTGAAAGCATGTTAAGAGATTTTCCACGTACGTAATTAAATTTAAATATTTCCAAGGCTTACGTACGTGCATATACCTCGGCGAAACTCTTAGACTTCTTCATTGGGATGTTTTCACAGGAGCCATTAGCTCTTTACGAAGAGGTGTGACTGAACAGCTGTCGCGGCGAAGGGATACTTCTCTGAAATACATGTGATGTTCACTTGTTTTCTCGAACTGTCACTTTGGCTCATCCTTAGGAAAATCGTTTTATAAAATCCGCTAGGGTCGGGACTCAGCCCAAGGGCGCCCCGGTCAGAGTAGCTGCAAGGGCAACGCTGGCTCTGGGCTAACTCAGGCGGTTTAAAGCTTGAGGTATCTATGTTCCTTACGTTTCTACAAAATGAAACCTTTCTGGAAACCCGTATTCCGTGGGGTGCGATTCCATGACGTGCAGAATATCTAGTATCATATAACATTAAATTTGACTATTTGGTACTGTGGGTTATTTAATCGCACGAGTCGTAACTCTTGTAAATAAATACGTGGCGGTATTAGGATGTTTACGTGCAATAAACTGGGATGTGTGATCTAACACATAGTTCAGGGCCTAATAGAATGGAGTTGGATTACAGTGTGAGCTATTTTCACTTTTAACACCGCAATTTACAATGTGTATAAAGTGTTCCCACGAGTAATCAATGAGATTCCTTATAAAAATATAATACATTAAGATCATTTTTGTTTCAGAGAGTTAGTCAAATACCATTACCGCTATTCTGCAAAAAAGACTGCGTTTGCATCTAGACGTACATAATTGCTCCCGGATATTGTAAAATCGTCCAGCAGGTAAAGTAAGCAATATTGTGACATACCAATATGTGAGACAATATTTATTATAAACAGCGTAAATTATAGGGATAAATATAGGTGAATATGCCAGCATAGCAACGGTAAGCGAGTCGTCGTCAAGATCAACAATCTTCATACAGTGACAATCGCGGAGACGGCTAGTTCATTTTGTAAGAAATTTAGGGATTGGCTAGGCACAGAAGTACATCAAGTCTTGTCTGTAAAAAAACAATCGAAAAGATGAAGCGAGTTTTGAAGGATTGAAAGAATATGATTTCTTCAATTCATTCTGACCGATACCGTGGTGTTGAACGGATCGTGGACAATTAATATCAGGAGTTGTTTTTTTTTTTGGAGGGGGGGACTTGTAAGCATTTACTGGGGAGTAGAGATTGGTAGAACTTTGAATTTGAATGCTAAGTGTGGACAGTAAAACTTAAAATATTTCAAGTGAACGAGTTAGAAGGACATTGAGGGCTTAGGCGAATTTATCAATTATCAGGACTGGAATGCTAACAGCAGATAGTTTGTTGATCGTTGAGTATTCAGCATACGCGTGGGATGAATTTGAAATTCGTAAATTGGCGGACGACTTAGACTTTATTAACTTCGGAAACAGAGATGAACGGTGATTGAAGTGTGCTTCTGCAAGAAAAGAAGAGAGAAGATGGTATCTGGACCTGAGGACAGCGACGTCGGAGAAGAATGAAGATGGTACAACGAGGCACCGTCGTCCAAGACGAATGACGAATATTACATTATAAGGTTGGAACAGGTCATGACCAAAGTTTTCTTTTATATTGTGTAGAATTATTAAGTACCAAAATTGTTTAATAAATTTTCATGTTTTGTGAAATGAATACATGATTCTCATTTAGCCAATTCTAATAACGACATAGCAAGATGGAAATATATTTGCTTTTCAGATTCCTCGACCACTCTGTATAGATGGCAGATCGGATATTAATCTATTAGCAGACAACAGTGATTATTTCTAGGAAACCCATCGACTCAGGTAGCCGGAAACTAATTTATTTATAATTAGAGTTGAAGGTTGACTTGTATGATAGTATTAGCGTAATCTTTTCCTGGCGCCATCTATACAAATTCGGAATTGATTACGTTGGAATAACATCAAATAAATCATTAATATATTCAGTTTATTTCAATATGGCAAGCTTAACGCATATTGGTAATGGTCGGGTCCACTGTACAGCGCTGAAATATCGTTCGTGAAATCGCGCTGATTTCCTAGAATGCATAACTGTCGTGCGAAGGGAACGAGAGCAATGAAAAGCATTGACATTAAGAAATTAATTTCTAAAATTGAGAATACTCATCATTGATATTTGCCATATTTATCGAGAAAGTTCTAACTCTCTTTTGATAAACTCGGCAACCTTTTATCACGCAAGAAACAGACCAGCTGGGGAAACAATGAATGACGTAATTAATAATAATAATAATAATAATAATAATAATAATAATAATAATAATAATAAAATGGTGAAACATCACGCCCACTTGCGGAAGTTGTATGAAGTGTACAATGTGATAATGAAGTTACGCTGCGGAAAAAAGTGGTAAATGTTGCGTTCGGAAATTTCTGCTTGTTTTATAGAATATGCAGATTTAACATTACCTATAGATAGAAGGACATCCAGACAATTCTATAGGTAGTAAGTCAATAACATACAATTCTATCCAATTACACACAATCCATACAAGTCTATCCAAATTATCAAATCAATAACATACAAATCCAAATAACAATCAGGTATATACAATTTCTGTAGTAAACAGAAATGATTACGAAGCAATTAACTCCAAAGATATATAATTCAGTAACACAAAAATATCTGTCATGGAACAAAGGGAACCAGGACAAAAGGTTCACTTGACACCGCTTCAATGACGCATCAAGTGTGAAAAATGTAGACAATAATGATACTGATGATGATTCTAATATACGTGATATCTGGTGTCAAATTATAATATTAAATTTATAATAATTACTAGTTTTAGTTTCAACCTTCCTCAACCCTTAAGGTGGTTGTTTCTCTCAGGTTTTGTATCGTACCAAGCACCTAGGAATCTTGTACACATATGCGAGATGAATACGGCCGGAAGATGTTTTGAAGTTGGTATGCTAGATTTGCATCAGTTGGGAGTTTCGTCATGATTCTACGTAATATATATTCTTAGCTCAATTATTATTTGATTAGTTCTGCGTTAAACACTATTGGAGTTTATTTATTTATTTTTTGATGTGTAAACTGTAAGGATATGAACTGAGGATCTAAATCACCATCTAATGACGAAACGCGTGCCGAATTCCACAACATTCGTCGTGCGTTTAAAAAGCCAACCGGGACCCACTGCCGTCCGGGGTCAACCGCGTTCGCGAAACCGCCCGCGCCGTCGCTAGTTTCCCCGACTCCGGCAACGTACGGCCGCCGGGTCGGGCGGCGCAAGGGGGGGGGGGGGCCGTCCCGTTCGCGGAACCGTCCTGTAATTCGAGCGGCGCCGCAGGGGGCGGAAGCGCCACGCGCCGTCCTCATTGCCTCGCCCGCGCGGGCGGCGGGGGGGGGCGGGGCGGGGGCCGGGGCGGGGAGCGCACACGCGCGCCGTCGCCCCGCCGCGCCGCGGCGCCGACGTCACCGGTCACGTGGCGGGGCGCGGGGCCGGGGAGGCTGGGCGGCGACTATTGATTGTGACGTCACGAAGGCCGCCCTGCGCGGGCGGCGGGGAAAAGGGCGAGGTGAGGTAGGGGCGGGGCGCGGGGAGGCGTAGGGCGACCCTGGAAGGTCGTCCCTGCTGCGAGGCGGCGGCGCCGGCTGTGGGGCGGCGGCGAAGGGGTGCGAACGCGGGACCTTCGGAAGTGGCGGCGGCGGCGGGCGCGGGCGGCGGAGGCGACGGCGGCGGCGGCAGGCGGGCGGGCGGCCAGCCAGCCGGCCAGCCAGCGCGCGCGGCGGCGCGGGGCGGCGGCGGAGGCGGGGGCAGCGGCGGCGGCGGCGCGCGGCTACGGCGTCACCGCTGGCTATATATACGCGGCGGCGCGGAGGCCGCCTCAGTGCTTGCCAGCACACGAGGCCTGCGAGGCTCGGAATTCGGGAGCGCGCGAGGGGAACGCGGTTTCTTCTTTAGTTGGTGTTTTCGTTGTATGGGTAAGTACCTGCGGCGGAGCGCGGCGAGGGAGCGTGTGCGTGCGAGAGAGCGTGTGCGCGGGGCACGCGCTTTGGCCACGCAGGCTGGCGGGGCGGGTTGCGCAACCGTTGTGCCGAGTGGAGCGAAATTACAGCGCGTCCGTGAAGTTCGCGAGGTCGTGCGTTTGCTGCAATCGTGAAGCGCGCGTTTGTGCGAGCGTGTTGGTTTGCGTGCGCGTTGCGTTGCGTTGCGTCGCAGCCACGGAAGCAGGCAAAAGAAACGATCCGCTCAGCTGATTGGCGCAGTGCGCATGCGCCGAGCGCTAGTGCGTCTCCCCTCGGCCCGAGCAGTGACCACCCTGGCGCGGCGTCGCGCTCAGCTGTTTTTCGTGTCGAGGCTCTTCGCCGCGGGCGTCGCTAGCGGGGAACATATCCCCCTCCAATATTTTCAAGTACATTCAGTAGTTTTATTCTAATAACGATGTAAATGACGGATTAACAGACTAAATGTACGTGTCTATAAGCTTGGGGGCAGATGTATGATGGTTCCGCCAATAAGAGCAAAGCTTTAGCTCCCTTCCAAGACTACGATTTTAGATCCTGCAAGAAGCGATTTAATGTTATCTCACACTCACATCACAATTTACAGGACCTTCCGCACTTTGACGAGTTAATAGCAAAGCTTATTGCAGCCTGTTGATAATCTTTGGTGCAATCAGCAGCAGGACATTGATAATAGGGGATGTAGGGAAACATAATTCTGTATTCTTTCTGTCAGCGTAAATGTGTTGTTGTTATTGTTCAAAAGTTTCCCAAGATTATCAGAGGATGATATTGAATTCATGAATAGATGCGTTGAATTGTGACCTTTTTTAATCTACCGCGTCAATCTTGTTAACTCGAATAAATCAATTAAGAAATTGTTACGGATTAAACTAAAATTCCCCGGCAGCAATAACATTTGAACCGCATCCTTCCTTCCCCCTATAAGAGCCAGAGAATTCTTGCTCTTCGCTGCAGGGACTGGTTAACATATTAAAATACGCTGAGCAAGATCAAACAATGAGGCCTGATATTATTAAAATAGTAAACAGCATCACAATTATTATGTAAAAGAAATATTGCTTCTGCCATTTAAAAATTAATATAAAGATAGTATTTAACATTTATACAACTTTAAATAAAACAAAATGAAATAAAGATAAATTTAAAACAATAGAAAATAATTTGAGACTTAACAGGGTTAAAAACTATTGGGGGCCCCTAAGCGTGTGCGCAGTTTTCGCCTGCAGGAGTCCGCCCGTCGCGTCGCCCCTGGGCTGGCTCACTCATCCCCGTTCGTCGGCGGGCGGGCGCTGGGTCACTGACACTCTGAGTTCAATATGAGGCGAATTAATAGCCATCAGCTCGATCGCAATTATCCAATCGAGAGCTTCGTTGCAACACAAATTTTGACCCTGAAGCTCTCACTTGGATAACCACGTTCCAGCTCATCAGAAGTCAATTCGCTCTACATTTTAATCGGAGTATGTATTGTGTAGCTACGTATTTAGCACTAGGGTAGGATTCATCCGACTTTTGCTAGCTAGTGGTGTTACCAGGACTGGGACCTGCTTTTATTTATTATTCACGTCCGGGGCAAGAGAGACATGTGGCGAGCATGACGCATTCACTTCACAGTAACTAGCATTCTTGTCCTGCCTGAGCTTTTCCTTCATTACACAGATATAGAAGCCGAGACGATGTAATGGAATTCTAGAGCTGTTTTTTCCCCGACTGCGAATCGGACCCGGGACTGCCTCACAGCCCTCCCTGTCTATCCCTCTCCCTCCCTCCCTCCCTCCCTTCCTTCCTCCCTCCCTCCCTTTCTCCCTCTCTCTCTCTGTATATGTGTGTATATATATATATTATATATATATATATATATATATATATATAGAGAGAGAGAGAGAGAGAGAGCGGGGCCGAGCCGTGGGCACGCATGCCCGGCGGAGTGCTGGTGTGCGTGAGGGGTGCGCGCGCGTGGTCGTGCGAATGGAAAGTTTTCGCACGAGATTTGGGTCACGGAGGACATTGTTCGTCCCCTAGATAAGTTGTTTGACCCTTTTAAAAGCAGCTAGAGAAATTGTGCGTTTGGGGAATTTGGTGCCCCGTACGAGATGCTCAAACGAAGAAGCATATTGTAAATATCCGGGCGGAACTCGATATTTGGACTTTGTGGCTAACGACTTCCTGGTGATGACCAGCGTTCGGCAGTCAACTTTGCAACACGAGGATGCTAATGTTGTTTACGTCGAGGCTGACGTGGCAGGCGTGACGTCCGTGGGCCTTGAGAGGTTTCCGCCTGCAGCAATATTCCCCCACCTCCTCCCCTATATCCACCCACCTCCGCCATTTCCAACCCTACCCACCCCACCCTAGCCTCTACCCCTTGCAGCTCGCCGCAGATAGCCAGCTATCGAGCTGGCGGTGCATGATTCATAATGGGCCGTGGAAAACGATAAGAGACGTTGATATCGGAACCACGCTGGACACGATTCACTGTGCATTTTTCATTAAACAGATTTCATTAAATATTAACTGGTATAGTAGAGTGTAGTCACATTCGGCACAATATATTTATGGCATTGGTATCAATATAAATTACAGTTACAATTCTCGTTTGTATTATTTTAAAACAACGAACAATTAGCTTCTCGACGGACACGTATATTTCTGCGTTTTATAGTCGCCCTATTACGTGTATTTATTTTTCAAACTTTTAATACACATAATACCAGAATATAAACATCGCTGATTGATTGATTGATTGATTGATTGATTGATTCAGTTTTTCGTGTTTCCGGGCGCGTCAATGGCTTTGGTCATTAGTCCCGTTAGTGTAGTGCATGTTTTTTCGCGGGAGATGGCGATGATCTTCCCCCGCTGGATGGCGAGATCCGGCGCAGACCTACCGTCGGCTAGTGGGGTTTCCCCCTAACCAGGACTTTCCCACCAGCGGGGCACCGCCCCAACCGATACAAGCTCGAAGCTCCCGACCGATCTCCCGGAATATGTCGTAGTGCAGTGCATGTTAGTGTAAGTGTGTGTGTGTGTGTAAGGGGAGAGGATAGGACAAGGAACAGGAAGGACAACGCGCGCGATCCGTGGCCCGTTTGGAGGTACTGCTCCGACATTCGCCTGGTGTTGTCGGAGAAACCACGGAAAACTACCGATCAGAGCAGCCAGTCGCTAGAATTCTCCTCCAGACAGCGAATGAGTTCGACCTAGCTGAAAAGCTAGTGTCGAAAATCCTGCCGCCGTCAGGACTCCCGGTCAGAGGCGCTGCAATGACATCAGTTGATGCACTGAGCTACCGCCCCCGGTATAAACATCACCTATCGTTTCCTACGTCAAGTTGTGGGATGATATTACGTTGAAGAATAAAATCAGAAGTTGTGCTACATCCCGTGAAAGTTCATGCTGAATACAATATAATAATAATAATAATAATAATAATAATAATAAAACCATTGATAATTTATCTTACTTTTGACTGTTATGGTGGCAACATAAAGTGGCTTAATATGCCCCTGTGATATTGTCTCTCCAGTAAACAGAAATAAAGAAATTAAATATTTGTGTTCATATTCTTCTTTAGAGACTTTCTAATGCCACGAAATTTGATTATAGATTGAGGCAATTTTATTGCATTTTCTGAAGGTTTCAAAATATTACTGACGTTCATGATATAATTAAACCCGGAATTTAAAAAAAATAGAAATTCAACTATGAGTGGAATTTTATCTCATACCGACATGTAGGTAGACGTGGATTAAATTTTAAGAAACACCATTGACGGTTCTTTTAACATTTAACTTTCGCTAAAAATATTCTTCGCATTCATAATAGGAGACTGGTCTAAATAACAAAGAAATTAGATCATATCGTTCCAACCCCCCCCCTTCAATGCTGCCAATTGTCTGATTGGCCTCCGCAGAAGTTCGACACTACAAATCCGCCACATTTGCCTCCTCTACAAGTGAGCCTTTAAAGAGTGCCATGGGCTTTCTTAAAATATACAAGATAAAATAAGCATTGTAAAAGATTTTTATAACAACGCTTTAAATGAAATTATTTTCTGGATTGGTTTTTATACTCTAAATGTACTTAATAATTATACATTTCAATAATTATTAATGATATAGTATAAAGAGTATTCGGATCAAATTGATGTACCAGCTCAGGTACTTGTACCAGAACATCAATTGATGTAGTGTTTTGTGACCCGGAGCTCCTGACGTTAGAGTCCCAAGGTGGCAGGATTTTAGACATCGATAGGTCTAATTCAGCCGCTGTCTCGAGAGAGTTCTTGCGTCTGACTACGCTGATCCGTGATTTTCCATGATTTCTTCGATCAATACCAGGTGAATGCCGGATGAGTACCCTAACAAACGGGCCCCGGACCGCGCGCGATCTTCCCTTCCTCTTTCCTGTTCTCTCCTCACCCCATCCTTACGCTCGCTTACACTTACTTGCACTACACTACCATATACATCGGGAGGCTGGGTGGGCGGTACCTGGTCGGAGAAAGACCCGCTAGCCGACGTGTGAGTCGGCGCGAAATAATCAAATTTAAGTTCGCAATTGTTAATAATTTTAAAAAATATTTATTTAATTTGATAAAATGGCTCCCTCGTGAATATTTTCTGGAGCCGTCCACGCTCCTCCAGAAGGGGTTGTGCCGTGGCGAGCCGAGGCCGATGTCGCGCGTCGGCGCTTCGTGTGGCGCAGCGATCGAAAGCGGTCGAGAGGCTCCTGTACCACACCTCCGTTTAGGAGGTGTAAAGCGGCTCCAGGGCGATTGCGAACATACAAAAACAAGGGTAACCACTCTGGCTCAAAGCGAAATCCCCCTCCAAGAAATCCACACTGTATTTCAACGAGAATGGACCCGTTGGCAGGGATGGCTCAGCGGCAACACTGCCTCTGCAGCACCGCTCTCCTGGAAGTTCTAGGGTTAGAGTTCCGGCGATGGTGAATTTTCGAAACTGGCTATGTAGCTAGGTGGCGTTCAACCACGACGAATTCTAGCGTCCGGTTGCTCTGAGCTATAGTTTACCGAGCAACACCAGGAGAATATCGGAGCAAAACGCTAACGAACGGGCGACAGACCGCGAGCGATCTTTCCTTTCTCTTCCTTGTCCTATCCTCACCACTTACTCATACACACACACACACTCACACAGACTTCGGAAGGCCAGTTGGGAGCTCAGAGCTTGTCCCGAGCCGGTTGGGACGGTGTCCCTCTGCCTGAAAGACGTTAAGGTAGCCTTCGGGATTCACTTTCCAGAGGGAGAAGAACATTTCCACCCTGAATGCAACATACACTATCTTAAGATACTAAAGGTCATAGAAGTATATGCACCCACAAACACTAAATAACCAATCACCCGAAGCTACTCGCCATCGGAAATATACGAATTTAATTTGAGCAATGAAATTTGCAAGACTTCTCTGTAATACTAGCAACAAGTACCCTTTGTAGCAAACGAAGGAATTACTGGTACGATGAATGATTTAAGAACATTGCTTAGAATGTGTTTACATTCGCCTAATAATAGTTACAGACATTAAATAGTTCAATTCTAAATTTTACAAGTACTTGTAGGTTAGACCGCTTTCACATTATCCATTTATCCTCCCCTCGGAAACCGTACAAATTGGAGGTATATTATCACAATTGAGCAAACAACCGTTAATGATTCCGTCCGGAGACCCGATAACATGCCGCACTGCCACTGGGATCTTCCGGTCGCCGGAGGAAGAAACTGCTGATATTAGGTCGAAGCATTCACCCCTGTCCGGCAGTCGATCGGCAGCTCGTGTGACATGAGCAGCATGCTTAGTTTGCGAAATAGCTGGACAAAAGTCGCAGTGTAAAGTATTGAGAAATTACCTCCGACCGACAATATTCCCAGGGGACAAACGAATAAAACAAAAAATTGCGATAAAGAGACTTTAGAGATGTTCGATGGAGGGGGGGCTTCTTAGGGCCAAATTCATTGCCAACATTTAAGTAATAAAATAATCCTTAAGCTATTAGTAATTGCTTAATATGTATATGGTTACTTATAGAAGCAATGGGTAAGTGTTCCTCAAGAACGCGGAACGAGAGCTCTCTCAACTGAACAGAAACATGGCAACGTGTCATTTCCACCAGTTGTTTCGTGGGCTGAGTGGGCACAAAGAGCGCACACGAAATGTTGAAGAGCTTCCCGTTTGATTGGAGCGCTTTCGGGATCGTTCATAATCGTACGCTTGCAATAGATATCCATAAATCTGATGTACCTTTTCTACGTATGATGTTTTGCGTATTAAAAACAAAATATTCAGGCAAATTGAAGTCCTCATTTCCCATACTACACGTGAACGTCGCATAAGAACAAACTACCGTACCGTCCCCTGTACCGTCAACTGGTACAGACGTCCTCTCTAGGAGGCTGAATGAGAAACACTGAAGGGAGGGGGCGACGCCCCTCGTACAAATTAATGGTCTCTCGAATAAAAACAAGGGATTTTTTGAATAAGAATCAGCCACTCACGGAATGCTTATTTCAAGTGTCTACTATGAATCCGATATCCGTTTTCGAGAACAATTCGGACTGCGCCCAGGAAGTGCGGTCGTAATCCACGCCGGGAGCGTGATTTCGCCTGCCGGCCACAGGGCGGTCGAGCGGTGCCAATTATAGCGCGGAATTACCCCCACCCTCCCTCTCTCTTGCCCCTCACCTGAGTCCCCGATATCTCAGCCACTGGGGCCCGCGAGGCGCAGAACCCGAAATATCCAGAGCTTAAAAAAGGAAAAGGGTCCGCAAGTGGGCCGAAAGGCACGAGCGCAGCGGACGGTCCACAAACGAGGACGCGGATTTCCTGAAATAAATAAATATTGCTTAATCATAACTCCAACCTCTGCGCCACCAATGACGGCTAAATTAGCACAGGAAATTTAAATTGAACAATTACATTTTGACGGAGCTCTTGGGTACAATATATTTTTCTTACAACTACCTACGTTTCGTTCTTTTATTACACTTTTTCAGAGCTGCGTTATCTACACTTCAGATTCCAGTTCGGATAACATCTAATACGAAATATACCGTTATTGTTCTTCGACAAGGGAATTCCAGTTCTTCTTGAAGACAAGAATGCCTAAAACAATCCGTTTTCGTCTCAGGGTGCATTCTTTGATAATCTGAGCTCAATAGAAACTTTCAAATTTCATGTGGATGTATCAGTAGTAATAAAGTGGAACGAAAGTTATTCTGAAAATGTAAAATTACCGAAAAATCGAAGGGGCGTGTCAGGCAACTTGCAAAGCTTTCGCCCCTTCGCAAATTCTGGAGGATTCCATTTGATAGAAAGTCGCTTTGCAATGTGCGGACGTGTTGCGTCAGTTTCGTGAGGCTCATTACATACCGACTGAATGGACGACACTCCCCTCTGCCGCAGCCCCTGGCACTCCCGGTGCCACGACTGGTCACTCTTCTCGGCAATATAAGCTTAGTGTTTACAGGTGAATTCCTCACACGCCAGCTGGCCCTTCTACACACTTCCATTTGGTTAACGTTCAAATATGAAGTACAAAACAGGTCTGCTATAAAGTACATTTATTTGAGACAACGCTTTAAAGTTTTATTAGCAAACTCACACGTTCACTTTTATTACAAGATTTCATAGAACGCACGTACTATTGGTTGTTACTTCTCATTTGTCAGGAATTATTTGCCGAAGTCCCTAGGGATAATCACAGGCCCTTGACGGCAGTTCTTATCGGAGAATGAGATTCAGAGGGTCTTTGAAATTTTTTAATAGTGTCGAAGATTATAATATAGATGGGGGCTTAATACCCGAATATGAAGAAGCGGATGATCATTATAATATATATATCCTATGAATTAAAAAATATTTATCATAATCAAATAATTATCATGAAGTTGTAAATTAATTGTTTCTGATGTAAAGGTACAGAAAATCTAATTTCAAAATTAGGAATTAGCTATTATTTCGTATTCATCGTTCTTCGTTTGTTTGGAAAACTCTCGGAATTATAATTATCAACTATACTTTATACTAAAATGTCCTGGATATAATAGATATCAACCACAATTGTAAGCTGTATAAATTTACTTTGCAGGAAATTCAGCCATACACGTGTTTCGGGAAATTTTTCCCATCATCAGTGATTTTACAATATTAAAAGTTAAGTTCACCGATTAACATATTAATAGTAACATGGATTAAAAACGTTAATTAACCATGGTGAACTGTCCTAGCATGGCGCCATTTTGTGCTAAGTACGATATACGAAGGCAGACCGAGGGAAGGTGAGGGAGGAAATAAAAGTATGGGAATAGTTTTGGGATGGGAGGAGATTAGGATAGCTTTCCCATCCTTTTATTTCCTTGGATAAGTACTCTAATTAAATAAACAATTTAATGTTCAAATATATTATGTACTTCCTTGTATGATATAGCTATTCATATGTTAATTTGTAAATTTAATTTTAATATTGTAGAACCACTGATGATGGGAAAAATTTTCCGTCACATGGCTGAATGGCTGAATGGCTGATATGGCTGAATTTTCTGCCAAGTAAATTTGTATAGCCTACTATTGTGGTTGGTATCTCTTAAACTCCAGATATTTTATCATGGATTACCACAAGATTTCTGCTGCCACGACAGAATTTACTCTATATCTCAATAAAATATTATCATCAATACACTCTGCAGAAATGTACAAGCCAGTTTAGAACTGCTCAAATCTGCATTTTTCAACCATTGCAGGACAATGAAAGTTAGACTCAGAAGCGGGCGTGCCACCGATTGTTGGAAATTGAGATATTTACGAAACGATTGTTATGTGAATTGTTGTCTGTAAGTCATTTATATGCAATTCTTTGTGTTATGATTATATGGTGTATACTCGTATTGTACATAAAAATGCAAGGCGGATCAATGACGCAAACGACCCTTTTAAATGGGGTCAATGCAAATAAAAGATTGGTAATTACTGCCTTAGAGCAGCATATGAAGAACTACAATGTTATTAGGGGAAAATGTCGGGTCAAAAACATACCTTGGTTAATATATTCCCCGAATTCTGATACCTATTTCGACGACTTGTCGTAGTCTACGTAGCGGCGCTTCTATGCAATTTGTAGCGTAATTCACTTGGCATCGGACGAAAATACCTTCTGTTCGCTCTTACATCAGTCGTTTTCTAAAGATTTCAATGTTCGCTCCGATTGAATGTTCGTGAGAACCTGGGGAGATGAGGAAATTTAGATTTCTAAAGGGTCCACTCTACACCATATGTTGTAATGACATTTAAGAGAAATCTTTTGATAACTTTGTAGAACTCGAGCTAATTCATAAAATTTGTGTTGAAACGTAAGTGCTTAACTTTTTAGTACTCAAGACAGAATAAGGGAAAGTGTGGCACATTGCCGAGTGGATTGTAACAGCATTGCATAAAACGTGCGGCGGAATGCAGTCGGAGATCTCATTGCAGCACGTACAACACCACTAAATGATGATTCATCCAGTGCTGTTAATTACTTTTGAGTAATCGAGATTTGTAGAATTATTACACATTTCTTGCATATGTTAATGAAACTATGTTGATTTTTGTGAAACAGTAATAAGATACTTCCATGCCTTGATCACTAAGTAACAAACATTGCTTTCAGAATTCATTGTTCTGAATACCCCGCTCGCAGAGAATTGAGAAACATTATCTAATCGCAGTAATTATTAAGTTTAATGTAGTATAAAACCGAATCATCCCACTGTCCTGAAAAACGTTCCGAGAGTGAAAGCACGAGAAGCGAGGCAGGTCATTCTTATAGAAAGCGAACAGCCTTCCAATCAGGTCCCGCTGCGGCGACGCTTAGCCTTTGCCTCAAAAGACCGTCTGCGGACGCTCCCCGCGGGGCGGGGGCGGGGGCGGGGGCGGAGGCGGACACGTCACGCGTCGATACGTGACGTCACCAGGGCCGCGAGGGTGGTAGGGAGCGGATGGGCGCGTGCTACTAGGCACGTAGGTCGCGTGCTGGCCAATCACTCGCCCGAAGTAGCGGCGGTCCTGGGGAGCGATTGGTCCCGTTGCGGCCACGGTCTTCCCCATCGGTTCCTGAAGCACGTGCGGTTAAGCTACCCTTCGGAACGACAGTACTCGGGGTCTCCTAGCGGCCGCGATGGCTTAGCAGAAGCTTAGCGTCTTCAGCATCGTTAGGTGAGAAGTCTAGGGGCTGGAGTCTCGGGAGGTAGGATTTTCGACGTTAGCCACATGGGTCAAATTCGGCTACTACGTAGAGGTGAAATCTAGCGGCGGGATGCTCTGATAGGTATTTTTCTGAGGTTTCGCCGATCAGTATCATAGGATGGTTGGAGCAATACCTTTAACAAAAGGGCCAAGGACCACAAGCAATATTTATTCCATATTTCTGGCGGGGGAGAACACCGTCACATCCCTGGATATTATCTCTTTAAATGAAGCTATTTCCATCTAAGTGTTTAAAGTTAGAAACGAAATGGATATTAAATACGCACAATTATCCCCTTTTCATCAGTATCAAAAGAAATGTGTGTATTGAAGTGCAAAATAAACAGAAATGAACGTGACTTTTTATAATATTTAAATACCGTAAGTAGAGGAAGAGGGGGAAATCATTTTCTGAAGGATATTTATTCTGTAATTTGAGTAATATCAATTTGAAAAGATATTACACAAATGAGAAATGTTGATTTCTTTAAACTTCTCCATTAAATTTTCCTGTTCCATCGATTCAATTCTTTTTCCTGCGATATGGGATATGATGACATTCAGTCATTAGTCAACTCGTACCTAGGGAGAAGTCTCGCTAAAACTGGTGACGTATTTCCTTTGCAATTCTCGTCACAAAGGTGAAAGATTCTATACTTTTAATACACTTTTTCATCCCCAGCTCATCTTGAAATGGACCCTATGCGGATCAATTCCATTCTAAGGATTTTATTTTACCCTACAGGAGATCAAACCTTTGTATTTCGGAACTCTAATTATTTTTCTTGAAAGTTCTCCTTACAAACTTTCTCGCGGAAACTTCTTCCCTCAGAGCTTCACGAAATAGATTTCATTGACCAATGAAGAACCAAAGACAAAAGACAAAAATCTGTGTCAATATCCATGGAAACTTTTAAACAAGTAGAGACTGAAAACATCAGTATCTAACCTGGCATAGTGATACACTCCATTCCGTTTACATGACTTTCTACACTCGACAGTTAGATTGATTCTGTTTTGTTCTTTTCCACATGTATCCCAACATACGTGTTAAGAAGTGTTTTCAAAATTTTGGAATAGTAGTGTCCTGCAAGAACAGATCAAATGTTGACAATATTATTTTAAAGAAGCAAAACATGTTTCGAGCTTGCTGGTCGTGGAGTACATAAGAAGTTCCTAAAAGTACCTGTTTAATAATATCTGCACGTCAAGGAGCAGATCTCGAGAACCAGAAACAAGGAAATGTTCTTTGTCTTTATAGAATTTACATGCCAAATCAATGAATAACTTTTAATTGTTCTGCTAGGAGTGCAAATGGAAATGAATATTTGGCAAAGTGTGATTTCGTCTTCTTACCTAACAATGCATGTTTATATATGGACGTTGAAAAGTGACCCTTTAAATATTTCCCAACTAATTAATCATTTTATAAAATACTTGAAGGAAATTTCAGTGATCTTCATGCAAATGTTTTTGTACTTCAAAATTTATCATGCATGGAAATTTCCCCATAAACCTGAACAAGGTGAGGATATAAGCAGTACAATCATACGTCTGCCCCAAACTATACTAGCATTCCGTTAGGTAGTTTTAATTTAGTTAATACTTTTTTATCTTAATGGAAAGAAATTAAACTGGAAATAAAGTACTGGACGTACTTCAGAAATGTGGGAGTTGTTTCTCTCTACCAGTCGGAGACGCTGGTGATATACACTTTCTAAATTATTGTTTTTGATTCATATATACATATTCACCAAAAATTTGCTTTCCTAAAAAAAAATTCCCTTAAAGTATTACAACTATCTTTTAGGCCCAGAACATGAGTAGCGGTCGAATAACATTATTTAATATAGACCACAGTTTTTTCCTAATCATGACGAACGTGTCGCCGATTGTTTTCTTGGAAATTCTTACAAATTTCTTGGAATTATTAATTCTGAGGTCAGATAGGACGTTTCATGGCCACAATTAAATCTGTATTGTTAATGTGATATTTGTCGGACCCAATGCCAATTAAAAATGCTTCATTTTTCGCCTCTACTCTTCGCAACCTTAACCTCTACTAGCACCCTTCACCTGTATTCTTTACAACCTTCATATCTACCCTTTGCAACCACTACTCCTTGCAACATCCACCTCTACTCTTTGCAACCTTTCCCTTTACTCCTTGCAACCTTCACCTCTACTCCTTGCAACCTTTGCCTTTACTTTTTGCACCATCACCTAAATTTTTTGTACCCTTTGTATCTACTCTTTCTACTCTGTATAGCTGTTTCTGACGCAGCGTGTGTGTGTGTGTGTTGCAGATCCGGAGCGCAGCGGCCGCAGCGAGGTCGAGCGCGCCGAGAGCCCCTCGGCGGGGAGCTGCGGGCGGTCGGGGCGGGGCGGGGCGGGCGCGGCGCTGCGCCCGCCGTGGGCCGCTGGGGCGCTGAGTGGCCGAGTTGACTCGCACCCGCGCCATGGGCTAGACTGAAGAAGCTCGGGGCCGGGGGCTGGCCCGCGGGCCACCCCCTGCCTCTGCCGCGGTGGGGCGCGCCCGCCGGCCCGCACCCGCACCCGCCTCCGCTGCGCGCGGCCTCCGTCGAGGCGTACGAGGAGCTGGCGTCGGCGGCCGAGCTGGCGGAGCAGCAGCTGCTGCGCGCGCACCACTACAACAGCGTGGGCAACCTCCTCAGGTGCGTCTGCCAGCGCACGCGCGGCTGGCCTCGACACAGTGACAACGAGAGGGTGGGATCAGAGCGAGCGAGTGAGATGGAGAGAGGTATTAGAACGGGTAAGGGTCAGAAAGACAGGAGGGAGAGGGAAGGAATAAAGAAAGGGATTAGTGGGAGCGAGTGAGAGAGAGCATGAGAAGTCTCACTCTCGTACTACATCGGGTTCTAGTCTTGACTCCAAGAAGGATCCCTTCCCGCGGACATTGTACCCGATCTCATGCGTGTCTACTGAAACCTAATCTCAAATAACTTGCCAGAGCAAAAGTTGGCGAACGGCATCATACCGACAAATTCCCGGTAAATAATTGAAGCTGCAAATAATATGGACGAGTCTGTTGCTGGGCGACCCACAATACGAACGGTATAAGTTTCGGAAATTCTGTATCTTTCGCACAGTTGAGTATTATACGAATATTACTTGACGGCTTTTGAAGATCGCCGTCGGCAGAATAAGAAACTACAGCAGTTTAAATTTTAAATATTGCTGAATTGTTTCTTCGTGTTTACACAGTGCATCGTCAACCACACATGCTGGAATGCTAATTGGAATTTTTCTCCTGAGGGAAACATTCAAAACAATCGGAGGGTTCGGGTGAAGATCGAAGGTGAAACAATAATCATCTTCGCGTAAATAATAAAATGATTCCTAGTAATACTCTCCAGAATATTTTCTTGTCCAATTTCTCTCATTTGTATTTTTTCATTTGAACACTTCACAGTGAGACAATCATAAACACCGCACCTAGACCTAATATGGATTCGTTGTGTCCCTGTCAAGGATGAATTGACTCTTCTCTGGCAGGGGAGACGATGCCCCTCACTCTCCGTCAATTTCCACCTGCGTTTCGTAACTGCTGTGTGCTTCTCGGCTTAGATATAGACACGCCTTGTAAAGACCTGATGTGAACAGATCTCTTTATTCCTATTGGCGTCGCCAAACCTACAGTGTACAAGTAATAACGCCCATTCAAAGAACTATTCTTGTAAACGAAAGCGCCGGCCGGGCGATATGCAATGTGCCACACATGTACGTCCAGTGTGTTGCCCCAGCAGGCATCTGGTCCTACGTCCAATTTCCCTCAAAATTGATTACCAAATCTCCCGATCTACTATCTATACAGCTTTTCTTTTCTTGTCTTCAGTCCTACAACCACAGCAAACAACTTCTTAAGGCATTGCAGACACCTCATGTTCCTGAACACATAATGATCAGTGTGTTGCCCTCTGTCTCCTGTTTGGCAATGGCAAGTTATTTAAAGTAAAAAATTAAAAAGGAAATTACATTAAAATTGTTGGAAGTGTTAATTATTTTTGTAATCTCTTTTTGCTTAAATATAATTCAAGAGCTGAATTTGGTATATATGCAGTGCTATTCTGGAACAAACTTATTTTTGAAATATATGAAAAGATATTTTAACATGTAAAATTTGTCCCTCAAAATAGAAATTGTACTATATCATTAAACACTCTTGATTCATGCTTGCATATTATTACATTAAATTAATATTGTTTTTAGTAATCGCTGCATTTTCTTACAGATTCTATCAAGAGTTTCGTGCCAGTGGCCAGCCCAACTTGGCCATCTTTTACCGCAGCTACGTTCCTCCAATCACCCCTGAGCATTATACTTGCGTTGGACTCGCATTAGAACTTTTGTGCAGGCTCGCCAACCTTGAGCCTCGCTTCCCAGGCATCACATCTTGCCTTTATCTTGTATCCTCTGAAGAGGTAAGTTATTTCTTACACTTGAAATAAGTCGATTCATTTTGAACTATATTTTATAGATAATTTTATTAAATTATGTTGAAAAGAATTATTCAATCAAATTATTTTCGATTATCTCATGAAATGTCTGTGTGAAATTACAAATTATATCATGGTCATGTAGCTAACTGATAGCCTTAAAATGTTTCAGTCCATTGAAGAACTGGAAGAATACGTAAATTGTGAACCAAATCCCAGAACGACTGAGAAAGAACATGTCATGGTGGCCATGCATCTCAATATTGCTGGCAGATCTGGTGTAATGCTTCTCGATCCAGGGTATCATGTAGCACGGGTTATTACTGTCATGGCTGATGGTCTCTATCCTCACACAGGTAAGAAACATCTTGAGAAAGAAAATTACTTTTAGTAATTAGTGGGGAAATACATGCTCATCATATGAAATTTCATTTCGAAATTCTAAGAGTTATTTTTATTGAACAAAAAATATATAAATAGTGTTCATAATGAATTAATTTATGTAATTAAAAAGCAGAATATCGTTTTAAATTAAATTTTAAACAAAATTGTATCCATTGCAGGTTGGTTTGTGCAGTCAGATGAACCTCATTGCCGGAAAGAATACAACTATACGCTGACCGGTGATGGAAAATATGTTGTTTGGAGTAATCGTGAAACTCGAAATAACTTGGAAGAGAATTCCTTGGCGCTTATATATGTTGCAAGGCCTTTCCTTAGTCCTGTAGAAGTCACGGAGCGCAGAAATCTTGTTTACAACTTCAGGAGCCTCTTAGCCCGTGACACAAAAGGACATTTGATAGCTGGCTTTTACTTAAAAGTTGAATGTTCAAATCAACCGGCTGTCACAATTTTCCATCAAAACGGGAATTCAACAAGAAGGAAAAAAGTGACGTTTGAAGAATTACTGAAGCCTGAAGCAACGGAAGAGGTTCAGAGCATCATTCACACCTGCAGTCAACAGTTAGGAATGCCACAAGGGCATCTTCAGATCGTCCTTGCCAACCTCGCCATTATACTGGCAGACTCTGATTTCATCTCTCAACTTTTGGGCATCAATCGAGACATCTACGAAATGTCTTGCAAAACTAGGCTCTGCGTCTCCGGTGTCTGGCCTCGCCAGGCAGCCGGGGACACACTCGATCAACCCTGCCCGCGGGCCTCGCCTGGAAATTCGTCTTATTTTACAGTCTAGCCTCTATCATGCTTTTCTTAACTTTTTGTTTCTGGACTTGATTGAAATGCTTTTAGTTCTGACGTTTTAATGTAGGGAATATCATTTCTTATATATTATTGCTTTCATTTTGAATCTTCATTGAGTTATGAATGGTTCTAGGCAATCAACTGCAAGAATTGTGCAATCCAAGTCTATATGTATGAAAGAAAAAATACAATACATGAATGAGAGAGAAAATTGCATCCCAGTTGATTGAAAGATTCCATTCCAATTATTATTTGTGTAGTTTCATATTTTGTACATACTTGTATTAGAAGTGCGTTATGTACATTTACATTTTGTTTATATATCACATTAGTATTATTTGGATATGGTATGATAACGAATTCCATTTAACTAAAAATTAATTTTCATTTAGTTACCAATTATCCTTAAAATTCACTAGCGTTTATATCCATTTATATTTTATAATAATCTCCTGGATTTACTATGCATGATATACTTATGTGTTAAACAACATTTTGCCGTTTTTCATAATACTTGTTTATGCTTCCGTAAAGATCTGTATTTAAAATTTAGGTTCCGAAAATATATGAGTTTCAAGAAATAACACAATTTATTATACCTTTGCCATCCCATCTTGCCAAGAAAGATATGCTGATATAAAAATACATTTTATTCACCATATATGAGTCAAAATTCAATAGTGCAGAACGGACAAGATCAAGAACATGTAGTTGAAATTGATCTCCTTCTGTGGGTCACAATAGTGTACGCCAATTGTTCAACCGTCCCCTATGTAATAGATCAATCAGTTGCTCACTTGGATGAACGATTGAGCATTCATATACTTTAATGAATTGCCATAATGAATTATTCAATAGCTTCATTATATTTTTTTGTTCATTATATTGTGTTTGCATAAGTTTTGTTCAACCGATGAGTAATGTGGTTTCCACGCGAGACGAGTGTCTAGGATTGTTCCTAGGTATTTTACGGACTTGTTGGATGGGAGCCAAGGAACTGGTGAATTTCCTATTGTGATAGTTGGAGGGTCAACTAGTAGACCGCCTCCTTGTGGTGACCCCTGGGTAATGTAAAGGTTCACAAAACTATTACAGCACGACTTCCACTTACTTATGCTGTATTTCTGTAATCTTTTCTATTTGGTCTCTCTTGATCCCTTGTAATCTGTTCTTAACTTTAAATTCTTGTTCTTCTCTTCTCTACAATTTATCTGTTTCTTGTCCTTCACTCTTCACGGATAGTATCCCTACCCAGCACAGGATATGTGTGAATATTACAACGATCCAAGAGGCAATGTGAAACCAGGTGAATATCACAGTGCCTCGAGAAGCGGAAGTAGCAGCCCTCTCTGCAGGGAAGCTGGGATAGAAGCTTTAAGATGGCAGCCCCATTTCTATCCTTACTCTGCGCAGCGCTTGCAACGCAGCCAGGGGACATCGCCTTGCTAAATTTCTCAAAGATTCATGCCGGACTGATTTTTCTATACCAACATATACAAATAAAAAGGAAACGAATAAACAACCAAAATCAGATATATTAAAGCTGGGAATACGGAATGTTAGAGCTCTCTAAAATAAAGAAGCTTAATTAGAACAGGAATGAGATAAGGCTGGGATTGATATTGTTGCAATTACTGAAACAAAAAATAATTATAAGGCTCATCTGAATTACAAAATTATATTATGACATAGTCTGGAGTCCCCCAAAAGCAGTGAGCATCGGCTGGGGTATCTATTTGGAAGAGGAAAAATATTGAAAAATAGAATAGTATTGTACACTTTCATAAATGAAAGAATAATAAGAATGAGATTTAAAGTAGGTTATGTTACAGTCTTTGTCTTATATGCACCTGAAGAAGAGAGAACCCAAGATTCGATAAAATTCCACGAACAATTACAGACATCAATAAATAAGATCCATAAAAGTGATTATCTTCTTGTATTAGGTGATTTAAATGCAAGAGTAGGAAAAATACCTATAAAAAATATTGTAGGCACATAAGATGAACACACACTTAACAATAATGGAAAGAAATTAATAGAATTTGCTGTATACAATAAGCTGAGAATTACTAACAAAGTTTTTAAACATCAAGATATACACAAATTCACAGGGACAACACGAGGATCCGCCTCTATAATTAATTACGTTATTGCAAACAATAATACTTGGATAATCATTAAGGATGTGAGAGTACTCAGAAGTTTTGATGTATCATCTTATGATTTCTTAGTAAGATGCCACATAATGTTCCCAAAGAGATGGAAGAAAATCATCCTAAAATACAAACCAGAAATAGAAACTTTTAAAGTTCGCCTGTTACAAGATTATAATACAAGACTTTTATACCAGAATAGACTCAACTAGAAAAACCTTTTACATTCCTATATGTAACAATATAAATGAAGAATGGGCAAACATTAAGGAAATTATTACACAGGCAGCAGCAGAAGCAATAGGAGTAAGGAAAAAGACATTTTAGAAAAGATGGCTAATAAAAAATGTAAAAATAAATGAAAAAAATAAGCATATTTAAAGACTCTCTCAACTCCTGGGAACATGAATCATAGAATGAAATATAAAATAAAATCAGCTTTAGTTAAATGAGAAGTCTGTAAACTCAAACGAGAAAGTTGGAAAAGATATGTTAGCAAAATTGAACATGACTTATTTGGAAACCAAAGTAAAGCATATTGAGATATACAAAATTTCTCAACATTAATATCTGGCAAAGATCTTAGCTAAGTCCGGCTTGCTGGGTCAATGGGTCACGATATATTATAATCCTTATTACCTTTATAATTGATTATAGGATCCGCAGACTATACAGCGCAGCTGGGAATCTGAAATAGAATGATTCTATTTCTAGTTCATTACTGTTTGGATTGACTAAATGAAAGATCACTTTCTTTTCTAAAGAACAAAATTTAACAAAGTTTATTGTTACCTTTTTAGCAAACAATTTAGTGAATTTAATAAAATGATTTGATGTTATGCCTTTGATCAAGATATCTTTGAATTTACAATTTTATACCGCGGTTAACTTATCTATTCTTCGTTGATGTCCCTCGTAGACTTCTCAGTCGAAATATCTTGCGAGCTTGCCGTAGTCCAAAGTCCCAAGAAATCCTCTTCTGCCCCCCTATCCAAACTGGTCTCAAACTATCAAAATTATCAGTCCCGATTACGTCCTATGACATAGTCCCGAAATCTATTACTCGATTACCACTCCCGACAAAGTCCCAATTTATGCATCAATATTACTTCCACATGCAATATCTGCAATATCATTTACTGTCCTTAAAATTTCACGATCTGATAATCCGATTCTGACTATCTGTATTATACTCGTTCCCTCTCACGAACCTACGATCAGTTCAGAAACGCGATGCCAGTCAGAATGAAATCTTCCTGCATGATTCACCCTCGAAGACTTCGTATTAAACTACCTTCCTCTTTTTTCATAACATTTGACCGTCCTTCTCTCACCCAGCCAATCCATACGTTCGTTATATTTTGGTGTAGCTGACCTTTCGATCGTCTAAACTTCTTCGCCCAATCCCAAATTTTCTACTTTCGGCTACTTCCAGCCACCTCTTAATGCATTTACAAAAAACAAAAACTACATTGTTTATTCACGGTCGTTGCTAAGCCCTTGCTCTCGTAATGTTTCCTAATGCATGTGCCACCATATAATCTACAAATAAATGTTAGTTTATTTTCATGTGACATATCGGTACTCTAATTAACACTTCATCACCCTCCTTATACTCGCCTCGAAAGCATTGCTTCTGTTTTAGCTTTCTTTTGGCTGCTGCCTCCCTCAAATTGTCATAAATTATTCGCGTATCTCTCACATCATCTGGAATCCCACTTATTTCTGGAGGTATCCTAATCCTTCGAAACGGATCCTTTTTTCCTTTCCTACCCATGTGGACCTCTATAGGCGTGCTTCGCGTGCTCCCATGCGGAACATTATTCAAAACGTAGTTCAATACTGGAACGGCCTCCATCCATCGGTTAGGGCTTTCCGAAATGTAGACTCTAAATAAGCGCGAAATCTCCTTCATAATTCTTTCGCTGGGGTTAGCTTGAGGATTCCGTACCGTCGTGTAACATATTTGGATACCAATTCTTCCCATGTCTTGTTCCCATTTTCCACTAGTTAATTGTGTCCCCAGATCACTAATAATTTTTTTAGGTATACCGAATTCTTCAAAAAATTAGTGGCATTGCGTAATGAAACTCTGTGCATTCGCCTTTCTAATGGGGTATAATTTTGTGATTTTAGAAAAAACATCCATTATTACTAACAAATATTGATTCCCAAATTTGGATTTCGGCATTGGTCCATAAAGATCCACAGCGTATATTTCCCTAGTTGACGTAGGTATTATCGCTGTTTGATTTTCTGACAGACGTCACACTTATTGATTTGCTTACGGATTTGTCGCCCCATGCCCTTCCAATAGCATTTTGATCCAAGTATTACTTCGATTTTGTTACACCCAAAGTGGCCGAAATGTTGGTGCGTAGATAGAATCAGTTCTCGCCTATGCGCTTCTGGTATCCAAATTTGATACTGCGTCCCTCGTTTCCTAATCCGATGTAATAATACCCCCTCGTACATCTTCCACATTGAAAATTTCGGATCATCCTGCCGTCGGTCGTTATCCTCCGCCGAAAAATGCTCAATTATTTGCCTCCCCACAGGATCCTCTCTTTGAATTTTCGGTAATTCCTCCTTCGTCCATTTCGGTCGTATTTCCATTAACTGGATAGCATTAATACCGGGTTCCACACTACCTTCCTTTTCCTTTATCCTGATTCTCGATAAATAATCGGGCAAAATGTTATCACGGCCTTCACAATATTGGATGTTAAAATCAAATTGTTGAAGCCATATGTCACAATGTAAAATTCTAAAATATTTAAATAATCAAGAGAGAGATATAGTTCAACTAAATATAATTTCAGAAACTAAATAGTTAAATTACTTTAAATTGTGATGGACCTCTGAATATGAAGGAGAAGAGATAGAAATTAAAATTGATGTTTGTAATTCTATAGACCTGATCTCTAAATATGAGTTGAAAGCAGCCCTTACTTAACACAAAAAAACCACCTGGTACTGATCACATAAACATGAAATTGATCAAATATGCATCGAATAAATTTATGTAGAATCTTCTAAACTATATTAATGTCTGCTGGTCCATTTTGAATGAAGCCCTAATTTACCCACTACAGAGGCTCACAAAAATATTGGAACGGACAGTAAACTGAGTATATTTGCAGCATTGCATCTAGACTAAAGCAAAGCGGTCAATTAAATTATTACTATTTTATAAATGGGATTCCTACAATTTGAACATGCTGTGAATTAAACGATAATGACGTTAAATGAAGACGAAATTAATTTTGTACTAATTATCATTCGAATTTTGATTCAACAAAAATATTGGAACGGCCTGTTGCCCGTCAATCATGATGTACCTTCAAAGGGCAAGGAGTTGACCTGCGTCAACCGTCAAAAGTCTTGGGAACCGTTAAAAGTCTCGCTTCACTGAGTGTGTTTCTAGTGAGTGAAACAGTTTTAACGAAACGAGCAATGGGGCGTCGAGGCAAGAACACAACTTTCAACCAACGTCGGCTGATGGTTTATCACTACGCTAAAGGGAAAAGTTGCCAGCGTATTGCATCTTTGCTACAAATGAAGAAGACTACAGTGTGGAATATAATTAAAAGATACAGAGATAAGGATAGAATTAATTTACGGCGGCAATCTGGACGTCCCAAAATCCTGTCAGAACGAGATGAAAACTGTATTGTCAGAGAGGTGAAGAAACCCCCCCGAATAAGTGCTCCAAAAATTACTGTACAGGTTGAAGAACACCTGAAGAAAAAAGTACACCCTGAAACAATTAGATGAGTGCTAAGGAGAGCTGATTTTAATGGAACTGAGACAGGGAGAAAGCCTTTTATTAGCAAAACAAACAGAAACAAAAGACTTGTATTCGCTAGAGAGCATTTTGACGAGGACGAAACACCTTTCGTACTCGATGGAATAGAGTAATCTTTTGTGACGAGAGTAAATTTAACATTTATGGCTCTGATGGTAGAAAAATGGTGTGGCGTCGACCAAATACAGAGCTGCAGGGAAATAATTTGCAAAAATGTGAAACACGGTGGTGGTAGTGTTTTGGTCAGGGGCTGTATGTCTGCAAATGGGGTCGGAAAACTGGTCTTCATTGAAGAGACTATGGACAGATTTGCTTATTTAAATGGTAGACTGAAAAAATATGTATTGTTCCATTTGAAAAAACAAAGTTACTTCAAATATCTCGTAAAATGCAAGTGGTAAAATATAAATAAATACACTTATCAATTAGCCCTATTCCCTGATGCACTTTCGTGAAAACTGCATTGCAATAACTTGAACCGTTCAGGAGATGCAAGTTACAGGAGGTGCTAAAGTTACGTGACTGACCCTTATATATATATATATATATATATATATATATATATATATATATATATATATATATATATATATATATATATATATTGTATAATATATATATATATATATATATATATAAGAAGCTGAATTAGAACAGGAATGAGATAAAGCTGGGATTGATATTGCTGCAATTACTAAAACAAAAAATAATTACAAGTCTCATCTGAATTACAAAATTATATTATGACATACTGTGGAGTCCCCCAAAAGCAGTGAGCATCGGTTGGGGTATCTATTGGTACATCTATGGACGTGATCATTAAACCAGAGGTGCTACAGAATGGCACAGACTTTCTTATAGTAAAGTTTTCTCATTTTCTTTTTGTAGACTAATACTGTACACTCTTGGCCCTCCTTCTTGCCTGCTGCCATCTATCGCCAACCAAATAATAATAATAATAATAATAATAATAATAATAATAATAATAATAATAATATTATAATAATTATTATTATTTTACTCTTTTTCACTGGAATCTATTTAGTTTTCGAGAAACTTCATTTGAAGTCTTTTGAAGCACTTCCACACACAAATTCATCGAAATGTGCGTATTAACGGTGTGAGAGATATTTAAAAGATTTAAATATGTGTATTTAAAAAAAATAGAGTACACCAAAATGAACTTTACGACATATTAAACATTACAACTATTCCATTATTCCAACTATTACAACTATTCCTTGCAAAAGTTTGAGAAAAAAAAAATGGTGCCATTTCAGAGAAAAATGACGTTTGAGTCTTTCTGAAAATGCGGGATTTTGATCTCATTTTTAAAGAAAACTGTTGTGTTTTTGAGAAACTCTATTTGACATTATTTAAAGCGCATGTACTCATAAATATAATACTGTGAATAAATTGCCTCTAAAGTATGTATTACCGACGTGAGAGACAAGTAAAAAAATTACACTATTGTAATTTTAAAAAAAAACAAAAGAATAGATCAATATGGCGTTTATGTTATCGTATAAGATTTGTATGGCACTAACCCTACAAAACATTCAAAGAAAAAAATTGGTGCCGTTTTTGAGAAAATTAAAATTTTAAATTCAAAATTGCACGCACTATTGCACGAAAACTAGTAAAATAAAAAAAACGGTATGACCGTTCTGTAAGAAATATTTATTGACAACAAATTTCATTTAGAGGAAAAATCTCCGTCTTCAATTTAGTTGTAGGAAGACGGGGAAAAGTTCAAATTTTGGAATTAAAATTTAAAAAATTTTTATTTTTTCATTAAAAATTTGGAGCAGTTTTTGAAAAATGTTGAAAATGTTCTTAGAGTGTCATGTTAAGTACCCCCAAATTTTTAAGAATGTTTTTCAAAATCTCAAAGCTTCAATTAGAGCCATATGGACAGGTGTTTCTTCAATTTGGAAAAGATAGTTCGTGTGATTTAGGTGCTAGTAGTGTTCACAGACGGACGTTTTGAAAAAAACAACAACAAATATTTTCGAAATCAGGGGACCCCAAAACGTACATTTCCGTTGAAATTTCGAACAATATTTTCCGCAGCATTACATAACTTTCTCTATACTACGTACATACGTATGTATACGAGAAAGTAACAAAGGGGTGCTACAGAATGGCACAGACTTTCTAGTAAGAAATGTATCCTTGGTGTAGACTGCGTTGACGAATTGCGACGGAACATTCTGTGGCCATCTACCATCTATGGTCGCCCTAAGTACATTTTTTGACATTTTCTCAATATTTCGGTTTCCTAATAGTAGAACCGAAATATTATCTCATGAATATTAAAGGAGAGTAAAACCTCGCCCTAAATAGAAATTTTCGTTGAAAATAAAGCCGTTTTTAAGAAAATTGCGATTAAGCATTACTGTAAATGGGAAATTTGAAGCTCTTTTTCGCAAGAATTTATTGAGTTTTCGAAAAAGTTCATTCAAAGACATTTGAAGCACTTCCACTCGCAAATACAATAATGTATACAAATCTATGGAAATGTGCATATGAACGGCGTGAGATGTATTTAGAAAAAAGAATACACCAAAATGAATTTTATGTCATCTTAAACAGTGTAATTCCGTACATAAAATTTGATGGGAAAATTTGGAGCGAATTTTGAAAAAATAGCGTTTGTGCTTTTCTGAAAAATGTTGAGTTCATTTTAACAGAAAACTGTTGAGTTTTGAGAAATATTGTGTGACATTATTTAAAACAAATGTACTCATGATTACAATAACATGATGAAATTGCCTTTAATGCAAATATTTCCGACGTGAGAGAAAGTAAAAAAAATGTAATTAGGCAACAAAAGAATAGAGCAATATAGCATCTATATTATACAATAGAGTTTGTTTGGCACTATACCTACCAAAAATTTAAAGAAAAAATTTGGAGCCGTTTTTGAGAAAATCTTGTTTTTGTAATTTTTAAAATTGCAAAAATTGCCCGCACTATTGCACGAAAACTACTAAAATTTGCAAAAAATGTACAAGAATATTCATGAAATTATCCTTCAATATGCACCTAATGGAAAAAAAAGTGTTGGACGTCCCTTGAAGAGATGACGTGAACAGTTTCAAGACGGAACAGATCAAGAGGTCTAATCCTCGAAGTCGATGATGATAGTTGGAGGGTTAGCAATTCTTTTAAGTGCAAAGATTTTTGCTTCACATTTTGCTGGGTTTAAGTGCAGGTCCCATTTTGTTGCCCAGTCAGAGAAAGTGTTGATGGCTGGTTGTAAATTGTTGATTGCTACTGAAAGATCATTATATGTAGAGAATATAGCGGTGTCATCTGCATATAAAGCCGTGGAACAGGTTGTGGTTCTAGGTATATCAGCTGTAAACAAATTGAAGATGGTCGGAGGTGAACCTGGAGGTACCCCGGCCTGAATAATCTTAGGGGCGAAGAGAGAAGAGTTTATTCGCACCGAAAAGCTTCTATTTTCGAAAAAGCTGCTGATGATTTTGAGAAGATAATGGGGGTTGCCGTAGTTCCTCAATTTATACAGCAGACCTGTGAGCCAGACTTTGTCTGGCACTAGCAAAGTCTAAAGAGACTGCAGAGCATTATTGTTTATTTTGAAACGCTTGTTCTATGGTTTCTACTATTCTGAGAAGCTGGTGGGTGGTCGAATGAAGAATGAATCCGAATTAAAATGGAGGGATAGTTTTTGTATCTTGAAGAAATGTATTAAATCTGATTAGATTCAGTTTCTGTAAGATTTTAGACAGAGTGGGTAAAAGGCTTATGGGTATGTAACTAGAGAGATGTTTCGGGAATTTTTTAGGTTTTAATATTGTAATTACTATGGAATTTTTTCCAGCTTGCCTAGAAATAACCTAATCTGAGGCAGCTGTTGAAGGTGGCAGTTAAGTAAGCAATGGAATGTGAAGGTAAATGCTTTAGAACTATGGGATACCGTCAATTCCTGAAGATTTGTTTTTTGTATTTTTAATTTTTTGTTTGACATTAGAGGGAGAAATATAGCTAATTGGTAATGGAGCAGTATGATTTGGGGATCTTAAAAACTCGCCTACAAAATTGTGGAAATTCATATTCGTAGAAATATTGTGCCAGCACAATAAGTAGTCTAAATAATATAATTTTAATCGACAAAAGAACAGTGCTTTCGGGGAGTTGCATAACTGCCGGCGCCACGACCCGACGCGTGCGACCTGTTCGAAGAAATTTATGGCAGGGTGCAGCTGCGAACGCTGGGGTTCCCCTCAGAAGACAGACCTTTCCTCCCCATCTCCTTGGCGACCGCCAGCCCCCTCGTCAACAAGCGCCCCCTGTCTCTGGCGGGGATTCCCTTCGACATTAATTAAGAACTGTTGATCGGAAAGGACATTTGGGAAAGGGTGGCCGCGAAGTTCCTATACATGTGCGCGCGCCTGTTAGAGACAGAAAATAGCCCAAGCAACGGAAAATTTTGGAGTTTCTTGCTTGTCGATTGGCTTAAACAGAAGTTAAGACGCAGTAGACTTACGCCAATGGGACTGAAACAAAATCTAAGACGTAGTAGGTTTAGACCAATTGAATCGCCGGAGCGCCGTGTAGAGATTATTTTACAAAGCGGGAAACAGTTTTGTGGAGGGGAGAAGAGAGGCTTCGCTGGAACGCCGTGCTAAGCGGGAAAGACATTGCATAGGAGAACGTCGTGCTAGGCGAACATCCGATTCGATCCGAGAGCGCCGTGAGAGGCGGGCGCAACCTTGCTTTTAAGAAGAACGCAGTGCTTGATGAATTAATCTTTCGATTGGGGAATGTTATTCTGTTGAGTTTGATATTCGACTCGGACTTCCGCGCAATAGGACCAAGTTATGAGAACAGGGCATAACTTGCTGCCTGCACTGAATCGTACGCCTATGCTGAGACTCGCGAGAGAAATCTGAACTCGCCACGACTCGACGCGGAGGCCACCATTTGGACGAGACGAGCTGCAGCGGGTGTTTCGACCGCCACCGCCGCTGCCTGCTGCCACCACTGACACGGGGCTTCCTTTGTCCTTTGGCGTCCAGGATGTAACCCTCGGAGCCGCCACCACCGTTGCCGCCGCCTGAAGTCAACGAACCTTGCGGGTACCCAGCTGACAGGGCCAACTGCTGCATACCAGACGTCCCGGTACAATTTGTCGTATCGGCAAAAAAAGAAACCCACGCTATTAGGTATTATCATTATTCGCTCTTCAAGCGCAACATGAACTTTTTGCTATAACACAATCCAGATTTTGTAAGCGCAGCCGCGCCTGAGCAATCGTGTTCTTAAATTATCATAATCAGTAATTCCTTAATTTTAATTTCATTATCTTACTATTTATTAGAGAGCTCATTAGGTAGGGTGTTTTCTTTTTTTATGTCATTTCCTTGATAGGAGTCAGGAATAAATTTAAACGTTTTCGAGTCATTATGTTCATTCTTATTAGCATGAGCAACTCCTAACAACCCTCTTCTTCCGTCTAAGAGTAAAAGGAACTGGTGATCTAACAGCCTATTGAGCTCTAGCCGGGCCGGCGGATGTGACAATATTGGGGTAAAAAGCATCTTTGAAATGGTTGACAAGCATTTATAATTTGTCTGCTTCCGTATAAGCAACTTACGGGAAGGTTACGACGGAGCGAAGGAAGAAGGTATTGTTGAGGAGGGATTCTAGATTGACGATAGTTGGCACAAGCGTGAAATGAGAGAAAGGAAGGGGAGGGGGGGAATTGTTAACTGCCTGAGAATAAAGATAGATGAACTTCTTTGCATGAATGCTTCTTGTCTTTTTTGGAAATATTCACATTTGCGTGAAGACATTTACAATTAACGCTGAAAAGTCTATTTGATGCTAAATAGTTTTTCAAAGGTTGATCTGTCATTCACTAAAACTGCACATAATGGGAGATTTATCCCATTTATCCCATGGGAGATTTATCCCATTTATCCCATGGGAGATTTATCAAATCTTAACAGGCGGGTTACTTTGACGTACTGGATATTAGCCTTGCTAAGTTCTTCAGTAATTTCACCTTCGTAATATATCGACACTCCACGAATAACTGCATTAAAGGTGTTAGCTGATGGGTCTCTGAACATGTGATATCGACACTTATTCTGATCGAGAAAGTGAATAGCTTTTCTGAAATAATCTATTGAATTAAGAATAGTTTTAACTGAATTACCTTTTATTTGCGTGATAAAGTTTTCTCCTATCTCGGAGGTTAATTTACTAACAAGTTCTTTATAGTTAGTAATTTCGTGAATAAATATTGGAGGTGGCTTTTTTTTTATCATAGGCTCTTTTGGGTGAAGCAAGGGTTGGGGATTTTCCTCACGATCATCGTCCGTCCGATGCCCGGGCGGGGCAAATGTGTTCTTTGTTGGTAAAGAAACAGTAAATAGTACAATATCAGATGTTTCAAATTGGTTCCGAAATAACAAATTAATAGTAAACGAAAAGAAAACGGTTTTAATGCAGTTTTCCATTTCAAATAAACAATTCTGTGCTCCATTGAAAATGAACAGTGTACCATTGACTGATGTTAAGGCAACAAAATTTTTAGGTCTCTCAATTCAGTCAAACCTTAAATGGAACGTCCATTTAAATGAACTGAACACAAAATTAAGTTCATTATGCTACGCGTTCAGAATTCTTGCACATTCAGTCAGCCTTCATACTGCTCGATGTGTATATTTCGCGAATGTTCATTCCCGCCTGAGATATGCATAATATTCTGGGGAAATACATCTTATAGCTCCCAGACTTTTAGATTACAAAAACGAATTTTACGAATAATAACCAAATCCCACCCACGTGATTCATATAAGCCGCTCTTCATTAATCTAGGAATTCTACCATTACCGTGTCTTTTTATTTACGAATCAGTGGTTTTTGTAAAAAATGACTTGCTTAAGGGCGGGAATATATTTTCAGAAAATGCCGAAGTCTATTACTATAACACTCGACGTAGAAATCATATTCATCAGGTGACAGTATCAACAGCTCATTACAAAAAATTCACATACAATACATGTACATTATTTTACAACACTTTGCCAGATGACATTAAACGATTAAATGCAATAGAAAAGTTTAAATCCCAAGTGAAATCGTTTCTGCTGCATAACTGTTTCTATACAATAAGAGACTATACTGAGCATCACAAGAAAAGTGACATTAATTTTAACGATGATACATAATGCATTATTTACCATTTGGACTGTATAAATGAGTATAAACAACCTGTAACAACTATTGTACTACAGCTTCCGGGTCAATGACCCCCATCTCGATCAGGTTTTCGTCCAGTTTCCCTGATCCATTGAGCAAATGCTGAGATTGCCCCTTGTTTTGCTTCTGGACATAAATGTAACTTCATTTTCTGTGCACGTCTTCTAGAATTCAGTGGGAAATACAATTATTCAAATTATCGTTTCCATGTTGTCGCGGCAGGAAGTAATAAGAGTCAAAATTTATTGCTTATTTATCCTTGAAAATAGATTTTATTACATGGGTTTTTTTTGTTTTTTTTCTCCCTTTCAAAATTCAAAATTTCAGCAGTATATGACTTAGTGTAGGGATCACAGAATTTTGAAAATGTGCACACAATTCACTTTTCCCCATAGCACGTCATACGCAGTTTTTAACTGTTTTTTGACGTAAAATAAATAAATAAAAATCTATTACGCTGGAGATATAATGATATTTAGGCACTAATTAGGCAATAATTACATTTGGCACTGGTTACCGGGAGGTTGCAAAGACTGACTTTCCTTGGGTCTGACCTTCGTGATTGAATGTTAATGTTGGCGGTTGAGTTCTGATTGAGTTGATATTGGTGCCCTGCAAAGACATCTGGAACAGGGTGCCCTCCTAGGGGGGTGGAACTGAGCACCATGTAGCACTGTGAAAACTTTTGAGCACGAGTAGAAATAACCACTGCACTGAATAAGTTGGGCTAAACAATAGTAGGTGCAAACTGACTGTTCGTAGCGCAGTAGTGCAAGCACCGCTGCGGTCAGCTCAGGAACGACACTGAGTAAAGAAACTTCGCGGGTCGGCGCTAGTAGAGCTGCACGGTGCGGAGCGATCCGCTCAGTATGACGGTCGACGAGCAATCAGCTCCACAATATCGTCGAGAAGTTTAAATACAAAATTCATTAATCAAAAATCATAAATGCACTTCAATTAACTTAAGATAAGTTAAGATAAATTTATTTAAACTGCAATTCGGTGTAACCCGGTGGCAGTTAGCAACCTGTATCAGATATAATGAATACTTGGGATGAATTATAATTAACTGAAGGGATTTCAGTTCACTGAGATCGAATTTACAAACAAGTATCTATGGATTGTGCTCAATTAGTATTATACTGCATATTCTACCGTTGTGTTGCATAAGCTGCAGATTTTGATATGGATATGTTTTATAGCTGGGGGTCGGTGATAAATTTGCGTCCCGTTTTTTTCGACCAAATATGTAACACTGTAACGGAACTTGGAGTCAGCTAATTTTGTAACTAAAATAGCTGAACAAAAACTAGTAATGCTAAATCGCACATACTGGTATTAATTGCAAATGATTAGATGATATAATACTGGCTGGAACCGTGCGAACATTCCGCACTTTGTAAACCATAGTGTTAAAAATGACAATAACTTGATAATGAACTCCAACTTCGAAAGGCATGCTACTTTAATGAGTTACAGCATTATAGGTCCAGTACTGTGCAGAAGTAAACCTTCTAAGTTTGCTATAATTTTACTGTGGAAGAACATTTGCCTCTATTCCTTCTATTTAATTTTTAATTAATTTTGAGTTTTTATTCGTATTCGAACACTCATGCAACGGAGTTGGGTATTACTCAGAAGAGCTAAATTTCCGAATACAGTATGTTCCATTGGAATTCGTACAATCCATTATGAAAAAGAAATATTCTATTGTCTTCTTTTTACTTTCTCGTATGTGTATGTATATACGGTGTAATATGCGTAGTACAGAGAAAGTTACGTAATGCTGCGTGAAAAAACGGTGGATTTTTGGCAAAAAAAAAAAAATTCATTGCTGGGCTCTGGTAACGAAAGAGTGCATAAAACCAGTTGCTAAATTAAGAAAAAAATCCTCTAACACGTGGTGTAGCCATAATCCCTGTTTTGTGAGTCCTTGATGCCGAAAAAAACAATTGAAATCAAAACGTCCGTCCATCCTTCTGTCTACCTGGTGTATGTGAACAAAGCTAGCGCCTAAACCATGCGTAGGAGTTTTTCCAAATTGAAGTCGGTTTTTGCGTGAGCTGAAGCTCTGCGATTTAGAAAAACATTCATTAATGGGGGGGGGGGCTTTATATGAAACTCTAGCTAAATTTTTAATTTGCTAATTTTATAAAGATGGCATAGGTCCGATTTTCAGGATTAACTCTGAATTTTCTGGAATTGAAAAGTAAGAATTTTTTTCGGCAACTTCTTACAACTGCAATATTGAAGATAGAGACATTTCTTTCTTTATTGTACATAAATACTTCTTTGATGTCATGTAATTTTTTTGTAAATTTTAATAGTTTTCGTGCAATAGTGGGAGCAATAATTGCAATTTTAAAAAAATTACAAAAACAAGATTTTCTCGAAAACGGTTCCAATTTTTTTCTTTAAATGTTTAGCAGGGTAAGTGCCAAACGAACCCTATTATGCGATGACATAAATGCCATATTGCTCTACTCCTTTGTTTTTTCAAAAATTAGAAAAATGTAATTTTTTTTACTTGTTTCTCACGTCGGTAATACTTACTTTAGTTACGATTTCTTCACAGTATTATATTTGTGAGTACATGTCCTTTAAATAATGACAATTAAAGTTTCTCAAAAATACAACAGTTTTCTGTAAAAATAAGCACAAAATTCCGCATTTTTAGAAACGCTCAAACGCCATTGTCAAAATTTTTAAAAAATTTTTAAAGCTTCGCATTTTGACAAATCTCAAAATCAAAATTTTATATTCAATTTCGAAAAACGTTTGAAACCTAGCCCCTGTTGAGTCATATAAAACGCCATAAAGAAATCTGCAAAATGACACATTTACCATATCTCTATCTTAATTCTAACTTATCATTCTATCTGACATAACATAATATTAACATATAAGTTAACATAAAATTATTTATGGACTACTTGCTGAAGGAATCATGGGACGCAGTATATAACGTGATTGATCCAAACGAAAAATATAATTTATTTTTCTCAAAGCTTTCATGTCACTTTAACGCGCCCTTAAAAAGAGAAAGTTAAACATTTCACGAAAAAGTAATACTTGGATCACAGTAGGAATTAGAACATTGTGTAAAATCAAACGTACGCTCTACTATATTTCAAAACATCATAACATATCACCCGTTTTCCATGTCTACTTCCGAGAATATAAAAGAATTTTAAGGAAAGTAATAGTTCAGGCAAAAATAATGAGGATATTTTAACCCTAGAAATAAAACTAAAGCAATGTGGAATATCGTTAAAACTACGACCACGTCATCACGATACTTCGTAGAGAATGTTGTTTTTAAGGATAAGGAAAGAGAAGAAAGTAATCCAGAAAAAGTTGCGAATCTCTTCAATCAACTTTTCTAGAATTGCGGTTGATCTCACGAAGGGACTAAAACCACAAAATTCAACATCATACGCTTCTCAAAAAAATGTCGGCACGATGTTTATTTCCGAAACTTTTTCCAACGAAATTCTCAGAAGTCAGAAAACTAAAAAATAAATATTCATCTAGTTTAGATGAATTTCCAGATTGTTGATTAAAAACGTGTGCACCTGCCATTATACACCCATTAACTCACATTTTCAATGTTTCCTTGTGCACGGGAATATTTCCAGATACTTTCAAAACAGCAAAAATTAAGCCACATTTTAGCCACTTGCAGATGTTGCTTCATCAATGGACCAAAATGAAGAACCCATTGGGATATTTTTAGATCTTTCGAAAGCTTTTGACGTTATTAACCTTGCTCTCAAAATTACCTTCATATGGAATTCATATTGCCCTAGACTGGATAACCTCGTACCTCAAACATCGACCTCAAAGAGTAGAAATGCCGTACTGGCACGAAAGTACATTATTTAAGTTTCCAATTCTTTGCCAATGGAATACGAGTAGTACGTAAATGATATGCCCTCCTTTCTTAAAAATGGAAGAACAGTTGTTTGCCGATGACACAAATGTTCTTTGCAAAAAAGAAGCAGTAAATAGTACAATTTCAGAAGTTCCAAATCGGTTTCATAATAACGAATGAATAGTTAACGAAGGAAAAACCGTTTCACTGCATTTTTGCATTTTAAATCGGTAATCGCATGCTCCATTGAAAATGAACAATATGCAATTAGCTGATGTTAAAGTTAGTTAGTTAATGCCTTATTTTACGTGGCAAGTAACAAAATTTGTTGGTATCTAGTCAAACCACAAACGGAATGTACATATAACAGAATTAAACATTAAATTTAGTTCATTATGTTGCGCATTCAGAATTCTTTCAAATTCTGTCAGCCTTCACGCAGCTCGTTGCGAGTATTTAGCAAATGTACATTCCCACCTGAGATATGGCATAATATTCTGGGGAAACTCACCTTTTAGTGCCCAGACAGATTGCAAAAGAAAATTATCCGAATAATGAAAAAATGCCATCCACGTGATCCCTGCAAGCCTCTTTTCATTGAGCTTGGAATCTTACCATTACCCTACCTATTTATTTACGAATTAACAGTCAGAACTAACTTACTTAACGGTACGAACATATTTTCATGTAATCCTATTTATAATTACAACACGGTGTAGAAATCATGTTTATCAAGAGTCAGTATCAACAGTTCACTACAAGAAATCCACATACAGTACATGTACGTTACTTTACAAGACATTACCAGATGCTAAAACATGTACATAAAACTATACTGATCATCAAAAAGAAAAATAATGTTTTAAAACAACGATATAGTACAATTTGTTTACAATTGTTTTGTATAAATAAGACTTAATATGCCTGTAACAAATAATGTACTTCAGCTTCCGGGTCAACGACCCCCATTTCGATTGCGTTTTTGTCCAGTTTCTCTGATCCATTGAGCAAATGCTGAGATGGCCCCTTGATTTGCTTCTGGACGTAAATGTAGCTTCACTATGCGCACGTTTTGTCGAGCACTCCTTTTGCTTGTAGTGGTAGTAAAGCTTAGGGCGAGTTTCTATTTTGTTAGCAATACAGAAAATCAAATCTGCTGTTCGTTTACCGTAACAAATAAGTTTTCTATAACTCTGAAACGCAAATGTCAGGTTTTTGAAATGTTAATCTCCCGCTTTTTTAAATTTTATTATTACTATTATTTTCATCTTTCAACTATTAATAGTTTAATTGTTGGGAAGGGATTCTGAAACTCAAGAAAGCATGCGCAGATGATTTTCTCCCCCATACGTCACATACAGTATTTTTACTGTTTTGACAAAATACCTAAAATTGGAGAGGTTCTACATCAATTTAAAAATGTTCACGGATCCCAGTTTTATAATATTTTACATGGTTGTATAACACAAATGGGTAGAAATATTTTACTCAAAATTTGTAGTTTTCTTATTCTTCATTCATTACCTATGTGTCAAATTTCATCTGAATTTGAGATGATTAAGTAAAATGACTTGATTTAATGTGGAATGATCCAATAATCCCTTTGAAACTCCCATTTTTAAGTCCATTCAGGAATATCAATTTTTGGGAAAATCAGCTGAACTATTTAGGCGCTAGCGTTGACCACACGGACTGACGAACGGACGGTCAGACATTTTACCGTCAATTTTACGATATCGAGGGCCCACAAAACACGGATTCTGGCTACAAGACGTGTTAGAGGGAGTAATTTATGATAAATAACAATCGGATTTATCTACTTTTTCGTTAGTAGGGCCCAGTAATAATACTTTTTCTGCTGAAAATTCCAAGTTTTCCAGCGCACGATTTCATAACATTTTCTTCTTACAAAGTAAGTTGGAGAAAGTTAAAACTAAAAGGAGAAGAAAGGTTGTGCCCCTTTGCAAGCCCACTAGTTTCTTTTGCTGAGGTCTGCAAGTTAACTTCAACCATTCTTCCTCACCAAGGTCATGTAATCTGACTTGGAAAACAACTGAACTCAAAAACAACAAACATTTTCAATTATCAATATTTTATTTTTGTACTTCAATTTATATAATACATAGTAATTTCTATACTGCTAATGAGTAAACAGTAGTACAAAGAATGTCCTACATCCCACTAATTCCAAACATATCAATTTTTCCAATTCCTATCAATATTTTTCATTTTGCAAATATGCATTATGAAACAGACTTTGACTTAAATACCTTAATCTAACATAGTCTTACATTTCTTCTTTCAATTAGGCATTACATACATACATTACATTGCTTGAAATAGTGTTTCTATAGATCCTTTCTAGCTGCAACTTCATGTATTGGCCACTTTGTTCATGTTTCACAATTCATAATCTTTAAGTTTCTATTTAGCTATTACAACTAAAACAACTATTAACAGCTACTTCACAATACAAATAACAGAAAAAATAAGAAACTGGCTTGAGTCTATACATTAAACGAGTACACAATTAAATATCTGAAGCTTATAAATAATACAAAAACTTAAAATAATATGATCCTTAAAATAAACAAAACAACAAGAATGAGAACACTTGAGTATGGTTTTCACACATCCGAAACAATTTCTTGCATGTTCATTACATCCAATCGAAAATACCTGATAAACGCTTATTCATGCCAAGATTATGAATCTCAATATTTCACATCAATACTGAAGTTAGAAGAGATTGAAGTTTCATAGGAAGTGCGTAGTCTTAAAAGAACTAATAGTTGAAAACTAAAAGGAAACATTCATGTTAAAAAGTTGATCAAGGGAACTAGTGCGTTTCCTTCACATTTGAGTTTCATGATCTGGCTTCAGAGCTTTGTGGCTCTGTTCTCCCTCTGGCTCATGACCACGCTTTCTGGCTCTCTCCTGACCACCCATAGTGTGGCTAGGACTTGCAGGGAGGACAACAGTTGAAGCATCAGAAAGAGTAGAATCGCTTACAGATGAACTGTAAAGAGAAAGAAAAACAAATAGAACTGAACAATGTGTTTAAGGTGCACAAAAGTCAGACAGTCTCTTTAGTTATAATACAAGCCAGTGACATTGTCAGTCTCTAAATGACATTCTGGGGATGAAAGCAGTTTGCTTCAAGCCCTGGCTTGTGCAAATAAAATATATATTAAAAAATACCAAAGCCTTGATGTTAAAGTAATAAAATGCGTCCTCTTAAGCTTAACATGCACATTTAAAAACCCTTCTTCCTCTAACTGGCTAAACAGTCCTTCACATCACCAAATACTAGAAATTTGTGAGACAGACTGCAAAACTGTTATGAAGACCCTTCACCACACTACACATTATTTCACAAAGCACACTACAACTAGAGCATATGAAGAACAATAAAGAAGCAGAACTACAAAACACGCAAAGGGCAGGCACTGCAAACTTGACAATCATCAGGGTAGTGCAAACGATGGCTACTTTCCTGCGAAATGTTTAAAAAAGTGCTCACTGTTAACACAGCAACCTAAAACTTCTCCAGTTGGTTCACATACAACTTTCCTCCTGCAAAATCCTTGCTTAAAAACTACAATTTAACACTGAAACAGTTCTTTGGTGTTGTTCATGTGCATAAAATAACAAATCTCTCAGAATTCATTTCTACGTGGTCACATTAAAATTCATCTTGTTTTAAAAAAGAACATGTTAATCATCTTTTACACTAATTATTAAACATTTTATTTCAAAATGCAGCATGGTGACAGTAGGAGCTGGGTTCTAGGTCTGAACAAACTTGCAAAAGCCTGCAATCAGCTTTATCAGACAAGAGATGCAATTACTTACTTCATTGTTCCCAATCAGCCCTGGCATTTAGCAAATCTTATCAATATTTCTTGGCATACCTGAAAAGGGACAAACATACAATGTCGCATCCATGCCAAACATTCATTCACTCTAAACTCATCAAGCCAACAAAATATTGTCAGTTAATAAAGCAATCTTTCAGGCACCACCTACCCAAGGTATTCTATACAAAGCATTCTTTAAATCTATGTAATAATTAATAATAAAATTGTTAAGTTTAAAAAGAAACTGCAAAAGCTCTGAACATTCACATATGTTGCTTCAAAGTATAAATGGGAGATACTGTTAGGATAATTCTATCTTCCCATTAGAATTAATATTGGGATCAGCAGTTCCTTTAGTTCAATAATTTATCTGATTCTGTAGCTGAACAGTTTAAAACAAAGAAATTTATAGCGGCCGTCACGGCTTGCGAGGTTAATCTGCCTCTGAATATCTATAAATTATTAATTCAATGCAATTAGAAATTAACAAGCAAAATAAATGAAAATATTTTTTATATTATTCACAAGCATAAGTTCAGGGTACACAATATCATTACAACTTAATAGACACAATCCAAAGTTAGCCCAAGGCAAAAAATATTTTTTAATAATTAAGGATATTGTAAAAGTACTCTATATTTTCAATCCACAAAGAGCTTAAGTATAACGGCCAAAACTACTGCCCAATAAATAATTGAATTAATTTTTATATTTCATTAATAATAATAATAATAATAATAATAATAATAATAATAATAATAATAATAAATCTTACAAATAAAGCTACACAAATTTACTTCAAACTCATTTTCCCCCCAAGAATTACCAAAGTAGCTGTGAAAAGTACTGCATCATAGAATGAAATGGTGCCATACTGACAATTAAATTGAAATTAATCCTGGCCCTTGTTTGAGTAAAGAGAGAGGTAGCGAAAAAGGCCTTATTTTTTACTAGCTTACCATGGCACCTGAATAGTTATTTATGTATCAAGGGCGTAAAGTAGATGATTTTGCACCAAGGGCGACTTCCTAGAGTGAGAGTGAGAGTGAGAGTGAGAGTGAGAGAGTGAGAGAGAGTGAGAGAGAGAGAGAGCGAGTGAGAGCGCGAGTGAGAGAGTAACTTTTCCTGAATGTTTCCCACGCAGCTCGGTGGGAGAGAGCCAGCGAGGAGGGCGGTCAACGTTCAGGTCGGATATATCGAAGATGACCAAAATGGGGAAGTGGTCACTGCCGTACAGGCCAAGGACAGTCCACTCTAAGATTGTGAAAAGGAAGGGACTACAGAGAGGCAGATCTACAGACGAGAGTGTTAGAAGCCAAGGAAAAGTGTGCTTTCGTCAGTATTCAGAAGAATTAGTTCTGGTTATTAATAATATTTTCAAGTATTTTGCCTCTCAGGCACGACCTTGAGCCACCCCAGGCGGGATGGTGGGCATTGAAATTCCCCACAATCAGAAAAGGGGCGGGCAACTGAGAAAACACGTCTTCCAGTTCCTCCTCTTGTGGAAAGTTTCACGTCTTGTCCACGCGGGATATAGACGTTGCAAATAGTGATAGAAATAGAGCGCAGATTCATACGAATGCAAGATATCTGAAGAGTGGAACGTGTGTGTATTTCTTTAGACACCAGGGAGTCTGTGACATGTGGCAACTCTGCCATGGGCACGGAGGCCATCATCAATGTCTTGACTGTAACAACAAAAGCCGCGAAGAGGGGGGGATGTTCAGGACGGAGATGTGTTTCCTGCAGGCAGTTAACCACGGGTCTATGCAGAGACATCAGTTTTAATTCATCCAAACGAGAGCGCAAGCCATTGAGGTTCCACGAAAGGAGAGCCATAATTTCTAGATATTAAGTTTTGGGTTTCTTTGTCTTCTTCTCTGATGCTTCGTGTGGAGCACCTCGTTCCCTGTTCGTCTTGACTACTGTTAGAGAGATTCGCATGTGTTGGGGGACGAACGGTCCCTAGACCTGCAGCATTACATAACCGTCTCTATACTATGTATATCACTCCCGTATATACATATGTATATGAGAAAGTAAAAGTATAAAACCTGGTTTTCTTGTAATGAGAATTACCCCAATAGGTCTTCCAACTATTTAAAATATATCAGGGGTTTTCAGGAATTTATTTTTTACTACAAAATAATAATTATATGTCATGTATTAAATACATATAATTTGTTGTCAATTGATCACTTATGAAGAATAATGTATTATTCCCCAAGTTTCAAATCTAACAAAATGAAGAAAGTGAGAAAAAATAATAACGTATAAATCCCGCAGTGATATTCATTCTGAATATCCGTCCCTTTGAATATATCACGAGTCGGGTTGAAACCCTTGGGTTCAGAAATTGGTGGTACAAGAAAATAAGGGGCCCCTACAAGCATCATGTTCGTTTAAACCCTCTTAGCCATATCATGGTCTATATCCAAATTAACAGGCTTTTCTTCTACATTACCTTCCTATTCACAATTGGAATTTTCATAAAAATATTCATCTCCAACATAGAATTTCAAAAGACACTCTCTTATATTTCGTAAATCATCTGCCATTTATAGATCAAAACATTCAGACTATCTCAAGCATGAGAGCTGCACACAGCACAATGCTCCAAATCTTTCTGCAAACTGCATGTGATACTATTAAGTGCATAGAGCTGGCAGTTCCAAGTTTGGTGCACAGTAGAAGAGTTACACAAGCTATTGTCCTCTGGTTTATCTGGTGGTAATCTTGCCACCGGATTCAAACATATTCAACACAGGATGTCACCATATCTTGAAAACTTACCCCTACAACTCAGCAAAATACCAAGTTCTTAAAACATAATGAGTCTACTAGACCTCTGCACACCTAATGAAGGGTTAAGTAATTGTGAACTTGTGTACAAAAATAGGAACATTTAAGCATTTCCTCCTGCAATTCTTAATACATCAACCAAAATTAAGACTGTAAATTCATACAGTAAAACAAATAAAATTTAATTGTTTTATTCACATTAACTAAACAACACACATTAAAAAGATGGTACATTCAAACAAACATTGGTACATTCCAACTCAAAAACCCTCAACCATTATTAGTAGTATACATTATAGTCTATTAAGTGGAAAATTGTTAATAGAAGCAGCTGTTGGTCCCAGGAACAGCCAAGCATGCAAGTCAGTGGCTGTCTATGCTCCCAAGGCCCAGATACTGCAGTTTGACAATTCTCCACGCTTACCTAGGAGCAGGCAAAGAGGGGTAGTTTCTGCGTCTGTGTTCAATATTACCTCGCGATCGAACCCGGGAGCTAAAGGTCAAAGAGAACGACATCAGTCAACATTCTATTAATTGCAGAGTATAGCATAACTTGTGTTCAACAAGCATATTGACAAAACTAAACTTTGTTCTTTTTTCTTTCGAGTAATACATTAACATAAACAGAAATAAAGTATGCAATTAAGTGATATTCCATCAATTTTTAGAAATTACTTAACTTAAATTTGGCAAGTGGTCCCCATTTAAAACTTATGTTTGGGCTTTACACCTTATCCAGGTACCCACCTACATTACACCTTAAGCAAGTAATATAAACCTATTTTAACCTCAATTTTTTTCTATTAATTCTAATTTTGTGAATTTGTTTCACTGTTCAATTGAATGTTTTGTGTGTTGAAGGGCAGTTTGCTCAAGCTTTTTCTCCCAACTGAAGGTATTGCAGGATCATTCAACAACAATTGACCTAATCACTTTCCATTAAAAGTAAGTAAGAATCAGAAACTGTTAAACAAGAGAGTAACTATACAAATAAACATGCCCATCCCATCACCAAATTGAATGTAAACTTATTTCAGGAAACCATTACAAAATGAATAAGATTCAAGAATGCAAGCAATGAGCCACATCAATTTATTCACAAGTTTATGTCAGTTTAAAGTCAGGTCATGCAGTTAGCAACTTAATGCAAGTAAAAAAAAAGTCAGTCAATTACAAGTCACAGGTCACAAACCTAAACCAGAGTCCGTGATGAGCAAATTGGTATTACCAGTCGCATGTGGTTCACTTGTTTGAAGGAAGTACCCACTTGAACTTCTCCATCCAGTTGCAACTAAATTCTAGATACAAGTAAGGTCCTGTGTGACAGGGTAATGAAATCAATGTTAATATCTGCATTTACACAATGTTAATGTCATGTACTTAATTTTTCTTCAGTCATGATATCTTCATTAAAAATTTCCTTAATGCCAGTATAACCTATAACTGTCTGTTAGTCATCACACGACATCACATTTTATTCTTATATATTCTTGAATATTCTATATCACAAGTCGAAGTTCTTCTACCCAATAAACCTTGTGCAAGTCAAAAACAAATTCATACAAAATAAGAATTTGCTGTGCTACTTCACAAATATGCATGAAAACTTTCAATACATTTCGACACATAACACCCATTATTTCTTACATTCAAAATAGTACAAGGAAAGTTAATTTAAAAAATGAAAACGCAAGTTCTGAAACTAATTTGATTACCTTTTTCTGCAACAGTAAAAAATGTACAATTTTTACATTATATTTTTATATTAATGCGCCAAAGCAGATCAGTAATTCTGATAATTTGGTAATTCTCATAACTTATGACTGACTATCTGTATTTTAAATATACTGTGTAAATTAATTCAGATTTGAAGGAATTTAAGAATTAAAACTCTTATTAATCAAAAGAAAGCAACAGTATATGCTTTCAGGTAACATTTGGACATCTAAAAAGGTTTTGTTAGAGAGAATCCTTGGAGAGCTGCACGTGCTCAAATTTTCAGTGTGCTATAAGTATGATACCGTTAATTATCTATTACTGAAAATAGTTTTGCATTTTGCTGAAAATATATAATGACCAAATAAATCTGTATAAAACAGCCAAACCAAAAAATAAAACATCTTCTCATCCCATAAATTGTGTTTCATTGCTCTGTATATTTGGTAAGAAGCAAATACAAAAATATTTCAACCATCCTTCCAAAGATTCTCATCATTTAACTTAGACCACCTGAAATCACAATAGAAAACATTTGATTTCTAACACAATCTAAATTACACATTGTATGGAAAACAAACCTGCTGCTTGTTTTTAATTATTTTTTTATTTTTTATTTATTTATTTTCATCCCATCACTAATGAACGATTGCATGCACTGATTTTCATTACATTTTTACTTTCTTGCTACTACGATAGAGAGAAAGTTATGTAATTCTGACGAAAAATGGTGACTTTTCGGCAGGGAACCTTATTAGAGGGACCTGGTAACAAAAAAGGGGATAAATCCAGATGTTAAATTAAGAAAATAATCCAACACGTGGTGTAGCCAGAATCCATGTTTTGTGGGTCCTTGACACCGAAAAATCGATTCAAGGCAAAACACTCGTGTCTGCCAACAACACTTGTCACTAAACCATTCAACTGATTTTCTTCAAAACTGATATTGATTTGGCTGATGTTGCAGCTTCTTGAATTTGAAAACCAATATTATAATTTTGTGGGGTATGAATGAAACCCCTGAGACATTTTCCAAATTTTCAAAAGAATGGCTCCATTGTTTTTGATTAAATATGGTTTTTAGATGGTGTAAAGGATGTTTAAGAGAATGGAACAGGTCTCATTTTCCATTAAAACACTGATTTTACGAAAATTAAATTAAAATTTTTTTCAGCATCTTCCTACAACTATAATATTGTTTTCTCCTTTTCCCGGAGTAAAATCTGTCCTTAAAAATAGATTTTTAAATAAAAAATTTGTATTTTTCACATAATTTGTGTGAAATATAGGCAATTTTTAATTTCTGTTTAAACAATTTTTTCTATTCGATGAAATTTTGTTGCTGGATAGTCTGAAGGAAGTTTAAGAGAATGGTGTAGGTGTCATGTTGGTTTAAAATTCTGATTTTTCGAAAATTGTAGATAGACACCAAACATTTTTTAAAATCATTTCAACTACAATTACAAAGATACACTTTTTTTCTTAATGAAATGTGTTCATCAAAAACAGATCTTCACATAAGGTCATGTTGAATTTTTTGAAAACATGAGTATTTTTTGTGAAATTTTGCGACCTAGTTCCCTGTTTCCGATTTACTGGGTTTCGTGAATATAAAATGAATGGTGACGCCAAGCAGTATGATGCTACGCAAGTTAGAATTTATATGTTATTTCGTATATCTTTCTTTATTTCTTTCTTCTTTGAGCTTGCTTTAAGTTTTAAAATGAATTTTTAGAAATTATTTAAAACCTGTTTTAAGTTGTGTCCTTTAATCGAGTTAAATGGGAAAACGGAAAGATGATTTCGCTTTGCTTAATAAGATGTGAGAATGAAAAATGTATCCCTTACGAATTGGTGGTCATTGTTGCTTGAAACCCATTATTGTAACGCCCTGCTGATAAGGCAATAACTACTGCTGCCTTTGCTTTCCCGTTAATATAAAGTAATTGTTAATAATCTTAGGGCATTTATTTTCTTTATGTTTGTAATACTGAAAAACTGATCAAACAGCGCCATCTTTGGCGGTTCCCTTTTGTTCCGAATTCATTTTTCAATAGTCTAGTCAGTTATGATGTAAAATCAGTCAAATAAAAAAGTTCAACATAGTATATGAAAAAGGAGAGTTCAGCTTTATTTCAAAACACCATCAATATAAAATTTGGCGCCTAACAGCAGGACTCTCAACACCTGAGACATCGGCATTAATCAAAGCAACTGGAATAATTTGCGAATTTGATCGAAGGGAGTTTTTTTGGCGGCAACACAACGATCGAACCTCGAACAGCGACGTGGCAGAGAACATCAATTGCACACAGAACATCAACAGAAGTTCAGGTCAGTGAGTCGCCATAAAATTCCTAATTTCATCCTAAACTAAGTAAAGTCAAAAACATCAACTCATTTTTTAATATTGTATTAATCAGCACCAAAAACAATTAACCCCCTTTAAAATTCCAAACCTATTCGCAATTCACAAAGCTAAAGCAAAGTCATGCACGAGTAAAAGGTTTCTTGACCAGAACAGCCAATTCCATCACCGAAACCACCACAGCAGCAGAAGCAAAAGTGAAGTTAGAGAAGATTGAAGAATCATGGAAGAATTTCAAAGATATTCAGCATGATATCGAGGAATATAATAAATAAATAATGAAGTGTGCGCGAAAGTGCATAAGAAAAAAAATTAAATTTCTTTGCTATATTCTGTCACTGTTTTAGTCCTTTTCTTGCATCTTTGAACATGACATCGTTCACACTGTTCACCACACAGGGAGCATACGCAGTCTTCTTTTACTTCGTGATGATGTGAGGTTGTGCAGACTTTGTGATGGAACCTATGAGTCACCAGTCTTGTGATCACGTGTCTCAATTCCTGATTTGTTTCCATCCATTTTCTTCCCATCATGGCATCTGTTGAGTAGAATTCTGGCCATATTTCCCTTCTCTTCTTTATTCTTTCTTCTAGCACTTGTGTGCTTTGCATGGTGGATGCTAGTAGTAATTGGTATCTTAAGTCCTCAATGTAGAATGGTTCTCTGGTCCGTTCATATACTAATCTTGATTGTGTGTTCTTTGGAAGACACAAGACTCTCTTCAGGTATCTTGCCTTAGTTTACTCTATGGACCTTAGATCAGCCATTGATAGTTTTTCCCATATTAATTGTATTCCGTATGTCATGGCTAATGACTGCATGAAATATTTTGATTGCTGATTCTAGTGACAATTTGTGGATATTTTTTATTGAGAAAATGGCTCTAATCGCCGTTGCTGCTTTTTCTCTTCTATGTATTTTGAATGAGTTGCCTGTTGTTTGAAGTGTTATTCCCAAATATCGGTAATATTGAGCTATTTCGAGATGTTTGTTCTTGAATTTTATGCCGTTTTTTCTCCCTTTCGGAAGGTCATCTGCATCATCTTGGTTTCATTGATTTGGAGGTAGTTTTCTTCCGCCCATGCTTCTAAATTATCTATGGCTTGTTGGGGGCTTGTCAGGCTGGTTGAGCCTAGCACCATGTCATCTGCATACATGTGTAATGATGTTTCTCGATTGTGCTCTGTTATCCGTTATGTCTGCGGTTAGTATGTTAAATATAATGGGGCTTATTGGGTCTCCCTGCATTACTCTATTTGTTTGAACGATGTCTTTAGAGAAACACACTCCATCATATATGTTTACTGTGTTGTAGGCCAAAACATCATCTAGTATTCTTGTGATGTGCTTTTCTCCTATCATGTGTGCGAGCTTTTCCAATACCCTTTTTCAGTTCAGGAGGTCAAATGCCTTTGTGTAGTCAATGAAGACTGCGTAGTACTTTCCTTTTGCCTGTTTCAGGGCTTCTTCTATTTCGTCTAATAAATTTCCGATCGCCTGGAGGGTGTTTCTTTGTTTCCAGAATCCGTATTGTTGCTCCGGAATTAAGTGGTCCGTCTCTAACAAGTCTCTCTGTGATTAATTTTGAGAAAAGTTTGAAGTCATTGTTTTCCAGTGCAATTCCTCTGTACGAGTTGGGGTCATCTGCGTCCCCTTCTCCTTTGTATAATAACTTTATGGTGGATTTTCTCCATGCTTCCGGTATTTCTCCATTTTCCATGCATTTGTTGAACATTCTGTCCACGTTTGTATTAACTGTAATTCCGTAGCTTTGATATGTTCATTGTATAATCCGTTTGGGCCAGCCGCTTTCTTGTTTCTTGTCTTCATTATTATTAGTCTCACTTCTTCTTTAGTGAATTAAATGATGTTTTCTGTTTCTAGGTTTGTTTTTTGGCTGAGAAGTGGTTTTCCCATGTACTCATTTGAATTGTTGAGCCTTGTTTATTTCTTTTGCAGGGCAGTGCATTGAATGGGTTTCTTGATGTATCCTCCACTATCGAGGAATATACCCCTACAGATGAAAGTGCAATACAGGACTGACTTGTGAGGTTGTGAATGTGAGGGTGAATGTGCTTTTTTTAAAAGCAGTACTTTGAAATAACTTCCAAGCTTCACACCATCATCGATTTGGCAACATAGCAAGAAACTGTCATTGACAATCAACCCAATCTTCAAAATCAAAATAATCCTCAAGTTAATCCATTCAATAAGAATGCTCCGAAGTTTCCAGAAATAAAACTTCCAGAATTTAGCGGTGATTATGGGAAATGGTTATTCTTCAAAAACAATTTTGAAATCACAATTCACAACGATTAAAGTATATCCAACATTCAAAAACATCAGTACCTTGTCGAAGTATTGAAAGGAGAAGCACTAAACGTCGTCGAAGGATTCACAATCAGCAATAAAAACTACACAAATCTTCAAAAATATAGTCGTCGAAGGATTCACAATCAGCAATAAAAACTACACAAATCTTCAAAAATATAACAACCAGATAATGATAATCAAGACCCACATGGAAGAACTCTTGAAGTTTCCTGACATCACCAAAGACAACAAGGCTGAATCGTTGCGAAAATTGAATTGGCACATTCAGACTAATCAGCCTGTAGATCCCGAGACTCATTAATAATACATTTGGCTAAAAGCTAAACTACGCAGAGCAATACAATTGGCAAGAGAGAAATAAGAATCGTACACCAGAAAATATGCCAAGTTAATTACATTAACTTATTTCACAAAGTTCCTGACAGAGAGATGTCAGTCATTGATGTTACTACAATGAAACAGACCCAAATCTACAAATTCGAAGACATCCTCTCAAAAGGATAGAGCGCAAGATAAAAAGCGATGGTCATGATGAATACATCGTCCAGCTACATTTTGTGTGGAAATGGGAATCATCTTCCTTTCAACTGCAAGGTGTTATTGAAACTATTGCCAGATGACAGAAGAAAACTGCTAATAGAAAAGAAATGTTGAGTAAACTGCTTGAAGTACGGGCATTTTGGTAAGAATTGTCGATCATCAAAATGTAGGAAGTACAACATGTCACACAACACTTTACTTCGCAAAGATGTCTAGTTTAAGCAATATGGAGAAACCAGCAGTTCCAGAGACAACTCCCCATGTACAAATCATTACGAACACTCCAGCATCTCAACGACCAAGTGTAACTGTGGCCAGAAAGACATCTCAAATTTTACTTTCAACCGCAATTGTCTACACAGAAGACAATCAAGGGAAGAAAGTCAAATATCAAGCATTATTGGATCCGGGAGCATAGTTAAATTTAATAACAATCAATTTAAGCAAAAGGCTTACATCACAACATAGAAATCAAAAGCTACAGTTCAGCGGAGTTAATTGTGTCCAAGGTGAAGCAAAAAGAGTTGACGAAATACACATTTTATCAATGCAGAACCAATTTGAGGTAGAATAAGAATGTCTTGTGGTACCTTCGATAATGGAGCAATTACCTCAACCAAAAGTAAACTTGGATGAAGTACTTGTACCAAGTATCAACCTTGCAGATCCGTCATTCAATGAGCCAGAAGATGTTTGACTTACTGCTTGGAGCAGGCATTTACTGGAAAATCATTGGTGAACCTAAGAATCACATCGATGGTCAGCCAGCTCTACAAGACATGCATCTGGGTTGGATTCTTGGAGGTGAAGTACAGAGTAAAGGAAATGGAAAAGTCACGTGTCTGACAGTCACCAATTATCAATTGTCATAACAACTGGATAGGTTCTGGGAACAAGAGGTCATCCTAAAAATAAAATATCAGAAAAAAGAAGAACAAATTTGTGAGAAACTGTTCTTAGACACCACAACCAGAGATTCAACAGGTAGATTCATTGTCAGGTTGCCAACATGACCTGAGGTTGTTCTAGGTGAATCCAAAGAACAACCCCTGAGGAGACTTGAAGGACTCGAGCGAAGATTTATCAGGCAGCCAACTCTGAAACAAGCATATCGTGAGTTTATGGATACGTTCAAGCAGCTTGGTCACATGTCGCTCATCGAAGACGCACTACTAGAAACAGGAGAGGCTTATTTCATACCTCAGTGCACAATTTTACGTCCGGACAGCAGCAGCACGAAGCTGAGAGTAGTGTTTGATGCGTCTGCGGCAACCACAAATGAAAAGTCATTGAACAATAAACTAATGACTGGTCCAAATTTGCAAGCGGAGTTAATCAATATTACGACTCAATTTCGACATCGAAAAGATGTTCAGGCAGATTACAGTACATCCTGAAGAAAGATCACTGCAACAGATTCTGTAGAGAAGACACTCATATGCCCATAAAAACATATCAATTAAATATGGTCACTTATGGCACGGTTTCCACTCTGTTTCATGCGATGAGGTGTCTGCGGAACTTGCTAACATACATGATCACCAGTATCCTTTAGCAACAAAAACGATATGACAGGACTTCTAATGCAAAAATTTTTTTGCAAGAAGAGCTGTTGGAGTTACTCGAGAAAGGAAACCTGGTACTACGGAAATGGAGGTCCAATGACAAACAGTGCAATAAGCACTATGCGTACAAAAAATTTCAAGAAAAAATTTGGAGCCTCTTTTGAGGGGCGTGAAATGGTGTTTAAGAGTTTCTGAAAATGCGGAAAATTGAGCTTATGTCGTAAATAATGAGAAGAAATTGCCTCTAATGTAAATATTACCGATGTAAGAGACAAGTTAAAAAACTTACATTTTGGAATTTTTAAAAAAACAACAAAAGAATAGAGCAGTATGGTGTTTATGTCACAGAATAGGATACATTTGGCATTATCCCTGCCAATAATTTAAAGATAAAATTTTTGAGCCGTTCTTGAGAAAATTTTTTTTTTTTTAATTACAAATATTGCATGAAAACTACTAAATTTTCAAAAAAATGTACATGGCCTTTATGAAAGAACTATTTATGGACAACAAATTCCATTAGAAGGAAAAATCTGTCTTCAACTTTATATATAATTCAAACTTTTGTAAGTATCGAAAATTGACAGTTAATCGTGAAATTCGTACCTGTCACCTTTATAAATTTATTTTACTATTCTCACAAGAAATGTTGAGAAAAAATTTGGAGCCGTTTTTGAAAGAATTTTGAAAATGTACGGGGGTCTTCATGTCAAGTACCCACCAAATTTTAAAGAATGTTTTTTCAAAAATTCAAAGCTTCAACTAGACCCAGATGGACATGGGTTTCTTCATTTTGGAAAAGATCGTACGGATGGTTTAGGAGCTAGTAGTGTTCATGGAGGGGCGGACGTTTTGAAACAAAACATTTTTTCGGTATCAGGGGACCCCAAAAAGTGTGTTTCCGTTGAAATCTTGAAATCGATTTTCTGCAGCATTACATAAGTTTCTCTATACTAATTATATTACTCCGTATATATGAGAAAGTAACTAGAGGTGCAACAGAATGGCACATACTTTCTTGTAGAAAAGTTTTCTAATTTCCTTGGTGTGTACTAGTATCGTATCGTCCTAGCCCTTCTTTTTGCCTGCTGCCATCTATCGACGCCCAAAGCACATTTTTTGGACATTTTCTCAACTACTAAGTTTCCAAATAATAAAACCGAAATAATATTTTATGAATGTCAAAGGCAAAAACCTAGTCCTAAATAGCAATTCTAATTGAAAAATTAGCAGCTGTTTTTATCCAATGATGGAAGCGAGCGAACACCATGCAAAACCCACATACTATTCAAATTTTGAAATGTTATGGAGTATTATAAATTGTGCTTTAGAGACATTTTGGATCGAGACTTTCCATGATCCCCACGCTTCCTTCAGCGAGCAAAGTTGCATCGGCAACACCAGAAATGTCTGTCAACTGGTGTCATATTTCAGGCGCATTTGTTCTTTCATGACTGATGGCAAAGATCATATCTGTTGGTCTCTTTTTAGTTTCAATGGCACAGTAACATGCGTTTTTAATAATTGTACCAAAGACAGTTGTAAAAATATCGTGTAAACCATTGCTATTTTTAAGAAAGCTGAAAACTAAATATCCATCCGGTGCACTTGACATTGTTACATTGTTTTAACACTTTATTAGAACCCATTATCGAGAAAATTGTGTTTCTAAGCAAAAATGAATTTTATTTTCTTGTCCCATATTGAGATAACATTTTTAGGGACTCATATCTTGGGAATAATTTTATTTGGATTATTCACGTGTGTGTTCGACCTTCCAAACGTGCCATGTAAACGTTCGTTTGTTACACCCTGCATGCCCTCCGAGGCAACTGAGACCCTCAAGACAAGGGCAGATAGTGGTGGCGCGCAGCGATTTCCATGCTTCAACAGGTGTCGACAGATCATGAAAAGCTGGAATACTTAGTCACAAAACTAATATTTGCAATAATCTATAGCGTATATAAAATAACATTTACGGACTTTAAAAAGCGCTGAACAAGGTGGCAAAATTCCATGTAAATACAAGTATGCAGCATGGCGAGTGTTGCATGTAAGCACTGCTTAGAAGTGGCAATGCTCTTCTCCATAAGCGCTGTACTGCAATCTAATGTTTGGATGCACAATAGGCAAGTTTTTAACAACTGCTTGTGAGAGAATCGTGTAACAATGTGTGGCAGTGGACACAGGCAATAATTTTAAGCATTGATGGCCAGCAAATGATTAGCTCAGTTCAACCTACTTCAAAAGCTAAAAGCAGCTATCTCCAGAGAACAATAAACAGCTCCATTGAAATACATACATTATACTACGAGTATTGGGTTTGTAGCGAAGGAGTTAATTCTGGTAACCAGCCTCATAAATAAAGGAAAGGAAATAAATGGAGGAAATCAAGGAAATAAAATTAATCAAACTCATCTGCCATCATCATGTTAGAATGTCAGGAGAGAGATTCCTTTACCAGTTAGGGTGTCTGAGGATCACTGAAAATTATTCTGAGTAGTGCTGGTGATAGCAGTTGGAAGTTTTATTATGGCGGTGAAGAATAAATCCAAATAAACTTTGCAATGGAAATTAATTCATAGAGAAAACACTCCAATCTGGAGAAAAAAAAAAAAAAAAAAAAAAAAAAGAAAAGGTGAAGTGTGTAACAAACCTGTAACCAAGGTGGAATAGATATAAATCTAAAAGAAAATTATTTTTTAACAAATCTTCTCTGTTAATATGCTGTTTCTGTAAATGAAATTTTCAAAATTTTTTGGAGAGGTACAGTCAGAGAGATTCCCAATGAATTATGAAAAACAGATAAGAGAGGTAACCATTGATCTGGCTTCTTGGAATTCAAGGCTGTTTCTCTGGTTTTCCAGGTCTGAGAATATAAGGCTTCCCAGGTTCTGTTTTTTCTTACACATTACTTTTCACACTTTTTTTCTGTTTATTACTTAACCGTACTATGTTACTCTCACACTTTTCTTTCGCAACCGAGTACTAGTGTAGAATTTTATACAAAAGTCGCCTTGTGATTTCAGTAGTATACATACTTTTTGCAGCTCTCACACGCAAGCATTCTTTATAAATGAGGTCTCTAAAGAAGGAAAATTTTACAGAGACGTGACGAATTGCACTTTGATTTTAAAAATACGAAGGATTTGTTTAAAAAAATAATCTAAATATTCATGTCAAATGCAACCCGCAACACTTGATAGCATTTTTTAATCTGTAAATAACTCTTAAACAAAGCATTCTAGGACTTTAAAAACTAAAATTTTGGTGCCAAAAGCCTCAAAGAAACATTCCTCACACTGTAATCTACAGGATAAGAACTCTCTGAACATTCTATTACATTTTTGCTGGTCTGGCGCTTCTCGATATTACTCTACCTGCTCAGAGACATGCAGAATCTGCAACTGAATGTGAAATTGAACTAATTACTTGATATAATACGAGGGTGAATAACACGGGTGTACATTTCTGCTAGGTAATAAAGTTAAATAATAATTTGTATTGACAGGAGTGTATTGTATTGTCATCAATTTTAATGAGGCATATAGAACAAGTGACAGAGGATAAGAGGGTCTTACATTTTATTCAAAGATATTTTTTAATATCAGCCATATTTTGGGGGACTGATATGAGGATTTTCTTTCATTTTTCTTATAATTGCTCTGCCACCGTACTCACCAATTTTTCTTGGCCGCCCGTTTCTTTTTTTCATATAATTTTCATATCATTTTCTTTCTCCAAACTTATTGATTACTCCTAGGACAGTGGATCGAGGTCTGTTCATAATTTCGAACATTTCACTCCATGTTTTGCACAGATTATGTAACCTAATTATTATAACTCTCTTCTTTCCTAGTTTCTCGGCCTTTGCGGCCCGTCTTGATAGACACAGCGTTTCACGGATAGTGGAAACAGAAAATCTGTTCACTAGAATAATAAGCTGGTGACGAACCAGAGCAGTCACTTCAACTTGCTGTTAGCTCATCAACACGACAGCAGCAATAGTGCGAATACTCTTTATGCCATTATTTTTACTGGAATTTACAAGTTTTAAATGTGAGGGTGGGTGGGAGTGAGATTTGTAAATTTTCTTAAGTTGAATCTACCAAGTAATATATTTTTATTATTATGAGACATAATTTTTCATTATTACAAAAATAAAATTAGAAATTAATCAAAATTATTTTTGTAAATTGCAGTGAACAAATACACTCCCTGTATATAACAGTATTCTGTAAAAGGGTCATTAGGAAGAAAGTAAAATCAATTTTGAGTTTGTATTGTTGTTGCTTGTCACAAAAACAAGCATCCTTCCAGAAGGATGTCAGGACAATAGGGCAACTTTTAGTGAAGGTAAAGACTTGGAACATGTAACTTGTTTGGGCATCTGTATTTTCAAATAAACGTGAAGAATATATAAAAAATCACTGCAATAAATAAACAACATAATCTTCTAAACTTGTTTTATGAGATACTGTAACTGCAGGGCAGTATCTGGTATCAGGGTATGAGATACTGTAACAAACATGAAGGGGTTCATCACATTTTAGACTCGTGGTAGGGGCAATTTTGACATTTCAGTTACTTCTTTTGTTTTCTTGTTTGTTGATAAATCAGCATTATCTTCCATCAAATCGAGAATCTTATTGTGTCCTCTATTAGTAGTCACTCTTTTGTTACATGCTCCTATTTCAGTGGCAATTTGACTGTGAAATTTCAGATATACTGTGTCTTCATTGGACTTGTAAAGATCGCAGGTATTTTGCTCTGCAGTGACTATGAAATGTACCACTTTTTCCCTCTTGTGGAACAACAATAAAGGGATACATTTTGATCAGCTTGATCTATGCCTCCCATGTGAGCTTTGTAGGAATGCAATACTTTAGGCTCTGCTATGCTAATTCTTTTCTTTTCCCTGGAAAATATTTCTACAGAACGCAGTGGTTGAACTGAGACGAAGTTGGTGGCTATAGTAACGGCACTGCTGTTGCTATAGTTGCAACGAACTGATCTTCAATGAGCAAATCTGATGCAGAGTCAGTACAATACTCTCGAATAATTTTATCTACAAATGTTAACTCTCTTTCCTCTCATTCCAGTAGAATTCCATGACCCTGTTCTTTAGGTCATGTAATAGTTCAACACTGGTAAACAGAGTTTCAAAAAAAATCAATATGAAACACGTTTTCCCTTTGTGAATTACTTGTAGCCTTGTCTTTTAAAAAGTATGGGACCATCAATTCATTAACAGAATGGTACCACACGAGGCACAAAATCGTTTGAAACACCCAGCATAAATAGAAATGGACGGATATTCTCCAAATGATTTCATCTCTCTAAATTGTCACAAATGTCCAAAGTGCAGTGGCATTTAGTCGACTAGCTGGTAAAAAATCTTCACTTGGCTCTTCTGCACCCAAAACATAATCTGTTACATCATCAATTGAATTTAGAGAGAGTAACGTTTTATCTACACCACTTTTTGGTATTTCATCATTGTTTGTTTCTAAAATGTCCAAAAGTTCCAACAGTTTATGTAACTTCCTCTATGATCACATCCTAAATGATCACATATTACCTTGATGTCCTTTGAGAAGGATGGTTCAAAACAACATTGCATAACAATTGACAAAACCCTTCAAACAATATTCTCAAAACACAATTTCTCAATAACTGTAAACAAGAGTGTCAAAATAACTGTAGCAGTGTGTTTCTGACTTAATGTACTTTATATAAATCTGTGTCACTGCCCATTACAGCATTATTTCAACTAATTACAAATACGTTATTTCAACAATGAGTGAGGTCGTCCTTTCCAGAAGGATGTCAGGGTTAGATAACCCTGGTTAATAAAGAAAAACATATACTGGGTGCACTGGACAGGGTCCAATGCACAAGTGAAGAAATGTTAACAAGGGAGATAATTTTGATGCTTAACTTTTGAGTACTGGTTTTAAAAAACATCAGACAAGAACAAGAAATTTCTTCACAAAAATCATTTTCATGTCTTCTGGACAATCCTCAGTTCGTAACCAGATGCAGAATGTCAATGGCCCTGAAGATTTTAGAAGAAATAGAAACTGCGTCTGGAATACCGTTCAAATAGCAATAAGCCGATAATGCCCATGCAGCAGTACTTGATAACTGGTTCTATCCAGTAGCGTTTTGGTCTTGTCCTGTAGCGTATAATTCCCCCCCTTCCCCCCCCCCCCATATCAAAGAAAATTTAAACTAAAAAACGGGTTCACTGATTTCAGGAAGTTCAGAGCTCGTCTGAAGAAAAAGCTAGCTCAATTTGGGAGATAATTATTTTCAAAAATGAAGTGAAGCTTCCAGTTTCACCAGATTTACAGAGCACATTGAATCTGAAATATGTGTCCAATACCACCACCCTGCCCTAAACTACACGAAACAACCAGCTTTCAGGATCTTTAAAATTCTGTAAAAATTCATCTTTTTATTCATGTACAATTCTCAATCTCAATATGCAATTTATTTCTTTAAACTTCCCAGATTTTGACACTTTTCCTTCTACAGAAATTGTCAATTTCAATTTAAAAAGAAAAAGTCAAAGATTAAAATTCTTACATCACCACGTTAAAGCAAATAAAATGATTTTAACATTGATAATAAATTAATAACAATTAATTTTTATTACGATAGAACTGAATATATTATAGACTGCATTAACTTTATCGTGAGAATATATCATTCATACAGAATTTTAACATTCACTTCAATCAGCAGCATCCGACTCTGCAGACACTTTTCGACGTTCACGACGGGGATGAGGATGCGTTCTGCGTCTGCTGACACACACCATACAATGAAATGATTTATATGTAATCATATCTTACAGAATAAAAAAATAATACTAAAAACATAAGAAATGATGTGTATTTTTCTACATTTATAGCTACCACATGAAGATTTTTGAAGGTTTATTTAACTAAAATATTTATTGTAAAACAAATTTTAATGATTTATGTAATGTAACAAGGAGCCCCTGTATTTCTAAACTATTGAATTTACATGGAAAATATGTAATCAAAGAAATTGGCTTCTTTGTAACTGAAAGCACTATGCAAAATTATAATAATAAGTATTGAGTTATAAAGTTTCTTTCTCTATAAACATGTCAAGGAATACAATAGTTATGAGATATTACTTTGGAAGAAACTTTCTTAAAAATGTTTCGAATGATCATACAAATCTGTAATGAAACACTTTTCAAATTTGATTTGTTTGCAACGTGAGCATTTTTGGCCTTGAATGTCGTAAGTTTAAACACTAAAAATGTTAATAATACACAAATGTTTTCAAAGCATTTTGCGCAATCATACAATGTGCATTTTTATTCAATACTAACAGGAAATATAGCAGCAACAGGTTGTGAGGGAGGTTACCCTAACTCAAGCACCGCCTTTTCGTGCACTCTTCCGATGCGCTCTTCCCTTCAGTCTGTGTCTGATCATGTGTGGCAGCTGCGCACTGCCTGCATGCCCACTGTGCTTCTCAGCACCCCGTGCAGCAACACTCTTGTGGGTCCTGTGATTCAAGGGCCCCATAAAGGATGAAACAAAGCACTCAAGTAATTGCTATTATGTTCCACCAGACACTCGAAAATACAAATTTCTTCAATGAACGTATCTCCACATAAACTCATTGGATCAAATGATATTTAATTTGTTTCTAAGAGAAAAATTTAATAAAATGTTTATAATTTTAAATCAATTACTTTATAAATGAAATGAAAGCATTACTAAATATCAAAAATCAAACATTTAGCATATAGTTGAAAAATAGAAGATTAAGAGTATACTTATACATGTTAATTAATGTGTTCCAAGAAACTTCAGGTATGAGTTTTGAGAAGTTCATGATTATATTTTATGCAGATGAATGAGCTGAAAAAACGAAAGGAAAGTACTTAAGGAGATGAAAGTACTTGCATTGGCCATGGACACAAATTCAACTTTAGAAATGAATATCATACATCTCTTTTTATGTGTAGGGCGTTAAAAAAAAACATTAATCCAATTTTACTCAATCGATTTTATCAGCAAATACTTTGCTGTAAATACATTGACCGAAGGATATGCTATTCACAATTTCAGCTCTAATTTACATTCCCATAATAATTTGTCTGATACCCCACAGAAAATTGATTCATTGAACTACCTTATTGTTAATGCAATATATTATGATTTAAAAAAGAAATACTGTTAAGTTTTTATTTGTCACTTATTTCATGTACTTTGTATACTTAGTATTTTGATATTGTGTATTTCTCTGTATGTGTACTTTGAATATTGTATTGAGTAATAAACAATACAACAGACAGTGCAAGTTGAAACATGGGATTGCAGTGGGTTCAAATTAAAATCTGCATACATAATAAATCTGAGGCGGATTTTAAATGAAATGGCATTTTTTTTCTTTTCACTTTAGAACAATGCTATTTAGTTGCTATAGAAATTCACTTTATGTTATAACATTTTTCCCCCCTCCTATTTTTCAGCGGTTTCAACTAAAATATTTTTTTAACTTTTCCGATCATTTTTAATGCATTTTTTGCTTATTTCATGGATTTTAATACCATTTTAATAGTACTTGCTTCAAATATTTATGAGCAGCAACAAATGTTCTCCACTGACTTCCTGAGTAGCCTATTTTATTTCTTTGCTAAAAAATTGTAACGTCAGCCTTTGTACGTAATCTAGGGTTCGTTTGATGCCTCTTAGCACTATTGTCGGTTCAGACGATTTCATTTGCATTTTCCTTTGCATTTCTTTGCATTTTCGAAACATTTTAAGAGCATTTTATTGATAATTTTTGGCAATGCTTAAGATCATCAAAATCCACCCCCTAATAATAAACCATACAATAGTGTTTCTGGTTATGACTTGTTTTATTTAAAAACTAAGATGAAATTACATTAGAACTCTAGTTCATTTACTGTTTTGAAAAGCTTCAGAAATTACTAGTTTCTTCTCCTATAAATTGTAGACTCCGTCTGTGGAGTTACTGAATTACCTATTCGGAGGGCAAAATTCACCAAAAGCCATAGAATATCTTATTTTCTAGAATATTACAAAGATTTTCCTGGGCCAGCTGGTTTTAAAAACACCAATAACTTCATTCTTGCTCTTTATCTTTTGTCATATATACCAGCCACCAGCTATTTTCATTGATTATGGTTATGTTACCAGTAATTTCTCTTAATTGCAGTCAATCTTAAAATACTGTTACTCTTCCTGTGTTTGACTCATTTGAATCTGAGAATATCTTCTTTTGAATTACTTAAAGGGATGGGAATAAAAGCATGAAGTTTTTGAGTTCCTGGTATTGTTAATGACATGTTTAGGCAAATCTCCAAAACTTACTCTGATTCTGCATAATCACAGGTAACAAATACAAAATTTGTCAGAAAAAAGTTCTTGAGAACCCACTCATAACCGACATGGAGTTTGAATTTGATTCTCATAAGGAGTTGTAAGCTGGTTTGGGCAGGTATCTTTTCACTATCTCCTTCTAATTGTCCCAAGAACAGCATCACATGGCCCTTTACCATGAGCTGTTGCTGAAAAATGCCATTCAACATCAATTTTGAAATCCTCTTTGTGAGAACACAGGTTTGTAAAGTTTTTTCTATTTTTGTACTGGATCGCTGACATCAGAAAAGTAGTAAATCTTGTTAACACAGTCACCAAACTTACTTTTCAGGAAATCAATAAGTTTTTTTAGGAACAGTACACTGACTGGTATGCTCCAAGCACTCGGAAATTTCCACAAAACTTGCATGCTCGATCTTTTCTCTTTTGTAGTATACTGCAAATGAGTGGACTGTAGCTTGCCCTTCAGTCCAGTGGTAGCTCTGAGCTTTGTCTTGTAAAACAAAACTAATTTTTCTGCAAAGTCTCAAATGATGAGGAATTCAGTCCTCTATGTTTTTCTTAAGATGTCTAACGAAGACACTTTGCTTCTAGGTGACAAGATCACATACATTTTTCTAATATAAATGAATGAAATCAAAAGTTGATTTGTCTAACGTCTCCAAGTTGCGTTTGTGAACTGACATCCACTGATGAAAAGTTACATTTTCTACCAAGTTTTCTTCAAAACTCTCTTCTAGTCATTATTCACTCCCTCTAATCCAGAAAAGAATGAACGTTTTTCCTAGTGACAATCAAGGGAAGCAGGGTGCACAGTACTTTTACAAGACTGTGTTTGTAGGAGGGTAATTTTCCATTTGTTAGGGAATCAATATTAGCATTTTTCATCATTAGTTTCAGATTTTGATGTGTATTGCACACACGTACAGACCAGTACAATCAGACAAAATACAGTTTTTAGGATGAAGCTCTGTGAATTTATCACATGAAACTTATTATCCAGTTGGCAAATTTATCCTCGAATGATCTGTAAACTTCTGGCAAATTAAAATGCATTTTCTCTTGGATAATTGAACTCTTTCACAGTTTTCTGTTCTCAGAGAAACTCAGTCGTTCATTCCAGGTAGAACTCAATGAACCAGCTACTTCAGTAGGAAGGTTTTACTCCCCCCCCCTAGTATCGGGTCCCAAAATTCCTTTATTTACACTCGCCAACAAAAACCATTAAAACAATAACTTTTCTTATATTACAGCTTATAATTTGCAACAAAATACAGTAAAACCCCGCTTTTACGTTCCTGCAATTTACGTTTTCCTGGCATTTACAACATTTCTTGGCCCTTTACATATAGTCATAATGTTATAAATACCCCCCATTTAATTTCAGTTTTCCCACATTATACAACAGTTTGCTTGCCACAACACAAGCCATTTTTCCGATTTCCGGTCTCACAAGGAGCGCGATTTTTTCACGTCGCATCGTTCTGGGTGGCGTCGGTCTGAGGGAGACTTAGGCCATTCAGTATCAGTACTGCGTTCATTGTGGCTTGTGATAGTACGAAAGTGATAGTGATTTGAAGTAAATTGCGGGGTGGAATTGTGCGAAAATTTCGAGGTGTAGAAGTGGAGTACAATGGAGAAGAAAGATAGAAGAAGTTTTTCTATTGAACAGAAAATGGAGATTTTGAAGTGGACGCTTTTCCAGGACCACGTGTTGTGTTGGTGAAGCAGTTGGAAATTTCTATTTCAACTCTAAATACAATCGTGAAGTGTCGAAAAATAATAGAACAGAGTGCAAAGGAGTGCGGACAACAATCTAAAAAGAGAAAGTACGTGAAATACTCGAAATATGAAAAACTGGAAGAGATATTAAAAAACTGGTTCAAGACAACCAGGGCATCCAATATAGCAATTAATGGTACAATTTTGAGGGAAAAGGCTAAAATCGAGGCAGATATGTTAGGAATAGACGATTTTGTTGCATCCAATGGTTGGATCAATCGTTTTAAGAAACGGTACAATGTTGTATATAGGGCAATTTGTGAAGAATCGAATAGTGTTGATAAAAATATTGTTTCTTCCTGGAAAGACTCCAGCCTTCATGAATTAATTAGTGAATATGATGCAAGAGATATTTTCAATATTGATGAAACCGGATTATTTTTAATCTTCTGCCGAATAAAACGTTTGCGATGAAAAATGAACCATGCCATGGGGGCAAACATAGTAAAGTTCGCCTCACGGTAATGTTGGGGACAAACGCAAATGGAACAGAAACCTTGCGTCCGTTTGTTATTGGCAAAGCAAAAAAGTCACGTTGCTTTAAAAACCTAAGTACATTGCCAACATCGTATGCCTCGAACAAAAAAGCATGGATGACTTCAGAGTTATTTACTCAGCAAGTTCATGCTCTTGATGCAAAAATGGGAGCACAAAATAGAAAAATCCTTCTATTTATTGATCAATGCCCAGCACATCCCAAAACGTTGAATTTAAAAAACATAAGAATGGAGTTTTTCCCAGCCAACTGCACAAGTGTATTGCAGCTTTTGGATTTGGGCATCATTAATCATTTTAAAGTGCACTATCGTAGAAATTTAGTCCAGAAATATTTAAGGTACATTGAATGTGGTAAGGATGCAGCAGAAAAGAAGATTTTGATATTAGATGCCTTGCATTTAATTGCAAAATCATGGAGGGAAGTAAAGCAGTCTACTAAGAAAGCTGGCTTCCTGGCAGATACAGAAGAGACCGTGGAAGATGCTTCTGATTTTGAGTGTGAGGGCTGGACAAGTATTAAGTCTCAAACTTCATTTGAAGAGTTTGTATCTGTGGACAATAATGTTCGTACTGCTGATGAACAATCATCATTAGAAGATATCGTTCAAGATTATCTTCAAAATAATGCTGTTGGTGAAGATGCTGATGGAAGTGAAGATGACAGTGACGATGATCAACCTCCTCCCCCATGTGCACAAGCATTTGCAGCCCTAGAAACATTAAAAAAATACCTCTCTGCTGCAGATGGTGGTGATACTACTTTTGATAAAGTGTATGAACTAGAGTCTCAAATTCAATCAGTCCAAGCTAAAAGAAGAAAACAAACCAAAATATCTGATTTCTTTTTGTCTTTATAATCTTATTTGTATATAATACTGAATATTATAATTCTTATTAGTTTTTTAGTATTTAAATACAATTTATTTATAGTTTTGAAGAGAAAAAATCATTTCCCCTTATTTACATTTCCTGCAATTTACACCCTTTTTCCTATGGTCCCATGAAAAGTGTAAAAGAGGGGTTTTACTGTACATTTTATATCAGTGAAACCTAGAGTAAGTAAATATTGTGCATTTAAAGTAAACATTACCATATGAGCCCATAATGATCCCAAATTTATAGTTACATGGTCAGTTAAAGAACACACAAGAATTTTGAAGAATTTGTTCAAACTTTTTAAAATTGTGCATTTAAAAAAATTATATTAAAATTTTAAAACCAAATTTGAAAAACTTTTGTAACCTAACCCCTTTTGAGTTGTATATCAAATAACATGCTATAAAGAAAATTAAATATGACACCTTTTCCAGTTCTCTGTCTTAATTTGGAGAGATTCCACATCAATTAAAGTTTTCATGGAACCCAATTTTGGTAGATTTTGTAATACTTTACATGGCTGTATTTCACAATCAGATAGAAATATTTTACTTGGGATTTGTTGTTTCCTTATTCTTCATTCATACTACCTGTATGTTATATTTCATCGGACTCAAAGATGGAGAGGTAAAATTTTAATTAAAACTGTGTTGATTTAATACGGAGTGACCCACTTACCATAGAAAATTTATACCGTTCTCTTAATTTTTCAATTCTCTAGGTTAACCCATTAAGTACTGCGATCCCCAAATGGGGATTGCGCAACTTTTTCATTGTTGCGTCCGACTCCTCATCAGTTCCGTTACGACACCGGTATAATATTGCTTGTTAGTCCTTCCTGAATAGTGTCCATGCGTCAGTTGATGTTAACATCGTGTGCAGTTGCATATATCGAGCAAAAGGTAAGATAGTGCGCAAAACTTAAGCTCAGTTGTGTTACCCTCTTTTTACACAATTTTTGTGCACATAATTTCGTCATTGCAAGTTTCATATATAATATTACCTTGTAGATTGAAGTGTCTTGAACATAAATATGTATTAGAAATGAATATTAGGTGATGTCTTGTGTGCAAATATTGATATTTCAAACAATCCCCATTTGGGGATCACGGTAGATACCGGGTATTTTTTTCTTATTTGTACGAAGGAAACAAAATAGACTTTCTTTCAGGGAATTCATTAAAAATGGATCCTAAATGCACAAAATATCTTTCCTTAAAGGAAATTGAGGAAATAATCAACAATCCTGATTTTATTGTTTGTGATGGTGAGAATGATGACACACCTATAGACATAGTGGAGTTACCACCTGACACTGTGGACCCTTTGACAGATGTGGAAGACATGTATGATGATATATTAGAAGATACATCGCCAACTGATGTACCTGGATTTGTTGAAATTCACCAGCCTGGTAATATGCATGCTGATGTATCACACATCGAAAGTAGCGAACAAAATTAACCAAAATGAAAAATGAAGAAACCAAATTCAGTTGCAATTTGGAAGGAAATGAGTGCACATTTTGAATTAAAAAATCAATATGACGAGTTAGAATGGGATAAAAGGCAAACAACATTAAAGGATTCTTTGAAAAATTTGTCTCCGGTTGAAATTTTTGAAAAGTTGTTTGATGAGGAACTGGTGACTCATATTGTAAAAGAAAGTGTTATGTATGCAACCCAGAATAATAACCATAGTTTTGTTTTATCTGATAATTGGGTGAAAAAAATGTTTGGGAATATTATTGTTTTCAGGATATCGTTGTTTACCTCAGGAAAAATTGTATCGGTCAGATGATGACATGAACATTCAGATAATTAGGAAATGCATGCCAAAAAATAGATACCTGGAAATAAAGATTTTCATTCATTTCAGTAACAACATATCTCTTGAAAATCAACCATCTGGTTCGAGAGAAACTCTTCAAAATTCGCCCACTTTTAGACAAATTTAACAAGAACATTTTGAAATTTGGATTTTTTTCTGAAAATCACTGCATTGATGAACAAATGGTTCGGTACTATGGACCCCATTACTTGAAGCAATTTTTGAAAGGAAAACCTATTAGGTTTGGCTTCAAACAATGGATGATGTGTTGTTCCAAGACCGGATATTGTTATCATGCAGAGATGTATGAAGGAAGGAGGGATAAAAATGACTGAAACAACATATGGGCTTGGTGCAGATGTAGTGATGAGGCAGATAGCTGTCATCGAATCACCACAGCAGCACAAATTTTATTTCAACAACTATTTTACTAGTTTTGAATTGATAAAGAAGCTTCGTGAAAGAGAAATTTGTGCCACTGGAACCTGTAGATACAATCGGATGAAAAAATGTCCCATAAAGAATGATAAAGAAATGAAAAAAGAAGAGTGTGGTAAATTTGATTATCAATTTGATGAGAATAATGAAATTTGGGGGATCACCTGGAATGATAGCAACTGTGTAAAAATGTTGAGTAATCATGGAAATGTGTTTCCTCTCGCCCAAGTAAAAAGATAATAGTCTAGGTCTGACAGAAAGTACAAAAATATTTCACAACCCAACTTGATCACAATCTACAACAAAAACATGGGTGGTGTTGACAAATTGGACTGGAGCATTCAAAATACTGAATTCGTATAAGAGGGAAAAAATGGTATTTTCCATTATTCACTAATGTAGTTGACATCGCAATAGTGAACTCGGACATTCTGTACTGCATTGCAAATGCACCAATGCCACTTCCAGATTTTAGAAGGGAGATTGCAAGTAGTTATTTGGGACTTTCATCGATCTCAGATTCAAAGCGATTAGGAAGACCCTCTTTTCCTACAGCCTCAAGTACCAGAGTACCCTTGCATATTAGAACAAGTGGTTCACACTACCTTGAACGCACGATAGAAAGCAAAGAAAGTGCGCTGTGTGCAAAAAAAATGCGCGCAAACAGTGCCTTCAGTGTAACATTGGTCTACATATGGAATGCACCAAAGAATGGCATAAGAATAAATAATGAGGGTGAATTAGTGTGAAATCAGAACTGTCATACAAGAAAATTAATTCCATTTGTTTGCCATTTAAGTAATTCAATGTAATTTAATGTTTATTCAATGCATTTGTTCAAAAAATAAAATAAAAAATACAAATTGTGTTATTCACAGCAAGTACCGTGATCCCCAAATGGGGATTGAATATTCAAAAGCTCCATTTATCACAACCGTTGGAAGAAATAATATTTTTTTATCATTCAGTTCATACACTTCATAGCATCAACTCTGACCGAAAAATTTACTTAAAAAAAAGTTGGTACTTAATGGGTTAATGCAACTCTTGGCAAGATCTCTTCCACTGTTGTAGCTGCTACAATTTCGCAAAAATTTTGTGTAAGCATTACATTCCTCTAGATGCACTATTTAATTTTTTAAACTTTTTCCTTAAAAATTTTATATTAATTCTTCCAAAGTAATTTTGTCATAGAAATTTAAAAACATATCTTCCTTTCAACTTTCCTGTGAACCTGGTCTGCACTGGATCATGAAGTAATTATAGAAATATCCTTACAATAGCAGATTTTCCTGGTTTATCACTACCCTACCAAAATGTATCAATATTTTAGTAAAATAAAATATTTAAAACTGAAAAGAACAGACATCCCCATAGGAATACAAACTTCATTAAACCACAAAGGTCTGCTAAAGGGGTAATTTGCTAGTAAAGATCGTACTAGAGGGTTACATGTAAATAAAAATCAAGACAAAAAACTTTCTTCTCTCTTAATGCATCTCTGGTCGCTTTCAATCAACCCAAGCCACTGAGCTTTTATATGATTGTAAGCACAGTACAATACCCAAAGAGAAAGCACATCTAAAAATTCCCTGAATAGTAGGTGACTTTTCTAGGTAATATTTACAAATAAAAAATTGTCCACAATTTTGAGCCAAATATAATATGAAATTTATTTTCATCTGAAGTCATTGGAATTTTAAAGCAAAATATCTCAAATTCTTTGAACAAAATCTGTCCTGCATATCCCTCACTAAGAGTCTGCATTTTCAACTACAAGTTTAGAAAAGATTTAAGAAGTAAGACATTTTTCACTGTGTTTAGATCTTTATACCAAACTACTACTGATGAGTAGGTTCATTCAAAAGAGAAAAACAGTACAAGGCAAGAACAGATATGAATCACTTGCACACAAATCACTTAATGTCCCCACTTCTATGCTAAGAAAAAAGAAAATATTATTTCAGCTATGAAACGTGCTGTTTTATGAACCCTAGAGAAACTAGAGAAAACAAAAAATGATTTAGTGCTCAACAAATGAACATATCAACAATCAGCGTTGCAGATAGTTCCAAGGGGATAACAACACTGCAAAAACTTGAAAAAAAACAAACAATTTTAGCATGTAGTTCTCATCCCACTAGAAAAAAGTTTAATAAATTCATATTGATTTATTCAATTTCCTAATTCAAAGAGCGTAACATGCAGTGCAATCTAAAGTGCAAGAAAATTGCTACAAAATATTTGGATATTTTTTCTATTTGCTTTTATTGCACACCACTCCTCTGGCATTTCTCAAAAGCTTTTGATAACCTCAAAGAAACAGGAATAGAATACGGCAGTATTAAAATCTTATAAGGATACGAAATCGAATATGAAAAAACATAATAAGATGACTTATTGAACTTAACAATTTCTACTTTTTGCTCGACATTCAACATTAAAATGATCCAAATATCCACGAGAAGATTATGTTCAATAATATTCTAGAATTTGCCTCTTCAAAATGATTTCAACTAACCTTGAAGTATTGGTGGCAGGGGGCAATGCTCGCATTGTTTCACGTTCGCGGCGCTGGCCAGGTGCGTGACGAGAGCCCACATTATAGGAAATTGCTCCAGCGGATCGCCTTGTCTTCTCTTCAAATTCTCTATTGAAGTCCACTGCTTCCTCTGCAAAACAATAAAAAGAAAAAAAAAAGTGAAATAGTATAGAACATCAAAGATATGCAGTGACTTTTTCAAAAAATTAAATCAAACTAATGAGAAAATTTTCCAAAGTGTGTGGGTAATAAAAGTCTATAATCTTTTTTTGAAAAGAACTACATAGACTAAACCTAAATAGACACTCTGCCCCTATTTCCCAATAAACACTCATTATGAATGTGTATATTTATTTAAAGTTAAATCAGACAATATTTGTGCAAGCCATGCACTTTGTTTTGCTACACTTTGCTCCAAAATAACCTGCATCTATTTTTAATCTCAGAAGAACAAAAGTAAAGGAGACCCCTTGTTGTTCTTTATCAATTATCGCGACAGCTGCCTTTTTTAACATATCTTGCTGATGCCGAAGGTGCTTCGAAGCGAACACAGTTGAGTTCTGATATATTGAGTACAGTTGTCTCTGGTTATAGTGAACTTCTGAGGATTCGCATGTTAGGTTCACTATATCAGAGAATGCCAAATTTAACAGAATTTCTCCGCAATGATTGATTTTATAGATATAGAGATATAGCAAAATTCATTAACAGCACTGACGGAAAATTTCAATCTTCATTTGTTATATAAACACACACACACACACAAACAATTATTTTCAATTGTTTGCTTCGAACATTTTTCATCTCTAGATCCTTCTCCAGCCAGAGTTTGTGCTCTCTCCATACTTAATTCTACATTGTCCTCTATTTCTAAATTATGTAATGCAGTCTTGACACCTTTCAATGCCTCTTCCACTGTTGGAACACCATCCCACTCTCCAAAGGCCCTTTTACTCATCTAATAACATCCGAGATCCAATTAACTTCCAGGTTGTTGTATTTTGTATGTTCACTATAGCCGAGGTTCAGGTTCATTAAAACCGAATCTTCTTTGCTTATTTATTATGTAATGAAATGGGACCAGTGACTTAAGTTCACTATAACCGAGGTTCACTCTCTCCGAGTTTATTATAACCGGAGTCGACTGCACGTTAGCATTTTACGTCTAACATTTGTGTACTTCTGATGGCAAATCTGATGTTTTCTCAATGACGCTTCAACTAATTTCTTAATCACATGTACTATTACCCATCCATAACTCAAAGACATATTTCAAACAAATCCTATTGTCTCTCTCACATTCCTTCGCTCCTCACTGTACTTCAGGGACTCCAGCCCTTTGCAAAGGACTGCAAAACTCATGTCAGAACCGGACAGACTGAGGGCATTGATGTTAAATTAACAGACAGGTGTCTCGAAAAATGTTTGTCTATGTAGTACATATTTTGCATTTTATTACAATAAATTCTGTTCCTTAGTGATATCATTAATGATGCCAATCTGTATTAAAAAATTTATTAATTCCTTTTTCCGAACATTTTTTTGTACAATTCTTGTTTTCGAAAAAAAATTTATACTATAAAATTATGTAATATATTTCCAAAAATGCAGCAACTTTTATTTTTTTCACCTGAAGCTCCAATTTTTATTACTTTTAGTACATATTTTAGCACCTAAAAGTCCGGCCTCTAGTTACAAATATGTGCGTTTATGTGATTTGGATTTTCTTGTTTGTTTTTAACTTCTCTATTATGTAATAGCTTCCTATAACTAGTATTATTGCAATATATAACTACAGTGAAACCCCTATTTTACGCCTCTCCGCGGCCTGGTCAAAAAAAGTGTAAAATCGAGGAAAATGTAAAATCGAGGAAATTATTTTTCTGCACAGATTTTATTCCAAAACACAAAATTTTAAAAGCAAACAAAATTCTAAAAACACACAACACATTGAAACTGGATACATTAAACAGATTTTACCCTTAAAACATGACTCTATATGCAACTTCACACAATCACTTGTTCACCCAGTCCAAAATCGACATTTGCTTTTTATTTTCTAAGTGTTTTAGAGCATAAAGTTTATTTTCAATTTCACTGCATGAAATTAACACATTTTCATCCACACTAAATTGTTGAAAATACTTTCTAGCTGTGTCAAGTCCTCTAATGGCTTGTATAAATGAACCTTTTCCTCATCTTCCTCGTCCTCCTCTTCAGCAATTTCCTTGTCTATAGCAGAAGATTCTTCCTCCAGAATCTGGTCAATAGACTGAATCTCACAGTTAATAGTTCATTGTCCATGGTTACATAATCTTCAAAATCACAGTCATTGTCACTTGTTTTCAAAGAAAGCCAGTCTTGCGTTTCATAGGAAGTTAAAACTGGAAGGACAATATTTTCCATTTCACTATCAACTTGAAATCCACAGTTTTTGAAACAATTTTTAATTGTTTCAGGAGATATTTCTCTCCAAGCTTCAGCCACAAAATGTAATGCTTGAAGGATGTTTAATTTCAGTTTAGAAACATCTTCAATCATCCCTCCATCTATCATCGCAACTGCTTTCCTTAATAATTGCTTCCTATAATAGCACTTGAAAGAGTGGATGATGCCCAAGTCCAGTGGCTGTAATTGGCTGGTGCAATTTGGAGGCAAAAATATAATCTTTATATTTCGCAGCCCACTGGTTTCCTTCGGATGAGCAGCACACTGGTCAATGAAGAGAATAATTTTTCTGTTCTTGGCCCCCATCTGCCTGTCCAACTGTACAAGAAACTCTTCAAAAATTATCCCAGTCATCCAGGCTCTCTGATTTGCTTTGTATTTCGTCGGTAACGTTTTAATATTTTTGAAGCATCGTGGATTTTGGAACTTGCCGATAACTAACGGAGGCAATTTCTCGCTACCGTCGGCATTACATGCCAGTAGCACGGTGATCCTCTGTTTGGATTTTGTGCCTCCATGGCATGCGTCCCCTTTAAAAGCCAGCGTTCTGTTGGGCTGGAGATTGAAGAACAATCCCGTTTCATCTGCGTTGAATATGTCCTTCAATTCATAGCCCTCCGTTAAATGACTAATTTGTTGCTTCCAGTCAGAAACGGTGGCTGGATCCACACTCGCGCTTTCTCCTGACACCGTTTTGTATACAAGATTCTGGCGCTTTTTGAACCGGTCCAGCCAGCCATTGGACGCCTTGAAATCTTCCAATCCTAGGCGTGTTGCTATATGTAACGCCTTTTCTTTCAAAAGACTCCCATCTATTGCTAAATTCGGGTTCTGCCTGCTTGAACCAACTAGCGAAGTCGTTTCTAACTCTTCTATTGGCGACATTTTCAAGCGATTTTGAGACTTGAAAGCGAGCGCATTTCGAATAGCATTTTCAATTTTTTCACGCTGCTTCACTATTGAATTCAGAGTGGACACACTCAGACCCATTCTGGTGGCGAGGTCTATTCGCTTCCGAGCGTGAGCATCGACTTGATCTAAAATATGGATTTTGTCTTGATGGTAAATGACTTGCGTTTCTTCTCCATGTGCAAAAACATTTTTCCATCATACAACAAGTCAAAAACAGCAATCGACAAACACAATAAAACACACTCAGAGCGGCGCTTTCGGAATGCAACACGTGACGTATATTCCCGGGACGTCACTCAAAGAACCAACCAAAGCTGAACACTAATCACGATATAAAGGGCCTTCCAACTCCCATGCACATTTTATGGGGTGATTATAATACAATAAATATGTTTATAGAAGAAACAAAAGACTGTATCATGAAATTCATATTTTAAAAACATTGCGCGGGATTGGGCAGCTTAACTGCCATATGACGGCGGATGTATGTCAGAAGAACCTGGCAACCGTGCCTATAGTAGCACCTTCCAGTTTTATCCCAATTTTGATGGAGAGTTCAAAGGCCGTGATAATATACTATGATTTTTAAATTGGATTTAAACATTAAACCGAATTTTAAATCAGCGGCACTTCAACATTATGAGCTCGAAGGAGAGGAAGACATTCTCACACTCCAATCAGAAGCTTCGTTACGACTTATGTTTTTGGTATTGGAGCTTCCGGCTGGATGACAGTGTTCCCTTCTCTCAACAGCGAATAGCAAAACACACAACATTTATATGTATCCCCTCCACTTTCACCGACATCGACATTGCCTCCTTTTCTTTCGGAATGTCCGTCTAAAATCCGAGACATGCTGTGCAAAAATCTTAATATCGGGGTTTTAGGACGTAGTAGGACTTCACAAATCAGGCGCAAAATCGAGGAAAACGTAAAATCGCAGCGTATAATCGAGGAAAATTATACATTACTTATATGGATGTTTTGCCGGGACCACTCATTTATGACGTAAATTCCGGGAAAACGTAAGATCGGGGAACGTAAAATCGAAGTTTCACTGTAGTATTATTGCAACTTTGTACTCGTTGAAAAGAAAATTAATATGTATGTGATAAAACAGCATTCTGGAAGGTCTTCCTCAGCAGATAATTTATAACTATTTTGTATACATGACTTGTTAAAACAACTGAATTGAATTGAAAAGTTTGACAAAATTTAAAATCCTTCAATAATTTTCCTTTCAAAATGGTAGTTTTGGAGCAAAATAAAATAGGTTTTCATTAATAAATATTTGCTTTTAAATTTTTTTACAGATTTTGGAATATGTGAGGTTTTGAGTCTATCCAATTCCACAATGAATAATCCAGATAAAACCGAATAAGCTAAGCAACTACTTAATTGAACAACCATTTGCACTTACCACATTCAATTACAAATTGCAACTTTCAGCAATGAAGAATTGCACCAAGTACAGATTGCCAGTAAGTAATAAACAATACTTATAGCATTCTGAGAGATAAATACAAATTTAGGTAAGAATGCTGAATTAATCACCTTCATCTAAATTAATGAATTCTTGTCGCTCTTCCCTATCACCAGAATGTAGGTTCTGTTCACGCTCTAGGACATGACCACGTTCACCTATGTGGTGGCCAATTGCCATTTTCTTCACACCCGTGCGAGAATCACACACGGTCTTTTTCACTTCCTTAACACCTCCTGGAGCAGTTCGTGTGGAAGATGATGCTTGATAAACCTAGAAATGTTCAAATACATTTTTAAGTTAATTTGCAATCGCTATATAGTATTAAAAACTAAAACTATTGGTATTTTATTTACACAAAATATACAAGATCTCTAGCACCCAGATAATTAATTATTCATGATCCAAAAGTAATTCATCTTTCTTTCTGCATCAATACATTTTTGCCAGTGAGATATCCATGCTAGGGATGCCCCTTTGAAGTCGTCAACTGGGATATCTGTAATAGACCTCTTTGTAGTCATTTTGATATTGTCGACAGTGTCCCAATGATATTTCAAGAAAGAAAGAAAGAAAGAAAGAAGAAGAAAAAAAGAAGAAAAAAGAAGAGGAAAAAAAGAAGAAAAAAGAAGAAAAAAGAAGAAGAAAGAAGAAGAAAGAAGGAGAAGAAGAGGGAGGAATAACCTGGGACCATGTTGGGAAGTACCAGTATTGGAAGAGCCAAGTATTACACCAATCAGGGTCATGTTTCGCCCACAACAAAGATGATGTTGGCAGGGTGCAATGACATGATCAAGCATCCAGGAATCCTTGAACTGCCCAGGTGGTACCCACTCAGAATCAACCAATCCCCTTTGACAAAAAAAAAAAGGCAATGAACATCCCTTGGATAACATTTGTTCATTCTTTTCTATTTACTTTCTCTCTACAGCTTATGTGGTAGAGAGAAAGTTATGTAACACTGCGTGAAAAAACAGCGAATTTTCTGTCTGTTGTTCTGTGAACAACACTAGCAGCTAAACTGTTCAGACAATTTTCTCCAAAATTGGTATTCTGCAATTAATCTAGCTGATTTCACGACCCATTGAATTTGAAACCATATTTTAATTTTTGGAAGTATTTTACACGTAGCCCCTGGGGCATTTTCTAAATTTTCAAAAAAATTGCTCCATTATGGATTAAACTTTATTGGATAGTGTGAAGGACGTTTAAGAGAATGCTGGTCTCATGTTCATTGAAAACACTGATTTTTTGAAAATTGAAAAAATTCAAAGGTTTTTCTGTCTTCCTACAACTACCATTATGAAGGTACAATTTTTTGGGGAGCGTGAATGCCGATACTCTTGGCATTTTATTACAGCGGCTAATTGTATTTGTTTAAAATGCTAATTAATATAAGAAGCCGCAGTAAAATTATTAAATTTAGTAAAACTTGTATAAGAATCATTTTGCATGCTATCATCACCATAAGTTAATAAAATGAGTTTTAAGCTGATTTCTGTGTTTTTTATTAAACATGCAAAACCCGAACCACGCCCCTAAATATTACAGTACATTATTTCATATTTCTTTGTATGTTTCTTACATTTTGTTATACATTTTAAAATTCATCTTTTAGAAATTATTTTAACCCATTTTAAATTGTGTCCTATAATAGTGTTAAATCTGAAAATGAAGAGAGAGTTTGCTTTCCTTCATAAGATGTGAGAATGAAGAGTAATGCATGTAAAAACAGAGTAATTTTTATGAATATAAAAATATTATCTTTAATTATTATATTTTTCCATCCATTTTCATTTTCTTGCTAGTGGTATCAAGCACTGCTAATTAGCAAAATGTGCATCCCATATGAATTAGCGGACATTGTTGCTTGTTGCAACCCATTGTTGTAGCACAGCTCCAATAACAAAGCGATAAAGACGGCTGCCTTTTGTTCACGTTAAAATAAACTATGCATTATATTTTAGCAATGGCGTGTTAGGTTGCACGGCTGCACGGTTGCACAACCCCCACATAATCGAAAAATATCTTATATCTTAGGAATATACATCTCCCTTTTAAGACATTCGATATTCAAGATATTGCAACAATATCGATTTATATGGAATCATTTCAAAACCAAAGAACGTTCAACATGCTTTCAACAACCCTCTTTCAGAGGGATCAATGTATTTTAAGTGGTTCAGAATTTAATAAATTGTTCGCCCGACCATCTCGAAAAAAAATTCATATTTTGTACGCAAATTTCCTTATGTTTGGCTGTTCAAAAACATATTTGATTTATTTTTATATTATCTGGTTTACAAATGGCCAGTTTTGTTTTACTAGGTTGTTCTAGCATTCTAGAATTGGATTCATATACTCTTGTCTACAAATCGAAATATTATTTACTTACCTTTTATGATTTTATTTGAGAAATATTGGCCACAAATCTGGAACGCAAATGAACCAAGTTCGATTTTCAGATAGCAATTTCTCAAAGAAGGAATTGAATCTCAACCTCTATTTTTTCTGTGCTTTTACATATGTGTAGTTACTTTCTGTAAAAAGTCATTGGTAAGAAATGTACGCCTTAAATATTACACCCGCTTAAAAAAAAAATTTTTTCCAAATTTTCAGCTGAAATATGTTGGGAGGTCTAGATAAAAAGCTGAAAATTGCACACATACTAGATCTCTACAATACTAAACTTCAGTAAAAATTTCAACTTTTAGATTTAACTCAAAGTAATTTTCAAAAAATTGTAAACTTTCGCAAAAAAGAGGCTTTATTTCCACATTGAGGATATGTTGTGACAAGTAGTAATCATATTATTTTGAAGCTTTTTTAAACCAAATTTTAAATTATATTATATTAAAATAATTATTATTTTATTTTTTATATTAACATCTTAGATTAAAATAATTAATTTTACTTTATTTTAATAAACATAAAATTCCAAACATTTTGAATATTACTTTTTAGAAAAACTTACATCTTATTATGTTTGTCATTGAAAATATGGTAATTTTGATGTTAAGAGCTGAAGCGGATAATATAAAAATAGTTATAATAATAAATTTTAAAAAATTAAATATATTCAGCGTTTTGTTTATATTTTCACATTTAACTTTGTCACTACTTAATATTTCTGAACGTTTCTTTAAAGATAAGGTCGATTGCACAGTACTTCGTATGTGCATATAACGCAACTGAGTTAACAAACAATGCAAGAGAACTATAGAATATTGTGTCAATTCAGAGACAAACATGACACATTCAGAAATAAAAGAAACGTACAGAAAAAATAAGGAAAGTGACAAATTTAAATGCAAACAATAAACAAAACGCTGAATATATTTATCTTTAATAAACTATTTTTATACTATCCGATTCAGCATTTAACATCAAAATGACAATATTTTCTGTTACAAACGTAATGTCAAAAAGTAAGTTTGTAGTTTTTGAAGTATATTTTGCAATTTTTATGTTTTTTAATAATAATAATAATAATAATAATAATAATAATAATAATGTAAAATTAATTATTTTAATCTAAGATTTTTAATGATACTTTAATCTAATATTTTGGTTTAAAAAGGCTTCAAAATAATGATTACTACTAATTGTCACATCGTATCCTCAATATAGAAATGAAGCCTCCGTTTTGCGAAAGTTTACAATTTTTTGAAAATTACTTTGAGTTAAATCTTAAAGTTGAAATTTTTACCGAGGTTTAATATCCTGGAAAAGTGTGCAATTTTCAGCCTTTTAGGCCCAACAGAGATATTGTTAAAAATTTGGAAAAAACCAAATTTTTTTTGTGGTTGTAATTTTTAAGGGATACATTACTTACCATTTTTCCTTTTTTTTCTTTTTCTTTCCTGAAAGTAACTACACTGTTGTGTAAAACCACAGAAGAAATGGATGCTGAGATTCTATTCCTTCTTTGAGAAAATAACTATCTGAAAATCGAACTTGGTTCATTCGCATTCCATAGATTTGGTTGCCAAAATTTTTCAAACAAAATCATAGAAGGTAAGCGAATAATATTTCGATTTGTATGCCAGAGTATACTAAATCCAATGCCTTGTTCTAGAATGCTAGAACAACCTAGAGCTGGATAATTCAGAAAAGAGTAAATGTCTACAAAAACGAATACGGAAACGTAAATTTCCTATTGAAGTTCTCATTCATTTCTGCTAACATTTTCAAAATTAAACTATTAGAATCCACATTGACTTCTTTTCCCTGTAGTACTTTTCTATATATTTCCTGCAAGGGTTCTCATTCGGGGTTAATATTCGTTCCTGGTTCCATATTGTCCTCGTAATATTGTCCTGTAATATCATTTGGTATTCCCTCCTCATACAATTCAGAGCCGTTTCCCGGTTCTTCTACATTCTCAGACCATGCTTTTCTCCGCCTAGTCTCCATCATATATAATTATTTATAACTTAATTTTAATAATACCAATTTCAACTTTATATTGTACCAAATTATTAACTTGACCAAAATGAAATTGTTTGGCAATACTTTTCTCTTTTTTCTAATTCTAAGCTAATAATTACGTCAATCCTCGAATTTCAGATTTCTCATGATTGATTTGGCCCCACTTAACGCGCCGTTTTGAAACAAGTCCTTCTCCTCTACCAGCAAAATTCGTAATTTTACGAGTTATTAATTAAGTTAGATTCATAACTCGTTTCGTTTGAATAATACTCGTAATTATTTTCCAAATAATTTAGTTATTGATTTGAGTGCCAGGAAATAATTACGACTGTAACCCCAATGTTTCCCACGTAATTTTAATATTTCTCATCCAAAATTAAGTCATGCTAGCTCGGTTAATTGGGTTCGAAGTTCATAATTGTTACTATTTACTCTGCAACCAATTACTCAATCTGCCATCCATACAGAGTTGTGAGGAATCTGAAAATCTTACCAAAATATCTACTACTGGATTGCACGTAATGAATAATGATAATCAGCTTTCTTTTAAAGTAACAAACTAGAATTTATTATAATGTGAAATATGATTCTAATAAAAGTTAAACATGAATTGCTACATCGTTAATCCAAAATGAAATTATCTTTGGTCATGACCAGCTCTTATCTGTCTTGTGATAATTAGAAATCAACCTTGTTATATTCGCGGATCTTCGCGTGCTCTTCACTTCATTCGATGGCGCCCCGTAGTATCTTTTCCATCGTCGCAGTAGAATCTTCCTTCTCCATAAAGTTCTCAGCCTAATGTTTGTGATCAAGTTCAAATTCTCCCAGCGATAATTTTTTATTACCCTTTACTTCCCTTGCTTGCATCACGGGTGGATGCCTATACATGTATTGACTATTACTTTGTAGAATTCCTTCGTCTTTCCCCACAAGAATGTTTTATCCTAATATAAGAAATGATAAACTTAATTAAACTACAAGTTACTGCATCGGATTTGGTAGTCCATCAACAGTCCTTCCTCGACTTCGTAAAATGTCAGGAGCCAACCTGCTCATAACTGCATAGCTAGAGAGAGTGTTACTGTTCTTCCTAAAACACAAAGCATCAAAACTTCATATCATCCTCTTTTGTCTAACAAAAACAATACTATTCCACATCCTATTCACCTAGCGAAAATGACCTTTAATGCCGGTTGTTTACTTGCCACATAGCAACCCCTCCACAATCGTCTATTGATATCCCTATATTCTACTTCATATAAATGACTTTTTATAAACAAAATTGTTCGTCATCTTGGTATGTTACAGCATGTTGTAAGAAACTGCATTATGACAGTTATGAGTGAGCAAGATATTAAACAGTGGTTTTCAGAGGTGAAATGATGTGAAATTACAAACGTTTAATATAATAGTTGATAACATGTTAACATCATCATATCATCAATAACATGCAACAAGATCATCAGCATGTCACATAATGGATTGGAGCATGAAGGAAAACATACGACCCCCAATGATCAGACAGACTCCGTTAAGTAAAACTTTTAACAAAAAGATGTTTGTAGGGCGCCAGTAGCGACCAGAAATGAAGTTAAGGAATCTCTGACCACAATGAGAACACCACCTCCTCGTTCATGTATGCTGGAGTGAGCATCACGATCTCAACCAAAAATAGTATACTTATTCATCTGAAGTTCATCATTAGAGAAACTGTCGTTGAGCTATGTCTCACTCAAGATAATGTCATAGTCAATAACTGTTGAACAGATAGATAAGTCTGCAATTTCCATTCGCAAGCCTCTGACATTCTGGTAATACACGAGGAATTTGTTAACAGAAGGTACTCTGGAATATTCCTGTATTAGTTTCTTGGATAGATAGAATATAGATACTACAGAGTTTAAAAACAGATGGAAGGATGGGTTGTGTACATTTGATTATTCAGTTTCATTGTACCAGTATTTTATTTTAATTATATTGTAAAGTTTCAGATATATTATTTGTATTTAATTTTTTTTTTAAATTGGTTTTGTTTAGTAAATATTTTCAGGACAAATTGTCTATTAATTATAATATTTTTTAATTTAAGCATACTGCAGTTGTTCACAGTACAAGAGTCTGAAAGCGCAAAAATGGGCAAGGAAACATATGTCTCCATGAAAATGTGCCAGAGTTGAAGGGTTTCTACAATCCAGTAATAATAACAAGACCAAAATTAGTCATAGGAGTTAGTGCGGCATGTGCCAATAGATTTGCAAAGAAGTAAATGGAAGCAAAGTGGATCTCACCTCAGAGGTTAAGGTAATTATTCACCGATAAGGATGATTCAAGAGTCCTGATATTTTAGCACCATCTTATCAGTTCTTATATTTTCCTTATACTTTAACAACCTCAGCTAGAAGGCACTCAATGGCAGGTGTGATACGCACCTGTTGAAAGGCAGATATCTAAAAAGCAGATGAGTGATCTATAAAACCGCAACAGGGCAATGTATTCAGTTCCCCATTACGTACCACTCAGCATACGAAGAAGATTAAAGGGAAATGCATCTGGTTTGTAGTGAGTGGATATAAGCGCTCCATGTGAGGGACTTGTCAAAAGTGAGCCCCAGGAGCCTGGCAGATTCAGTGAATGAAAGGTGATTTCCTCCCAAGTAAAGGACTGGATTGCCGTGCCAGTGGTAAACCCTACAGATGTGCACACCATTATATTTAGGAGAGAACCCTGTTGATGAGCTCCATTCATGGAGTTTGTTGAGCACCAGCTGAAGTTGCCTCTGGATCACACTGATGCTGCTGGATGAACAGAAGACAGCCAAATCATCCACAAACAATGCCCTTAGAGGTTCTCACACAACCGATGCTATGCTATTTATGGGAAGGGCAACAATGATACTTAGCACCGACCCTTGAGGAATGCTGTTTTCAAGAGGGCGATAGTTTGACAGTTTGTCACCAACACACACTCAGAAAGATCTAATTGTTAAATTTTTGAGGAATGGGGGGGCGGAGGGGGCAGAAGCTTCACCACGAGTGCAAAATTCACAGAATGTCGTACCTCCAAGTGGTGTCATACCGCCTTTTCTATATCAAATAGTACAGTCAGAAGCTCCTCTCAGGACGAACAATGTTGAAATTTCGGTTGCCAAGGAGACGAGATGGGCCAAGGTTGACCAGTGTTTCCTGAATCTGCACTGGATTGGTGTGAGCAGATTTATGCTCTCCAAAGTCCTGACCAATGCTGATTTACCATCCGTTCCAGCACTTTGCAAATGCAGCTGGTAAGAGACAGGACGGTAGCTTGATAGCAAATGACCATTCTTTCCCTCCTTTAAAGCTGGGATATCTATGGCTTCTCGACATACAGCTGGGATGGTGTGCTCTTCCCAGATGCGATTGTAAAAGTGGAGAAGAAATTGCATCCCCACACCAGGAAGATGCTGTAGGATTTGGTTGTGTCATAGCATCAAGACCTGGGGCAGTTCTTTTCACCATAGCATATGAAAGAGGGATACAACCAAAGTTTTGGTCCTCTTTTTCTAAGAAAAGCATCCATAAATAGATATTTAACATCTCAACTCCAAAGCATTGTCCACAACAATAGCGTGCAAATATCCTCAACAACTGTAAGGAGGAGGCTGTTTGAATGTGACTTAAAGGCACAACAATTCATGAAACATCATCAATGTATGAAATGGGCAAAATTCGTATAGTAAAAGGCAATTTGAATAGTAAACAATATTAAGAGGTCATCTGAGATGCCAAAGAGACCAGCAATGAATGATTGGTGTCCAACTGAGATGGAATTTTCATGGACAATAAGAGCTCCTCGCCGCCGATCAAAAAATGTGGAGAGTAAATTGGATTCCAGTGATATTTGTGAGCTCGATTTGCCAGGAAATAACATGCATATGAATCCAATAAGATCACTATGAAGTGTTCTTAAAACGAAGATGAAGGCAAAACAACAGAATAATTCGTGGAGTACTCATTACTAGGGCCCAGATAATTATGTACTAAAAAGTAAGAAATATGTAACATTAATTATTCTTATAAAAAATTCTATTTTATTAAAATACTTTTATCTTAGTATATATTGTTCTGTTTCATTAGCATAAAGACCGTTATTAAACATTAATGCTAAATATCTGTAATAAATGTAATTAAAGCTAAATGTCATTTTTACAAACCAACCTTCTTCTCTGTTCTCTGCTTTACTTGTGCTGAAAACTAACAAACCAGAAGCTATTGATTGCGTCATTGCCTTGCCCTTTTACTCGCAATACCATTGCTATTTATGGACTGATTTATTTTAACGCGATGCAATAGCAGTATTTTAAAGAGGAGGCTACAGAAAAATGTTTGACAATGCTGAATTGTTTGTCTGGGAGATACCTTATCAAAAACCTACAAAAAATTAATAATTAAATAAAAAATCGCAGTAATATGTAAAAATATGTTCTTTACAGTAAAATATGTAAATATGTAAAATATGTAAATATATGTACTTTCGGGTAAAATAAGTAAAAATATGCACTAAACGGTCCACATTTTTTGACACCGTGAATTCGATGAACCGATGAACCGTGAATTCGACTTGTCAGAGTTACGTTAGGAAAATATGTTATTACATAATTATCTGGGCCCTACTCATTACCATTTGAAATGAAGATGATGAAATTGCCGAATTATGAAAAACTCGTTCCAGATATGATCAGATAAATTAATGCTTTAATTCGAGCTTACACCAATTATTAAGTTTGAAGCTTCTTCAATTCTATGGTTTAGTTCTATTGTTTTGAGACAAAGAGATTTTTCTATTAAATACCTTTAAAACTGGTTTAGCTGCTAGCATTGGTCGACAGAGAGATTTTTTGCCATCGATCAATTTTTTGGTATCAAGGACGTACAAAACATTAATTCTTGCTACACCTCATGTTAGAGGATTATTTTCCCCTAAATTAAGCATATGTATTTATGTACTTTTCCATTACCAGGGCACTGTAATAGATTTTCTGCCGAAAATTCACCTTTTTTTGTGGAGCATACATAACTTTCTCTTTACCGTGGTAGCGGTAACCACAAGTAGGGCTCAATAGTTCAAAAGGATCACATTACTATTCTATATAAAATTTACTTTACCACTTACATGGAAAGAAATTATCAATCAAGAATCAAAAGAAATCAGTCAATACATCTTTTCTTGGCAATTTTGATTGTACGTGACCATACAGTGCAACAACTACGAATTTATTTTATTTGTGATTCAGTCTCTACAAAATGCAATTGTTTGAATGTTGAAATAGTATCATTGAAAACAGAATTATAAATTTCATTCTTTGCACTTCCATAAATCATGTATAGAGCGCTCTGTCCTCAAAAGGGATCTGAGACCATACTCAAACATAGGACGACATTCCTTGTGAGCAAACAAGTCTGGTAGCATCAATGAAAATCTTCACTGGTATAATCTTTTCCCTTGTAGATTTTTAATATAACTTGAGAGTTTGTGTTAAAAGTCTTTTCCCTTGCCGATTTTCAACACACACTGGAGCCTTTGCATCCACAGAAATTCAATACACATTCATCATGCCTTCCTGTTAACCAGGCTTGGAGGTATGATTCCAGCTTGAGAGAGATTGGTGCAAGGAGGGGAAAAACAGAAATTAATGACAAAAAAGGCAGAAAAGGCACAAATATGGCAAAATGCCAAAAATAGGCATCAGAAGCTAAAATAGGCAAAAAAGGCAAAAAGAAAATCTAACACAACACCACAAACAATTAATCGATTCCTATTGTGAAAAGTCATAAAATCGTAACAATAATAATAAAAAGGAATTTTGCCAAACTTCCAGGGTCTACTAATGAGTAATACAAAGCAACACTACTTCAAATCTCCCTACACATCCTCTTATTTGTAAGAACCTGTTGATAATCCTATCAATTTGCATATTGAATTTCACTTTTGCATCATCCATCAAACCAAAATCTCTTATTGAGAAGGCACGTTCGAAGAGAACATCATTAAACTCGCAATAATGCAATTATGACTCAGTGGCTTAGTTCAATTTAATTGCTTACAATTATAAAATTTATCAAAATATTTATTTATATAGTATGTTGTTCAAAATATTCAATTTAGCTTTACACTCGTAGCATGATATTCTCAAGTACTGAAATAATTTGTTATATTCCACCACATAGGGATATAACATGTGAAATTCCCCTTTTGCCATTCTTGTTGTGTAGTAGAGAAGAAGAAAATCTGGGCTTTCTCCAACTCCTTGCCTCCTTTTCTTCTTCTGCTAATAAAAACAAACACGATGTGATTGCTTCAACATGGAGTGAGGAGCCAAACTAATACAGAAACTGAAGTGTGTATTCCATTCCAGCCTTTGGGTGGGACACACACAAATTGCATTTGTGTCCATCTGTGCTGCCATATCAACCCAGTGCACATGTAGCTTTAACACTGCTGGCGAGTCAAGAGCAAGGCATGACTCCTGTGCTACATACTACACAGTCTACCACAGTTTTTCCTTCCAGTCTCTTCATAAAACTTCCTCCAGTCAATCCAAGTTCCATTTCTTCAGAGTTTCTTTTTCCTCCACCTATTTGTTTTCCTTTCTGAATTGATTATTTGGGGGAGTTCACTGATTAACTGAAGCTGAAACTTTGCTAGTTTTCCAATGCAATTTTGTAGAAAGAATTGAATAGAGATAAATCAAGAACACAAAAGAATTTTCTATATCATTTGAGAGATTTCTGTAGAGAAGAAACTGAGCTGAGCATCATGACACTTCCAATCTACTGCTCCCATGTGTATATTGTGGTCTTCTACCACATTTGCTTTTATTTTATTTCTCCATATAATTCTTTCTTTGTTGTTTCAACCATGTGTGTAGTCTAAAGCATTCATATTCCTTTTTTATCCTGCCATTTTGAAGCTATCATTTTTTTCTTAACTGATCAAAAATGCAGCCAAATGAAAAGTGATGGATTTGAATACCAACTGTCAATGAAAATACCGTTTCCCTTCTTTACATATGGATGTAAGAGTGCTACAACTATGTTCGCAGTAACTCTCGAGTTTGTAATCATCAATATCTGTGGAAAGGCAAGTAAATACTACAACATTCAATATATATTCTGACAAGCAATCACACAATACAAACAGTTTAATGCCAAACCAACTTCTCGTGGATGGGATATGTTATTTGATGCTCAATTTGCCTTTGTACAGCACAAGACATTCAATACATAAATTCTGGGAGGGATAAAAGAAACCATTTCTAATAGGATCTGCAGCGTTACTTATCTTTACCAAATAGATGCCATAATTGTGAACAGTATTGTCAGAAAAATGAAGTGCTCATAGCAAAAGAAGAAACCTATCCCTTGAAAATATTTCCAAAAAATTAGTGAGCAGAAGTCTCACATTAGACCAGTATTCATCTATCAAATATTTTTTCACTCGTCATCAAAAACACAAACAGCAAAAAATAAACATTTTGTTTCTGGAAATCTCTCAACTCATTTTGTTAATCTTGATTTTTCGTTTGAAATATTATTCAGAAGTAAATATGCATATTTATTGGTTTCTTCTACAATTAAATCTACTGTTTCTTCATCAAAAAACAATTGGAAGAGAATGCAAATGTTTTGTGATGCAATCAGTACTGTCAAGTCGCTTCATTAGACGGTCAAACTGGTGAATCTTAGGATGCAAGTTGAAACTTTTTAAGAGGAAATTATTTGTCTTTGTTGTATCATCATCATCATTACTTAGTTCTGCAACATGGTCTGGAGCTCTAGTTGCACATTTAGCATACTGTTGTGCACCACTTGTCTTTGAGGCATTGATGTTGTGACATACCAATATGTCACTGAATATTGTACAATATTTATTATAAATGGCATCAATTAAAGAGGATAAATTATGTGAATATGCTAGCATAGCAACGGTAAGCGAGCCGTCGTCAAGGTCAACATATTCATGCAGTGACAATCGCGGAGACGGCTAGTTAATTTTGTATAGAATTCAGGGATTGGCCAAAAAAGCAGTGACAATCGTGAAGATGGCTAGTTCGATTTGCAAGAAATTTAGGGATTGGCTAGGTACGAAGTGTTATCTGCAAATAAACAATCGAAAAAATGGACCGAGCTTTGCAGGGCTGAAAGAATACGAGAGACATTCATTCTGACTGATGCCATGCTCATGAACGGATCGTGCTCCAATGAATGTTAGGAGTTTTTTTCTTTGGGGACTTGTAAGCATCTACTAGGGAATGGATATTGAGATAACATCAAAATTTGAACACTAAGTGTGACAGTGGAGCTTAAAATATTTCATGTGAGCGAGTTGGAGGGACATTGAGGGCGAAGTTGTCAGTGATTGGACTGGAATGTTAGCAGCAAATAGTTTATTGATCTGACGAACGGTAATTGAAGTGTGCATCTGAGAAAAGAAGAGAGAAGATGGTGTCTGGACCTGAGGACGGCGGCGTCGGAGATGGATAAAGATGGTCCAAAAGTGCGCGAAGACATTATAAGGTTGGAACGGTCATGACAAAGATTTAATTTTATATTAGGTAAAGTTATACAATACTAAAATTGTTTTAAATTGTTTAATAAATTTCCATGTTTTTGTGAAATGAATACATGATTTTCATTGAGCCAATTCTAGCAACGAAGTAGCAAGATAGAAAGATGTATGCTTTTCAGGTTCCTCGACCACTCTGTATAGATGGTCATGAATCATTTCAATGTCGATCTTCATTATCCTCAAAAACCACTCATCATGAACATTTTGCTGACTTCATCCACAGTAAATACCCGATCACACATTTTTTTCGTACTAGCGTGCACTGTATGCTACCACTACTGAACAGAATAAATGACTGTAATGATTCATAATGGCATTTGTATGATTGAGTTTAGACGAGCAGCATAAGATGAATGACCTATGATACATGCCAGTGAACCTCAGAAGCAGCAAGTAACTATTTGCAGTTACTAGATGCCAGTAAGGATCAGAAATAATAGCAATCCACCCAAAGAAAAACAAAACCCACTATAGTGGTACAATATTTAAAGAAAAGTTTTCTCTACCCCACTATAGTGGCTGGTAGTTCAGGAGGAATGGTGTATCATCAGCCACTATAGTGGCTCTTAGCAAAGACAACACGGATTGCCAAAGCCATTATAGTGGCACGTAGCAGTGAAAAGGTTAATCTTGTATCCACAACTTTCCAACGAGAACAGTTTGTTTCAGTTCAGAGACATACAGTAACAGTGTTGAGGGTGAAAGGAATAGATTTGGGACCCCAATTTTCACAAAGCAATTTTTATCTCCTTATTTAACTCTTTAAATTAAGGCTGAATATCATGTCTTCAAAGCCTCTTACCTGAGGTCTGCCATCAGGTCCACTTGTCATGGTCATAACTGTGCTGCTGCTGAACGAATGACAATTTGGATCATTGCCCAGCTGATCCTGGAGAAACAAAGTAATTAACATAAATCAGTATTTGTATTTAGACAGCAATAATTTATTTAGTTCTGTGCAGTAATTGAAAATCAACCACTGTAAGCAACTGACTACACATATAATTGTAAAGAATTACCAAATAAAAAGTCAATATGAAAACACTCGCAACAAAAACAAAATTTCTGGTGAAAAACAAACAAAACTTAACCTTTTTGATCTATGTAACTACCTACCTAACTATTGCATCATAGTGAAAACTTACATATAAAATACTTTCTCGTGTTACTACTTGCTGTATGTGAAAATTGCTTTTGTAATAATTACTTTCGCTATGTTAAATTAACATTTAATTAAAATAGATAATTTATTTGTATGTCAATATTTTTCACCCCACCTGATTGAAAATACATAATTATAAAGCATCTTGTTGAATGTAAAATAACACAAAAAATGGTATTAATTTTTTAATAGTAGCAAGTAACGCAAATTTCCTTGTACGATTTACAAAAATCCCATACTAATCTATAGGTTTGTCAAACAAGTTAAAAGGATAAAAATGGAAGATTAAAACATTCTCCACAAAACTGAAGAAAGACCATGTTCCCATCGCAAATAATTCTCATATTATTGTAATAAAACTCAATTTTTGGAGAAAATTTGGTTTCTTATAACTTTAGAACTGGTTAGGACGGTCTTAAAGATACCTGTTCACACAAACTTAGTGAATCTTGTTTTTACACCAAATGGGAACTTTTTAGGTTTCACCATTAAAGCAATTCTGGAAGTTATGTCTTGCAACTACCTTACTCTACAAACTGTTATTGAAAATTCATCAGGTACACAGAACAATTTTTTACAGGGGAAGAGGCAAAGCTTGGTTGCTCTTTAGAAAGCAGAGCCATCACACAAACATTTTCATTCTTAAGACATGTTGCATGAAGAACAAACTCATTAGAGAACATGTTAGAAATAATGAACAGGACTAGGAGGCGAGAAAGAAGAAACCCCGAGACAGCATGAAGAAAGCAAAAAAGTTATTAACTTAACATTGAAAGAGGATGGATGGGGCACAATAGAAAATGATGGAGAAACTTAAAACAAAACAATAAAAGAAAGACACTTTGAAGAATACTGAAAAGTAATAAATAATTGCTAGAAATCTTGATCACTGTCTGGAACTCCTACTTCTGCTACAGAATTAATCATGAGCACTTACAAAATCTGGGAAAAGACGATTCATGTTCATGAAGCCGAAGGGCATGAGGTCACCTCCTGGGCGTCGGCCACCCATTGGAGCCAAAGCCCGTGAGTGTGGGCCTGTCAGTGCAGGAGGCCCCATACTGTCCATGAACCCAAAAGGATCAGCAAACATCGAGTTCATCATGTTGTTCATCTGGCGCATTGTGCGCATGTGAGCCCTGCAACAATTGCAAACACATTTGGAAATAGTTCAAAACATTTCTTAATATTTCCACTTCACTCAAAAATTATCCCACATAATATAAGCAAACAGAAATTGCTTTTCTGTAAGCTCTTAACAAAAGAGCTAACACCGATTTTTCATAAAATTAACAAACTCCTACCTGTCTCTGTATCATCCTTAGCCATTGTCTGGTTCCTTTAACTATTTGCAGAAACTTACAAAAGGCCTTCTAAAATAACATTTTTTAATATGCCAATTCAAGAAATATAAAAAAGTAAAAATGAAGCATTTCTACAATATAACAAAGATAACTATTGAAAAAATTTCATAATGTTCAATTTAGATGCAACTGCCAGAATCATTTTCACAATCTTGTAAACAAATTTCCTACTTACTTTAATAAAATTTTACAGCCCTTATTTCTAGGCGTCAAAAATTAGGTACAAGTGAGTTTGTTACAATATCACAAGTCTTACTTAGCATCATTTGTTGTAACTCCTTAAAACATATCTACAATCCCCAAAATCTCTCTTCAGAGCATTATTTCTTCTTTTCCAAACTACTCCCTCAGTAGCTTTACTAAAAGTTTTCATTAGAGCTTTAAATGTTTCAAAACCATTTAGCTCATGAACCTTTCTGCAAAAGACATTTGCTATTTTTGTCAACCTGCTAGAATAAAGTTTATTCAGAGTGGTCATATTTTGTAGACCTTTTTAGCATTGACCTTATCAAACTTGCTATGAACTCCCATGAGCTTTCAAAGAACAGTTTAGGAATCCTAACTTTCACTCAGTAAAACCTCATTTAGCAAGTACTTGCTTAACACTAATTTCATGCAACACTAACACAATTTGAGCCCTTGCAAGGAAACAGTAATACAGATACATATAATAATCAGATATCTTTAACACTGACTTTTTGCTCCCTTCGAATTTGTTATCGAGGGTTTATTGTATTTTCTGATTTTTTAAATTTTTTTTTCTCCTCTCCCTCCTCCAAATGCTGCTCAGTAACTCAAAATTAGGCCCCAAAACCTATTTGAAAATGGAATATTAAATGAAAATTTTTTAACAACACAATACTGCAAGTCACTAATTGTCTTTTAATAATTTGTGTTCAAAAATTGGGCGTTACTGCCCATGAAATAAAATAAAGAAAACATTAGCCAACTTTCTGAATAATCTACCCAATTGAAACTGTGTACACACCATTCAGAACTAATTTTAAATTTTGTCAGACCTGACTCACTACATACCGAGATAAACCGAAGGTGTCAGCTTGGAGAACTGCCAAAGAATGTTCAAGGGTATGCCAAGTAAAAAAAGAAACATTGTGTCAGTGTTTTAAAAAGTTTTTGAACAATCTGAAACTAATTTACTGCTTTTATAAGTTTTGTACCTCATTCTTACATCAAAATTTGGATCCGTCTCTGATCATGTAGTAAATGAAATATCAACTTGTATAACATTTTACAAAATCTAAAATCTACTTTTACACAAAATAACCCCCACTTTATATCATACAGAGAAGGGTTTTCAAAATTATAATGCAATATAAGAGAAATAAGTTGAGATGAAATCAAAACAACTTTGATAAATTCACCTCCACACATCTAAATCATCAGTATCCATCATGAAATGCTTACTGTTGAATTATCAGGTTCGACCTAAGTAAATTAAAAGAAGTATTCTCCCCAGGCACTGATAGTAAGTGGCCATTCTTCTGCAGAGTATGTGGCTAATTCAAGACATAGCAGTTAGCAGTCTCCATGCAACAAATTCTAACAATGTTTAACAAAATACAATTTCACAACCCAATACATTCTTGACTGCAATAGGCACTCTTGCCACACTAAATATTTCATATAAAATGTAATTTAAAAAACTCGTACAGCAACACATGAAACTTTCACTTTACTTTAAGACTTAGAAAAATAGACAGGAGTATTAAAGACAATTAAAAGTAATAACATTATGTCCCATTAACTCCTATTTATTAAACTCTTTGTAGCAGCTTAAAAGGGCTTTCACCACAACTCATTAGGTTCCAAATAAATGCTTCTATCTCCGTAATTCACTTTTATCTATCAGGAATTATTTCTCCAATTTCCACAGCAGATTTAATTAAATTTGAGCATAGTAAAATATATTATCAATTATCACTTTAAAAAAGAAGAAGAAGGAATAATTTAAAGCAATAAGTTTAAGGTTAAAATATACAAACTAGTTTCCTTACTTTTATTTTAGGTAATACAATATTATTATTCAAAAACGTTTGAATCTCGTTAAAACAAAATTATAAAAATAAATTTTAAAAAAATTCCATGTTTGTATCATTTACACAATTTCCAACTTCTAATAGAAAACTATTATTTAACTTTATTCACCATTAGCAATATGAGAAACAATTTTAATCATTAAATCACACAATGTCTGAAAAGCTTTGACCCACATTTGTATTCAACATTTCACCACCTTTTTAGGACAAATCGGTACACCTGTTCACTGACCCCGATTTCTCCAATACATGAATGGACTTTTACACATGCTGAATGCATAATAGCAATCATTTGTACAAAAATTATCATTGACACACCCCTGAACTGAGAGAAATTTGGGTGAAACTTCCCCATTACTTAAACTATTGTCATAAAAAAATATTCAATATATTTATTTAATTATTAGAAAACCACTTTACTGGCCACAACAAATTGTTCTTACAAACTTGGCTCTAAAACATGTTCTGAGAGGACACTACCTAAAAACAAAATTTGTTTTAGAGATATCATAATTGCAAAATACATACAGCAAGTCACATTAAGTTAGATTATAACATTAAGAAGTAATAAATAACTAATTTACCCAAAATAATCCGAAAAATTTGCCATGATGAACTTCTAGTTATATTACCATTACTCTAGGAAATTCTACAATTCTAATTCAATAATTGGTAATCAATAATGCAATCACAAACAATACAACATCGGCATTTCACGTCTTATACTGTTAATAATTCATTTAATTACGACTAAGTCCAGCACATTGTGTAATATTTTTAAGTGTCAAAAGTTGAAAGACCATTCAAATGCCTGTCAGTTTCGGGCATGCCCAATATACAAATACTCGTAAATTAAGTTGCGATTAACCAGTTTGCTTCGATTTTGTATCTCTTTCTTTTGTTTCACAAATAAAATTATATTCTCGATAAATCCGCGACTTACCCAAAGAAAGGGTCTTCTTCAAAATCGCCCATGAGCGAACCAAAGAGAGACATATTCTAATGAGTGTACTAACAGCAAATTCACTCTTATGAGTAGTAAACGTTAAAAAACCGTTGGCACTATATATATATTCCAGCTCTTCACTTCTTCGACAATCTTCAACTCCGCTAGCCTAGCTCTCTACACTTCTGCGACTTCTGCAATGTATATTCTGGAAGTCTGGAAAATGGCGTCGTGTCTAGAACATGCCAGAGTGATATCTCGGATCTCTCCGACAGTGAATTTTTGGCTATATTGTAACCAGTTGTTTATAAATCAGTGTCTTTATTAAGGAACAAAATTATATATGAATAACTGATATTTTAAATAAGAATATGAGTTATTTTGGGGCTCGAGATAATATTTTGACTAACATGAATACGGACCGTCATTTGTTGATGAAGAAACACGTCACCAGCGTTTCGCGCAAACACAAATAGACGTTGCAATGAAAAATGTGTTTTAAAGGCATGGTTGGTCGGAACATGTAATTGTTACTTTTATACCTCCACAACAGTTAATCTCAAGAAAGGTGTAGTTTATTAGTTGAGCCCTTTGAAATTATTGGAGATATATTTCGGCGATGAAATTCTAACCTCTCTGGTGGGCTGTACCTTTATGATCATTTCGTTTTCACAGGTTTTCAGGTAAATTACGAAGTAGTTACTTTGTAATTTAAATTTGATTTTACACTTTATAGTGTAGAAACATTTTTGTTATTTGATTTTGAACCCTGTAATTGTCAAAGGACGTTAATTTAGACGTGCGATATTTTTTTTTTTTTTACAGAGGTTTTTTGAAATGGGAAACGGAGAAGCAAATAATGTGCGAGGATCATCAGACGCGAGCAAGCCACCGTTAATGAAATTGTCTTCATATGTATTAGCTTTACGACCTTGGTCACTGAGTGCTTCTCTTATGCCAACACTTCTTGGATGTGCAATTGCCTACAAGTATAGTCATAGTGACTTTAATTGGCTTACTGTTATTCTTACATCATTTACCGTTGTATCAGTGCATGGGGCAGGAAATTTGGTCAATACGTATTTTGACTATACAAAAGGTATTGATGGAAGGTTGAGTGAAGATCGTACGTTGGTTGATCATATTCTCTCTAAAGATGAGGTTGTCACCCTTGGTGCAATGTTGTATGCAGCTGGGTGTGTGGGATTTATTCTTCTTGTTGCCATATCTCCAGCTAAAATGGAACATTTAGCTCTGGTGTATTTTGGAGGCCTGTCTAGTTCATTTTTGTATACTGGAGGTATAGGCTTAAAATATATTGCATTAGGTGATGTGTTAATTCTTATTATATTTGGACCAATTTCTGTTTTGTTTGCTTTCATGGCTCAAACTGGTTATGTTGAATGGGCAACTATTTATTATGCAATTCCTCTTGCTCTCAATACTGAGGCTATTCTGCACAGCAACAATACAAGAGATCTTGAAGTCGACCGACAAAAAGGAATTGTGACATTAGCTATTCTTGTTGGCCATACAGCCTCACGTGTTCTTTATGCTTTCCTGTTATTTACTCCATACATTTTGTTTGTGGTGTTTGGTCTCAGACATTCTGTTTGGTTTCTCTTACCACTCATAACACTGCCAGAAGCTTTTCGTATTGAAAAACGTTTTCGATGCCCACAGACCATTCAAAAAGTGCCGCGCCAGACTGCAAAACTGAATCTTTTCTTCGGATTTCTCTATGTTTTGGCTTGCAGCTTGACAAATGTTCACCAACTACCATTTCTGCCCTAATTGGCTGTCAGAGAAGAAGAGCATGAACCGTTTTTCCATGCCTTGTAAAACAAGATGAAGAAAGCAAAATAGCTCAAACTAGTATTTTTCAGTGCTTTGTGATGATACTATATGGCAGCAAAGAAGAAGAAGAGGAGGCTGCCGGGCAGCCTGACATTAGTATAATACTCACATGTAACAATGTGTTTTGACAATAATTAATATAAATTGTACAGATCTTAATGCTTTCCAACTGCTTTAGTGCTCCCCACTCCTGATTTCTGAATACAAATGCTAAGATAACCTGCCAAGTATTGTGATGTTGCAGTTTAGTATGTTGTAAGTTTTGCAAATTAGTTTCCAATACTTGAAATATTTGAAACAAGCATTTATGTTGGAAAGTATTAATTTACACAGATAGGCTTACAGGTTTTGATGAGTAATCATGAAATAGTGTTTGGAAGAGAGTGTCGTACTGGCCAAGAAATACAATGAAAATAAAATTATCTTTACCATCTATTTGTTTTGCTTGTGGTACTTGGCTTATTTTGAAATGTATTTTATTGTCTTCTGGCTAATTTTTAAAGAAATATTACCTCCAAGAATTTATATTATATAAAACTTTAAAGACAAACTAGTAGTCATTACAGTATTTAAGTGTGTGTAATTTGAGGTGACTGGATATTTGTTTTTAAAATGAAAAGAAAATGCTTTAAGTTTATAATTTTATTTTTGAGATTTTGGAATTTTTAATAATTATTGGATCTGGTATCCGTTGTGAGGATGTTAATACTATTGACAATCTCTTTTTGACATTGACATATACTAGCCAGATAAAGTTTGTCAGTGCCAAGTGCTCATCTTTATGTAATGTTCTAATCTCCATTTTGGAAAAACTGCTGGGGGCATATTTATAAGATCACTGATCCATGTTTTGCAGTTCTTGGGTTTCCATTATCCCTAGAATAACAATGCAATAGTCAAGTATATTTAAGCAGTGCAATGGTATGTTTAAAGGCTACATCTAGTGGCTTGCTGAGTATTCTACCTCATGGAATTCTGTTAGTATTTATTCCTGCTTTGTCTCTTCTAATGATTCTCCATTTTAAGATACTATCACACTTTCTTTTCCCTTTTTTTTTTCTTCTTTCCCTTACAAGTACAGCTATCGATAAAATGAAATGTGCTCAAATTGAGAGAATCTTAATTCAAGGTTTTGACCTTTCTTTTATTTTTGTGAATATGCCACAACTCATTGAGTGTTTGGTATGTGCTTACAGTCTGGATGTAAAATACAATCTTATTAACTAGTTATATAAAAATTTTTTTTGGTTAATTTTTTTAAATTTATTGTGTTTTTGTTGGTATGGGTATCTAAAGCATAGAACCAAGATTAAAAGTACCATTTCAGAGGTTTCTGTGAAGGTTTGACTCTTCGGGCTTGTTTTGTTTGTGTGTGTGTGGGGGGGGGGGTGCACAAATTCTGAAAGTCAATTTTTAGGTGTCCCTAGTACTTAAATTTTTCATCCATGGATATAAGGCGGCATAGCGATCGATATAAATGTAGGTAATGGATTTCATTTGACAAATATTCTATATATAATTTATAAGTTTATTTAAACTAACAGGTGATTATTCATGTAAATAATGTCTGACATCTAGTAAAATTTTTTTATAAAAAATTACGTTTTGTGATCCCACACCTTTCTAAAATATTTTATTTTCTCTATATTTTTTATTAAATTTACAGGAAAGAAAAGACAAGAAGAAAATATCATTTTGAAAACATTTATAAAAAAAAACTTGTACAGCAATCATACATCACATAAACAGAAGATCTTTTAAGAATAAAAATTTCCCACAGCCAAGAACTCAAGGGCTGATCAGTCGCTTTTTTCTTTTTCCTAGACCACAAAGCTGCACATTCTATTTCTGTACTTATTGTGAACAATCGGGAGGTTTTGCATGCATGATATGCATATTTAAAATCCTGAGAGGGGAAGGGAAAAAAAATTAAGTTTACCTGACAAACACACCATCAAATTATTACAAATTTGTTCCAATATTCAATTAACAAGAACCGAGCTTCTAAATATTAAAATGTGGAAGTGTTCTTTAGGAGTATCAACAAATCCAATTTCACCCAGCATGTTAATGTATACTTATCGATTTCAGAAGTTTTGTAATATTTAAATGAAATGGTACAATAACATTCTATGTATATACAAACCAAAATTTACAAAATTATTTAAGATATTTGCTAAATACGATACATTCAATATTCTGTGGGGGTACATTCCCAACAAGCAAGTACACATAAATTTTGTTTTTAAGATATTATCCAAGTTGCTCTTTTGATCCATAAGTTGACCAATATGTGCACTATGATCTTCACTAAAAAAAACCTTACTCAAAATATTGCTATTAACAATTTTTATAAATTTTTTGTATTAAAATTATTTCATAAGTAACTCTCTATATTTTATTACAATTTCATTCGATGAAAACTTAAAAGGATGTGCACTAAACTTATAACTAAATATAAAATTATACACTTATTGCCTCATAAAACTCTTTAGTGGCTGATGAAGTTTCTTCAAGCTTTAATTCACAAACAGATGCAATTCTGTAATCAACAAATAATGTGTGGTCTTGAAAGATGTTCACGTTAAGCATGCAACTTCTGATAATGAACTTTCAGGCGTTTGTATAAAACTAGTAACTCAACCTAACACCTTTTATGCTTAATGGTCCTCTTGATAGCAATGAAACAAACACATTCACATGGAACTGTCCTACGCAACCAACAATTATCACTCGCAAAAATCATTTTTTCTTTCTACAATACTGACACACGAAATCCAGTCACTGTTTCTAAATTCTAGTGTTCTGGAAATAGCTTAATCAAGCATTCCAAAAGTAATTTCGGACACTCAAAGTTATACTCACACATTTGCTTCTAACACAAAAGAGCACTTAAAATTCAAATACTCTTGGTTACGCAAGAATATAGCCCTTCAACTGCAGAACTCAATAAGCAAGCTTCAGGTTTATAGTGAAATTATCTCAACTTCAGTTTTCTTTTTTCTTCAAGTGTCTTACTTAACTCTTGCCATATCAGTCGTTTTTGTTTTATCATTTTCAAGTAATATCATCTAGGTCTTTATACTGCAGTTTGAAAATATAACAAGAACACAAAATAACACCTGCCTTCTTGTCTGACCCAAGCACATCGTTGTTTCCAAGATATGCTAGTCCTTTGCAGTTAATCAACTGCTAAGATAACAAGTAGTATCAAAGTCTAATATATTCAACTTTCCAAAACCAATGGTTCCCAAAGCACCAGAAGTTTATTGTACGAAAAGTAGCTGGTACATCTCCTTCATCAATACTGAAACCTCTGTTGTAAAATATATCCACTAACCTTATAAGAGATTTTACAGTATTAAAAAAAATAGTCAACTGAATTATAATACCAATAGGCAGGATTGTTCAAGCAAATTTAGCTTTTTAGCATATTAAAATGCATATAAAACAGTAAACTGGCTTCTTCAAATAGACCCAGAAAGTTATCAGTATACTTAGCAATTTTATAAGATTGGCTTTTTTCCGAAACCCTTATAAATGTTCTTTTTCGTATTAGGTCATAAGAAAAAATTGAACCACTGAAATCATTACCAACTATTTTTCAGTGAGTCTTTTTCCAGTATTTGATGCTCAAAAATAAAAAAGAAAGAAAAAAAACATGGTTCTGCCATGTGTTTGTTGCTGGAAACTGTATTAAGCATTGATTTCTTCAATGATAAATACCTTCCCTTCCACAATTGTGAACTTAAAATTGGAAAATGGCAGGATCAATCAAATGTATTTCTCAACTATCACCTAGGGCATCATAAATACACAGACTAGTGTTTCATTCATTCAAACAATTATTTTTAAAAACAAAATTGGTAAGAAAAATATTCAATATCATCTAAATTTTATGTTGATTGCTAAATGTATTGATAACATTTTGATCCAATCTTTGGTTAAAGAACATCCCACAGGCTGGAAGGAAATTTGATTTGGGAAACCACTGAGTAGTACTGTACGGTAGTACAGATTATTTCAACATTCACACAGTTTGTTCTCATTACACAAGCACTGTTCCTATACATCTCTAAGGGGCAAGAAAACCTTGCATAAAGCTATCCCCTTGTTCCGAGCACATGTAGGAACTGCGTTTATAAAGACAAAACATACCAATCACTGTGGGTTTCCAAACCCAGTGTGAATTTTCAGTCGCCCTTTAGAATGTCAATTTGAGATAGATTAAAGTAAAATGAAGTAAATAGTTCTTAAAGAAGTAAGTAAACAAGCCTTGGTATTAAACAAAACTAATCACATAATGTCATTCATGTTCGTATTTCCATACAAAATGTGTTTGTGTCAAAATATGCACAATAGTTCATTCAAATTAAAATTCTGAAGAGAAACTGAATCACAATGGGCTGCCCACGTGATACATAAAATTGCACACAATTTTAACATTAAAAATATCTGTACAAACAAGATACAGACATGAGCAAATAATGGACCTTATGAAATTGGAACCACTACATTATGACAATAAAACGATCTTGGAAATAAACATGCATAAGTTTCTTCTTTCTTAAAAAAATTTAGTTCACCAAATGATAAACAGTTTTTGAAATGGTGAGGACAGTACCAACACACCAATGTTAGCTGCACGATACTTCTTAGATCAGAAAGCAGCAATTTAGTTCAACTGCTGGCACTGTTGACTTCATACACTTGCCCTACCTTGAGGCACGTGTGTATGTTGTTGCAAACAGTAATGTTTCATTTACGCAGATGCCCCTTTCTTCTTCTCTCGCTTCCAAGCCAATATGCGTTCACGCAATTCCACAGCTGAAAAGCAAAAGACACATAAATTCATTGAAGCGTTGGTTTCTAATCGGATCAACTGTGTAATAAAAGATATAAAATGCTCCTCATGAAATGTAATATTAGCTGTCAAATAATTTTTGACGCCCTTGAAATGCTGCTGGAAAAAGTAAAAATTAAGTGGAATTAGCATATCCTCCTAGACTGAAAACAAGAAGTGCTATTCTATACTACTGTGGATTCATTAAAATCAGTATCGCCAAGGGTACAGAACAGTATCATTATTAATAACTTAGACATGTTATTGATAACAGCAAGATCAAATTACTGGAAATAAACCACCCAATGGTGCTCAAATAATCTTAACTCATGTGAATGCTGGTATAGACTTGTACTAGCATCAATACCCTACAAATTTTAATTTGAGAAATGGAGCAATTCTTATTCTCACCTGGTTGCAGCATATCTTCTGACAGGGGCTGCCGGCTGAATGGGTCAGTGGAAGAGTTGAGAAGATGTCTCATTATCACAGGGCGGTCCATTACTTTTCCAGAAGGTAACGTTACAGGGTCTTCCATCAAAGTGTCCATCAAAGGATCTGCAATTTGGAAGAAATTAAAAAGATATTTGAAAGAATTTCAAACGTCTAATTGAACATTCAATTTTTAACATTTCTGAGTTATCCCTTCCTACTGATATGCATAGACGTGATATGAAAAAAACAACAGAAGAATTATTACAAGAGCATTTACAGAACATTTATTTGATGCCATTACAAAGCAGTTTTAAGTAACACAGAACTTTACCTAAGAACCAATCTTCGAAAATGAAATGTTCACTGATTAGAATCTTAAGTTTTTAGACCAGCTTATTTCCTAAGCAGTGTTTTACATTCTTATATACATGTAGTTAAGAGAAAGTTATATGATTCAGCAAAAAAGAAACCTTGGTATGTGTTTTGGGAGTTCCTGATATTGAAAGAGTATTTTTTTTGTAAAATCATTTGTCATTCACAACACAAGCACTTCAACCAAACAGGATTTTTCATAAAATGAATATTACCCTACTTCTCTGGGTATACTCAAATGTAAATTTGAAACAGATTGTTTAATATCTGAGGACACTTTACTGCCCCTAGAACATTTTCCAAATCTTCTCAAAAATGGTCACAATTCCTTTTTCTCAAATAGAGCAAGACATAATACGGTATAGGTCTGGTTTTCATTAAAACCTCTGAATTTTTTAAATTTACCCTTACAAATGTAAGAAAAGTATTGTAATTGTGGGCCAGAAAACAGTGAATTTTCGACAGAAAAACTCTTCATATCAGGCCCAGGTAATGAAAAAGTAGGTAAATCCTGTCTGTCTGTCTGTCTGTCTGTCTGTCTGTCTCTCTCTCTCTAGTAAATTACTTCCTCTAACACGTGGTTTAGCCACAATCCATGTTTTGTGCGTCCTTGATAATGAAAAATCAATTGACAGCAAAAGTCTGTATTCTATATCAACATATTCTGTGTTAAAGTTAGCACCTAAACCATTCTACTGATTTTCTCCCAAATTGATATTCCCTGATCGATCTGAGCAAACAAAAGGCTTTGGGAGTTTCAAATAGATATTTTGATTTTTCAGGGTACTTTACATGAAGCCGCAAAAGTATTTTCAAAATTTTCTCAACAATGGCACCAAATGTTTTGATAAAACCTTGTTTGGATATCGTATAGGATGCTTAAGAGAATGGTGCAGGTATTCATTGAAATCCCTGCTATTTCGAAAACAGCAAAAGTGCAATTTTTCTTGGCAATGAAAATGGCAATTTCCCCATAATGCCTAAACTAGATTTTCTCAAATATTGCCCTAAATTTTTTCTTTAAACATTTTATACACATAGAAGCAAGCTATGACACTGTAATTAGGATCATTTTATAAAACCTTTACAAATAATACAAGAAAATCTGTTCTATGTTGTAGCACTGCGAGTTTTTATTTTAAACTACAAATTACATAAAGAAGAATACAGAAATCAAAGAGAGGCAACAGAGAGTGTTACGGAGGCAATGAATTTCTTCATTGTCTTTTGACCTTCATTGTACCTTCTAAATTTATCTCAAGCATTTTCTAGGCATATTGTTAAGCAATAAGTATTTATTTATTTTTACTTATTTTTCCCTTGAACTTAATAAGTACTGCAAGTATACCTGCTTAGAGACAAATATAAAAAAGCCCTTATATCTGCTGTTGTGAGCATTTATCTCCCTCTTTGTGCAAGTCAACTGTTCAAGTTTTGGTAAGAGGTCTTAATAAGTCTACTGATTCAGAAACAGGGAGAAGATGGCATGGCAAGTGCCTTGCTTCCCCTACATATTTGCTCTAATTTAACTGTTAATCAAGCCAATATATGTTGGTACTTATTTGTGAAGGAGGCTGAGAGGACCTCAGAATTACCCCACCTTGACCAAATAAAAACCCATAGCTACACTAGGCTTTGAGGCTTCACACTCATTCTTATTGTAAACAAATTATTACATCACACATAGAGTCCTGTAATGTTACATTGTGAGTCATCATTTATTATATTGACTGCACTTAATGATTACCATACACTGCCTGGCTGTTTATTACAATCAGACTGCGGATATTTAGGTAAAAAGCTATTTTTTTGTTCTTGGGTACCGTGTAGTAAATTAATTTTTATACATACATTTTGAGATTATTAGAACTAAACCCGTCAATTTTATCGTGCTTAAAAGAGCCTATTTCAACATTCATGCCTATACCACTTTTAAAAATCTAAAACGAGACTAATTTGCCTAATTCCTTTTGTCTGCGACTTTTTTAACTTCTTTCTTTTGTGTCAACAAAACAGACAAGGATGATATTAATTTTAAGTTGGGTTAATCGTCAAGATATCAACAAATGAATATACAGGACAAGGATCTTGCAATGAAAGTCTCCATGTCACTACTTCCTGTCTTTGAGGAAAAGCCTGCCTCTGCTTCTAAGATAAAGCAATTTAATTTCTTTAAAAAAAAACAATCGTCGTAGTTGCATGGTTCCTATTACACCAGCTAAGGATTTATCTTTGATTATTGATGTTTCCTACAAACTTTAGCAAGTGAATTTGTATAGAGAAAATTAATTTGTTGGATTTTGGAGACACATCTATTACTTTGAATTAAACTGCATTCAGTCATGTGTAGCAATGCCAAAACAGCAAGTTTAGGAGCAAACGTCATTTGACATTTTCAACTTTCTCTGGCTAGGTGCTAAAAATTCCCCAAATTTACCGATTATAATTTTATTATTTTAAACTGTACTTTAATGCATACAGATGCTAATTAAATTTCTAGCTTTTAATTTTCTTTGTCTAGATTCCAAATTAAAGCAAACACTCTTAACACAAACACCTGAGGAATCCACCAAAAAGAGCCAGTTTTAGGGAGAGTTGTGTCAAGCTATGGTAGCAGCAATCCCATTCAGGAAACTAGAAAACCCAATATTGAAAGTGTTTTTCAAGAAATACTGTCAACAGGCCTACCCTTCCAAATCAACTCTATGAAAAACTTATCTAAATAGCACCTATAGGAACACAATAAACAAAATTCGAAATGAAATTGGTGACCTCCATCAGTTAATGAAACTACAGATACACTTGGTAGATTCACTGCAAATTTAATTGTCAGGAAATTGGACCTAGATACGCCATCGTAGGTGTAGTTAATATGCTCCAAGCAGCTCCCAAAATCAATTAGCAATCACTTATTTGTTAACAATGCTTGGTAAGTACTGAACCCAATAATTTTGACGAAACTTAAGTGCTTCTTGCTTACACACTTGCTGCAAAATACATGCTAGTTGCAATGGAATTACTTAAGGTGTTCTCCCTGTCTGTCTCTCTCTCTTTGTTTTTTTCTCTTCTCTTTTGTCTGTCTCTGTCTGTCTGTCTCTGTCTGTCTGTCTCTGTCTGTCTGTCTCTGTCTGTCTGTCTCTGTCTGTCTGTCTCTGTCTGTCTGTCTCTGTCTGTCTGTCTCTGTCCTGTCTGTCTCTGTCTGTCTGTCTCTGTCTGTCTGTCTCTGTCTGTCTGTCTCTGTCTGTCTGTCTTCTGTCTGTCTGTCTCTGTCTGTCTGTCTGTCTGTCTTTGTCTGTCTGTCTTTGTCTGTCTGTCTGTCTTTGTCTGTCTGTCGGTCTGTCTGTCTGTCAGTCTGTCTCAGTCTGTCTTTCTTTCTATGGTGCACGTGACATGTCTTGCTTATGGTTTGAATCATATAGCAGAGCAAGTAAGAGGTGAATTTCTTAAAGTTAAGTCTTATCTCTACTGTGAAGAAGGTTTTTATCAAGGCTTCATCAAGAATACAAGTTTTTTGAGAAGTGCTTCCTGATGTTCCTCTGCCACCTCAACCTGCCTCAACCCACTGGGGACCATGGCTGCAAGCAGCAGAGTACTACAGTACACATTTTTCATAAATTTAGCATGTTGTTCAGGATCTGCCAAGGATGCTGCTTGTGTTATTTCAGCAAAACAACTGTTTCAAGATCAATCTATACCATGATATTTAGCTTACATTAGATCCCAATTCATGTTTCTCGTTAAAATTATAGCTGAATCAGAAGGTTCAGGTTCTGTGAAAGCAAGAGCTGGCTAGGGAAGGTGAAACAAAAAATCAAAGCAGTGCCCAGGTAGCATTGGAGAAAAATTGATTTCAAAAATGGAGAAAGTTCTTCAAAAGAATCATGGTCTGAAAGATCTGTACACTGCAGCAGATATTCCGGCAGGAAATTCTAACTCGCTTGCTGGTAACATTCTGGATGAACACGTGCCAAGGTTGATGTGTGCACCCATCACTTCTGTTGATGTATAATGGTCATTCTCAACATATTAACTGATCTTGACCGATAAGACACTTCATTTTCTCTTGAAAACTTGGAGAATGTATTAGAAATTTATTGCAAGGTTAACTACAGCATGAATAATCCTAGAGGACATGCAATTAAACTTGTTCATAAATAGTATTATCACAAAATATACCATACTGATAATTAGTAGGGCATGGATTTTAATGACCTAAAAATCAGCGAAATATGCAAGCATTTATGACCTAAAACCTATATAAATATGACGTTATAAAAGTTTATTTTTTAAAACTTCCTGTTCATTTTTTAGATATAACAAATTCAAAATTCACTTAAGTACAGATTGTGAGTAGGGTACATACGGTTTGCACTCTTTGGAACTAACTAGCATTTTAATGTTTTCTAATTTCCCCTCAGTCTTCAGTTTCCAGAGAGTTACATTAGATCACAAGGTGTATTTTCAGGTTTTCCAACTTCAAAGACCTACGGTTATTGCTGAGGATAGTTTTGTATCTGGGAAAGTTCCTTTCCACATCACATGAAGTCACAGGAGCGTATTTGAAGGCGGCGAAGTCACTGCAGAGCAGCTTTGGATCATTGTCTTCAAATGTTGCGGCATTTTCAGAAATTATATCGCTAATTTTGCACATTGTAGAATATCCAGGATTTTGCTGAAAAACACTCAGAAAATTTTTGTATGCTTTTTCAGCCACATGACTGAGAGCTCAGCGCAACCCACTCCATTTAAATTTACTTACATTTCAAATAATCCTTTGGGGTATAATTTGAGTTTATTTGTGACAATATCACCTGATACATTGTCATGCGAGACACATTTTCAAGACTTTTATTCTTTGTCCTTAAAAATATGACATATGTATGCATTTTGGGCAAAATTTGGCCAAAATATGACCTTTTACAAAAATGGTGTAAATATGACTTTATATGCACAATAAATATACGTTTTTCTAATCGACAATACCTGAATTCGTGTATAAATTGTTTTAAAATTTTTCCAAAGGTTCAGAAAAAATATATGACTTGTCAAATATATGACATATGACTATCATGGACAGAGCTATCTGTACATGATAGACCTTTCTCAGTTCCTTCTTATTCTCTCTTCCCTTCTGGCAATTACACAGTTTGAAGAATGAAATCTATAATTCCATTTTTACTGATACCGTTTCAAGATTCAAAAGTATTTCACAATAGCATTTCATATAAACAGCTTCACAAATAAAATAAATTCCTACTTGTTATAGTGGATGGTCATGTTTCATGTGCAATGAAGATAACAAAGAAAAGGTAATTTACTTCCAAGAGCGTGCTAATGTAAATTTTAGAATTCAAATAAAAAGTGAATCATTTTAATTATTAATTTTGTACAATATTTACTTTTAATTGGGGAATTTTCAATGTTTCCTGTTTTTACCCCTTACTTTAGACAGAATATATATCTTTTTTGCATGTCAATTTCAATAAAAATAAATGCCTTTTTGTCTGTCTCTTTTACGGAGGTGGTCCCAGAAGTACCTGACCCAACAAAGAAAAAACAAAAATTTTGGAAAAAAATATGTTTATTTTTCAACATAATCTCCTTTTAGCTCTATACACTTTTCCCAGCGATGTTAAATAAGTTCGATACCCTTTTTATAATTAGAACTGTCTTGCTCCTCAAAATAGCCATTAAATACCGTCATCACCTCTTCATTGTTGGAAAATCTTTGACCACTGAACCATTTTTTCAAGTTTGGGAACAGAAAATAATCAGAGGGGGCTAAATCTGGCGAATAGGGTGCACGAGGTAGAAATTCAAATTTTAATTCATTAATTTTGGCCATTGCAATAACGGATTTGTGAGCTGGTGTATTGTCCTGATGAAACAACACTTTCTTCTTAGCCAAGTGTGGCCGTTTTTGCTTGATTTCTTTGCTCAAACAATAAGTTTGCATAATACTCGCCGTTGATAGTTTTTCCTTTTTCAAGATAGTCAATGAAAATTATCCCACGTGCATCCCAAAAAACCGACGCCATGACCTTGTCTGCAGATGGAACGGTCTTCGCCTTCTTTGGTGCCCTTTTCAGTCCATTGTTTTCTTTATTGTTTTCTCTCTGGGGTGAAGTGGTGGACCCATGTTTCATCCATGGTTATGAAACGGCGCAAAAATTCTGCTTTGTTACGGTGAAACTTTGCTAAACACTCAATTGAAACATCTTCACAACACTGGTTTTGCTCAAGTGTGAGCAAACGCGGCACCCATCTTGCACACAGCTTTCTCATGTCTAAATTTTCAGATAATATGCGATGTACCACACTTTTCGAAATGCCTACTATGTCTGCTAGCTCATACACTTTTAGTCGACGATCACCAAGTACCGCTTTGTGGATTTTCTTTACCATTTCTGGAGTAGACACCTCATTTGGTCGACCACTGCAATACTCATCTTGGCAGCTTGTATGGCCTCGTTTAAACTCTGCTACCCAATATTTTACAGGTAACAGTAAACGAAGGCACAGACTCACCCAGAGTAGAATCTAGTTCTGTTTTGTACTGGTTGGGCTGACGCCTTTCAAATTAAAGTATTGGATCACATAATGATGACCAATTTTCTCCATTTTTACAAATTCACTTACAACGTTTACTATTGATTGTTGCTAAACAAATACTAAACAACGTAGCATCTTCAAACTTGAAACATATGCTTCATAGATTGTCTACTTTCTAATACAGTGATTTTTTCAAAAAACTATTGCGATCTCTAGGTCAGGCAGAGTACTTCTGGGACCACCCTCGTAGGTGAAATAAATGCCGGAACTTCCAGGCTCTCCAATAATATTGAGTGATGATTTTATCTTTGAGAAATATATATAATAAATTGGGGAGGGGTTTGAATGTTTCTGTTATTGTCTCTTTTGTGCCTATTCTACTACTTCAAAAGTCTAACTGCGGATTTGCAAATTTGCGGTTTCGGTGGTATAACGGTGGCATACCGGACTATTGTACCAAGGTTTGCGGGTTCAAACCTGATCGAAGCCGTGGATTTTTAAGGGCAAAAAAATCCTTTGTACGCCATTCTTCCAAGGGGAAGTAAAGCCTGATAACCCATGTAATACATTTACTGCATGTAAAAGAACATCAAGCGTAAAAGAAGCCTCTGAGCTAAATTCAAATCGCCTGTTTCGTCGCCCAACATAATACCTTCTTTCTCTGCTAGATGGTGGAAGGAGCATAGCAAAATTTGCGTGGTCAGAAGGAAGAGTGGGCCTCATGGTCCGAATCTCGCCACGTAAAATAAGGCATTAACTAGCTAACCAACTAACTGAGATGCTGAAAGAACATATTTTAGGCAGGTAAAACATATTTTGAAACCTAAAACTCCATGGTCTAATTATAATCATGAATTAAACTCAGCCCATCTCATCTCCTCTGCCTGAACTGCATGTTCTTTGCCCTCCACACCCTTGATCAGTACCTCTTCGCTCTGTCCCCTCTGCCATGCTTTGCTTCATACCCTCAGCCCCACCTTGCATTACTCAACAACAATGCCACCTAATTGCATTGGGAATGGCATCATTTTGAGTAACATTTTGTGGTGAAACCATCTTTGGGGAAACATTTTTGGATCACAAACCCTGAAGTTTTTCCTTGGCTTCTCAAAACATGCAACATGTGAGAGAAATTGCTCCAGAGGTTCAAAAGTCATGTTGAAACATTCACCCATACATTGTTATACAGTAAGATGGCCAATGTGTTTTGGCAGTGACACGTGAAAAATATTTTCCCAAAAGTTGATATATTCTCAGAATTTTTATCCAATTCCCAATCCAGACACATAATGACAAGTTCTTTTAACTCATTTTCATGAATTCTTGGTTTTTTTATGATAAGCACACAGATATGGGGCACATTAATTTCAAGAGAACAGGGGAAAGTGGGCCCTTTATTTTCTGCCAGTTGCAGGCAAATAACGTTAGTTTATGAGCATATAGACCTTCCGACCCTTTACAGAAGGTGCAGCAGAACACCAATGGGCCTGTACAGAAAGTTGTCAACTTATAAAAAAAAAACTTCATTCATCTGTTTCTTGATAAGGATCCACCAAGGTGACCATTCAGAAAATATTGTCTTTAAATCTTTAAAGCATACAAAAGGCAGCAATCACCACTTTACCCAAGAAGAGATACTGACGTTAAGATATAATTGAAACTTACAACATACAATCATACAAGCTTTTGAATAACACATTGGGGTTATAATTTGCAAAATAATTAATTTTTATGTTTAATTAATTATATTTCATTTTTTAAATTCAATGAAGTTCTAGGAATTTGGTTATTTAATCAAACATATTGAATTATGTGTTCACTTTTATTAACAGGATTTTGTGATAAAGTTTGCAAGGAATCCCCAAATAATTTTTCAATTCCCAAAAGTGCATTATTTACAAATTAGTCAGAAAATGAATATTCACAAAATGATAACTTTGGCCCAGAAGGATGTCCACTTTACCTTGAAAATTTAGGAATCTCAGATCTTCGCTTTGGATTTTCCTATATTCCACTTAAATAAAAGATTACATCAACATAAGATCAAACACATTATATGCCCAAAACTTCTTTGAAAAGGTGGATACAATTTATTTCGTTTTAAAAATTTTCTTTGCAAAAGGTAGATTGAAAGAAAGATGATGAATGGCAGATTCTCTTACTAACTAGTTCCAACGTGTGTCCATATTGAACAGTTTGTCTCCAGCTAAAAATGATTTTTAACCATTTAATAAACAAAACCAAGAAATAAATCTCAAGCTTCATGAGTTTCAATACTACACCAAAATTTAATACTCAAGTAATCCTCTGAATATACATTGAAATCTGATCAATCAGCCACCAAGATTAAGTGGTCGTTTCCACTAATGACCTTATTTTTGGGAACCGATTGGTTTTTCCATAAGACATGTTTAAATCAATCTTTTCAGCTGCTACATGACATTGCGACCAGCAGCAAGGAACATTTCGTATACTGACCTTTATCAAGCAGAGTCCTCATCTGATTTAGAACTGTTATAAAAAGATGCAGAAAGTGATGATTACTGATTTATTAACTTCCTACTAAGGGGTGCATTGTCAGATTTCTTCAAATATCCTGTCTCTTATATCACAGGAAGATTATCTCTGTTTCAGGTTACGCCAGATGATCACTTCTTGTAAAATGTGTTCATTTATATTTCACAGCATTCCTATGATTCCCTTCTGTGGGACTCTCAGAACACACTGCATGCACAAATCTCATCCAAAGGTCATTCATTAACTAATTTATCACAAGGACCTACTATAAAGTTTCTACAGGATATGAATTACATCTTCAAGTCTAGTTTGCTTGCTTGATTTGGCAAGGACAATTCGTGTTTCTCAACTAACAGCATCGATGAGTCAAGGGTATGGTCTGATGTTAGTCAAGATGAGGCAAATGATCCTAAATATCTTGTTTAAATTGTATTTTGTCATTATGATAATTAAAAATGTTAAAGAGAACATACTTCGTTTCATAACAGGTTAGATTTGAATTCCAGTTCCAAACTCGTCAACTTGATTAAGCAACCACTATCAAGGGCCAATTTTCACTGAAATCATTGGTGACTTCTTAAGTCGGGTTTCACTGTATAATACACTAAGGGTAGAAGAAATTGGAAAATTATCCTCACAACACCCTGTAAGTGTGCCACTGTTGGACAGAGAAGTACTCCCCAGTCCTGCATCGAGAAGATTTAAACTAAAAAAAAATATAACTGATAACAAAAAAAAAAAAAAAAAATCCACTAAAGATCATAATCCTCCATAGCTCGGAAATGATGCCACCTAGACCCTTAAAACTAGTTTTCCTTTCATGGGGATAGACGAGTTCTGAGGGGACATGAGTTTGTTTTTGTTGTTGGGGGGGATGCGCAAACAGATGGAAAAATTGAAGGGGAGAAGTGAGGTCCAAATAATGTTTCTTAAACAGTATTTTATAATTTATATAAAAGATCTTTTTGAGCTTTCTCTTACATTTTTGAAAATGTTCTTTTGGGCCTCTGTAGACTGTGTAGTCAGAAAGTGTAGAAACCCAAAATCTATGTAAAATTAAATAAATAAAAAAACATTCAAATTTTTCATCATAAAGTTTAAAAAGACTGTTGGATTTTCTGTGCGGTTTATTCTCAATTCTTAGCAATACTAGAATGGTTACTCTTGCACAGTATTAGGCCTCAATGTAGTAATGCACAGTTTAGAGGCTGGCCATTCAAAATTGAGCTATATTATGAAACAATTTTTACTTTTAAATCAATAATTTACATAGTGTGCAGTTTTTGCACACGTCCATCTAGTTTCATTATACAAAGTTTCCCCTATACAGTGATCACTTCTGTATATATTTTGTTATAATGAAACAAATATTTATCCAAAAAGTAACACAAAAATGATGAACAAACCTCTGAATTCATCAGGAGCATCACTGTAGTCAACTTCCTGCTTAATGTTTTGAATGGCAATTTCACTGGCTTTCTCAGCTAAGCTTCGAAACTTGTCAATTTCGGAGGGTGTCTTGATGAGGGCTCGCTCCATCCGATTGGCAGCATCCTCAAACAGCTCCTTCTTGAACGATCGCTGCAAGGCAGGGAAGAGGGCTTGTCAATAAGCACAGGGTATTTGTCCCGTAGCTAATTGGCGCAGACAATCCCTCACCACTGCTCACCTCATCTCCCGCCAGGGCAGCAGCAAACTCCTCACAGTCTAGATGTAGATAGATGTCAGCTAGTTGACTAAGAAGCCGCCGTGGTTCCCACCCGTATTTCTCAGGAGTTCTCACTTTCAAATTCTTACCTGCAAAACAATAATTGTAACTTGTAATACATGCACAATAAACTCCTAAGAATTAGATTTTGAGACCAAGCAGCAGGTAGACAGCTACATCTGCACTTCCACAGATCCTACAGTACCGGCAGTGTATAAGCGACTCTGATAGTTCAGTGCGCTGTTGACACATATTACTATGTGCATGGCACCACCTACATCACAGATAAATTAAATCTCAAAACATACTTACTGACAGACTATGACATGTCTTGATATCATGTACATAGTTTTCGCCAAAGCCAAATCTTATCGCCTCCGCGACTTTGAGTGAGTCAGATGAGCCACAACACTAAACCCTGGCTGTAAGCAAGTAAACAAATCCTCACAAGCTGATTGTTTCAGACCAGGTTGTATGACATACCTCAGTACATGGTGAGAAAACTGTCAGAGTCGCTTATACATTGTCGGTACTATAGTGAGACTGCTGAGAGTAAAGGTGATTGTGCGACATGAATGCACACTTGGGAGCAGTTTCTCATCTCTGACAAAGCTGAGTTCTTTCATGGAGGTATGAGTAGGTATCGGAGATTTAGGAAAATACCTATTTTATTCTAATTAACATTCAGAGAAATCTGGTTCAATGGCCACCTCAATTAAGATCACCTGCAATAATGACCATTTTTTCCTTGGAAACAATGGCCATTAATGGAGTTTCCCCTGAGACACACGTAAACATTCCCCTCTTTTAAATAGTCACCTAGGTCCATAGCCAGCAGCTAGGCACATTTTGTAAATTGACCTACATTAAGTGGTCATCTAGCAGTTTTAAACTGAAATGGATTAAGGAATGGAAGAGCTGTGGAGATATAGTTGATTCAGTATCTTCTTGTGATAGGTCATAGTCAAGTTACTTAAAACAGTTGACACCTAGAGGCACTTCAATGGAAGGGCATTTGAAATGTTTCATGTTATAAAGATGATTTTTTTTTTTAATTCTCAAAAAACTAACTGCGTTTACATTACTCATTTTGCAGCATTGAAGTTTGCTGATCCTAACTCGCCCTCTATGGGTAACTAGCCAATGGCCTGTGAAGCACACCACATGCAGGAATCTAATCTAATGGTCGCTGTCACAGGTACTCCTTCATGGGATGACCTGGCTAACACAAAGTAAACTTACTAAATTCTCAAGTCTAGTTTGCCTGTGAGTTTGGTTTGGAGAGGATGGAAAAGGAATTTCATGAGTAAGAGAATTACTGACGAGTCAAGGGCATTTGATACTAGCCAAGAGGAAGCAAGTGACCGTAGAAAAGGAGAAAGGGGTTTCTGAGAGAAAACTTGCTGGCATTTTAAGGGGCCATCCACAAATTACGTAAGGCCTTTAGGGAGATCAAGCAAATCGCACCTAATCTTACATGGGAGAGAGGGGGGGGGGGCTCAGCAAATATCACGTAATTTTTTCACTAAAAACAGTGCTAAATTACAAGAAAATAGATAATTTAAGTAAAACACGTTCTATATTAAAATATGGCTAAATCTTGCACAATACTTTTTATCGCAGTTATGTGAATGCTACAATACATAGCACAGTATACTGAGAAAAAGAATACAACCAAAATTACAAACTTTTTATCACTACTGAGATACATCTCATTACCTGTATTTTTACAGAAATTTTAAAGAAAAATTACCAAGCTTTTTAGAAGTGCAATAATATTCATTGTAATTCAGTTACTCTATTTTCTAAGTACTAATCATATCTAGTCTTAAATATAACTAAGCAAATTATATGTTTTAAATAAATCCCAATGCAATCAATCACAAATTAACGTATTTACATTAAAAATACACCTTTAAAAAAATCTCACATGAGATTAGAAGGGTGGGGAGGGGATCGAGCCAAATCTCACATCTCACCAAGGAGGGAGGGGGAGTCGAAAAATCGCCAAAATCACCTCATGTAATTTACGGACAGCCCCTAAGTACTGATGGACAAAAATAAATAGAATTATAAAAAGGGTACACTTTCACATTAAGCAAATCATCATAAAGATGATTTTAATAAATGTCCCAAACAAAAAATAATGTGTTTTCCCAGCATGTTTCACAACTGTGAAGATTACTGATCCTTATTTCTTTTCTGTGGGAACTTGCCAATGACCTGTAAAGCTTGCCATCTGATCTAGTCATTGTTACAAGAACTCCCTCATGGATTGCCTGGCCTGGATAACAGAATGTCTAGTTTGATTGTGAATTTGGTTTGGTGACAACAGGAAGTGAATTTCATGAGAAAGAGAATGACTAGTTATTGAATGAATATTGAAGATTATTGAATGTGAACGTGGATGTGAATGATTAATGTTATTGACATTTTTATTGCTATTGTTATTATTAGTATTGTGATAATTATTACTAAATATGTTGCTTTATTAAATATATAATATTATTCAAGTAGTATTGTATTTAAGTGTGGTGACGTGTTGTGAAGTGTAGTGCAATAGAGAAGTAGAAAGAGAAGTTAAGTGCAAATATGAAGTAAAGTGAAATGAAGTGTAATTAAAGTCGTGTATTTAATAGTTTAAAATAATTGTGCAGGTCAGCCATAAAATATAGTTAATTCTATTATTGTTATTATTGATGTTATTGTTAGCATTTTTATCATATTATTATATTAATTTTATTATTTATTATTATTATCATCTATATGTAATATGTAAATTGTAGTGTTCGACCAGGTTGTAAAAACCTACCTGCAGAAATAATATCTATCTATCTATCTAGTCAAAGATGTTCCACCCTATCCAAGAGGAAGCGAGTGATCCTCAAAATTGAAAAAGCAGTTTCCAAGAGAAAACTTGCTGACGTTTTAAGTGCTGATGGGCAGAAATTAATAAAATGATAAAAGGGGCACACTTTCACATAAAGCAAATGAAGATTATCAACACACTTATTGTTTCTACATTACCTTCAAATTTAATCTATGTAATCCCTATATTTCAGATAATTTTAACGATTTAGCTAAATTTACTCATTTCAGTTCTTTTTAGTTCTCCTTAGAAGAGGTATACTGATACATGTGTTTTGTGTAAAATAATAAACGATAATTTTTTTCATAATAATTTTATAGGCAATTGCCCTGATATAATTAAAAATATAAAACATTTATTACAAATTATTAAATATCTGTCAGTAATTTGTATTTTGCTTACAATTTGAATACACAAGCTGCAGATGACAAATCACATTATGTGTGATTAAATGTGCTAGATCTCACATATAAACAAATTGTGCTTTTTTGAGGTAGATTAGATATTAAAATTGGTAATTCAAATGTTTTGTGGCAATAATTATTCTTGAACTTCTTTAAAAAACATATTTTGTTACTCAGAACAATTTATAATTTACGTACATTATTTTATTTAATTAGTTCTCAAATGGCTTCTATTCACCAATTTCAAGACTTGGTGATGATTCATTATGTCCTTCAATAAATTGCTTTGATATATATGTATTTAAAAGATCACCTCTAAATCCATGCATGAACAAATTCTTCTGTATTTTTTAATACAAAAGTTTAGTTTTTTGTTGAAGTTGTATTTGGTGGTTTAAGGCAATTAAAACGATTTTATGGAAAATATTTTATTTCATAGCAATTAACACAATTAGATCTAATGTAAACTGTTGGTAAGGTCATTACTTCAATTAAGCAACCACCACTGTTACTGCCAATTTTTGTTACAACAATTATTGATCACTTAAGACAGCTTTCACTGTAGCATTTGTTACTTATGTATGAAGATGTCATCTGGGTCTGTATGTCACATTCACGGCTATGGAAACCCAACGCCCACTTTGCTCACACTTCTTCACAAAAAACAAAACTAATGCTCAATAGCATGTACTTTCTTGCATTGTTTATAAATTCACTATTATAGTTCTTTCTATAATATCAAATACAATATCATAGTTCTTTAGTTTATCTAATCTTCAATATTATAGTTGTAGGAAGACGCCCAAAACAAAACTGCATTTTTGCAATTTTCAAAAAATCTAGGATTTTAATGAACATGAGACTTACACCATTTTCTTAAGAGCCATTTACGCTATCTGAAGTCGAAGTTTGTTAAAAAAATTTAGTGTCTTTTTTAAAAATGTTCAAAATGTTTTTCAGACTTCATGTAAAGTTCCCTCAAAAATCCAAATATCCATTTGAAACTTCCAAAATCTTGAGTTCTTTTAGATCGATTGAGGAATATTAATTTTGAAGAAAATCAGCTGAATGGTTGCTAGTGTTGACTACAGATGCACAGACAGGTAGATTTTTTGCCGTTATTTGATTTTTCAGTGTCAAGGACCCACAAAACAAGGATTCTGTCAGCTCCACATTTACATGAAGTTGTCTCTATATTTAATAACAAGATTTATCAACTTTTTCATTGCCAGTGTCCAGCAATAAGAGTTTTTCTGCCTAAAATTCATCTTTTTCCGGCACAAGATTACATAACTTTCTGTTCATATAAAGTATCTTCATAAGGGCGAGAAAGTAAAAAAGATTAAATGATAGATTTGGGGGGAGCACTGGGCTCAGATTACCAGTGCAACAAACATTTTTATTTCTGAGGTCAGTCAATAGCACCAACTTCCGATATTGATAAGTCACCATACCAGATGGTCTTCCAGGAAAGGAACAAAGGAAGGCTTTGTTAATTCAAAGAGAAATGTTGGACCCCTTTCGTACCTGCTGCACTTCAACTCTCAGACCTGATTTACATGTTTCCTTTCAACAAACGATATCAGTGTTTTAGCGAATCTATGAATGTCCAGATTCCCTGAATACAAGCGGCTCAGCGCATGTGCGCATTTGCTAATATTGTGGTATTCGCTAATATTGTGGTAGCCGGCGGCGCAAGCCGAATTCGTTTACTACGCTCCGTGAAGTCACCAAGGTTAAGCGAATTCGAGACTCGCATTCCTGGTTGAGTAAGCGGCCAGGAACCCCGGAACCTAACAGCGTCGAGCCCCTGGCCGAAGGGATAAAAGGCACCGACTGACTGCAAAGTGACAAGACTTCACAAATATAGTAATTCAGCATAGAAATTACACAGTAATGGAGTATTACTCCAGAAGAATGTGTTCAACAAGGGTTAAGAGATGCATTGCATCAACAACAATGAAGCAACAAATCATCCATGCTCTAATAGACGGTTAAATTGTGAAAAGATATCAAACTGAAAACACTTGAAACGGGTTTGTTACACAAATGAATTAACACATTCCCCTTTCATACACATGGATATATAATGAGGTGCAGGATCTATAATAAAAATGAGTAAAAAATACATAGATAAAATAACAAAATTCTTCGCCAATATCAATGAGGTTTAAACAAATTCCTTTGTTTTAAAAGTTTTGATTAAATTAATGGTAAAATTAAGAGTTGTGTTCGTGTTTCTTGGTGTTCATGTTTCTTGGTGTTCGTGTTTCTTGGGTTTGTTTCTGGTGTCGTTTCTTGGTGTTTGTGTTTCTTGGTTTTCGTGTTTCTTGGTGTCCGTGTTTCTTGGTGTCCGTGTTTCTTGGTGTTCGTGTTTCTTGGTGTTCGTGTTTCTTGGTGTTCGTGTTTCTTGGTGTTCGTGTTTCTTGGTGTTCGTGTTTCTTGGTGTTCGTGTTTCTTGGTGTTCGTGTTTCTTGGTGTTCGTGTTTCTTGGTGTTCGTGTTTCTTGGTGTTCGTGTTTGTCTGTCTGTTTGCTCGCTTGCTTGCTTGCTTCGTTGGTTGCTTGTTTGTTTGCTTGGTTGGTTGGTTGCTTGCTTGGTTGGTTGCTTGCTTGGTTGTTTTTTTTTTTTGCTTGTTTGTTTCTTGGTGTTTCTTGGGTTTGTTCGTGTTTTTTCCTTCCTTCCTTCATTTTTTTTTTTTTACAATAAAATTGGTACACAAGAAAAAGAAACTTTGAAAAGATGCAATGAAATTTTGAAAAAGCACAATGAACTTTTTTCAAAGGAACTAACAATTGATTATTTATTGTCCACCAAAGTTATAAATTCATTAATTAATAAATAAAAATTGTTGCTGAAATTTTGCTACAAATGGGATCGACAAAGCCCCATGGAATCTCAGTTCCATCTCCAGTGAGTGTAAATCTACATTTTACAAGAGCTGGATATGAAAAAAAAACACTGATAGAAGTAAGCATTCTACATCCAATTATAGAGAAAGATGATAAAAAAATATTATCTACCGAAAAACTTCCAAAACTTGAACACTTGCTGCAATCTCCCACATTACCTACACAAAGGAGGAACAGAAGAAAAGAAGAAAAAAAGAAGAAAGAAAAAGAGGAGATGGAGGAGGAAGAAGGAGAGGGAAGAGAAAGACGAAGAAGACAAAAAAGAAAAAAGAAGAAGAAAAAGAAGAAGAAGAAGAAAGAGGATAATGACAAAAATCATTATCACAATTATTTTAAGGAAAAAGAAAATAGTGATAGCTCAGGCAATCAGTTTTTAATATTCTCATCACAAGACAATTTTCTAGTCAATTACACAATTTGCAATTTCATGTTGACAGAATAGTAAGAATTAGAAAACAATTTAAAAAATTCTCAGGAAGACTCTTTGGGAGGAAATTTGGGGATATCCTTCAACTCTCCAAGGGTCTGCGAAAAACTCCACTCTGAGAAAAGGAAGAACAAAATATTGAAGGGTAGATGGCACAATGATAACAAAGGTGAAAGAGCCTTGCTGTCTGGATTTGGTTTCTCCATAAAAAAGGGAAAATCTTTTATATCTGTTGATGGCATTTTGCAAAGAAATTCTAACCCTTTAACCCTTAAAGGCTATTAGCATGCCTGTAAGTCTGGCAGGATGTGTGTCTCGTGTGCTATGAACATATTTGTACATCCAAGACTTGCAGTGTTCCCATTGCAAAGGACGCACATATACGTTCTCAGTGATGTTTGGTAACTTTTATTTCACGAGGTCATGTACTATGTTTCTGGGACAGAAAAGACATCTGGGGTCATTCTAAAATTCTAAGCCTTCCTTTCATTGCAAGTAGGTATAGCTAGGGTAATTTTTTGGGGGTCTAGGCAATTCAGCTGTTGTCAGCATTGAGCAACCACACGAAGTGCACAGCACAGCGGGCCACATACCCAACTAATAAGTCAACACAGCAGCATGCAGTGATTATCAGTCAAAGGGTTAAGAAGCAATACATTCACAGGCTGATGTCGCTGTTGTATGAACCAGAATTTCATAAACTGAGATCATCTCATTCTGAAGCATCATACTGTACATAAATAAAAGCTTCAGAAAATGTCCCAAAAAGGATGTTGAATTGAGAAGTAGACAATTATTTTTCATAAGGAAAAAGAAAACAAAAAGAATCTACAAGAAACTATCTTGCATCCCATCTCATCAACAAAACCCATTAGGGGAATTTAAATAGATTTTTAAAAAATATGCATAAAACAAGCTTCTGGAAGCATTTGCTCCTGACAGTGACATACTCACACTTAGGGCCACAAAGTTGTTGTAAATTGAAGTTGAGCATAGCAGACAGTCTGTCTACAAGTTCTGGTCGTAGAAAAGGTTCTTTGATATCTGCTGTCAAATAATGGAACATGTCCACAGTTTCTTTAGCCAAGGTTAAATATGACCTGTAAATCAAAAAACAAAACATGAATTTATTTAGAAAATATTCACCCTAAAAAAAATGTACATGAAAAAATTTTACAGATTAGATTTCCACCACAAGCACATACTTAGTGTATGGCACCAGGCATTTCATTGAAAATAACATGAAAAATTTTGAAGTATTGGAATAAAGCCATTGCGACACTATCATCGAAATACTTCATTATAAAATGAATAATGTAAATCACAGTTCCTCAAATTGTCAATTGTTAGCAATACCTGCACTGTCGTTCATCAGCTGTTAGTTGCCGTTGTCGAGATTGTTGCTGATCTGATGGCAGAGCTGTCCATGCTGTTGTATCTGCCATAAGCTCCTGAACCTCATGAATTCTCTGCAATCAGAATGAAACAAAAAAAGAATGGTAATGCTTGAGAATTTTTGCACACTAAAATCCAAATTTATTGCAATACATATGAAAACAAACTTCCAATAATAAGAGAACCAAATACAAAAACCTTCACCAAAACATTCTCTCTTTCAAAAATGAGAAAATAGCATACACAAATATTCCCTTTTTTCAATTTCAGATGATTTGACGTTTGTTTTTCAAATATATTTGAATACAAATTATCCATAAGCCAATCAAGTCTCTTAACAATGTACACATTTCTCATGGCATTTCCAGGCACACAGAATGAACGGTGCTGCTGTGGCATGAAAGTAATGTTAATTGAGTAGCTATAATATTGTATTTTATGGATGTTAATAACATATAGTAGGAATGAAAGGATCTGAAGGACATTAACACAGTCTTAAATACAAAAGGATGTCTTGTTGATAAAGTTAAGGAAATACGAATTATCAAAAAATTATTAAAATGTATCAAAATAAGAAAGTGAATTTTGAAATAGAAACATCCTGAAAGAATGCAATCGGAATATTACAATCACTCGATCCTAGTTCCAATCCAAAAAACTGGGAGAAACAAAAAAGGGGAGTAACAAAGGTACATTTCCAGAAAGGTCTGCAAATGAAGTTATCAAAATATTGCCTAGGATTCAAGTCCCCCCCCCCTTTTTTTTTTTTTTAATAAATTTGTTGCGTCCACTCCTTGATGCAACGCATCTCCAAGCCCCTTAAGAGGCGTTGAGCGCTTTTGCCTTGGGAGTAATGGGCATTATTACTTTTATTAATGGACATTATTATTTTTAATATTAGTCCAGTCTCGTCACGTCGCAGTCAGTCAGTGCCTTTATCCTTCGCCAGGGCTCGACGCCTAGATCCCGGGTTCCTGGCCGGTCACCCAACCACTAACTCGCGAGTCTCGACGCGCTTAACCTTCGTGACTTCACGGAGCGTAGTAAACGCATTCGGCTAGCGCCGCCGGCCTTTTCAAGGACTTTTGCCCTTTTGGACCTTGGACCTTGGACTGGACCTTGGACTGGACCTTGGAATGCGCTTAACCTTCGTGACTTCACGGAGCGTAGTAAACGCATTCGGCTAGCGCCGCCGGCCTTTTCAAGGACTTTTGCCCTTTTGCACTTTGGACCTTTTGCCCTTTTCAAGGACAAAAAGGTTTCTTAGTTCCATAAACAAGAAAGAAGGTAATTTTCAACTTCTTAATTCTTCAAGAAGAAAACATCACTCTAGGATATAATTTTGAGGAATTCATGACATTTTTATGCACATGACATACAAAGATCTTCTAAAATTACCCCTACAATGATAAACAATTACAGAAATCTTCAAAAAGATATGCTAATGCTCGTCTTTTTTAAAACTACATGTTCTATTTCTTCATATGTAACATTTGTTTGTTAACAAAACTTAACGTTTCTTTGTTAAATTGAATGAGAATGCAATAAAGGACAGTCAATACGACATTCTCTTGTCTGCTTGATGTTCCTTGTTAATAACTAAAGTATTTAAAATAATTTAACCTACCTTTAGTGATTCAAGACTCTCATCCAAAAGAAAGGTGGTATCATTCATTAACATATTTACAAACTTTACAAATTGTTTCCCAGATCTGCAACAAAAAAGCAACATTTTGCAATCAATTGATACAAAAAAATTAATTATATTTAAATGCACTAATTACTTCTTTTCCTTTCAATTCACTAGTTTTTGAAGCATGCAAGGATAATCTGCTATTTAAATATTATTGTTACTAATAATGATGATACTATTTTAATTCATTGTTAAAATGTAATCAAGATATCACTCACTTAGGTATGTGAAAGTAATTTACCTAGTATCAGCAAATACACATTCATTAAACCTAATGAAAAACCAGACTTTAAAGCACATAGTTAAAGTTAGTTAAAAAAATTTAGTTAAAGTTATAAAGTATATTGGCTGAATAATTAATTCACAATTCAGGATTCTAAATTTCTGGTAAACTAATAAATTATAACTAATCTCTAATGCAATGAAATCTCATTAGCACGTTTTTAATGGACTAAAAACTAAGGATTCTATGACCTTGAAACTGACATTATAATAAATATAAATGTAGAAAAGAAAGCAAGATATTAAGACTGAATTATTACCGACTACATCTAAATGAGCAATGGTGAAAATGGCAAGGGAAATGGGAGATCTCTCAAGTAATTTCTCACAGATTGGTTTTGTTCATCACCAAATAAACAAGAAACAAGTAGGTTTTGAACCTCAGACTCTTGAAGTTTCAATTCCAATTAGATGTAGGACATCTCATGTTCACTGACAAATTCACAACTGGAAATGTCACGTTCTAATTAACATAGAGGAACCTACGCACATATTCTACACATCATGTGCAATCATTGCGTGTAATGCACAATCATTGTTTTAAAACTGAAAATAGCTTCATACTGGAATTTAACTTCAAACAATCAACCCCTGAACCGTGTATTACAGTATTTTAGTCCCTGTACTTGGGTAAACACTCCAACTTTGAAAAATTTTTATTAACAAAGAGAAAGACTTAAGATCTCCGAGATTAAATTGCTCTGAATATAAAAAAAATAATCAATATAATTTTACATAGATTTTCATATTCTGCTCATTTCTATCCACTCATGCATGCTATGGAGAGGAGGCAGCCAGAAGAGCTAAACAAGAATGAAAAAGAAGGTTCAAAAATATCTTGTTTTGAAGAATACAGCTTAAGAAACGTAACACAGGAATCACATGTCCCCCTGCATATTCTCCACATGTTGCCCTGCATGCTCCCCACACATTTTCTGCTTATTTTCTACATTTCCTGCATATTTCTCACATATTTATTGCATATCCCCAGCATGTTTTCCAAAATATTCTCTATACCTTCTCCTGCATGATTTTTGCACTTTTCCCCACCCATACCCCTCAAAATCACTGCATTTTCACCCAGATGATAAATTTGAAATTTAGAAATTTACTTCTGCTTTTGACTTTCCAGTATTATGCAAACTGCCTGTTATGGCTTCACCATCCCTTCATTGGCCTTCCCACGTTCCTTTTTCCTCAAGGTTGGTAACCCAAGGCCAGTCTTCGAACTCTATCTTGGGACAAACGGTAACGGTGTTCTTTCCACTCTCCTTGGCATTTTAAATTTTTTTCAGTGAGTGGCTATGTTTTTCTGTTCTATTCTCATATCTTCATTTCATACTCTGACTTCTAGAATGAATCACATTACAGACCAGAAAAACTTCATCTTCGCTGTTTCTATATTTTTCTTTTCTTTTGCTTTGTTATCCAGCATTCAGAATTGCAGAATAGAATTAGGATGGCATCACAAAACTTAAGAGAAGTTTCTTGCATCACTTTGTTTCTAAGGGTTCATTTCATTGTGCCACAAATCTTCTGATAACAATTAATCTTCTTTATTATATCTCTCTTCTTCATAGGATATCATTGATAATTAAAATGGGAGACTTGATCTAGACAGCTATTTCCTGCTTCTTTTTTTAGTCCTTATTGGATATCCACCATAGAATGCCATTGCCTTAGTCTTATTTGTTGATATTTTCATGTTATTTTTAAGATCTAGATTATTTAATCAGTAAACAGCCATTTATAGTAGGATTTCATTCCTCCATTCTTAGAGTAGATTATCTACAATTAAATATATATAGAGAAGAAATAACTACAATTAAATAGGTTGGGGGGAAAGCCAATGCAATTGAATTGATGCGATTTAACCAACTTTAAATCGCATCAATCAGGTGTCTTAGATAACCTCTTTGTCCCATTATTTTCTATAATGTTACCTTTTCAAAGTCTTTGAAAGCTAGATGCATTTCCAAGTTATATTCTCTGCACTTTTGTATTATCTGTTTTAAAAAGAAAACCTAGTCAGTGCAGGTTCTTCCTTTGTGAAAACCTGCTTGTTCTTCTAATAATATGCTTCCTGATATATTTCAGTCTTTCATTACTCCACTGTACATGCTGCATCAAGTAAGCTAATCCCTCTATAGTTTGGGGTGTCATTTCACGATCCTTTCTCAAAAATAGAGATAATTTTGTCTGTCTTCCATTTCTCTGGGATCTTGCATGATTTTTACATGTTAATTAAGTGTAGTAATCCGAAGTGTAGAAACGGTCTTCCATATTTCAGAAATTCATCATTTATCCATCTAGTCCTGTAGCTTTCCTATTTTTCATTTTTTTCACAGCTTGTTCTACTTCCTTAAAATCTATGGGATCCACTGTTACCTCCTCAGATTCTGCATCTTAAGTGTCTTTTGCTTCAGGGTTGTACCATAATTGTTTGTAGTGATTCACACAATCTTCTTTAGGTATTATATTTAATTGTGGTACATCTTTCTCAGATCTATTAACCTTTTTCATGACTTTGTATGCAAACTGTCCCATGGCTTCGTCTTTTTTTATCCTTTTTTTTTTTAACCTTCTGAAATTTTTCTTGCACAAAAGCAAATGTACAAAGAATTTTCTCCATTTATGTGTAGAAAAAGGTAATGGCAATGTGTAGAGGTTGTTTTTTTTCATTAAAACGTCTATGTAATTTTCACAATTTATTTCAATTTCCGGTCCACTTAACATTACTGGTTAGGTTAACTGGTCCTATTGCAAATGTATAAAACATTCTGTATTTTATTTAAAGTAATATACAGGCAACAGTACAAATCTGAATGGCCTGAATCGCACTAACATAATTAATTGTTTTCAACATATCACATTATTTAATATCACATGAAAATATAAATGAAAGTATCACATAGTACCACAATAATTCACAATTTTTGAAAATTTTTTGTAAAGGAGGAACAGAGTTCGCATATCAATGAAGTCCATGGCCTTCCTCACTGAAGAGACCATCATAAACTCTTTTGAAAGTCTGAAGACTAGGTGCTGCTACCACGTTCTAGGGTAGTGTGTTCCAGGTGTCGACAACTTGGTTACCTATGAAGTTCTTATGCTGCATTACGTTATGTCTAGATTTTACAAGTTTCATACCATGACCACGTAGATGTAGATTTTCAGAGAGCTGAAAAATTCTACCAAGAATGGAGTTGTAATATCCGTGCAAGACCTTCAAAGTTTCCAGTATGTATGTATTTACCAGTATGTATTTTGTTTCATTCAGGGGTAACATCCAAATTTTCAACCACTCATAAACACTATTCAAGTCTTCTTGAAGGTGGAGATGATTCGACAGAGGGTTAGCGTAGAATTTGGTGTCATCTGCATACATCTTGAAACGGGAGAGCATACCGTTCGGTAAATTGCTAGTAGAAAGGATGAATAAGATCGGTCCCAGTACCGAGCCCTGGGGAACTTCGCTCTCTCTCCATTGATTCTCTTCAGTAATGACTTTTTTCTCCAACTCTCACGCAAAAACGGCGAGCCTCAAGGAAAGACTGTATCCAGCGCAAAAGCATCCCTCTTATGCCAAAGTAAGCAAGTTTATGAAGCAACCTTCGGTGCAGTACCTTGTTGAATGCTTTGGAGAAGTCCAAGTAGATGATGTCAGTAGGGTTTCCATTATCTAGATACATTGCCCAGTCTTGCAATGAGGATAATAGGTTTGTAATGAGGGTTATAGATCTCCCTGGTACGAAACCGTGTTGGTGTAGTGGAATGCGTCCAGTTTTCAAAGCAAAGTCAAGTATCTTGTCCGCCAGAATCTGCTCAAAGACTTTACATACCGAGCTAGTCAAGCTAATGGGCCTGTAGTTAGCGAGATCTAGCTTACTACCTTTCTTGAAAACTGGTGTAATATTAGCTGTTTTCCAATCCGTCAGCAATGTTCCGGAATCAAGGGAGTCTACTATTTGACAACAACTGTAGGCACAATGATGATGGTTGTTCCCATAATATAAGGAGAAAGCCTCACTGAAACATCACGCGAAATTGCAAGTATAAAGGTCATGTAAATAACATTTTAAAGCAAATTTAAAAATAGTGAACCAGTTAACCTAACTCTCCCCTACAGTATAATGCATTTAGGTACATTCAATCAATAAGGATTATAATATGCAGTATTAGATACATAATAAACAATATTACAAGGTCAAATAGAAATCTGATCGAAATTTACAACTTCGGATATCAAAGGCGTCTTAACACCGAAGCATTGTGAATTTTAAACGTCATGACACTTCCATGAGTCCCCACAATCCACTGCTGGTGGCCTTCGACGATGCAACAATGTACTCATTGTTGGATGAAGGGGGAAAACGGTATTTCTACTGTAAGAAAAAAAAAGGTGAAGTTTACATTTTCCCAAACTCAATAAAATGTTTGTTTTCAGCAGATTGTAATGATTTCCAACTACTGTTTTTTTTTTTTTTTTTTTGGTTTTTTTTTTTTTTTTTTTTATGAAATAATTGAAAGAGTGTTCACGAAATGAATTTACAGTTAAAAACGTATGGAGAATTCCATACTTTGATGTTTGAGCTATTAAAGGATGAGGAAAATTATATTTATTTTAGAGTGAGAAAGTGTGAAATTGTGAAGGAGGATAATGTAAAATAAGCAAATGATTGTGAGACTACTTCTCTTAGACCTGGATCACATGAGCGTTGCGTTGACGTGCGACACCTAATGCTGATGACGTCAGCTGCGTCGATGCCTGTGCACACATCACATAACATGCGTTCTAGATTAACACTATCTTATGCGAAACTGCACACAAGTGCTCTTGGTGACATGCGTTGAGCTCACAGCTCAAGCAAGATGCTACAACATTAGTCAAGATAAAGCACGTTTTCTAGCTTTCAACGCACAACGCCCGCCAGGCGACAAGCATTGGCAACAACGCAAGTCACCAAAAGCGCTCGTGTGTAGTTTCTTGTAAGATACAGTGTTAATCTACCACACCTGTTCAGTGACGCATGCGTATCAACGCAGTTGGTGTCATCAGTGTTAGGTGACGCATGTCAATGCGACAGACATTTTCTACCCAGTGCTTGATTTATAAAAATGTAGGTCCTGGATAGTCTCTCTGTTATTGTCATTTTTAATGCGGCAAGGTGGTGGGAAAGTACAGGGACAGTGCCTGTTGTGTGCAACACGAAGTGCTTTCCAGACGGTGATATAGCAAGTAGACTGTTGTAAATTGCGTGTAAAATGAAAATTATATGATCGCAAAAGCAGGGTATTTATAACATTATTAACATACGAAAACCGATGGAACCAACATGAAAAGTTGTAAATACTGGGAAAACATGTAAGCAGGGTTTTATTGTATTATATTTGGTATGGATACATTGCCTACTTTGGCATTTAAATCTCCTGCTACTACAAGGTAGTCCTTGTTATATTTAGATACGAGTTTCTGAAATTTCTTATAGAATAACTTTGCTTCTTCCCTTTTCCCAGAGTTCATTAATGAATTCATATTCTCTGATGTTATCTTCCCACTTTCTATTTTCTAAACAGCATCTTCACTGTATGCTCTTTTGTTTCTTCTACCCCATTACAGCATTACGTAATCTTCCAATTCTTTAGTGCCTCTCGATTTCATTGTGTAATAACCACTACATTAATATGGTTTTGCTTGAGGATATTATTTAGTTCTACTTCATTTTTCCCTAGAGCCCTGATGTTCCATGTGATACGTGCAACGTATCATGCTACATGCAATGTGCAATGTGTCGACAACCAGGCAAGAATAAGGACACAGCTTTTTGTGAAGCTTGTGAGTGTATTTTTTTTTACTACAGATGGGTTATCAACCCTTCGCAAAACCCCCTTTTCCTAGGAGGACCTAGAATTTCATTTTGGGAGTTGTCTCCCCTAGGCAGATGGCCTTCTCCATGGCCAGGGGATTTGCCTTTCCCAGAAAGTGGAGTACTTCTTCATATGACCTCTCTTCTTTGTTCCCCCCTCTTAGGGAGTACTTGACCTTAATGATGGTGGTAGAGAGCTTGAGTTCCTCAATGACTCTGAGAACTATCTGTAACAAAACTTCTGGTAGGGCATCCCTTGCCATACAGAATTTTACTTGAAGTTGTATTGTTGTAATGAATAGTTTTATAAATGTTACAACAGAGGAAAATGCTATGGCTCTCCTGCCAAATGAAACTAAAATTCTGAATTGCTGAAATTCACAGAAGTGCTAAACACAGATTCAGTGCTTCACAGATTCAGTGAAATTGAAAGTTAATGACCTTTAGTTTACTAGTAAACTGTTATTGGTGACATTCCAAATAAAATAATTAATTTAATATTTCTCTACTTTTATGACTACTTCTTCATGAAAACAGCACTTCCAATGAAGATTTTATTGTGTTCACTGAAATACTGGGTCTGTCACTACCACCATCGCAACCACAGAGCATCCACTGTCTATGACCACAACACACCTTCACAGGAGGCCAGACGCAAGGGTGTCTCTGTGTCAAATAAACTCCAAAGCTGGACAAAATTAAACTACCCTTTTCTGATTGGCTGAGGGACGTTGTCGTGGCAAAAGGGAGGTATGCTTAGGCTGCCAGTATCCTGCATGCACAAGCAGAACTAGTTGTTGGTGGTGCTACCTATGTGCAATGCATAGAACTGTTTGGCTCCATCTTTAATTGTAACGCTATATTTGCAGCAAGCGAAACAACTTCTTTTACATGTTTATGCTGTAAAGATTTATGTCAATTTTAGACAAAGATAATTCTAACAATTTTTAAGTTCAAAAAATATGTATCTTCTAGTGTTGTTATTCAATTTTGTGGGAAGGCCTGGCCTCCCTTGCCTCTTCTGAAAATCTGCTACTGGCCGATAATATTTCATTTTTTAGAAACAAAAATAAGTATTGCCAAATGATCTTACTTCTTGAAAGTTTGGCAATTGTTTTCAAAGTGAAAATAGCTTCATACTGGAACTTTTAACATTTTTGACAACTTATGCTGTGGAGTGGGGTGTCCCACAAAGGGAAATAAAAAATTGCTTTTAATGATGTGGGATAAATCATTTTTTAGTTATTCTGCACTGTAACATGAGATGCAGCATCACATGTGTTGCAGATTGTATTAATGCCTGCTGTTTATATTGTATTGTGTGCTGTATTTTTTATATTACAATCTGTGAACTTTTAATATTATTGCCTTCAATCTTTTGATGCACTAGGGGCGGGGGGGGGAGGATTCTCTACCTCGCAGTAGCACATTTGCAGGGTGTTGTGTCAGTGATATCTTTTAAATGGTATAAAACTGTCCTTTTTTAGTGTATTATATACAGAGGGATAGATTTTGTATTTTTAGTTGTTTTCAAGTTATAAGGAAAGCAAAATGAATAAATCTTTTAAAAAAGCAGAAAAGGACAGAACAATACATTATTAAAAAAGTTGGAATGAATAACAGAGAATTTTACAACAAATGACAACGAATTTTCAATCTCACCTGGACTCATTTACTATAGCTTGTCTGTGTACTGGACTATCCCACATGCCTTTTAAAATGAGACTTATGTGGTAGCGAATTGTAAATTTATCATAAAATTCTGAACTTGAACCTGTTGTTTCAACATCTAAAAACATACAAAAATTTGCAATTCATTATTTAAAACTGACATAACAACTAAGTTAACTATCTCATAAAGCAAAAACAATTCAAAAGTCTTGAAAATAATCCAACAAACTACTTTTAAAAAAATATTCACTTCATGAATCCCAAATTTAAATATGATATGTACACAAAGCATACAATGCTGCCATTAAAGGCATTTCCCTTCAAACATACCAGTATAGAACTTCATGAGACAAGATGGCAGATGGATCTGACAGATTGGATGTGCCATGACTCGAGAATGTAACTGTTCAGTGCGAGCTTGGATGCTTGGGTTGATAACAAAAAGAACTTCAATCATCTTTGCTACTAGGTATGGATTTTTAATAAAGTGTGGACAACACACAGCTACCAGGAGCCAAGTGATAAGTGAATCTTCTGTACAATCCGCAACAACTCCAGGACAAAACCTGTTGAGAGATGAAAAGATATAATAATTTATATATTTTTAGACATCATTTCACAATCCCCAGAAAGTACACTACCTCTTGCAATAGGAAGAACAAAACCATATTACACTTTTTCACCAATGACATTTTTATTTTCTATACATTTTTTGTAGCACCAAAAGCACTACATTTTCATAAAGAAGTGAAGAAAAACAAATCAAAAGAGAAGACATAAAAACCCCCAAATTGCAGTGACCTAGGATCTGAAAATTTGGTACCTTAAAATGAAGACAAATTTGTAACAATAGATAATAGAGCATTAAGATATCAGAACAACAATTCCAATAGAAAATTCCACACAATGCTTATTAAACATCAAAATGCAGAGGTTTACTCCAATGTTTCAATGATTTCAACACTGGTAACATGATCTTTGTTTTGCCCCTCTGAAAATAAACAACATGAAATCTATTGCACAAGAACAAACGATTCATCAACTTGCACTGAAAACCATATATACTCACTGTAGTGTGAAAAGCAGGAACTCGGCAATATCTTCGACATACCACTCTGGAAGAGCTGAAAAGAGGGCAGGTGCGTCAGTAGGCAGCAGAGAAGGAGCAGTGGACACAGATGTGGCCGAACTTGCTCCAGCAACTGCAGGATTATGCACAGGAGATGTCAGCAAACCAAGCAGGAAGTCTGCCACCGAGGTATAGAAAACCAAGGCTCGACGAAGCAGAGCTTCATCCAGTAACCCTGCATCAGCACAGGCCTTGCCTCGTGAAAGTTTGCGCATCTGTTGACGCCATCGCTTCATTAGTTCCTTGTTCCGAGCTGCAAAGGCTGTTTCTCTCCACTGAGCTTCTGAGGCTTGCATTTCATCTACCTGTGTTTAATAGACAGAAACTATTTTATTACAAACCAAAATAAAATTTAAAAAAATGAAATTGAATTTCCTTATTCTGATTTGCTGCTTGAAAGAACAGTGAACAGACACAACAATGTAATCTTTGCCTACAAAATACATTTGCACATATGCACAAGCATATACTAGCACATATACACACATGCATATACAATCATACATATGTGTAGGAGCCCATCCAAACAAGCTCCCACCGTTATCCCCAAATAGCACAAGTACATATGCACCAGCGTATGTGATGTATGCTCCAGTTTATGCAAATATCATAAAGGAAAGCTCTTTGAAAAGATTAGGCAAACATTACAACAATATTTGTAAAACTCAAACATTACAATCAAGGGTAACACAATGATCATTCAAATTCAAAAATGTTATTGACCCCATCTTTGCATAAAACGTATCTATGATAAAGCACGAGAATACTTTAGGAATGGTGACAGAAACTGAGCTGAACTGGGAAATTGATAGTAGTTCAGAGCTAAACACAAATAAGGGTCATGCAATGTTAGTTTATTTTTTGGCACACTTTTCCAGAAGGTTTTTAAGCATCTGTTCCAATCAGGTGTACTTCTGTACACATACATTTGTTCTTAAAACTCATATTTGACACACTTTTGAGTTTTGTAGCCCTGAACATATTTATGAAAAGATTAATATGTATGTTTGTCTTGTGAAGTAGGCAATGGAATAGTTAAGGTGTGTTGCCCAGTCTTTAAAAAAAAAAAGAAAAAAAAAAACATAAGTTTAAGTTTCTATTGGCCAAGTTTACATTAGTTCATATTTATTTTTTTCCCATAATTGAATGAATTAAAAAAATGCATATATAAAACTGACTTATATATAGGAAAACTGGATCTTATCTTACCAGTTTCTGAAGATCTCTAAGGGCGCGTAAGCGACGTTGATACTTTTGACATGTGGGTAACAATGCCAGGTGATGACAATGAAGAGTCAGAAACCAGCAGTGGGTGGGAAATTTCACTTCTTTCCAAGAACTGGAGTTTCCAAGTATTGAGCGATCTACAAAACATATTTTTAAAAGAATGTTTAATTACTGAAAACATTGTTCATCCGCCAAAGAAACGAAAAGCATTACTGAGAAGTTCTCCAATGTTGTTGAAGTTAATTATAAACCTCTCTTCTGGTATTTTGAACAAATTTTCTAACGCTGTAGACAATAGCCAATAGATGATGTGATAGATTAATTTTTCAAGACACATTAAACAAATCAGATCCTTTATGTTATAGCAATTATGTTATTTTAAAACATTTTTTTTACTAATATAAAATCTCTCAATAAATGTAATAACCCATGTTGGCACAAAAGGTCAACTCATATTGGCATGTGTGATGGTACAATATCCACTTACTTCACAATATAAAAGGACTTGGGAATCTCAAAATGGGAACAATATTACGCTAGTATATTGAAAAGTAGTTTTATTTTATTTATAAATTCATAAAAGTGTTTTCATACTTAGTCCAAGAAGTAGCAAAGATATTGTTTCTCCTGGATATCTAACACAAGGCAAGAGAAATCTCGAATTATTTCATGTGTGGAATCCAATATAATAAATTTGGTGTTTTATCTGGTATACAGCAGTAATGACATCTAGGATTTTCTATTTAATATTTTTATAGGTAATGATTTTATGCGATAGTAAATTCCAAATTAGTTTTATTTGCTGATGCTAGAGATATTTTCAAGACAAGTCCTACTACTGACATCGATGATTATCAAAATAATTTGAATGCAATTTTTGAATGGTACTGACTAATGACCTTGTTTTAAATTTTCACTTATTCAAATCTCTAATACATAATACACCTAAACAAATTTACATCCATGTATATAATTTAAATGAAATTAACTTTAAAAACCATTTAGATAAATGCATAAATAAATTAATCCTAACACACGAGTTTATTAGAATCTCCAGAAACATTAATTTGCCCCAAATGTTAATTCAACATTTCAAAGAAATGTTTGTGTTTGAATCAAACATTTGGTCTCGATACATCTACAAAAAAATTATTAGATCTGAAAGTGTTCAACATGTCTCCATACTTCTTTGAGGCCAAACAAGGTGTCCTAGTGAATTTCTAAGAAAATTTTATCAATTTTATTTTACCAATTTTATCTTTTTGGCTTCATGCCACACACAACTCTACAAAACTGCAAAGTTTTTCTTTGCTATTTCTAGTAATGAAATTAATGCAAAACATATCATTGCTCTTGTAAATGCACAATTTACAAAGGATAGGAATACATTCAAAATTGAAAACATAAAAAATGTGAGCACTGCAGTACAATTTCAAACACATTGCTAGCAGAAAATATTTAATTCATTTATTTTTTTATTAATTAATAAACGGACTTAAGTCCAATATAGAAATGTTTGGTACAGTGGTAGAAGATAACTTCAGTAGGGGAAAAAAGAGATGTTTACTCTGAGTTACAACGGTTGACAAGTTATTAATTTATTCACTTATTAATGGACTCTTATCCAATACGTATAAAAGGTTTGTATCAAATTTAAATTTTAACACCTGAATAGAATATAAAGAGAAGATAAATATTCAAACAAAAATTAGATTATGCATACAAATTTAACTAGCAATTTTCTCTTTGCTAGTTAGCTAGAACAATTTCAAGGTAATGAGTTCTCATATATTGATATGCTTATTGTTTGCTAATTTTCACATTCAAGTAAGCGGATTGTTAAGAGTATAGGCAGAAGTACCGTGACAAGTCGCATGGTACGACCCCTCTGTCACGCCAATTTACTACCCGGCGCAGGCGCCCCTTTCGAGCATTTCGTCACGCCCGTGTCCGCGCGTCGTCCCCAGGCACAAAGACTCCCCGACCCTCCGTGAGTCATTTCGAGACGGGAGGTGCCCGTCCGTCTCATTCTTTGTCCCGGCGATCGTCGGATTGAGTACCGGAACAGTCACATTAGGAAAGTCGGTGGCTCTTCGCCTGTTAATCCCTAAGAGTGCACCATAAAACAATCTGACAGCATCCGCTGCCTCCCTTTCTCCGAGATCACCACGTGCCCATAGTCACACAAAGGCGACCAATTAAAAATCATAGCAAAGTAGGTCGCTAAGGGAAGGTCGTCGATTGACTAGACCCAATCGACGGAAAAGATTAGTGGAAGGTTCCAGAAGCCTGATGATCGAACCAATCAGAGGCAACGCATCACGCACGTGACAGCACAGAAATTTCCAAATAGGGTAAGAAAAAAAAAACAGACTTCTTACGGGGACTCGTGCGAGAAACGTGAGAGCACATACTTGTTGGGGGAGACTTGATCTGGATATGTGAAAGAACAGACTTATTAAGAGAGACTTGTTATGGAGATTTGAGCTAGTTACTAGAGAAAGAAGGACTTCATAAGATGAGACTTAGGCAACATATGGCGGAGTCAAATATCTACTGGCGTGTGACTGACCTGCCAGCCTAGGCGATCCGAATGTCCATCATTCACTCAATCTGAATTAATTCCGTGTGGTGGAACAGTCGGACCGACACTCTAAAAGTAATTAAAAGAGTGAACGCAGACGAGGTGGCGTATGACGACCCGTCTTACATATCGGCGTCGAGTTCATCGCTTCGAGCTTAGTCGCTGACGGGTGCTGGCTTCCCGGACAGTCGACGGGAGTACGAGATCCATTCCTGATGACTACGGGGTCTTTTCAACTGTGCTCCGCCGGAACATCACTGCTTAAATTGACCGGTAAAGGCCCGCGGGCGTACAATCCCACCGAAGTCCGGCCGGCGGCGGCGCTAGCCGAATTCGTTTCCTACGTTCCGTTATGTCAGGAAGGTTAAGCGAATTCGAGACTCGCGGGTTCGTGGTTGGGTGACCGGCCAGGAACCCCGGGATCTAACGGCGTCGAGCCCCTGGCCGAAGGGATAAAAGGCACTGACTGACTGCGACGTGACGAGACTTGACAAATATAGTAATTATTACACAGTAACGGAGGATTACTCCAGAATAAAAAGCACATTAATGGAGGATTACTCCCCAGTGCAAAGCGCTCAACGCCCCTTAAGGGGCTTGGAGACGCGTTGTGTCACGGTGTAGACGCAACAAATTAAAAGAGGTAATGCGATCATTGTCATATTTATTTCTGTGCATTTGCCATCTCCATTTAATTCAAATAACAGTTTTGGACTGGAGATTGTTAAGAAACTAGTAATTACAAAGTGTATTTAAGAACTCTCTATTTGTCAATTAACGTGTTCATTTAAGACACATACATAATTAACATTTAAGACGGGACCTTATAAATTTGCATCTCTGTGTATGATTCAAACATCGAATATACGTAATGCATCCCTTCGATCCAGAGCACCCAAACTCTGAGGTTCTCAATGCCGGAGCAGGATGGCAGGTAAGATGCACGCTTGCCGCCCACTAAGCAAATTTAGCGTTTGTGCCCTGTCGTTCATCGATTACCGGTGCACTCCGTGTGTGGCGGTAAACTCTCTTCAAACCCTATGAGTGGCTATTCACAGGGTCATTACAGTATAGAAAAGTAGCGAAAATGATTCTTTTCTCCTCGTTGCTGTGGGAACTCAAAACCTCAAATGTTCTAAGAAAAGTGGGCAGTCCATTTCATTATGAATTAATTAATTAATTTGTACAGATAAACCACACCATTATAACCCCTCAAAGAGGAGAGTGAAGGGGTATATAAAGATGATACTGCGCAATAGTCATTATCAATAAATGTATCTGGAAAATTAAGCCGAGTTGCTGTAATTCTAAAAGACTTATGTTGGAGAGTTTCTAATTTATGGGCATAAATGAAAAAATGGGGACCAAACTACTGATGAATACATAATAATGTTATTATGTTTAACTAACATTATATATAATGTTTTCAATGTGTAAATATTATTGAACCATTACATTCTCCTAATAAACCCAAGCAGTCAGTTTGCTTTGTTAATCATATGAAAATGTGATGAACAAAGGACCTTTTCATATCAAAAATAACGCCTGAATAACAAATAACGGTTACTTTTTCTCACAAAGTTGAGTTAATTGAGTACACACATAAGAAAGGAACTTTAAAGCATAAGAAAGTCATAAATTTATATTTGCCAAGGTTTAAAATTAGATGATTGTCTTCACACCATTTAACTTAACTACGAGAGTAATTTGTAATGAGAATAAATTCGCATAACATTTAATTTCTCTACAAATTTTGCAGTCGTCTGCATAAAGCAAGAATTCAACATATTTGAAACACAATACTAGATCGTTTATGAAATTTATGAAAAGCAGTGACCCAGATGAGGTACCTCAGACAATATTGTAAAACCTTCAGAGATAGAATTTCAATATTTCACAAAAGGAGTTCAACTAGTAAATTAATTGAAGAATTGTTTTAATAAAGGCCTGGAAATGCTTTCAATTTTTGAAAAGTAAAGAATGATTCATAGAGTCAAATACCTTACTAAAATCTGTGTAAATACAGTCAACCTGACATTTATTTTCTATACTGTTTAGGATATACTGAGTGTAATAATTGATATGATCCAATATTCTTTTTACTCATAATTCACTTTTACTCATAAGTCAAAACACGTCTCTTAGTCAAGTGATACAAATTAGAGAAGTAGGTAATGCTATTTCTTGTTGTAACATTTTTCAAGTTTCGACAAGTTTATAATACACTTAATCGTAATTAACCAATATATAAAGAAAACATTACTATTGAATATTTTTACACTTTCTTTGCCTTTTTATTGAAGTAACAACTTGTTTTATGACCTGTAAAAAATCCTCCTTAATTGATAAAGAAAATTAGGAAATCTTTGTAATGCAATATTACAAACATTTCTGGAAATAAATAAATAATAATATAATAGTAATAATAATAATAATAATAATAATAATAATAATAATAATAATAATAATAATAATAACAACAACAACAGTCAATATTATAATAAAACTCTTACAAAGTGTAAATATACGTATGTAGTTTATAGGGATTGAAACTTGTGAGAGAATACTTAAAAATGCAATATATAAAAAAATACTTATATTTCTTAATGACTTTTCACCATCATCAATAAAATCAAGTTGTGGGCTGTCAAAGTCGTCATTGTCATCTTTGATAACACAGTAGCTGGAGAGCTTGAGGTTAAAAGCTAGTGCATCATTTGGTATCAGGTTCGTTAGAAATCAAATATCGTTTAGCTTCAGGAATTGGTTTCCCATTTGGCCAAAGGGGGGGCATGAAAATTAGTTGCATTTTTCTTTTGTGAAGGTCGACTTTTTCTTCTTCTTAATGTCAACATCTAATTGTTAATTATTAAATTTAGTTTTGAATACTGTAGTAAATGGCTTGTCTTTTAAGAGTTCTATCTCTCTCACCTTCAGCCAGTTTCTTTTCTCATTTCCGGAGTTAGTTTTGGGATTGACTTTTTTTTCAATATGAGCAGTACAAACATTCAGATTTCTTTCCATGAACTGTAAGAGGATTTCTTTTTTGATGTACGTTCATTACATTTCAAATAATCTTGTGTATCAAGTCTGTATTCCAGTTTGAGAGCACATTCTGTACCTCCGAAATCGGTCATTCAGAAGGAAGTTGTGCCTAGGTAAAAGGAACTTCTGCCTTATTCTCTTCAATGTAGGATGCTAATCTAAATCTGCCATTAACATTAAAACCATAAATATAATAAATAAAAAACTTTAAATGCAATTGGAGGATTAACTCGCAATCACATACATGTAACACCAAACATGGGTGGGAACAATACAATAACACATCATGTGATCAAATGATGGTCATTTGCCACATAGTCAACTGATGTGAAATAAAACCGTAAGATTGGGTAGTTAGTCAACTGATGCAAAATATAATTTTTAAGGTGGAGTGTTTGGCACTTGGTCCAAATTAGCATCCCATCAATAAAAAACAAAATTCAAGGGCAGACAATTTTCTAATAGATAGTTTACACCTTCACGCACAACCTAGTGCAAAAATCTAAAAAATCATAAAATGGTGCCTGGTCAATTGATGCAAAACACCGTCCAAATATTCTTGATATTAATATGAAACTGATAATACTGGTGATAAATCCAATTATTATTCAAATTAAATTCTGTAATTTATAAAATATTTTTTTCTGAAATACATCTTGCAAATTTTTACTATCTCAATTATATTAGAAAAATGGGAAGAAGCAGTATTCTCTTCTCCATGCAAAGTGTCCTTTTCTCCTTTTATTTGTTGATGACTGCAAATTTTGGAGAAGCATAGAAATGAGAGATTGATATCACAAAAACAAATTAAATCTTAATATCAAAAAATTCCATCATCATCATCATGAACATTTGTTGGCCTGTTCCTTCTACCCAGAATTCCGTTAATCACATCCAAGGTGTTTCTGGTCTTCCCAATGTTTTCTTGGTCTGCCTGGGTCTCTTTTTTTTAGCTTGATGTATATTTAAGTATCTTTCTTGGGAGGCGTTCTGTCTTCATCCTTCTTGTATGTTCTTGCCACTTCTTTTGGTATTTTTTTTTTTGGAAAGGTTTTTGGGTTCAATTCTTTTTTTTTTTTGTTCCTTTGTTTCAGTATCCATGTTTTACAGCCAAACAGCAGAGTGGATTTTGCAGTGATATTGTGTAGTCGGATCTTTGACTCAATGTTCTTATCTTGAAGGTGACTTCTGATGCATCCATTTATTTTGTTATATTTTCCAAGTTTTGATTCCAAATCTTTCTCTATTAGTGATATTTTGTTTCCCAAATACGTGAAGGTTGCAACTTGTTCTATTATCTTGTTGTCCAAGACTATTTTTACTCTTTTTGTTGAGAGTGATATCTTCATTCCTTTGTTATCTTATTTAATTTATGAACTGCTATTTGCCAATTGTCTTATGATATTGCTAGTATTATTTGATGGTCTGCATATAGTACTGTCTTCATCTTTCGAACATTTCATTGTTATACTGCCTTCTGTTTCCTTCTTTCATGTTCTGATCATGTGATTCATGTCCAAATTAAAAAGTATTGGGGATAATGTACATCCTTGTCATAATCCTACATTAGTTTTGATTTCTTCTGAAATGCTGGCATCTGCACTTTGTATTTTGATTTTTCAGTCTTGATATAGACTCTTTAGGGCTTCTATTAGCTGGGAATCTATTTTCCCTCCTCTTTGGGGATTTTCCATAGTAGTTTCCTGTTTATCTTATTATATGCCTTCCCATAGTCATGAAGAGGATGTATGTTTGTAGGTTTTGTTCACTTCTTCTTCTTATTATTATTTGCACTATTTAAATTAATTTTTTTTCACTATATTCTATTAGTTGGTTCTTTTGGATGCTTGCATAGATGTTGTATGCTGCAACTTGCATTGTGATTCCTCTGTAGTTCTCACTTTTGTTTTTTGGCCCTTTTTTGTGAATGTTTATTACCAGTCCGGTTTTCCATTCTATTGGGGTGGTCAATTATATCCATATGTCGTTGCTTCCAATAGTTCTTCTCCTAGTCCTTTAGTTCCATGTTGTCTCATTCTGGATATTTCCTGTTTTTTGCCATTATTAACACCTTTTTCATTTCCTCATTTCAATGCTTCTTATGGTATTATTCTGTATCTCTTCCGGATCCGAAACTGAGTATGTCATTTTCTCTCTTCTAATTGCTTCCTGTCCTGTTTCTTCTCCCTCTTCCTGGCCCCACCACAGTTGCTTGTAATGCTTCATCCATTCTTCTTGTGATATCATGTTCATGCGTAACATATCTCTCTTTTTTTTTTCAGTATTAATTTTTTGAGAATTTTGAAACTACTTCTTTGTGCACTTGTTATGTCCCTCTCCAGCATTTTTGTGAATTTTTTCCAGTCTACTCTTCTAGTTGTGCTCTTGGTCTCTTATATTTTAAATGGCATTCAATGCTCCCCGTTTGTAGATACATATTTTATATGCTTCCTTTTTTTTCTGCTATTGCTCCTTCTTTTTTATGTCAAGATAGAAATGCTCACCTTATTCAATACTCACATCACTGAGATTATCAGGGAAGAAATCTACATGAGTGTGTAGCAAGTGTAAATTAAGTGACATTCTACAGCCCAGGTTTTGAAATGTGCACAAAAGTCACTGGATTTCATTAACAAAATCTGAAGATTTCTTTTTTACTAGGAAATGTACACACACTCACTGAAAACTAGTCCAGGCATCTTGTTCTTCAGGAGTCATTGTTTGTGTGAACGCATTGTAATGATTTGCGATCATTTCGGTAATTTAGAGTTCCAGAGAATACAAACTTTCCAATAAAATGTTGAGATTTATATTCAAAAAGACAGAAGATGGCAGTGCCGCGCACAAACATTTTTTCTAAATTAACCGAATGCGTGGAAGAAAGTCAAATTTAATATGAACATTCAATAAAGCATAATATTTAGAATTGTTAGAAAGAACAATCAGTAAAATCGGGCAAGGGGTTCACAAAATTTCGAAATAATTGCAATCATACATTTCAAGTTAAATAGCGTGAACATGGAGACCATTGTTGTTAGGGTAAAGTTGAGGGCAAATATGTTTTTTAATAAATATTACGGAAACGCTTGAAGGAATCGAGCTGGAACTTTAGAGAACAACAGGGTGAAATTTATGAACAATTTCGAAAATAATCACGATTTTGGGAAACATCTAGAAAATGAATTAAAATTAAAAGTAGTAAATAAATTAAGACAAATACATTCGGGTTCATCAATAACCATTAGAGAATGTGTTGTGAATAAAGTAGTTAAGATGCAGACCTATGCACGTGCACATGTATAGGGCAATCACATAGTCACGCCCAGGGAGAATTTAGAAGTTGAAAAAAATTTAAGGAAGGGTTAATACAAGGCGCCTTTAAAAAAATAAAAATAGGAAAATATTACAGTGGCAGAAAGGAAAGAAAATTATTGTATTGGCAGTAGAACGAGGGATTATTATATCGGAACCCAACGTGGGGCGTGAATGAAAGTGGGGTTTATTATAGCATCATCTTTTAAAATCTCTTGAATATGGAAAGATTCCTTCCTTCATTTTTGCTATGCTGTTTTGCAAATGTTTCACAGAGATACTGGAATGCTGCCTAGTTTGCCTTCACCAAACAATTAAGCCAAGCTTTATGTGAAGAGGCTCTCCTCTTCACCATATACCCCAAATACCACGTTGGGATCAACGAGAAGAAGATTGAGAACACTGGGCTTTCCAGGCTCATAAGAGATTCTTCTGTTTCTGTCTTTTCTTAATCTATTTTCAGATATGCTAGTCAAAACAAAAGCTCATTTCATCCCCAGCAAAAGCAATCTGATGGAACAGCTTTACCATTGGGGATTCGCACAGTCACCATATGAAAACTCTCCTACCTCAGAAACGATTCATGTTAGGCGAAAAGCTGAATATGAAAAGCTAATCACATTTGGAATCAGGGTGTGACACCTAGTAAATCTCACATATAGTCTTCTCGGATAATTTTTCATTGTTGATTACCTCAGTCTTTAATTTGGAGGATAATTCGCACATTCGTAATATTAAAAACCATCTTATCAAAAAAATGGTTTGTCCTAGAGAAATTGTAAGTACTTACATATTTGATATCAGGGCATGATATATAATAAATGACACATTTTTATTTCTGATGATTTTTCATTGTTGACCTATCTAATCAAATTGATATTGAAGCAAATGATTGTCAAATATATTTATCCAATTTTCAGTTATCTTACAGTGAGATCTTGATTGAACTAGCATCTTTAAATGAAGCCAAAGAACAGGGACCAGATGGTATTCCATCAATCTTTTTTTTTAAATTGTGCAATGGTTCCTTACAAAGTCATCACTGATTTATTTAATAGGTTTGAAAGGTAAGAATGTTTTCTGGACTTGTGGGAGATATTATGCTAATCCATAAGTCTGGCAACAATACTGATGAAAAAAATTATAGACATATTTCAATTTATATGTCACTGCCAAAATATCTGAAAAAATATTAATCAACAAAAAACAAACATTTCATTTATCCACAAATTTTGAGAGAACAGCAATGTTTGTTTTATACAGGGGAAAACTGGAAATCAACTTATTGAATTGTAGTCATTATTTGTTTACAGCAATGAAAAATGAAAAACAAAGTTGATGCTATTTATACAGATTTTTGTGAAAGCATTCGATTAAGTTCCTTATTAAACAAGCTGAAGATTTTGGGTATAACAAGATCTTGTCTTCAATTGGTCAATTCTTATTTGACAAATTGTAAACAATATGTGAAGTGCAAGCAATTTCTTTCTGATAAAATTGAAGTTATATCCAGAGTAACTCCGGGTTCCCACTTGGGTCCTTTACTGTTTATAATTTTTATTAGTGATATGTCCACGAGACTCTGACAGTTTGTTACTGTTGTTTGTAAATGACACTATTTTTTCCAGGTTATTGAAAGATTGGATGATTGTTGCTTGTTACAAACTAACTTGGAAAATTATGGTGCTCATTTAAGAGAATGTACCTTAATCTAAATGCAGGGTGGTGAGCTTTCAACCAAAGAGAGACACAATCTGCCCACTTTCTGATGTTCCTCTTCAACATGTGCAAATTATTTAATATCTTGGGGTATTCTTTGATGGAGAATGACGGTCGTAGATCTCATCGATTACATGGTTAAAAAAGGTTTGTGATGTCTTGGATTTGTGAAGAGCAGTAGAAGCCACTTTACTTCGTTGTCCACTTTTATTTTCTATAGCACTTTGATAAAAGCAATTTTAATGCCTGCCTTACCAGAATGGTCTCCTTGTGCTAAGCTACACATAAGGTGAATTGTCAGTATTTTTTTTTTTAAAATTTCCCCCCCCTTGTATAAGCATGATTACAGTGAGTTAGCTAAATTTACCAATTTAACATACTGGAGTCGCAATGAATTTATAATGATACATGTTTGTTATACGAAGTAAAAAATGATTTTTTCTCCGGTAATTAATTGAAAATGTACTTAGTGTCACAGAATTCTAATCATGATTTGAGATCAACATCCACTTTTAAAATTACATCACATGACACACGACCTTTAATCACCAGATTCCAGATTATCAAAATTAGGCAATGGTTCCAAGTTTCCCCCATTATGCTGTACTGGTATCAATGAACTTCTTTCTTAAATAAATTTAACTAATTGTGTGTGTATGTGAACACAGAGAGAGAGAGAGAGAAAGAGAGAGAGAAAGAGAGAGAGAAAGAGAGAGAGAAAGAGAGAGAGAGAAAGAGAGAGAAAGGGAGAGAAAGAGAAAAAGAAAGAGGGAGAAAGAGAGAGAAATGGAGAGAAAGGGGAGAGGGAGAGAGAGAGGAAAGAGAGAGAAAAGAGAGAGAGACAGACAGACAGAAGAGAGACAGACAGAAGAGAGACAGACAGACAGACCAGTAAACAACGCTAGCGGCTAAACCGTTCACCCGATTTCTTCAAAATGTGTATTCCTTAATCGATCTGGTGATGTCGCGTCCCTTAAATTTGAAACTGTTATTTTAATTTTGGGGGTACGCGAACCTCCTGGGACATTTTCAAAATTTTCAAAGAAATGGTTTGGTTTTTGTTTAAATTTGGTTTTTGAATAGTATGAAGACCGTTTACAAGAATGGTGTAGTTCTCATGTTCGTCGAAAACTAGAATGTCAGTGTAGTAAACGTAGAATGTCATGTTCTATTTTTCGAAAATAGTATTTTATGAGAAATCTTGTGTCAAACATTGACATTTTTAAACAATTTTTCTTAAAAAGATGGTAAACTTTTGATTAAATTTTTACTTTAAACAGCGTAAAGGGCGGTAAAGAGAATGATGCTGGTCTCATGTTAGTTGATACGCTCGATTTTCGCAAAATGAAAAAAAAAATTCTGGGTCTTCTTATAACTTCAATTGTGAAGATACAATTTTTTTCTTAATGAAATATTTTCATCAAGCACAGATCTTCAAATAAGATACTAACGAATTTTTTCGAAAATACGAGTATTTTTTATGTAATTTGGCATCATAGTCGCGTCTTTCGAATTTCCTGGGCTTCGTAAACATAATGAGAGGCTTTTGGAAACTATTGCTATTCTTTTAAGAGAATAATTGATGGAAAGTCATACAACTGACTTCAAACCAACAAATTACTTCTTGACTTCAAGGAATTTTGATCGCTAATTATACGTTTCATTTGTAAAAGTTTGAAATGACTACTGTTCCTGGTTATCAAAATGAACGCTGACATGCATCACAGGCGCTTCGTTTGAATTGGTTCGGTTTGGATTATATAAGCATTATTTCTAAAAACATTACACGAAAGAAAAATTGAGAACCATACATTTGTAGCAACATTTTAACATTAATTTCATATTACTACCTGCGCTGTCTTGAAGAACAATGCAGCGAAAGAAATAGGTTCTACTAATATTTCCTGACGCGCAACCCCGTCAAGATCACCGCATGTTCATTTTCTTCGTGCTCCCTGTCAATTCGGGCACTGTTACTCCTTCAGCGTTTTCCATTCGCCGCACTGGTGCGCACTCAGGGCAGCTTTCGTGTTCCATTCGATCGCTAGGGCGCACCAGTGCAAAGAAGCGCATTTTCCATTCGCACGATCACACTTAACCACAGCGCACTCGGGGCGCTCTAAACTGCACTGACGATCGTGTCAGTGCAGTCCAGTGCACCGAGTACAGTGAGGTTAGGTACGGGAGTTATCCATGCTGATTTGGATTCGGGGTGAATTTGTGAAGGCAACTGGGAATCTTCTGTCCCGCAGGGATACTTCGAATTATGAAGTATATTATGTTTTGCAAGAAATGTCTTAAAATAATTTTTGTGACTCGCGAAGTTCGGAAAATCAGTTTGTGTTTTCCTAAAATTTAACCTGGAATAACTTCATGTTAACAAATCCAGTGCTATTTAGAAACCAAAGTGTAGGTATGTCTCAATTTCGAAACGCTAATAAAGTGAAAATGAAAATAGTGACCGTTACAAAATCATTCAAAAAGAAATTTCGTGTCAAGAAATGTTTCTCGCACGCCTGTACGTATACCAGAAATGCTCATGTTAATATGATTATGGTTTTCAATAACCAAACAATTCTGCAGAAGCCTTTCGGTTCAAAATCTTGTGTACTATATCGATTACTGGCAAATTACGAAAAATGAAATTTCGACACATACGCATTTGAAGTTTTCGTAGTTTTTAGATACAGAAATCACACGTTAATAATTTATGAATTAAAGAGTAAGAATTACCAAAAGTCTTCATAAAAATTATAACAATGATCAGAATTCAAAATTATTATTTTTCGAGTTCCATCAATGTGACTGACTAAGAAGAGCTGTGGTTTTCACTGCGTAGCGCACAAGCACTGACTCAGTTCCAGAATCCGTTTCATTCGTAGCTGCCCTTCACGCGTGTGGGGCAGCACTGTTGCGGAGCGATGACGTTTTTGCCCTGCACTAGGGTGGGTGCAACGAATGGAAAACGCTAATACACTTCGATTTAAACACTCGCCATTATCATGTACAGAGTTGAATTATGCACTTTACTGAACACGATGTCGCATGTGAATTTGTGCTAAATGTTGGAAAAAATCTGAATATAACGAAAATTCCCGGTTTTTTCCCCGGTTCTTCCAGGCTGTTTCAAATTCCCATTTTCCCCCCGGTTTTCAAGGATTCCAGGTTCTCTGGCCACCCTGGAGAGAGAGCGAGAGAGAGAGACAGAGACACAGAGAGAGAGACAGAGAGAGACAGAGACATAGAGAGAGACACAGAATGACTCAGCGGCAAAGGCAATGGACTCAATCATCCACTGGTAGATAGACATTTCATCTTATTCCTGACATAGCAAAGTGCACTCAAAGGAAACACAAAGATAGGGAACATTATTTGACCCAGTTGTTAACGGGGCACAGATACTACCGGGCATACCAACTCCATTTCTGGTTGGACGATGATTCCTCAGGCCCAACCTGTGATTGGTTGAAGATGTGGAGCACGTGTTCTTTCACTGTCCGTGCTTCTTGAGAAAAGGGAAGAATCGTACCCACTCCTCCTGCAGGTTGTGACTCCTGTTACCATTGCCACTAGAATGTTGGTGTTCAAAGTTATTTGGAGTGCCGTAGTCATCTATGCCGCAAAAGTTTTAAAGAAGCTTCGGGTAGAAGAACAATTTCAAAGGAGCATTCTGTAACATTAGTTGGCATAGAGCTATAAGCTGATCTACCCCTCCCGAGATGTAAGGCCTGATGGCAGTTCGGCGGGAAGGAACTGGAAGAATGGGAGGGTTTTTTAGTGGGTAAGCACAAGCTAGCTGTGAATACTACACACTGTGGAGTGCAGGCTCTGCAGTGTCTTTCAAAGATTCTTCCCTGCTCACATAAAAACACACACACACCAACACACGCACCAACACACGCACCAACACACGCACCATCACACGCACCATCACACGCACCATCACACGCACCATCACACGCACCAACACACGCACGCGCACGCGCGCACACGCACACACACGCGCGCACACGCACACACACGCGCGCGCACACACACAATCAATCCCACATAGGCACCTGATAATCAATTTTTTATAAATCGGCCCTAATGTGTTATTTGTATAAATAAATTAATGAATAAATAAATAAATAAATCTAATATTAACACAAGTCTAGGGAAAACTTAATATCAAATACAAAAGAAAGATACATGAATATAGCAGATAGAACCTTTGAAATGATCTAGTATGTGAAAACGGATGGCAAAAAGTAATTGAACACCAATGATTCTGGGCCCCATGCCTCACACATGAGAAATTTGTAACATCAAGAAGGCTAGCCCCCAGTATTCTTGCATAGTAAGTACATAATAGATACTCAATAGGTGATCAGTGTGTTACAAAACGAAGAAATGGGCAGTAAAGGAAAGGAAAAAACTTTGGAAGAAACATCTTCATTTTCATCAGAAATGTTTAAGGTCTTAACCTGTTCCTTGACTTATCAATCTTTCTTCAGTTGCTCAGAACACCTCGGTGTTCTTGATTTTCCCAGCGCATTCTTGTACTGCCAGGGTTTCTTCTTCTTAGTTTGTATTTGAGAACTTTTCTTGGGAAACATTCTACCTTAATTTTTTGGTGTGATCTAGCCATTTCTTACGGTAGTTCTCAATTTCTGAGACATTTTTGATTTTTCATTTTTTTTGGATCTTTTCATTTCTTATTCTCTCTCCTTCAAAGAAACACAAATCATAATTAAGCCGAATAATCAATGAAAATTGGTGAGGAAAATTTCTGAAATTTTAAACAGACCGAGCAGATCAAATACTTGCAGGAATACCATCTTGGGTTATTTGGTTTCCTGGGTCTGTAATAGACGATGGGAATACCATTCTCTATTAGTGAAGCAGATTATTGCATGGAAAGCATAGTAAAATTAACTATTAAGAGCACCAAATAGATAGTAAACTTGGAAATAAATAGCAGATAAGTGTCTATGAAAGTTCTGTGCAAATTGTCTTTAAGTTAATAACTATCACAAAAAAGAAGCTAGGAAAAAGTGTTTTGCGAATGAAGTCAACAAAAGGAAAGAGAATTTGCAAAAAATAATAAATAAAACAAGTGAGTTCTGAAAATTTTTTCGGACATCCAATTTTGATCTTTTCCTGTGTTACAGAAGAATTAGGCTTCCAAAATGTTCTTCCACAACTTACTTGTTTTATGTATAATTTTTTTGCTAATATAACGTTTTTCTTCTGTTGGCTTCATTCACAAGTTTTTTTATCGCAGTATTCTCTTTTCGAGAAAGAAATAAAGAAAAAATTTGGAACCATTTTTGAGATATCTTTTTTTTTTTAATTGCTTTTATATGTCAAAATATCATGGAAACTACTATTTTGAAAAAGAATGTACTTTTATTTGCATTGGATGTTAGGTTGGTCGAATCAAAATACATTTGATGATTTCTGTGTATAAAGTTGGCCATGCTGGAAGAAAGTTCTTCTGCACGCGTGTGAACAATGATCTTCCCGGTAGACCCCTTTAATGATCTTAAGTTGAAGAACAGATTTAATTAAAACAAATTTTGAACTTTTGCAATTTTCAAAAATTCAGAGAATTCAACAATAATTATATCTGCGCCATTTTTAGAAGTGTGCTTTACTCGGACACTACATCAAAGAAGAAAGTAAATGAAAATATTTGGAGCAATTTACAGGTAAATTTTTAAAATAGTGTTGAGGCTTTAAGGAAAGTGCTCCCTAAAATCAAAATATCCTTTTCAAATCCAAGAGGCTGTGATATCAGTCAGATCAAATGCGAAATATGAATTTTGATGAAAATCTTGCCAATTTCCCTCCTCAATTAATTGCATCTTAATTGACGCAACGTGTCTCCAATCCTCCAGGGTGGGCTTTGGAGAGTTATCCTCTATTAATACTACGACCACCAAGGACGCTACTGTTGTTCCCAAATGAAGTGTTAGAACAAACGTACAGACGTTTTGCCTAAAACAACTTTTTCGATATCAAGAAACCTCAAAACACCAACTGTAACTACTATATGAATCTGTTTTCTTGATTTTCCACTGTGTGTGTGTGTGGGGGGGGGGGAGTGTGGCAAGAGAAGGGTTTAGGCTACGTCAGGGTTTAAAAGGGCGTGGACCAAATACTACACAGTATTTGCATGAACATAATGCGCCATAGTGTGCCACGAGAAATGTTCGATTATTTTGAAAGTATACGGTGGACATTGACAGCATTATAAATTAGTATGTGCTGTTTCAAGCCGGACTTCAACGGGCTGTGCTATTTGGCGCTAGGCAAGGGCACTGGGAGCTTCTGTATCGAGAAAACTTCCACGAGCAATACTTGTTATTTACTATGTTCAGGAACAAGAATTATCCACTTTTCCATTATCATTAATTCACAAATAATTTTTTGCCTCAAAATATTGTACCCCCTGCAGATTTACAATATTTTCCCAGTTCTAAGAAACAGTGGTGGCCCGTGCTTAGGTTGTTCAGTTACACAATCCCCCGGGTAATTGAAAAGAATATTCTGACATGTTAGAAATATGCATTTTATGCTTCAAAATATTATTGTTTTCACTTATTGTTTTCACACCACGACGAGTCACTGGCTTGCAGCACAGGTGTCTGACCCCAGAGTGCAGTGCACCACCCAAGTTCAGTCAATTCTTGGTGGCATTGATTGCACTGATGATGTTTGGGGATTTTATTTGCTTGGGATGTTAGGTTGGTCGAATCAAAATACATTTGATGATTTCTGTGTATAAAATTGGCCGTGCTGGAAGAAAGTTCTTTTGCACACGTGTGAGCAATGATTTTCCCGGCAGCACCGGCCATTAGTTTGCACGTGTCGTAGAGAATGTGAGTGCGTGGAAGATCTTTCATTATTCCATTATAGTAGTAATGAGTAGTAGTAATGCTGTAGCGAAAATTTCAAAATAAAATAATTTTATTTTGTTATCATTACCACTATTAGCAGCAACAACTTCATTCATGAAATGAACTAATGTAAATTGTGACTAAACAGTGCTTCTTGCAAAATGCTGAAGTGCGATAACCACATTCCGAAACCTAGTTCGTTTTTGTTTTGTATGAATTCTATTACCGGCAATTGTCTCATTGCAGAACTAATATAAAACCTCAAGTGCCCACTGGAAATCAATGTCAGAACCATGTGCGCAGGAAGTGAACGTACCTGACATGGACACTACACGTAAAATTAATGAATAAATAAAGAATTTAATTTAAATTAGTTTCAATTAATTTACGTGAATTGCTGAAGATTTGTTTTACATTGAGGTGACAAAAGTCATGAGATACTTCTATCGTATCAGACCTCCTTTTGCCCAGCAAGGAGCAGCAGCAACTTGACTGACAAGGCCCCAACAAGCCGTTGAAAGTCTCCTGCAGAAATATTGAATCTCTATAGCCATCTGTTAATGTGAAATTGTTGCCAATGCAGGATTTGGTGCATGAACTGTTGTCTCGATTATGTCCCATAAATGTTCCATGGAATTCAAGTTGGGCGACATGGATGGCCAAGTCATTCGCATAACTGTTCAGAATGTTTTTCAAAGCAATCGCGAACAACTGTGGCTCGGTGACACAGAGCATTGTCAACCATAAAAAAATCACTGTTGTTTGAGAACATCAAGTCCATGAGTGGATGCAAATGGTCTCGAAGCAGCTGAACATAACCATTTCCAGTCAATGATCGGATCCAATACACCAAAGGACCCAGAACATTCCAAGTAAAAGCAATCCACACCATTCTGGAGCTACCACAACCTTGTACAGTGCCTTGTTGACAACTTGGGTTCATTGCTTCGTGGGGTCTGCACCACACTCGAACCCTATCATCGGCTCTTACCAACTGAAATCGGAACTCATCTTAGCCACAGTTTTCCAGTCATCTAGGGTCCAATCGATATGGTCACGAGTTCAGGAGAGGCCCAGCAGGCGATGTCATGCTGTTAGCAAAGGCACTCGAGTCAGCCTCGAAAGCCAAATTTCGACTTGCTGACCAAACATACATTTGTTGTATGTCCCACATTGATTTCTGCTATTATTTCACACAGTGTCACTTGTTTGTTAGCACTGACTACTCTATGCAAACCCCGCTGCTGACGATCATTAAGTGAAGGCTGGCGGCCACTACGTTGTCCGTGGTGAGAAGTTATGCCTGAAATTAGGATTCTCGGCACACTCTTGACACTGTGGATCTTGGAATATTGAATTCTCTAACAATTTCTGAAATGTAATGCCCCATGCATCTAGCTCCAACTACCATTCTGCGTTCAAAGTCTTAATTCCCGTCGTGCGACCACAATCACGTTAGGAACTTTTTCACATGAATCACTTGAGTACAAAGAAAGCTCTGCCAATGCAGTGCGCTTTTATACCTTTTGTACGCGGCACTGTCAACTGTCTATTTATCAAATGCAATCCCATTACTTTTGTCACGTCAGTGTACATTAGTGTTCTGAATTTTGAAAATTACATTTCCGTCACTTGATAGAGCTGCTCCAGTGTGTTGGGGCCCAGCCGCCACTGGTAAAAAGCATGCAAGAAAGTAAAAATAACTAATTTGATTTAGAAAGGAAAGCAAACCAAGTGTTAAAAAATATTAGTCTAGTCATTCAGTCATTGACTTCATTATCAAAGCTTATGGACAGAATAGCTCTAATGACATTAAAATTTATAGATACTTGAAGTTGAAGATGTAGGTCATCATTGACCTGTTGGACAGTGGAAATCTTTTAACTAGACCACTCTCACAAGTGTCTTCCCAAATCCAAAATGTCCGGGAGGAGGAAATTATTTTAAAGAATAGTTCGTACAAATATGTTTGAGGTAATAACAAGTAGTTTAGGGTTTTAATAACTTAAACTCTTACAACATGCATTTCATTTTAAAAATGAGGGGATTATTTACTTTCCGAGTTGGACGCAATTTTTGTTCTTTCAGTGTCACAGTACCAATGTCATGAAATGTAAAAGTGAAAAAAGGACTGATTTAGCCAACATAAGAGAACTAGTATTTAAACTGATTTTTTAAGGACATACAATGAATACCCACAAAAGGAATTGCATCATAATTACCAGTATAACCTCAAACTTGCAAGGGTGTTAGAAGCTTCGCTACAGGTGTCCAATTTCATGACGAGTTTCTGACATTCCGCCTAACATGATAACTATTTGAGTCTTTTCAATGCATTTCATTCCAAAGTATTTTTTGCCGAGCACTTCTGTCACATCTAACGCTTCAATACATGTACTGAAGTTCATAACAAGGCTCTAGCTTCTTCTTTATTTGTTGTGTCTTCGCAACATGTCTCTTAGCCCTTCTTGGGCACTGAGCTTATCTGGAGTTATCCTCTGTTAATTTTTACACGTCACGTCGCCGTGAATGCTTTTTACCCCTTCGGCTAAGGGCTTGGCTCCATTAGTAAACTTCCGAGATTTCATGGAGCGCAGATACATAATACGTATTTCGGCAAATGTCACCTGCATTGACATACACGATTAATATAAAGCATCCCGGAGCCTGTCCAAAGCATAATTGACATTGAACATTGTTTGGCAGAAGTGACAGCAAACTTGTCTCTTCATTTCCACAATATTCACTAAGCCACCCAATTAATTGTCATTACACACAATGTTATGCCTCTCCATTGCCATGTGATTGATAAAAAGACTTATGAAAACTTAGAATTGTTAGGATGGCAAAACATTTCATCAAATAGATTATGAGTGCCCCGCAGATTCCCCATAAGTAAACTTCAGCGAGGAAAGGACACTGGAACATTAGCCCGCCATAGCAAATGCCATATTATAGGTAAAACGGTATTATGGAGATGAATATTATTAGTTAAGAGGTAAATCTGTGGATCATAAAATAGATCAGTCTGGAAAAATCATATATTTATCACTTCATCAAGGATTTAAGACACACTCAAAATATTTAAAGAAAGATATAAAAGAAAACGACTTACTTAGCTCATCAAACCAAATGCCAGCCTCCTGTGAAGTAAACTTCAATCGAGTTTCATTTCTTTGTTTTACTTCGACTTTACTTGATGGATGGAATGGATAATAAGGATCAACTTTGTCCAATTTTACCTGAAATATAATAATGAAAAATAAATTTAAGTTTAAAATTCACCCTCTAACAAATACTTGTAATCTGATCTTTGCTACAATGCAAAATTGAATTAGAAATGTTTAGATACATTGCAATATTAGCATATCATTACCTTACATTACATATAAAAGAAAATAAAGATATAGCAGTATTATTACTATTTATGTAATAGTAAAAACAACAGGGTTTATAATCGTCCTGTAAGTTTCAGAGATTCTGCACTTCATCTGCTTCACTTGGGTGAACAGAAAAGTTTCAGGATTTATAGTGTTCTCATTTCTCAAACACTTCCACAATTTTTATTCTTATTTTAAATAATTTCTCTGTCATTTGGTTTTGTAAAATTGCACTCACTATTTTTTTTTATAATCTACTTAAATTCTTCTAAGAGAAAAAGGAGCACGAAGAGTCTGTATGAAAACTCCGCGTGGTAGTATGTCAGTACTAACGCATATCCTACTTTACCATTTTGGGAGGAACCAACAGTGTATATGAAGTTCTAGCCGGAATACATGGATTTCATCTCCAGAAATTCCGTCAGAAATGTACTGGGGGGGAGTTGGGGATTTGGGGAAGTTTGATAATCTCCAGTCTACTTTTAGCCGAAGACGTTTCCAAGGGCGAACAAGGCTTTGTTGGGGTTTCAGAGGGGTAGGGAATTTTATATTGAGTTTCTGCAAAAGCATGTAGAGATAGATACCCGGAGGATGGGGTAACGATCTGAGTGCGTACGATATCCTGTGACTTGGGTGAAGGACTGCTTGGCGCAAAGGAGTATTTATAGCCGATACTTTCACACCATAGGAGCCGATTACAATATCACGCCTTCAGTGTAGGGATGGTTCACCAGCTTCGGCCAAGAGGCATTCAATGCCACTCGTGCAGTAAGCGCCTTGTTTGATCCGTCTACCAGCAATGAGTATAGTATTCAATGGCTGGAGGGTCAACTGAGACACTGACTCATAAAAAATACACCCATACTCTAAGATAAGACGTCCTACACAGGCGCAAGAGACATACTCGATCAGCACCCCATGATCAACCAGTAAGGGTAAGAAGGAGGTTCAATGGTGATACACTTCAGCACTTTAGGTTTTGAATATGCTTTCGCCATGTTCAACTTTTGTCGAACGTAGGCCAAGGAAAGTTGCTGTTTCAACGAAGGGAAATTGATGACCCCTCCCAAAAAAGATCAGGATGATTATGGAAGTGATGAATTCTGTGCATGCAACTGGATTTTGAGGTGGAGAACTTCAATCCAGTTTTATCGCTCCATTCATGCAATTTGTTGAGGACAAGCTGTAACTGCCTCTCAATAACTTGCATGCTTTTCAAGGAGCAAAATGTGGCAAAGTCGTCAACGAAGAGCAATGCTTTCACAGGTTCTCGAATTACTCATGTGATACTATTGATAGCAATGGCAAACAGAAAGACAGAATTGATCCCTCGGGAACACCGTTTTCCAACTGGTGACTTGAGGATAACATGTCACCAAGGCGGTCACGGAAAGATCTTAATGAAAGAAAATCTACTGGAAACGAAGGGAGCCATCCCCTAAGGCCCCAAGAATGTAAGGTGCGAAGAATGCTGTTCCACCAGGTGGAGACATGCGCTTTCTCTATGTCGAAAAAAAAGTATACTATCAGGTGTTGTAGCACGAAAGAAGTGGAGATCTGGGTGGCAAGGGAGACTAAGTGATCCATGGTTGATCTGTGCTTCCTGAAACCACATTGAAAAGGGGTAAATAGATTCCTTTGTTTCAAGAGCCAGACCAGATGCGTTTACCATTCGCTCTAAAAGCTTACACACACAGCTTGTGAGCGAGATTGGGCGGTAACGAGGGTATTGTTTGGTCCTTTCCTTTTTTAGGGATTAAAATAATAATAGCCTTGGTATTGCATGTTCAACCCAAATCCTTGATATTGTATGTTCAACCCAAATCCTTGGTATTGCATGTTCAACCCAAATCAGGTTGAAAAAGCTGAGGAGAAGAATGAGTGTTTTCTGGTAGACGTTTAAGAATTTGATTACGTATTTGGTCTGGTCATGGGGTAGAATCTTTCATGCAAGCAAGGGCACTGGAAAATTCATCCATGGAGTAAGAGACATTGTAATCTTCTTACGCGCAACTCGAGAAATCTAAGTTTGCAATTCTTCTTTTGGTTGTCAGAAAGCCAGGAAGTTGTCAGAAAGCCAGGAAGCCCTGAGACAGACGGCGAAGGGAGTCTTCATATCCATCATCAATGTCGGCCTGTAACAACAAAACCCACGAAGAGAGGGAATGCTCAGGAAGGAGATGCATTTCCTGCAGGAAACCTCTGCCTGCAGGCAGATAACAATGGGTCTATGCAGAGACATTATCAGCTTTAATTCGTCTAAATGAGTACGAAAGTCGTTGAGTTCCACGAGAGGAGAGCCTTAATTTCTAGTGTTTCTTTGCTTCTAGGGGGGTCATGTGTCGGGTTTCTTTATCCTTCTCTGTTGAAGAGTGATGCATGAGTTCATGTGGGGTTCCTCGTTCCCTGCAGAGTCGTCTGGACCACTATTAGAAAGATTCGCATGTGTCGGAAAACCGCGATCTTTTGATACAGGCGATCTGGATCTTAAAATAGGGTCTAGCGGCCTCGGTTTCTCAGCTTCACGCCTTTGTGTGTTGGTCGAAACACTTACAGTTTTTGTTTCCTTCTTTGTTTCAGATGTGACAAGGTATCTGATATCTGCATCTCCGCCAATGAATTCAAAAGACACCTGACAGGCAGCATCACGCACAGAGGTAACTTTCGGTGTCTGGGTCTCACAATTTGATGTCTTCTGCTGTTGCCTGACCATATCAGTGAAACTTCCAACCATTTCAACAGGGCTACACGTCATGCCTCAGGAAAGGAAACTTTCCCCTCAGACCCAGATCTTCAGGATGTCCCTTTCTTTCAAGAAGATGGGGGACTGATTTAAGTTCGATGGGTGATTCCCAGAGCAGTTTACCCTCCCTGAATCTGCAGAGCAATTTCAATCGTTACATAATTCTTTTCCACAGTGTACGCAGACTGCAGCACTCATGCAACTGGGTTGTGTCTGGCCAAACCTGTGGAATTTAAAGCAGCGCAGAGGATTTGGTACAGACTGCCTGGCAGGAGACTGTAATAGCTACACTATATTTTCTCTGGCAGAGATGGACGATCGAAAGTCAGTATCAGCGTTGAGGTACGGGGTGAGTTCACCCTCTGCTAGATCCTGTAAATGTCAGTCACCCCTTCAGGTTGAAAGAAGGCTTTCAGGATTTCTTCCGTTTCTGATGCGAAGTCATGATTCACCACACCCTTACAGAGTTTTAAGGTCGGGTGGGTGCACACGTGCACCTGGAGACCGACTATTTCTTTTAGATCCGAGATTTTCTTGATCTGCTCGTCAGTACGGCTTTCAAAAAAGATTGTGCCACTTCTCTGGCGTACCACAGCCTGAAACTTGCCATTTTTTTCAATTTTTCTGGTCAGTTTAATAGTATGTACACTCTTCATTGTTTCACCGTCATGTCTATAGGACATGATAACATGATAACTGAAGGCTTTTTTGGACTATCCCACTCTTTGGGGAGGGAAAAAACCCTATTTAGATCGACAGTTTCACCTACAAATCTTCTCTTCCTTATGGAAGAAGGTGGTGGGGGGAGGTTTGCTATCCATGGAAAGGATATCAGATTCATCCCCATGATCCCCACGTCTACCCACCAGGTCCACCCACCACGGAGCTCAAAAGGAGACACTCTGGTGTGCCTGGGTTACCATGGGGATATGGTGGGGGGACAACACAGTGCTGCACCGCTATGGATCCCTCCACTCACCATGAAGTTTGGCACAAGACCTAGTCTGAGCCAATTGATCGGGAGTGGGTTAGCTCCCAACAGCCTGTCTAGAAGAGTCTGTAGCCAAAGGAGGTGTATTGAAATCTGCAAGGAATGTTTCCCACCCGGTGAAAAGAAGAAAGTAGCACAAGGGGAGTAGTTGGGAAACAAACAGGCCCTCAACCGCCAGGACACACATTCCCTCGCCACGGGTCGGAAAAAGGAAAAACATGACTGGTGAAAGAAAGGAATACTTGAGTCCCCTCCCTGCATCCCCCCATCAGGACATGGGACTGATCCACCTCAACGGTTGAGGGTTTATATTCTTGTATGCCATATGTTTAGCCATATCTGCTAGTATGCATACAAGCAGCTTAAGCAATGTGTTTTTGTTGTCATCGTTATCATTTTTGCACTAAATCTTGTCCCTTTTTTTTAAGTGTATGGTGTCTTTAGTATAGTTTTTGAAAACTTTCTGAATGACTCCAGATATGTGATCAGCAGTTATTAAGCAATAGCACTTAACAGGATATTTACAGCCAAAGCATTATGCTTAATAAAGACAATATGTAGTCCAGAAATCCTCAAAACTCTGAGAATGATTAACATTTAAAAATTCATTATCAGTCAACAATGATTTAAATTGGATTTTTTATTTTATAAAATAAGTTTTAATGTTATTTTAAAAAATTGTTTTAGAAACCCCAATTGCAATGAAGCACCGCAGGCTGTCAGCAAACTCTGCTAGAGAGACTCAAGGAAATAGCAGTTTCTTTGCTTTCATTTAAATATCACTGCAGCAAATAATTACAACTTAGTAAAAAATAAATATTAGTTTTTGTGTTATTTGATGTATAAATTGAATATCAGTAGAATATTTTTTCACCCAATGGTTACTGATTATTTTTAAACACAAGTAACAAGAAATTTAGACGTTGCAATACAGGTTTTTAAGAATAACTGTACAAGTAAGTGAATCTTGCGCTACAGCTGGCTAGTCACGCTACATCTGGCCCACCAAGGAAGTCCTGTCTATTAAGTGTAGGTGTCATAAATATTCCCAAGCACTCCCATGTAGACTGCCTCCCATCTCAGGCCCTATCTCACCCTCAGAAGATGACACAGCTCCCTTGGGAATGCATTGTGAGAGCTAAAACTTAACGTACGCAGTAGCTGACCCACATCCAGGCTACAGATATTTTGTTTCACCGTGGAGTGACGAATTATCACACACATAGTCTCAAGCCTCCCTAAACCCTAGAAAGTATAATAATTAATTGTAACAGTGCATGCCTCTTGTGCTCCAAAAACGACTTTCCTTCAAATGATTGAAAAGAAACAGAGTTAACCATTCGATAGACCTCATAAATTTTTCGAACATCAAATTCAACAAATAGCAGGGCAATCCGACAATCACAGCATCAGAAAGAGAAGAGGGGAGATTCTTCACGAGGAAGCATCAAGCACGAAATTTACTCCACAAACTACAGACATAAGTTTTCTTCGACATCAATTTCATAGTCACTAGTTTTTTTCACCTATAACTTACAAAATTTGCATTCAGCACAATTTGCATTCAGTAATATCATCTTGAGCTACTGCCAAATATTTAACTAGTAGTGCCACATAATGTTCTCGTATTAGTTCGTTTTCTAATTTCTTTGGTCTGAACTAGTTTTCTGGTATTGTCTCTTCTTGCCGGCTGCTATCTATCGCCTCGCAAAGTACTTTTTTTTTGGTCCATTTTTCGGATCCTTAATGGTAGAACCGAAAGATTATTTTAAAAAAAATTATAGAAGAGTAAAACTTGGAGCCATTTGCATTGAAAACTTGGAGCAGTTTTTCCGAAGTTATCGTTTAAAGAGTTATTGAAGATGCAAAATTTGAAACACTTTTACAGAAAACTTTTGGGTTTTCGAGAAACTTTCTAAGACATCATTTGAAGCACTTGCTTTAACAAATTCAAAAATGTATACAAATTGCCATTAATGTAAATATTAATGATGTGATAGATGTTAAAAATTTACTATTTTGCAATTTTTGAAAAAACAAAAAAAAACAAAAAAAACAAGCAAATTGGTGTGTTTTTGTGTTGTGTGTTGTTGTGTGTGTGTGCGTGTTTGTGTGTGTGCGTGTTTGTGTGTGTGTGTGTGTGCGTGTTTTGTGTGCGTGTTGTGTGTGCGTGTTGTGTGTGTGTTTTGTGTTTGTGTGTGTGTTTGTGTGTGTGTGTTGTGTGTTGTGTGTTTGTGTGTTTTGTGTGTGTTTGTGTGTGTGTGTGTGTGTGTGTGTTTGTGTGTGTGTTGTGTGTGTGTGTGTTTGTGTGTGTGTTTGTGTGTGTGTGTTTGTGTGTGTGTTTGTGTGTGTGTTTGTGTGTGTGTTTGTGTGTGTGTGTGTGTTTGTGTGTGTGTTTGTGTGTGTGTTTGTGTGTGTTTGTGTGTGTGTGTGTGTGTTTGAGTGTGAGTGGTGAGTGGTGTAGTGTGATGATTATATATATATATATATATATATATATATATATATATATATATGTCATCTTATATAGCACATTTCTCACTATCCTCATCAAAAATTTACAGAAAAAGTTTCGAGCCAAATTTTGAAAATTCTTGTTTTTGATATTTTTTAATTGCATATATTTCACTCAACACTGCGCGAAAACTAATACAATTTTCGAAAAAAATATCCTGATCTTAATCAAAGAATTAATTATGGAGAACAAATTTTAAATGAAGTAAAAATCTCTATCTTCAAATTTGTAACTATAGGAAGGCACCCACAAAATTTTAAACTTTTGTATTTTTCAGAAATTCAGAGTTAACAGTGAAGTAAATGAATATGTGAAATAACAATGAAATTGAAAGAAAAAGTTTGAGCAATTTTTGAGAATATTTTGAAAATGTTTAAAGACCTTCACGTAAAGTACTCCAAAAAATTGAAGAAGGTTATTCAAAATCCCAAAACTTCGAATAAGGTAAGATCACCCAAGGAGTATTCAGTTTGGAAAAAATTATGCAACTAGTGTTGTTCACAGATGATGATCACTGTGATACTTGTGCTGTTCACAGATGACAGATGGGCAGACGGACATTTTGGAAAAAACAAAAAAGCACTTTCGATAATAGGGGACCCCAAAACGGGTATTTCCGCTGAAATCGATTGAAATCTTGAAATCAATTTTGTGCAGCATTACATAACTTTTTCTATACAATGTATAACACTCCGTATGGACATCCATACAATGTTTATCACATACGTATATACGTATGTATAAGAGAAAGTAGAAAGGCAGCATATCACGATACTTATCGCATCAATGCGAGAAGGTGACGTATGATGATCTTTCTCTGCGTAAGGTCCCCTGTACTTAATCTACCGTCTCTTGTATTTGTTTATTAAGTTAATTTGTTGGCACCCAAAGAAGCAGGTTTCTATCGCACCTGGTGCCCAAAATCCGTGAACACAAACCCTGAGCTACAATACCAGTGTTCACGAGCTGTCTTGTTACATTTAGTGCTCAACATACATTAACATACTAATTCCATTACAAACCAAAGGGCCAAAATTAGAATAAAAAATGGACAAATATATAAATTAATAAACATTTTTCCTACAGCTTTTTGTTTTGCAACTCCTCCAGCTTCGTGTTTTGCTTATTTTGCAATTTAGGATTTTTTTGCACAGCGCCTATGTATATACTTTTGCAATAACGAAATTCATATCTGTCACGAACAATCATACAATGAAAAAATGGTTAATTTTTCAAGTGAATCTGAAGTTGAAAGTGATATTTGTCAAAATTACCATAGCAGTTCCAAGTACATAGCTTCAGAACGCTTTGAAGATCATGTCAATGACTTACTCTCTACAAAAATGACTTATAATCATTTTTATACTTGAAAAAGAGGGCAAAAACGCCTTCTCTTTCAAAATATTTTAATGTATTCTGGAAATAAGGAATCATTTCCATATGGAAGTTGGATAGTAGATCAAGGAGCGTGCTGAAAATGTGGCTGACACAAAACCTTGAGAACAACTATGTTTCTCTTTGTGCTAGTTATGTAATTATGTTTCAGAGTTGGCACCAGCCATTTCGATAACGGGCTCCTATGTCCCAAGCTGCAATCAACTCCAGCCTGCTGACGTTTGTAAGTTAAGGGTCTGAGTTTACTGAATTCATGAAGAGCTGTGAAACAACCTGTTGTATTTTAATCTACCATGAGTATTGTGCTAACTTCAATAAATTAATAAAACTACTGCCATGGCTTTAACTAAAATTCCAGGGAGGGGTATTACACTTGTGACGTTCCTGCATTACTTTATGTGGCAAAGATGCTCATGGATGAAATGTCACCTAATAAAACAGTGGGCTCCTGATTTTCTTCTGGGTAAGGGTTCATAGTTGACTTGAAAATGTCTGCCCATGTAAACCTTTTCTGAGTAGTGTTGATAGAGCTCTTTGTGGCAGATAGTGACAGTAGTGACTGTCCCATACAAAAACAAGCAAAAGCAGGACCAGGAAAGGCCATGCAGTAAGACAGCTGCTGGTGTGACAAATTTAGATGCGCCAAATGTCCTTTCCACTTACCCTGAATTTTTTGTGCCTTTAACAGGTATGTCAGCCGCAATACCATTAACAGCAATTTTATTACTCATTCCAGTAGCGTGAATGTATCAACTGCAACTACATGCTCATTTCCCAAGAAAGGTTAAACGATAAGCACATACTTTTTCACTTCCCTTTTAACACTACTCTATTAACATCAAAAGGAGATGTACTGATTTCCTCAATGTTTAAATTTCCAATAGTAGATTATTATGAATTATGTTAAAAGTTGAACTGAATATTCCAGTCAGAACCAATATGATTATGAAAAAAAAATCCTACCTTCACAGCAAGCATTTGCATCACAGAGAGCAAATTCAACATGAAACCATCTCCAGCAAGAGCACGCTCTTCTACTTGGATTTGGGCACGTTTTTCATTTATGTGTAGTAGAGCTGACAAATATGTCAACATTGATTTACGAGAAGCTGAGCATACTAAAACATCATGAAAAACTTTGTGTAGCAGGACCTGAAAGAAAGTTTTGCTTTGTTAAACAAACATTTAAAAAATTATTTTACCAAGCTGCTTATTTTCAAGTTTTCATCACTTACAATAAAACCTACATATTAGATAAAACTGTTATTAAAATGAAATTAATGAAGAAGGTAGAAGGTGTCAGTTATGTTACAACTGAATAAGTGAGTGAGTATTTATTTATTCTTGATGTATCAAGTACTTAGGTCATTAGTCCGATACAGGATCGTTCAAAAAATACATTGGCTTTTAGGGGAGAGGGTTCATGTAAAAGATCTGGCAAATTGGATGGGAAGGGGGAGGGAGAATCAGAAATTAACATTCCTATTAAATATTGTTCTTCATATAGAAATATCGACCATGATGCAAGGACATGGCTGTGCTGTTGTGCATGCTTCATGTACCAGTTTTTATCACACGTGAATTTTAAATGCAACCAGATACCAAATGACAATCATCGCCTTGTTACAAGACATTGAAACAGATATATGAAGCATGTTTACAAATATTGTATACTTTATTTCAAATTTGTCACTTTATGCCTCTTTCAAAATGTTTGTCAGTGGCACTGCTTGCTTGCCATGCTGTAGGGCAGCCAGCAATGTCTGGTCTGGCTTTTAAAGCAATAAGCTCAGGTTGGGACATGGTTCATGACGTATCTGATGCTAGACACTGAGGGAAAAAAGGTGCAACAGAGCAGCACACCCATGTAAACTATTCCACAGGACCAAAAAAAACAAAAAACGCCCCCCCCTGCCATACACACCATCACACCCACACACAACCACAACCACCCAACAACAACATCACCCAGCAACAAACACCATTTATCAATATTCCTTATGAATTTTTACATAATTCGCTCTCTAATTGGAAATATAGTTTGAATCTATTGAGAATTTGTTCGATATCGATGCATTCTCATTTATGAGAATGTGAAAAAAAAATTGCAATAGTAACCTCCCAATTCAAATTTCATTTTTTAAGGAATATTTATTAAAAAGTTTGCATGTATCTGTTCATACTCTTGTATTAAGGTAAATCGTTTGAAGGTTTTATCTGTTATTTATTGTTTACTATTAATTAATATATTTCCCTAACTTACAAACAGGTGAATATAAAAGTTTTTATCAGAATATACGATTCAGTTAACTGGATTTTATTTGCAAATGTTGGTGTGTGTGGGGTGAAAATGGTACATTTATACATACATTCATTTGAGTCTGAAATTGTTACAAAGGGGCGGGAGAGGATTAAAAAAGTGCATTTTTGCAGACTATGTTCTTTGAATAATTCCTAAGAGTGATGCATGTCACATCTCAGGAGGTGATAGAATTCCACCTCTGCGGGAATATGAGATCCACCAACCTACATGTTGCCCTGCTGGGAGATTTCCCTCTACAGGAATCACCCTCTCTGAACTCTGCCCCAACCAGGACAAGATCTAAGCTTCTGAGTGGTCTCCCAACATCTGTGGTAGAGTAGTGTCAGTAAGTGCAAGAGTATGTGAATAAGGGAGAAACAAAGAGAAGGAAGGGTACATAGCTCAAGATCAGTGGCCCATTTGTAAGGATACTGTATCAGCATTCACCAAGTATTATTCAGAGAATTCATAGAAAACTACTAATCAAGTAACTGAATGCCAGAATTATCCTGCAAACAGTGGTTGAAATTGACCCAGATACAAAGCTAGGTTAAAGAATTTCCCACTACCTGGTCCTAAACCCTCAGACCTATCTGACAATGCTGCAAGGCAACAATGTTGTCCCTAGGCTAGGATATTACAACCAAATTCCACAAACCAGTAACAACCAAATTCAAAGATTATAAATAATATTCCTATTGAATAAATAATATTTAATTGAAAGAATTAATAGGGAAAAGTTATTGTCACAGAGTAAAATACCAATAACCTCAAATGGGAGTAATTAAGTACGTTTTCAAGAATATCAAAAATGTAATTCAATCATCTATCACGCATTTCTATATTGATAAACAAAACAACATTTAATTATTTCATCACAAAAGTTATTCCTTTGAGGGTAAGTAACACTCACTCTTGTATTTTCTAACTCCTGCTGAAGAGTTTGATTCAGTGACTTGTCAGCAACTGGATTTCCTGAGAAATATTTTTCAGCTACTTTTGGTTCATCCTCTGCAAAAACAGATACAGAGAGGAATGGTCCAAGAAATGAAGTGCGAGCCATTTCACGGCCCATTGCATCTGTTACAAGATCAGGCAGGAACTGAACCTAAGAATTGAAATAACAGTTCATTATTCTATCAGCTTAAAATGTTTAAATAAAATATACATAATTTACATTTTTTACTCAAGAGTATTGGTGCTTCGACATTTCTCCTTTACATTTTTATTATCAAATTACAAAAATACAAATTAGTTACATTATTGCTCTAAAACAATTCATAATGCATACATTTATTTTTCATAATACATACTTTTAACTTTAGAATAACATGACAAAAAATAACAAAGCAATGTACCAAATACTAAAATTTTACTTTAGTCAGCAGATATTATTCATTAATTGCACTATTAATACTTGAAACACAAGATTTCATCAAAAACAAAATAATTTTGTTTGCAATTCATTTCTTTTTAAATCAACAGTGAAATCCCGTGAGTACATTTTTCAAGAAGCCACAAATTTTTAAAATCCTAAGCGGGAAAAAGTGCTAATAAAAAATGCTCATGAGGATTGCGCTCTACTTCTTGGATAATATTCCGTTTCTCTTGATTGGTAATCTGTCTTGCCTTCCTTTTATCCATAAGATCAAATGCACTTCACAAAAACACACACCAGAAAAATAGCATTCCGAGTCTATCACATCAAAGAAATATGTGGTAGGTAACAAGGAACAATAAAGATGGCACAGAGAGCACAGCGAAACATGTTTCTCTAGATCTGAAATCAAACTGAAAGTGAAAGTAGTACCCAAAATACTACACACATTTAAGATGGTGCTGGTGCACTGGAAAACATGTGCCTCTCATGAAGCAAGTAACTTATAAAAACTTTGAATGTGCCAAACGAGATTGTTAAACATGTGATCAAGTACTTTGATGGAATTGGAACCAGGTCTTGATAATAAGAATGTGCTAAGCAGGAAAATGTAATGGGGCAAATGAGATTCCATTGTATTTGGCCAAGGGTAACCCTTTTTCCCACACTGCTACTTTCCTCAAGAGTATCTATATGCCATTACCGTTAAGGGAGTGTAAAATGTACTCTTTATTATTGGGCAGAACAAACATCACAACACATGAAAACGAGAATTAGAATAACTGTATTTCTCACAGAATTGTAGAAGACGTGCACAGATAATGAAGTTACATTTATGTCCAGAAGCAAAACATGGGGCCATCTCAGCATTTGCTCAATGGATCAGGGAAATTGGATGAAAAACCTGATCGAGATGGGGGTCATTGACCCAGAAGCTGCGATACAATACTTGTTACATATTGTTTAGAATTATACATTCCAATGGTAAATAATACATTAAATATCACTGTTAAAATTAATGTTACTTTCCTTGTGATGCTCAGTATAGTCTCTAACTGTATAGAAACACTTATGCAGCAGACACGATTTCACTTTGGATTTAAACTTTTCTATCGAATTTAATCATTTAATGTCATCTGGCAAAGTGTTGTAAAATAATGTACATGTACTGTATGTGATTTTTTTGTAACGTGCTATTGATACTATCACCTGATGAATATGATTTCTACATCGAGTGTTATAGTAATAGACTTCAGCATTTTCTGAAAATATAATCCCACCTTTAAGCAAGTCATTTTTGACAAAAAACACTGATTCGTAAATTAACAGACAAGGTAATGGTAAAATTCCTAGAAGAATGAAGAGAGGTTTACATGACTCACGTGGGTGGGATTTGGTTATTATTCGTACAATTCTTTTTTGTAATCTAAAAGCCTGGGAGCTATAAGATGTATTTCCCCAGAATATTAAGCCATATCTCAGGCGGGAATGAACATTCGCAAAATTTACACGAGTAGTATGAAGGCTGACTGCATTTGAAAGAATTCTGAACGCATAGCATAATTAACTTAATTTTGTCTTCAATTCATTTAAATGGATGTTCCATTTAAGGTTTGACTGAATTGAGAGAACTAAAAATTTTGTTGCCTTAACATCAGTCAATGGTACACCGTTCATTTTCAATGGAGCACAGAATGGTTTACTTGCAACGGAAAACTGCATTAAAACCATTTTATTTTCATTTACTATTAATTTGTTATTTCGGAACCAATTTGAAACATCTAATATTGTACTACTTACAGCTTCTTTATTGCAAAAGACGTTTGTATCATCTGCAAAGAGAACTGTTCTTCCTTTTCGAATCGTCAACGGCATATTGTTTACATAAAGTAGGAACAGAATAGGGCCTAAAATCGATCCTTGAGGAACTCCACGTGCAATGGGCAAAGAGTCGGAAAGGTGTGTACGTAATGTTCCACTGTTCCAGTAAGTTATTTCCACTCTCCGAGATCGTTGTTTAAGGTATGAACATAACCAATCTAGAGCAATACCACAGATTCCATATGAAAGTAATTTTGAAAGTAAAATGTCATGATCAATGACGTCAAAAGCTTTTGAGAGATCTAAAAATATCCAATAGGTGCCTCGTTTTGATCCAATGATGAGGCGACATTTTTAAGAAAGGAAAATATAGCTGGTTCCGTTGATTTTGATTTTCTAAATCCATGTTGGCAATCTGAAAGTGCATCGTGTTTACTGAGAAAGGTATTCCTGCGTAAAAAAGTCTCTCTAATAATTTTGAAAAAACTGATAGAAGAGAAATGGGCCGATAATTTTGAATTTCATTTTTGTTGCCTTTTTGTACAGCAGCTTAATTTTAACTGTTTTGAAAATATCTGGAAACATTCTGGTGCATAACGATGAATTAAATATGAGAGTTAACAGGTGTATAATGGCATACGCACAGGTCTTTAACAAAGAATCCGGGAATTCATCTAAACCGGACGAATATTTATTTTTTAGTTTACCGGTTATTTTGAGAATTTCATAAGAAGAGTTTCGGAAACGAACATTGTGTCTAAAATTTTGGGTGAACGGTCTATTATTGAATTTTGTGGCTGAAGACACTTAGTGAGATCGGCAGCGATTCTCGAAAAGTATTGGTTAAAGAGAGTAGCCACTGTTGCCGGATCGTTCACATTTATATCGTTATATTTTAAAACAACATTCTCTACAGGGTTTCTAGTTGATTTGGTCATATTTTTTATTATATTCCACATTGCTTTTGTTTTGTTATTTGAGTTCAAAATATCCTGATCGTGTTTCATGATTTTAGCCTGCCTTATGACTTTTCTTAACAATGATTTGTATTTTTTAAAGTAGATATGGAAATTTTGAGAAATTATGATGTTTAGAAATGAAAGAAAGAATTCATTTGTTTTTACAAGATGTCCTAATCCCTTGTGTTATCCAAGAATCGCTTTTCCGTGAAGTATTTAATTTTCTTTTTTGAAGAGGAAAGGAAGTGTTAAAATGAAATGAAAGAGTTGAAAAAAAGAATTATATTTGTCGTTTGTATCAACAGTATTATAAACCACTTCCCATGACTCCTGCATCAAGTAATCAATGAATAATTTTATTTTACTTTTTGTAAACAATCTAGTCATACGTGTATTATTTATTGTGTCAGTGATCACATTTCTTATAAAGGTAAGAATTTGTGCATCATGGTCATTGTATCCTAAATCTTTTGTTTCAAGTTCATATCAAGTAGTAGTTTTGTTAATTATAATTTGATCAATTGCCTTCATTGAATTTTGTGTGATCCGTGTAGGTACATTAATTGTAATGTCTAAATTGAAGGAATTAATTAAATTGAGAAACTTTTCTTTCTCGCAAGATTCAACCGGAAAATCAATTTTAAAATCTCCGCATACAACGCAATGGATTCAAAAGAGCGATTGCTAACTTTGTTAAGTGTTATCTCGAGGTTTTCTAAGAACAAAATATAATCTGCAGCTCTCTTTGTTGGAGGTCTGTAGATGCAAAGTATTATCACTTTTAGCGAAGTAAGATGTACAACAGAAATTTCGAAAACATTTTCAACAGAATACACATTTAATTTTGCCAAGGTGATAGAATCAATATTATTTCTAACGTAAATACAAGAACCCCCATACGTAGGACCATTATTGATTCTCTCTCTCTGCAATAAAAGCCTGCGAGGCAATAGTTTGGAATTTGAAAAATGCTAAGTTCATTAGGAGATAACCAATGTTCTGTAAAGCAAAGCATCATAAACTTCACACAACTTACCTGTTGAGTTAGAAGCTTGCATATAGGTCTAACATTACCCGATGGCCCACACCGAATTTCTACTAGATCACTAAGGGCTTGAATAGGTTGCCTATGGGTATTTCCAACAATTGAGGATGACTGCATTGTAAGAAAAAGTCCCTGGAGCAATGGACTGAAAACCTGTGAAATAGAAGTGAACAAGGCATTAATATAGCTTATCATTGAAGTATAACTGACATTAAAAAAATTATGAATTTAAATCCCTGTAATGTACATAACAAGAATATTTCTACCTTTACACTAATTGCACTGTAAGCATTGATAAACCATTGACAAGTTAATGCTTTATGGTATCCCCAGGTAAAAATTCGTTGCTAAAAAAATTTATTTCATATATTTAACCCCCGCTGCATGACACTTTAATCAGTAACTATCGAATCTTATAGTTTTGCTTCAAACTGATAAACCACCTTACTGTTAGCTTCTAGAAATGTCCAACAAATACAACTCTCTCTCTCTCTCTCCCCCTCCCTCCCTCCCTCCCTCTCCCCCCACTTTCTCAGAAATTGTAAGGAGACATTTGGAAAATACCATCTTTCTAATTGTCCAATTGAAATTCCAGACATTATATTGATATTATTATAGTTATCCATGAATTGATTGATTGATTTTTTCGTGTTTCCGGGCACGTCAACTGCTTTGGTCATTAGTCCTGTTAATGTAGTGCATGTTTTTTTCTTGGGAGATGGCGATGATCTTCCTGCTGGATGGCGAGATCTGGCGCTGACCTACCGTCGGCTCGTGGGGCTTCCCCCTAACCAGGACTCTCCCACAAGCGGAGCACCGCCCCCACTGGGACAAGCTCTAAACCCCGACTGGTCTCCCAGAATATGTGGTAGTGTAGTGCATGTTAGTGTAAGTGTGGGTGTAAAGGGAGATGATAGGACAAGGAAGAGGAAGGACAGATTGCACGCAGTCCGTGGCCTGTTTGTTAGGGTACTGCTCCGTCATTCGCCTGGTGTTGATCAGAGAAACCACAGAAAACTACCGATCAGAGCAGCCAGCCGCAAGAATTCTCCTCCAGACAGTGACTGAATTCGACCTAGCTGAAAAGCTAGTGTCGAAAATCCTGCCACCACCAGGATTTGAACCTAGGACCTCCCGGTCAGAGGCGCTGCAGTGATATCAGTTGATGCACTGAGCCACCGCTCCCGGTAGTTATCCATGAAGATCAAATACAAGAAACCCTTAAGTTTTTCAATTCCTATAATCCAAATCACTTGTGAAATAGAACATAACAAACATAAATTATTTAGTACTTTGATTGAATAACAAATAAATTAATCTTTCAAAACACCTAATCCAATAATAGATTGGTATATATAATCTATGGATTGGTGGTTAAAGCTATAAAACTATCAGACCAAACTAATCATAATATGAATTTAAGGGAAACAAAAAAAAACAACATTAAATTACAGAACATGATGAACAGAATGGTATGAAGTATTTCACTAGTGCCCAGGACAATATCTTACCAAAATTCAAAAACCATTAAATGAAATTGTGTTGCCATTGGAATTTCCCAACATATTTCTTACTCAGCCTCTCCTTTACATTCTCTGACCTTCCCCTTTCTCTGTCCTAATATCTTTGGCCCTGAGTCTCTCCACATAAGGAATCACAAGGATGGTAACACTTGCTCCCAGTTCTCCTACCATACTCTTCATGTTGTATAATTTAATGTTGAGTTTCTGAGATGACTCAGCAGAATTTTCTTATTCTTCTATGCAGGGTTTCTATTCAATTAAAATTCATTGAGTCATCTAATGTTTTGAAATAGCATTTAACTTGTATATTGTATATTTTGTAATGTTCCTGAACACTACATTTTATTTTTTTTAATTCCAATTTTAATTAATTCTTCCCCTTTTTGTTTAAAAAAAATATTGGTATCTATCATATTTCAAATTAAATATCATTTGTTAATTAATTTATTTATTACTACTGTTTTTATTCTGACAATTAGTTTTAAAGTCACTACAAATCTTGGGAATGTACAGTAAAATAGTAATAGTTTGTGGATTGGTTATGAAGGCTTTATCATAAACTTTGTCATTTTTTGTGTTTATCTGATCTGAATTTTGTTTCTTAATTCATATTAAGATAAATTTGGTTTGATTGTTTTATAGCTTTAACCACCAATCCATAGGTTACACATACCAATCTATTAGGTGTTTTGAGCTTACAAGCAGCAGCTATATCTTTGGTGAACCAATTGGTGATAATGTGACCATTTTTATTTCCAATAGAAAGTTTTAAACCATTTAATTGTTATTTGATGAAAATGCTAAATAATTTATTTTTGTTGTGTTCTATTTCACAAGTGATTTGGATATTTGGATTGTAAGAATTGAAAAACTGAAGGGCTTCTTGTATTTGATCTTCATGGATAACCATAATAATATCATGGGTTTACAAGAATCTGACTCCCCGCTAAGTTCTGATAACGACCTAAGTGGTCATAATCTTTTATATAACAATTAGTTTCGCGGCACTAGATGTGATATAATTTTTACACAAGCGTTGGTAATGGGCTGAAGAAAATGCTTTTTGGAACTCATGGAAATCAGTGGTAAGTTAATGGTAACTGTTTTAGAATCTTGTATCCTAGAAACACATGAATAATATGTTACAGAACAGTCATTTGCTCTAATGTGTGTTAATCTCATAGGGCTGTGATTTATATACATTTGCATACTTTTTTCTCTTAACTAAAATATCCCGTTTCAACAAATTGTATAAATTTTGAGGCATTTAGAATCAATTTAAGCTAGTTTTATTTCACATATTTTCACATCACCGTAATTGCATATTTTTGCATATTTAGACCATATTTGCATATTTTTGTTGCATATTCACCCCTCATTGCGAGGTATTTCAATGAATCAATGAGTGCTCTTTAGCCGAGTGGACATTAGCGTGGAAAGGTTCTACTACTTCTGTCAGATAGTGCTTTAGTTGGATTTTGAGGCCAAATAGATGATTGAGTTTGAGAACTTGAAGAAGGTAGTTCTCTGCTAATTCAACAATTTTGCAAGTGACCAATAGACTGTGTTCAAGGTATGTCCCATTTTTTCAATTTACTAACGTTTCTCTTTTGACCAAATATTGTTGGCTCACAAGTGTTATGCATTAAGTCAAGATTTTCAAATTTTAAGTTATTTGATTACTGGGTTCTAGACTTTATTATAATTGAGAGAAAGTCATATTTTTGTTGCAATACCTATATTTTTTATTTTGTGAAACATACATTAATTGCATCTCCCGTTATTATCCTAAGAATGGAGTGTTCTTAAAAATTAAGCCATAAATGTTCATGTTTGTCGCTCGTAACAGTTTATATGATTTCTATGTCTTTTTTGCTGTAAACATATTTTACAACTTACCCTATTTATTTATTATTACACTATATATATATATATATATATATATATATATATATATATATATATATATATATATATATATATATATATATATATATACACACATATACATATTGTGACCGCCCGTTTTCTTAGTTTTTGAAAAAGTGTCACATTCGACCTAAGAACAAGAGAGACCGCCACCATAGTCCGAGGGCGAGTCCGGAGGTCAGATGAAAGAAAAAGTTCTTTCTGAAGGTAGCAGCTGAACTGGGCGGACGTATGGAAAACGGTACGCCAGGAATTGACATTGCAGCGGACTTCAGATTTGCAACTTTGAGGAAAACTCTTCTAGAAGACCAGAAGAGGTAATTATTCTATTATAAATTGATTTAAACATAATCTTAGAAGAGAGATAATAAGAAATGTTATGAATTTATAATGGACGAATTAGGGAGTGAAGTTTTGAATAGATGGCAGTAATTAATAGCTTGCATTTATTTCTCTTTCCAGTTTTTTTTTTTTTTTTTTTACATGCTTTTCTTATATTTATATACTCTCTTGAAGTTGGTGCTCATATAAAAAGGGGTGATCTCTAGATTCATTTTAACTCTGAATATCCAGTTGGTCATTAATCGTAATTGAAAATAAAGTAAAATTCATATGAGAGTACGCAAGAATATAAAACTTGAACGAGAAGAAGAACGCGTTTTTCTGGTGGGCAACGGCGCTTCAACCAAGGCTCCGACGCTCAAGGCCAAGCAGCTCGGTGGAAAGGGGTAGAAGGAAGCACTGCTGACACTGAGCGCCGAGAAGAGAACACAGTAGGTCGCTCCAAATAAACTGTTTCTGTAGGGATAGGAGTGATTCATTTTAATCAGAAAGCTTATTCTGTGTCCGTCACGTAGAAAGAAAGGGAGGGTAACAGATTTACCATGCTTAAAAGATAAGAAAAGTAAAAGTACATTTGTTTCCGACTTCTAATACGTGAGAACAGAATCAATCTTTTCTTTCAAAAAAGGATTTGAAGATCTAATATTGTAATTTAGTGATTAAGAGTTTGTGTAAGAGTCTAATTATAATAGTAATCATTCTCTGGACTTTAAAGAGAGAAAGAGTTTCATTTTCTTGTGAAAGTAATGTTAAGTCAAAAGTACTAATTTTGATTTTCAATGTGCTTTTTCTTTCATTTTTGTATAAAGTAATATTTTAACGATTCTTTTGAATTTCTGAAAGTGTGTGTTTGTTAAACAATTGGGTTGTTAAGAAGAGTAGGAAATTGTGTATCGAGTTATTAGTGTGTGTGTGTGTGTTTTTTCTTACAGTCAAGAGTATTCTGTATTTAATTTTTTTCTGTGCGCCATTTTATGTATCTGTCATAGCAGCAAATATTTTTTGAATATATTCTGAATTTAGTGAAAATTGATTCTCACCCGAGTTGTATGTAATTTTTGCATCCAATCCATAAACGATCTTCACGACCCTGCCCCCCCCTATTTTTTTTATTTATTGTGTCCACACTGGGACGTCTATACTGAGCTAGTCGACCATCTGGTGAATTGGTTCGCCACCCCCCCAAGACGTCTCAGGGCGGGTGCTGGCCTTACGGCTTGTACCGGACGGTACTGTGGCTCGCAATACATATATATATATATACATACATATATATATACATACATAATCATATATATATATACATACATATATATATACATACATACATATATATATATACATACATATATATATACATACATATATATACATACATACATATATATATACATACATATATATATATATATATATATACATACATATATATACATACATATATATACATACATATATATATATATATACATACATAATATACATACATATATATATATACATACATACATATATATACATACATACATATATATATACATACATACATATATATATACATACATACATATATACATACATACATATATACATACATACATACATACATATATACATACATATATACATACATACATACATATTTCACTCTTTTTATTGCATATAAATCACAGCCCTTGTTATTAACATAGCCTACGCCTTATTAACATAGTATTTTAATTGAAAAATGTATATACCTATTTTCAATGTGTTTAAAAAAAATGCATATTCACAATATTTATTGTTTTATTAGTTGCCAGAAGATGAGAGCAAAAGTGCCTTGAAATGTTGCACGAATGAAAAAAAGTCTCCATAAAAGATTTATTAATAATTTTGACTGGTTTCGTTGTCACAATTACACAGGAACCTAAAATCAATTAATAAACATTAAAAATGGAAACACTGGACAGCAATTCTAAAAGCTTCGGGAGATCATATCTGATATCGATAGCTAGTGAGCTAATGTTATGGTCTTTTCCAAATGCACCTGCTGTCACTCAGCTGAAGAGTTTCCTGTGAGAAATCACACAGTCATCAGAAATCTTAAACATTGTGATTTCTCTTTTCATTCAAGTCACTCACGACAGTGACCCGTACCTCAAATCCAATTGTGCCATGGTTACACACATGGAAATATGGGGATATAACACAGGTTGATAAGGGCTGTACCCCTAATTTGTTCCCAATTAGCCCAGTGCCTGCCATCTCTTATTTCCATCTCCCGAAATGTAGGAAAGGTTGAAACTAGCCGATTAAGAAGCTGTAGCAGATTTTCTTGATGGAAGTTACAATTACTGTGGCAATCAAAAGTTTGAATTTTTGTTTCCAACTATAATAAACTGAGATGCTAAAAATTCTATAAGATTATAAAGCATTAATGATCTTAATTGGCATGAAAAATATTTGATTTTCGTCTCAGTTTATTTATACAGTCAATTTCAAGCATTTTTTAATAGAATGTTGGAGCAATGAAAGACAACAATCAAACATACAATACATCATACATCATTGGGAATTTAATGTCAGCATATTTCAACTAAGAATTCACTGATATCCTTCACTCTCAGTATTTATCACTGCCCTTTTGATACTCTAATGCATCAGCCTCCCATTCCATCGCACTGCTGAGGTCCAAAGACCCGTGATTGGTATATACACAGCCATCAGCAACTCATGAGGCCATAACCACACTTAGAATTGTTATAGTGTTGGGAAGAAAGGAGGTGGACAGGTGGCATGCCATGGACCCATTATTGGCACTTTACAACCCCTGTCCACAGACATATACTCTTATCGTTACCCAAACTCCTCCTAACCAGGACAGGGGAAGGGATGAGAAGGAAAGGTTATTTCTTTAGGTGAAATGTAGTGGTTCGGAAAAGCCGCAAACCTACAACTAGATAAAAGCTAACATCCATGACCAAAGCAAGATTTGAACCTGTAACCCTACAAGTCAAGTCTGATTAGGTATGTCTGCATTTGCTACAATACATTATATCTATTACATACATTCTTTTTATGTCATCAATTACATTATTTTTATGGACAATACTTTCCTGAAGAAAAATGCACAAATACACAAAATAAACCACACAAGGATTTCCATACAAAATACATTTTTTAAGATCCAATTCAAAACTATAGTTAGCAACACAAACTATACATTTAAATAAATTAATTCAAACTTCCACATACCCTACTAAATGTTTCCAAGCTACTTGAGAACGTTCTTGCCACAAGTTCTGGCAGAAATCCCCTGGGCAAAGACTGATTGAGAACAGGAGCCAAAAGAGGGGACACACGAGGAGCATCCTCCTCGCTCAAAGACGCCTGCAGTACCAAGGCAGCATACTGCACACATTGTGCTCGAATGTCCGCCAACACCTCACTTAAAGGAGGGATACTGCATCGCTGGAAAGGGTCAAGACAGCAGAATAAATTTCAGCATGACTGTTTAAAATTCAAATTTGTCATCTTCAGAAACTTTATAAAAGGAATTCTTTTGAGCATTAACGAGTCTTGAAACAAAAATAAAATAAAATAAAATAATTGTGACAAAATTATTTTATGAACATTTACATCATAATTTAGAGTAAGTCTCAGGTTTTTCCTAGTACTTTATGTTTTTAATTCCTTTATTTTCCGGTAATTTCTAGGATGATGATGATTATGATGGTAATAATATACATTACGGTTAAGCTATACGGATAAGGCATAACAAGGTGCACGATTTATCCGTTGCGTGTATGTTTATTTTGCTTTTCTGTAAGTACATACAGCCTGTATAACTAAATAAAAACTGAATAGAGCTTCAAACTTCAAAAATATGTCCAAAGAATTCTATTCAATGGAACGAAATGAATTGTTTTACCAACATGTGTAAAGAAATGTAAACTTCATGTTCACCCAAAATTTTTTTATCTGTCTCTCAAAATGTGCATTTCAGCTCAAATTTGTATAATCTAAATTTTGTTTTTAAAAGAATCGTTTGAGAAACAGAAAATTTAATGCATTTCAGAGAAAATTTAAACAATGAGTTACCACAATATTAGTGTGAAAACTTGTCCTTTAGTTTGATATATTAACATAATAAAGGAGATCAAATAATTTTGAGCATTACCTTCCTCCTCCAAGTAAATGAGAATCATTAACATATCCTTCACTATTTCAAAATGTGTTTTGCCTGTGTGCCACAATGTTTTTCATTACACTTTGATATAAGTTCTGCTTCCTAACCTTAGGATGGTTGCGCTCCTCAACAGCCACACGAGCATAGCAGTCAGCTAAGTATCCTAAACTGCGAGACATCATGCTCTGTTGCCCATCCGCAGGCGGTGCCCCGCCCACTACCCCACTGGTTGGAAGCGGCAGTGCAGCCACCGGGGACAGGCTGGGTGTCAGCTGTGGACTGGTAGGGCTGTCCAGAGCATCAATCGGAGTCGAACTGCCACCAACAGACACTCCTATTGTCACCTCTTGCAGAGGATTTTCCCCTCGATTAAACATTGACAGCACCTCTATTAAGGCCTGGTTCACAACATCCTGCAAAAAATTATATAAAAATTATTTTCATTTTTCCTTTCTTCTTTGTTTAATTTGTGCTTGTGTCTCAGAATAATGTTCCAAATTTCTCAGGCATGACGAGTAGTCAAAGATAATACATTTTTGACAATGAACATGAAAAAAGGAATTTCAAGTCACACAAGTGATATGCTCCTGATTGATAGCCAACTCAACATACATATATATTTTGAAGGTTGTAATCTTACAGTAAAAGTAATATTGTAAAAGAGATTTTGTATATCTGCCAAAAGGAAGAGCAAGACAAATTACCTGTCAGAGGCAAATGTCACGTATGTAACTTTGTTATGAGATTTTTCATCGCATGTCCTTTGACAAAAAGTGTTCATTTTTGACACCCCCTACATGCCCCAATGATCTGTTATATTTAGAGATTTGATATTTTTATAATTACATATTTTTTGGCTTGCTACTTATTATTCTCAATTTACTACTCAATTACTATTCTCAATTCTCTACATTTTTAATCAGCATTTTCCCTACATTATTACTGCATGCTGTCTACTCAAGGTATGCTTCATGAAGACATAGTTGGATGTTCTCACAGTCCGCCACACCCACTTTAATTATCTCAGTGGTGGGAAGTGCGTGTCAGAAACCGACATCAATTTCACCTTTAGGAGAGAAAAGTATCACCGACATCGCATTTTGTAACCTTTATCTTTAATTTCTGAGAAACTTTGGCGATTGCCGATGTGCAACATTTTGATCAGAGTGCTGCACACTGCAGTCATTGTTTGCTGGTCATTGATGTTGCTAGTTTGTGATGGCTTCTATTGCATCTAGTCTGGTTGCTAAACTATGGTCGTGGATAGCAATAGATGAAGCCTTTACTACTGATAGGAAAGCTGAATGGTGCAAAGTGTGCATCAACTTGTGCTTCCTAAATTGTTTTTAAAATATTTTTTTGTAATATATTTGAGGGGTTCAGAAACAAAGGGGGGAATAGTAACATTTACCTTAAAAAATGAGATAAGTACATCTAGAGCATGGTGAACCATGTAAAATTATTGTGGCAAAGGGGTAGAAGTGAAATCTCACTCTGAGCTGCCCCAAGGTCAATTAATAGAAAACTAGTTGTGATGAAACAGTTGGTACCAACGAGATACATGTGCACTCGTATCCTATTGCCCCTGAGCATAGCATGTCATCAAGCAGGTCGTGAGACAGTTGCTCCCATATACATAGAGTACAAGTAAGTACAGAGTACTGTCCACATTGTACATTAAGTTCTGTGAAGAGCTTGGTAAATTACCTGTCAAAAAATCTTATTACAGGCATGTTTTTAACACTGCTTTTAACTTTTGATTCCATAAACCTTATACTGATACTTGTACAAAGTGTGATACCTTTGCAATTTCTATGAAGAACAATGAACGTGTAAAAATAGAAACCATTGGTGCAGAAAAAGAGCAACATTTGAGACAAGCAGAAGCGGCAACAAATGCTAAACAGTTCGCAAAAGAATTAGCCAAGTATTCAGGGATATGGCATGGCATTTGCATTGATTTACAAAAGGCTCCTCCTGTTCTAATCTGTACCAAAGTGTATTACAGCCAACAGTTATGGACTTATAATCTTTGAGCACACAACCTTGCAACAGGAAACAGCTATATGTATGTTTGGCCCAAAAATGAAGGATCAAGAAGATCCCAGGAAATTGCTTCCAATTTACTTAAATGCATAAAAGGATTGCTTCCTAGTATTAAACACCTTGATGTTTTCAGCAATAACTGTGGGAGACAAAATAAGGACAAAAACATAGTAAAGTTTTGGAGTTATGTTGTCACCCACACAAGTATCAATGCTGTGGATCCTCGATTTCTGGTTTCCGGCCACTCTTACACAGAGTGTGATCAACATTTTGGGATAATTGAAAAGAGATAAAGAATACACCCTACATTTTTGTTCCAAATGATTGGATTGATACTATCACTAAAGCAAGTCGCAAATTCAGTCATTCCAACGGCAAAAGATTATTTTTTAAGCGTTGAAGGAATGAAGTCAGTACTGAAAGATTCAGTGAAGATATCCAAAAGATGGTATGGTTTCATTTTGAAAAGGATTCACCATACAACCTTTACTACAAACAATTTTTCAATGAAGAAAATGAATTTCTCACATATAATCAAAGAAAACCTGGTAGAAAAGAGAGAACTCTGACAAATGTCACCTCTGTACAACTAATCTCCAAGGATTAAGCTTCCTAAATATAAAAATCTGGATTTGCTGCCATTCACCCCACATTCATTATGAATTATTTCGCTCACTTTCACATGAAGAAAGACAAAACCAAGAACAAGTACAAGGGATGACCTCCTTGAGGGATGCAAACAAGATGATAAGAAAGACTTTCTGGATTATGAATAGAAGTAGACTCTTTTCTATGATTTTTCATGATTATTTCAGATTATGAATAGAAGTAGACTCTTTCTTATTTTGTAGCATTGTGTTCATGTGGCATCACATATTTTGGGTTGTAATTCTAATGGACAATGTGATGAACAATACATAGATAACAATCTATAAGAGAACAATAAAGATGAAATATATTTCACACTCTTCTTGATTCACAATGTTCCGGAAGCGAAGGGATACAAGTGCATAGATAATTTTACAAATTGTGATATAAAACTGATCATTTACATTAAACTGTAATTTCAACATGCAAACAGACATTTGCTATAAGATTCTGTATGTTTAAAATAAACAAATCAAATAAATAAAATAAAAATAAAAAATCAATTATTTTCAACTTTAACTGCGATATTTTTGAAAGTTCAAGAAGTGTACTTATATCCTTTTGCTTCTGACCCCCCTCATTAAAAATTTGTTTAGGAAACATTTTATTAATGTAATTTCATAATATATAAATGTGTTTTATACTTAGTGTATTTTAATATTACTTTTTATATCTCACTTTACACATTTATTACATATTCTTACCATTTTTATTACATATTTATGCACATATTTGGATGTTTCATACCTTCCGGCCTCTAGTTATATTTGATCTGAGATGCCCTGTATGGAGAGAGAGAGAGAGAGAGAGAGAGAGAGAGAGAGAGAGAGAGAGAGAGAGAGAAGAAAAGAGAGGAGATAGAGAGAGAGAGGAGAGAGAGAGAGGAGAGAGGAGAGAGAGAGGGGAGAGAGACTGTAAGAGGAGAGAGAGAGAGAGAGAGAGAGAGAGAGAGAGAGAGAGAGAGAGAGAGGAGAGAGAGAAGAGAGGAGAGAGAGAGAGAGAGAGAGAGGAGAGAGAGGAGAGAGAGGGAGAGGAGAGAGAGGAGAGAGAGAGGGAGAGGGGGAGAGAGAGAGAGACAGAGAGAGAGAGAGACAGAGAGAGAGAGACATACACACATAAAATAAATTTTAAAAAATATAAAATATTTCTTTTGGAAATAAAAAATACTTGCATTATATCAGAAAATTTTGCACATATACTAGAAGAACATAACATAAAAATTCCAAATATAAAATTAATGCTATTTAAAATTCATATTTAATATCATTCTGACCTATTACAATTTTTCCCACTTTTAGAGCTCTCTTTTCCAAAACCCTTAAGAAGCAATATTATGTAAATTTGTACCATATTCACAGTGCTTAAAACTTTACCTGAGCATCAAATGAACTTTGACCTTCTTGCACAGAATCCCTAACAGCAGATGCAGTCTCTGAAAGAAATATTGTTCCTTCAGTTTTCTCTTTCCATGATACACATAGAACTCTTGATACTGTAGCCTGTACTTGGTCCTCACTAACTTCTGTACATGAGCTTGAAGTCTGAAACATGCCCCAGAATCATAATTATTGCTAAAATATAGCAACACTAAAACACTTATAAATTCACTTGGGTTATGATGTCCCTCCAAAAATAAACTCTGCAATGCTTTCAATGGCAAAAAAAAATTTTTTTTTTTTTGTTTGATAATGGCAAATGGACATATTTGTATGACAGGCTTGGAATTTTTCTGTTGTCAAAAACTATATTCTATCTCATTACTTTTGTGTTTTTAATTTTATTTTCAATGAAGATGATCTAACAAATTCACATTTACAGAAAAGATGATACTGAATAAGTAGGTAGTAACCAACATTTTTTTTATCACAGTTTTGTTCAAGCCTCTCTGTTTCTTCCTTTAGCCTTTTATAATAGAGATTTGTTTAAGAAACTTCAGTAGCACTAAGAATCTCTCTAAAAAGAGCACTAGGCATTTAAAAAATGGCACCATTCAAACTGGCATACGAGTTTGCACAGGTATTCTTCCCCTTGGAAGACTACAACTGCAATAGCCATCTACCAAACAAGAAGTTGAACAACTATAGGTGAGTCAGAGAAAGTGGGAAGAAATCAATCTTGACTTCCACTCAAGAGCTATCGTAACCAACAGAAACTGCATGAGGGCCCAACAATGAATTGATTCAACAGATTTTCACAACAAGATTTCCATAAAGAGACTAAGCATAAAGAAAAAATTCACAATCCCTTGGAGGATTGTGAATGTGTGCTGAGCAGAAAACAAAGTGATCAGTACCACTTCACAGGTGCACAGAAAAAACATGTCTCTACTAGAATAGGCAAAAACTAATTAATACTTGTCCCTTATAGTCATTGACATCTAAATGTTAATTATATGTGTGTTAATGATTACTATTACTATTACTATTACTATTATTATTATTATTATTATTATTATTATTATTATTATTATTAGAATACACTGCAACTTAATTTGGCTCTGAATAGCATGTATTGTATTCATTATACAGAAATAATGGCATTGATATTCTACAGTTTTCTATTCATTTAACACCTTCACAAAAGCAAAAAGGTTTCTGTTTTAATTGCATCTCTCATTATATTACTATATTCACATATATTTATTTTTTCCAACCACATATAAAAACATTTTTCATTAACAATAACTTTCTTCCTTTATTATTAGATAATCAATGATTTCTCAGCTTACAAATATAATAGAAATGCAACCTTTTCATATTTTCTCATTGCCATATTAGCATTCAAGGTATAATTGTATCAATCATTATATTACTCACATCATTCTAATTAAAATAATAAATTATTATTTCTCATTTCTGCATTTGCAAAATAATGAAGAAAAAACATAGATTCATTAAAATATGAACAAAATAAAAAACAATTGATTGTAAACTATTTCATACTTAAATACTTCTAAACATAGCAACAAATACAAAGTAATCTTAAGTGTCTAATGTTTTTAGATGAACTAATCTGAAATTCCTAAACTGATTGTCAACATTTAATGTCAAGAATAGAAGGAAAAAATTTTGAAGACACATTTTTAAAAGGAAAAGCTAAGAAGTTATTTCAAAATACAGAAATTTCAACACAAACTCTCACTAAGCACAATACAATAAAAGAACACAAGAAAGGTTTCACAATTGGTCCTATTAAATAACGTGATTTATGGACACGTTTCACAATGACATTCTTAAAAATAGGTCAGCCTGAAAATAAAGACAACAATACAGACAAGGTTGAACATATCAAGACCAAGAAGAATAAGGCAATAAACCAAGAGATGTGGAGAGGAATTAACTTGGATTGTCAATTTACTAATGATCTTAAATATCGTGTTTGAGACATTTCCACTATCTGTTTTAATGTTTTAGCACCCATGCTTTGATATGGGTATATAAAACACCCATGCATTAATACTAACAATGAATATTCTGAAGTATTCATAACATAATAAAATGAAATTAAGCTCCATTTAAAATGTTTGCCATTACTAATTAATAGATAAAAGTCAGTTTTGTTTCTAACTATACAAAAGTTTATAGGAATACACCATCATCTGACCATAATAAAAACGTCTTTAAAGAAATAAATTTTTAGGAGGTGACTTACTCGATGTCTTGCACCTGCCTCTTTTCTATCACTGTCTTCCACTTCCATGTTTTCAATACCAGAGTCTACATCCACCTGAGATACAAGGGAATTCTTCTCACATGGTGCATCATCTATTTCCATTTGTGAAGAAGTGTCTGTACTCTGGGAATCACTTTTTTGGGTACCTAAAGGTGGTGGAGTAGCTGGAAAAAGATTTTAATATTACAAGTTACTCTCATTTCTACGATTACTCTGAAAACATAGATATTTTTAACATTATCTCTGCAAACCCATAAACTAATAAGCAATAAGACAAACTAATTTGCAATCAAAATCATGTCAATAAAATTCTTTAAAAAATAATTCACATCGTTTTGAAATACCTCACACACAAAAATTACTATTTTCTTTGCAGTTCTAATAACATATGTTGAAAATCCTCACAAAATAGACATTCTGCAGACACAACCTACTAAATGTTTTTCTAGGCCACTTTGACCAGAGTTCATGAAGACAGAAATATTTTTGTAACCATATGTCATTTCATAGCTACAAAATAAAATGATGAAGATTAATAATCAAGCTTAAGAAAACTGATCCAACCCCATAAACTTAAATTTGACCTTACCATTTTATATTCTGTTAAAACAAACCAAATTCATTTAAAAGAATCAAAAACCTTGTTTTGAATTACAATACATTAGGGAAAATTTATATTTTATCAAAATTGTAGAAATCATCAAACAACAACACAATATTACAAAGAAAATGTTTACATTGCCCATTATTACTTCCATTTCACACAAATTAAACGTTTAGTGTTGAGACAGTAGACACAGTGAAAAAGTTATTTATCACAATTTACATTATATGCAATAAAAGTCATTAACTACTTGCCTTATAAAATTAATTAAGATACATTATAAGAAATTCTAAAACGAAAAGTGAAACAAACAACCAAATAATGATTATAAAACATGAACCATCTCTTTGCTACTAACTTTACAAAATTTTAATAAAATTAAAATAAAATGTTTATATACAATTTTTTTAAAAAATTTCCATACCTATCTCATGATTTGAGTTTGATGGTCCAGGGGTAGAAGGTGAAGAAGGTACTGCATTACTAGGAGAAGGGGGCGCCAGCTGCCCTGATGTAGAAGGAGCAGCAGCAGCAGCAGTATCAATTGCTGCTAACCTTGCCAAACGTCTTTTTCGTATCTAAAAAATACAATTGTGAGCATTTTATATATGGGCATTCGTTTATTACTAATGATAATTTAATACAATTATTTATCTTTTTTTATTTATTTACATTTATAATGCCAATCATGTTACACATTCCATTTTTGATAGGGAAGAGTTAAGGAGATAATAAAATTACCCAATGAAAGAAGTGAGATCGAAAGTTTGCACTTTATTTGGCAAGTAACATTTTTACATCTCAGGCACTGTACTCTCGACTTCCTTTGTATTACTCGATTTCTCATTTGTCACCATAGTAAAGCATGAACATTGTTCTCTCTTATGAAGACTTACCTCTTCCTGGCTTAACTCGCTCATTTTAAGACTTGCAGATTTTCGTCCTGTTTCACAAAGATGCTCTGATCTTGCAAAATATGCACAATACAAAGGTAAAAAATTGGTTTCTTCTACACCCCAAGCATACGTCAAGTCACCCTTGTATGTTTGGCGACTGTCTCTGACGTCACGTACTCAGCTGTTTGTAGTGATACCAAATTGACGGCAGGCAGCAGCGTGAAAGTCCTTGGAACTCGCGCAGATTTGACGTTTTCATGCCCAGCAATGCTAAAAATTGACAACGAATTTCTGTTGTTTAGAACCCAGTATCGCAAAATTGAGTAAAATGAGTACTTTCAGAAAACAAGAGAGAAAACTTATATGTCATCCGCCCACTTGAAGTGGCCTGGCCTTGCTGAGGCCGTCAACCCTGATCAACCCTACCTGAACCCTACAAGCACCTGCTGTCATGCTGTGCGTTTTGTAGTTGTTGCCTGATCTGAAAATTAGTATAAAAGTTAGTATTGAGTAAATGGTGCCTTTTTCATCAGGATACTACTAAATTAGTCATGGTTCATGTCCAATAAAAATATGACATTTTAAAATATCTTAAATGTGTGGAACGTAAAAGATGAGTTCTTAACACGAAGTAAAAATGGACTTGACAAGAAGCCAGAAATGAAAGGCCACTGTTCCCGAGACATGATATACACCAGTCTGTTTTGGTCTGTTTTGACCTGTAGCATTCATCGTTCATGCAGTCGAAACAGATACTGCGTATTGCATTAGCTCTACTTTCATTAAAATTGCAAATGATAACACGTGTTTTCGAATGAAAATAATATTAAGTAAGAATTGTTGAGGTTATTGATAAGCGTATGCTTATGATACTACTTGCCAGTTGGTGACACTGCAACTTAATTTTTTGCAGCACATTTGTTTTTAACAACTTCATTTCTAGTTTCTTTTCGGAAGAATGGCATCGGAATCGAATTGTTATGGATTCCCTGATGGAAGCGAAATTAAAACAGGTTCACTAGGTGGGTTTTCCGATCTTTTTTTCAGCAGCGAGGTCAATAATTCGTACATGCCCAAGGGCTAGTTCATCAGGGCGTTTCACCTTCAATTGAACTCAATCAGTGGAATGGCTGCATAATAAGTCAGTGTGTTTTCTACTATCAATTACTTAAATCATTATATTTGTAACATTTTGTTTGGTCCTTTTATTTCGAGAAAATCATTTAATTTTAAAACTGGAAACTAATAACCTAAGAACCATGCTGACATCCTGTTGGAAATACATTGGAATGTAGTTATCGTTTCATGTCAACTTGCATTGTTTTTGACATCCTTTCCATTGAAGGTTGTGTTTTAACCAGTCAGAAGGTTCAAATATAAACTTTCCTGAAACACATATTATTTGTGTCATTTCCAAATGAACTCTCCTGTCAAGATTTCACTAGTCTGTAACCAAAAATCTGAACAGGATTTATTGGCTAATTCTATCTCTTGATATGCTGAAACTGAAAACGGCTTCAGTGTTTCTTCATCACATACAGTTCTTTGGCAAATCAGTGTTTTCTAGTTCAGCAGTAAAGCAGCAATTTAACAGCAATGCTATTATGGGTTTTATACAAAATCAAATATTGCCTTACATTTTTCATTGTGTCAGCTCTCCTGTCTTGCCTCCAACAATGAGGGCAAACAAATGCAATGTTGCCCTTCTTTCTGCAATAATTTCAGCATTTTATTTGCTCTGGTCTTTTTTTCTGATGAGAGTCTTCATGTAAGTGCCTCTGGGTCTTGAAAAATGGCCATTTGTGTTTGTGTTAATTCACTGAATTATTTGCTTTATTTGAGATGAATATGCTATTTAAAAGTAAATATGAAATTTAGGTAAGCTCATGAAGAAAAAACATTCTGCTCTCTTTGGATTGGAATTGTGTGATCAACACAAAGTTTGGGCTCTTTCTAAAGGTGCAGAAAATGTGATCATCATATGATCTTCATTTGTGGATGAAAGGTAACAAGAAATAGTTTTGTTTCGAAATTTATAATATGTGGTGTGAGAAATGATATCACAGTGATCCTTACTGCTACTTTCTTTCATTCTATGTGAGAGAATATAACAAACAAAACATGTGAGATATTGCTTATCTCAATCATCAGTCCTGCTTTTCGAATTAGTTCTTCATAGTTTCAGTACCAAAACCATGTAGTTAACGCCACTGGTGGATCCAGGGGGCATGCCCTCCCCCTCCCAAAGGGCCCAAAACCTAAACTTTTTGTTTACCTTCCTATATTTGGCAAAATATATTTAAATATCATCATCATCATTAGACTTGTTTAGTCTGTTCTGCCTCCTGAAAACTGCTCACTCCATCTTCTCAATGGTCTGCCCACATTTCTTCTCCCTTTTGGCTTGTAGTTCAAGGCAACCTTAACTATTCCTTCTTCGGGCATTCTTAATATATGATTTTTCCATTTTTCTCTACATTCTTTGATAATATTACTCACACTTAAACATTTTTAGATCGTTTCTAATTTCTTCACTTTTCTTGTGATCAAGAAGTGTATAGCCTGCTGTGGTACGAAGAAACTTCATTTTTGCTGATTCTAATTTTCTAATTTGATGTTTAGTTAACGTTCAACACTCACTTCCATATAACAGCATGGGTAGGGCCATTGTTTTATAGAGTTTCATTATAGTTTCTTTTCTAATTTTCTGAAGTTTGAGTTATTGTGCCACAGAAGTGTGTGTATCTATTTAACTTTACTTGTAAATCATTATTTTTATAGTATGTTATTTTATAGCCAAGGTAATTAAATTCATTTACCTGTTCTATTAGATTTTTTCCCAGGGCTATTTTCGCTCTTATGGGATCACTACCTCTAAACGCCATGATTTTAGTTTTGTCTGTTGATATAGTCATGTTACATTGCTTAGCTATATCATCAACTTTATATATTACTTCCTGGATACTGTCTTCTGTGGAATGACTTGATCTTCTGCAAACAATACTGTGGTAATATTTACATTATTTACTATAAATTGTCTGCCTAAAATTTTTAGCCACTCATTTATGACTTCTTCAATATATATGATAAATAAAATAGGTGACAATTGGCACCGTTTTCTTACACCTTCATTAATGACTGCAACATGTTTTCCATTTTTTGTTGTCCTTATTTTAATTATATTTTCTCTATAGATTTAAATATTTATGTTCGAATTATGTAATCATTTAAATAATAATACTGCGTAGCATATCCACAGAACATAAATAATATACAAAATAATAACAAATATGTTCATTATTTATCAAGAACTTATGATGTCCGATTATGATGTCCAGGACTTACGAAAAAAATAATAATTGGCTCCCACCCTTGGTTAACACAATATTACATTAGATATAAGTGGTTTAGTTTCAGAATTTGAAAGAACCTTTTCCAGATTTTGATGAAAGAGAAGCCTCCACTTCTTTTAAAACAAGTTTAATGATTTGAAAGATATGTCTTTCAGAACATTCAAGAAAGTTGTTAGGATCCATGCAAAAAAAATGAAAGTGCATGGTAATCATTCTCTTGGAAAACATATTCAGAATTCTTTCTATATTTCTCAAAAAGGCTATTTCATTTACTGCAATGAAGTTTGCTATCTCTTGAAAAAATTTAAAACGGTCTATATGTTAGGTCACTTTTTATTGATTCTTTCAAGATAAGTCTCAAAGCAGTTACTTCATAATGGAAATTAATTCACACTCCTAGATTGTTTATCTTCAGGAAAATCACAAAGATTTAGCTTTAATTCTGCAGGAGATTAAATATAAATACCACATATGGTTGATATATGAAGATTTTAAAATACTAACAGTACTTTTGGGTACACAAAATATTCTTGCTTTCTTTGCTTGTGGGACAGCCATGGAAGAGATGTTAATTGGGGAAAAGAAAACTGGTCTTTTCGTGATGTTCTCAGACCAGGCGAGAAAAAGTAATTTAAGCTTGATGTTCCTGATAGTGTTCTCCTACCATCCTTGCATATTAAGCTATGGCTGATGAAACAGTTTGAGAAATTGTTCCCAGAAGATGGAGAATGTTTCAAACATTTATGCTCTATATTCCCAAACTTTCTGAAGCCAAATTAAAAGAGGGAATTTTTGTGTTCTGATATCTATAAACTCCATTATTCCATTTACATGAAGTCTTCACTCAAACTACAAAAGATGCTGAAAATGAAGCTTTGAAATTGTGGAAATGTTATTGATAGCTCCATAGATAACAACAAAGATCCCAACTAAAAACAATCCTGAAACATATAAATAGAGCACTCAGAGCTCAAGATTGTAAAACGAACCTGAAAGTATCTGAGTGGACTCTTTCCCAGAAACTGTAGAAGCCTTTAATGACGAGCAAGGGGAAAGATTCTATCAAGATCTAAATGGTATTAAGAGACATTGTACTTAACTGACAACTTACTTGTAGTATTTGCCAGTTTTATACTAAGTCCTATACAGCATATGCTTATGGCATACTCCAAGAAATCTCTGAAAATAATCTCTTTTAAGAAAAACCACCCATGGAATTTGAAAGATCAAATGTTTATCAAAACATTTAAATTATGCAAGAAATGAAATTATGAGAATAAAAAAAAACTCAGAAATTATTAACACCTCACATCTAATCTACTATAACAAAATCAGATGATAAATTTCCTATTTTCCCAATAATTGTTATTATCCTTTAATGTCCTTTTGCATGTTTAAAGAAATTTTCAAAAAGTAAGTTGATATCAATATATTACTCACAAATCTCGTCTAACATAATCGTTGCTTGATAGTGTCCTCAATATCCATGTATAGGTTCTGCCATCCTTTGCCTATAAAATTTCTGTCCGAACAGTTCTAAATTATTTGCTTCATGTGATCTGCATATATGCACTCTTATGCCATAACCAGAGCTCACGATTTTAATGCTTTCAGCAAGAGAGTCACTCAGAATGCTTGTTAATTCCTTCTCTCAAACTGTACACTTAATGCTATGGAAACCATCCGCCTCCTACCCACTCCTCTGGCCAAGTCATCACTTGTCATCCACAACCAATGTCACCATCACATACATACACAAGTCTTCATGGTCCCAAACCTTTTTTTTTTTTTTTAAATAAATCACCTTATGATCCGTCACAATGTACCCAAAGAAAATGTGATGTGGGACATTAAAGCACTGGGCTGAATCACACAGCACAAAACTTCAGACATCCACAAACAAGAACAGACAAAAAGCACAAAGGAAATGGAAAAAACAAGGTATCATAAGCAAGTCTAATAAAGATATAAAACTGATAGAAATGTATATCTGACTGGACTCTCAGACTATAGAGGCATTAGTGTTATCTTCTCAGTAGCCAGATTATCTGGTAGAGTACTAAAAGAAAGAATTGAAAGGCAAGTGCAAGTATCAGAAGAGTACCAGAGGCTGAACTCGTGGCTCATTGCAAAGTCGCAAGCCTTTCACCACTGAGATCCGGGTTCGATTCCCGTCGAATCTCATGTGAAATTTGTTCCAACAAAACGAGTTCGGCTGCTTCACAAGGGCTAGTCCAACCCCTGTGTCCTAAATTTCCTTCCTTCTTAAATCCTTATTCCTTCCTAATTCTGGCCGCTGGGTAGTGACGTAGGAGGCGCGTACGCGGAGATGCTACCTGGCGGTCCTCTACGACGAGACGCGATAGACAATGTTAACGGAGGATTACTCAATAAAACAAGCGCAGTAATGGGAGGATTACTCCGAGAAGCGCAAAGCGCTCAACGTCCCCCAATGGGCTTGGAGACTCGTTACGTCGAAGTAGACGCAACAAATTTACAAGACAAGATACAAGACCATGGATTCAGAGCTGGGAGATCATGCATTGATGCTATATCCTTAAGAAACGTGATACAGAAACAGAAACAAAGAGGACGATCAGTTCATTTAACTATCATCAACTTCAAGAGCCGGCGGCGCTAGCCGAATTCATTTACTACGCTTCGTGAAGTCACGAAGGTTAAGCGAATTCGAGACTCGCGGGTTCTTGGTTGGGTGACCGGCCAGGAACCCCGGGATCTAACGTCGTCGAGCCCCTGGCCGAAGGGATAAAAGGCACTGACTGACTGCGACGTGACGAGACTTGACTTAGTAATTAACGGAGGATTACTCCAAAGAATGCGCTCAACGCCCCTTAAGGGGGCTTGGAGACGCGTTGCGTCAAGATGTGGACGCAACAAATTAAAAAAGAGAGAGAAAGAGAGAAGACTTACGACACTGTGTCATTAAGCAAGTTATGGCTGGCCAGGAATAAACAAGGTTTAAACAAGATCTACATTACTGCTGTACAAAATATACTGGCAATGAGAGTATGGTGTAAACTGGAAAACGAGTGTCCCAAAGATTCCAGGTTACAAGGGTGCTAAAAATAGCCCCACTATTTTTCAAGATTTATCTTGAAGAGGTGCTAGTGCAATGGAAACATAATGCAGTGGAATGGGTTTACCAATTGAAAATGAAAAATTGTATACCCAGTTATTTGCAGATGACTAAGTTGTTGTAACTGCTGACAAAAGAGGACTCCAGTTACGTAGTCAGACATCTTCAAGAAGAAAACAAAAAATAGGGAATGGAAATCAATATTAATAAAACAATATCTTGTAACAGGTGAGGAAAATGCAGATGACAGGTTTTGGAACAGTGAGAGTGCGCTGTTGCAAACATTTTAAACATCTGATAAAAGCAAAGATGATATAGTAAATAAAATTAGCCAAGGAAAAAGTGCAATACAACATTTAAATTGTGGGCTCTGGAACGACAAAATTACAAAGAAAACAAAAAGAACAATGTATAAAAGCCTCGTTGAGAGTATAGGTACATGCGGCTCTGAAACATGGGAGCTAAATAAAAGAGACACAGAAAGACTGTTAGCTCTTGAAATTGACTTTTGGAGAAGGTGTTGTGGCATTTCCAGGATGAAACATGTTTGAAGTGAGACCATCCATAAAATAATGGAGGTTCAAAATAACATCATAGACACGATTGAAATGAAACAATTAATGTGATATAGTCACTTTAAAAGGATGGGAGATACCAGATGGTCAAGAAAAGTTTGGAAATGGAGTCCTCCAGAACGCAGAGAACGAGGGAGACCACCAAGATCGTGGCAAGATGAAGTAAATGAAGCTATGATGTCTAGAGGTCTGCAGGACAAGGATCGGGTCTACTGCAAGTTTAGGAGGGGGGGACTAACAACAACTGTATGTGATAGACGAAAATGGTTGCAATTTTCAGTTTCAGCACATCCAAAATCATGTATATCAGTTATAACATTACATGCAGTTTTCCAAAAAAATGTATTGCAGATCTGTGTTATTTTAATATTGTAGACGTACATTGTGACAAAGATGAACCAAAAATTTGAATCAAAATTGAAATAAGATGGGAACTAATTTCAAAATTAATCTAAAAGTGTATGGTTCTGTAATAAACACTTTTCATTTTTAATAAACAAGATCCTTGAGTTCCTGATCTGCCAGAAGTAATGTTATTTCCATTCTTGGTAATGATCTAGTTAAATAACAATGGTTATAAAGTATGTAAACAAAGCAGTCTTACCTGTTGCCCACATATTGTTGTTAAAAACTGTAATTGTATATAATTTAACCCTGAGACTCAGTTTGGGGTCTTGTCTGCCTCAGCCACAAATAATGTTTTGCAACACTCAGGAAATCATTCACATGAACTTCTCCTTTTGGAAATGCTGTTTATGTTCAGTTTTTGTAAAGTGTTGTAAACTTTTCAGTTTTTAAGTTTTCTTGGTTTCGAGTAATTTGATTTTTATCTGGATGGGGTCAGAAAAGCTCCCAAATAGATTCCATGTTACACGACTAAATTATAAGAAAACTTCTAAAAACGTGTCCATTTCCATTTTATAATATTATGTTGTTGTTTCTGAATGAAAATCTGGTGTATTTATCTATTTCGAGTTAGTAGCTTTGTGTCAGACATTCTCATGCTGATATGGTACACACCTATGAATAATAGGTGGATATGCTAGAATGTTTTCTGGAAATATTTTTCTTTGTTCTTTTGAAACATTTAGTAAATGAAGCAAATAAATAGCATCATTTTCTTAATTAATAATTCCAAATGGCATCCGTGCTTGAAAGACAGGTAAACTGTTGGGTAATACATGTGGGATTAAATCTGACCCCAAACAAAATCCATGTAAGTAATGGAGAAACAGAGTTGAAGGGTTAAAAGTGTGTAAACAAAAATGTTTTATTTAATCCACTGTATTGTGGAGATGGTGGTTAAATTTATTTATTAGGAAAACTTTTATTTTCCAGTGCCAGAAATAAAGAAGCTGGTGGAAGATAGTGCAAAAGCTCGAGATCTAGCCTACTGCCCTTACAGCAAGTTCAATGTTGGAGCTGCACTACTCGCTGAAAATGGCACAGTATATACCGGATGTAATGTAGAATGTTCAAGCTATGGAGGAACTGTGTGTGCAGAACGCACAGCAGCAGTAAAGGCTATAAGTGAGGGAATACGTAAATTCAAAGCAATTGCTGTAATTGCTAGCAACGTACGAGATTTCACAGCACCTTGTGGAATCTGTCGCCAATTTCTATTAGAATTCGGGAATATATGTGTTTTTATTGTTAAATCTGACCTTAGTTCAGTGAAAGTATATCAGCTTTCCTCTCTTTTGCCTGAGTATTTTCTATTTTAAAATATTTTGGAAATAAACATTTCATAGGCATAAAAGAAAAATAATATTATGTAACATTTCATATGGTATCAAAAGAATATTTGTAATTAACTATTTACTAATTGTAAAACTGAAGAAGTACATGTCATCCTATAACACATTTCTTTCGATGTGTTTCACGACTAGTAAACTTATGTTGAATTGTGCATATTTTTAATGAAAAGAATTGGAAGCAAGCCAGCTCGGATGCATGAGGCTGCTGCAGCATATACTGATTAAGCTCCTGTATTTGAAGTACTAAGGGTTCATATCCCTGCGTGAAGTAAACTTGCATGTTTTTATTGTGTGTGGTAGTCTTAGTACGTATTTAGTGTTTGGTGTAAAGAACACACACGAGGTGTTGAGTGTAACTTGGTAGGCCTGGAAATCACATTACGTATTTGTGAAGTAATATTTTATTAATATGCAACTTTTGGTAAATTTAACAAGAATTTTTATGTGAAAGTGTTTCAGGATCAAAATGGAAAATATACAAAAGGACTAAAATTAATATTTTACTGATTGAGTCCTTTGGCCTTAATTTGTCGTGTTTAATCAATATTTCAAGAGCTTATTGTGAATAATAATTTACTATGGACCAGCTATTGCATATGTACCATTTATATATCTGAAATTTCATCTTTTATGAAAAATGGTTTCAAAGGGCACATAGAAAACATACTAAATTTTCTGAATTCGGACCCTCAGGCATTTGTTTTGTTTGGAAAATTCTTTTAAAAGGCAATGAAATCAACTGATACTTCGAATGTAGATTAAAGTTGGTGGTGTAAGTAAGAAATTTATTGAAATATTATTTACAATAATGTGCAAAAATCAAATGTTTCGATTTTTAAAATTTAAAAATATAATTTTTGTCATTGGGCAAACAAAATACATCAGAAGGAGAAGTGAGGGGTCCAACTTATGTTATTATCATTGGATCAAATTCTCATTTGTATGCAATTTCTGCCTCCCACTTCCATTACAGTTGTGTAATTAGGACTGACAATTGTATCAAAATTTTCTAGATTTCCTTGGTAAGTTAATTGAAAACAATTTCAAATGCTTGAGATCATTGACAAACCCAAAATTAGTAGGCATTCATTTTTATCTAATAACTAAAATCTTTTCTCAATTGTAAGACAAATCAACTTTTCTTTTAAGCATTGTGACAGTTTCCACGTAACTCCATTGTTTGTGAAAAGAATGAGCATTTTCTTGCAACGAAGATTATTGGGAGTTCTGTGAACCTGAATGCTCTCAAGTGTTGGGGTTATGCCGCTTCAGAGGCTGTGTTGCCAATGTTGTGACTGTTGTGTCATGGTCTTCCTCTCAACAGCAGCTCTTTGAGGCACAGCGGCACCCGACAGCATAAGCACTCTATTACTTCAAGTCTTGCAAATAAAAATTAAGGCAACAAACCTGAGCTAAAGAGTGGTGAAAAAAAAGCCAGAATGTACACATTACACAGGATACACTACAAGAAGTATTCCCTTTCGTGGAGCTAAATTTGAAGCCTATTAAAGTCTGAATAATCATGGTATATGTTTCTTGTGAACCTATTTTAGTATGTTTTCATGAAAGTTTACCTTTGTCTAGATCTATAACTTACGAGAAAATGTGAGAAACCTGTCCCAAGCCTTTTGATTTGCCCAATGTTTACCCCCTTCAACACAAGAAATTAGTCATATGAAAGAGGTCACTACTTTTAAATTTGCAAATCCACAAAAAGAATTATGTTAAGTCAGTCAAATTATGTTTTTAAGTAATTTAAATTTTCCTTTTCTTTCTCAATAACCATATCATTCAAAACATCCATGAGACTTTTTAAAATAAATAATAGTTATTACTTCATTCTCTTTTTATACTCCTAATGTATTAAAAAATATTATAATTATTGAAAGTGTTTTTTTTAGTATAATAGATTTCTTTTTGTACATGAAAATAAACTTTTAATTTCAGGTGTTTGCATTTGGTTGACCATTGACATTCAGAGTGTTGTAGGTCATTTCTTCCATGCACTTTAAGAAATAGGATGTGTAGTGTGATTTTCGTGTTGTTTTTTCCTCTTTTCCTTATACATAGAATTTTTTGACACTAGCGAGTTAAATCAGCCTTTTTGAAAAATGCATTTGCTTGCAGATTTACATTGCATTACCTTTGCATTCTTTACGTTAAAAATGTATTTAACCAAATATTACATTTTGTTCAACTGCACAAATGTCATGGTATTGTTAGTCAAACTTTTCTGATTCCAAGCAGTGAAAATTTTTTAATTTAAAAATTGGGCCAATTTTAAAAAAAAATTGAATATTTAGATCTAATTGAACTAGAGTAAGTATTTGTGTATTTTTCTAATGTATAAATGTTTTACAAGGATATTTGAAGAAATTGTGGTAGTGTCCACAGACATATTTCAGAAACAAATGCAGTAATATTATTTTGTGCATAAAGAAAGGTATAATAGAATATAATAGAAAGTTAAAATATATTTACTGGAAATACAAAACTGAATCCTACCAATGTGATAAATAAACTTGCAACAAGTACTGAAGAAATTGTACAAAATTGTCCTTGAATTTGAAAATAAAAATGAATGAAGATGACAGAAGATAAACAAGAGAAAAGAAAACCAAAAATGTTTTTAACTTTTAGTATATTTATTAATATAATAATATATATGGAATAATGTGTATGGAAATTCTGCAAAAGGTCTCCAGAATCATGTATGATTCTGAAACTGTGGCAGTAAAGCAAAACTGATTGTGCAGATAATGGAGAATAAATCAGAAAAAAAGATGCATCAGAAAGCGTAAGAGAGCCAGGAAAAACTTGCCCTCTACTCATCTGGTTCTCCAGATCTTCCATATTAATCAACCAGGATTTGAACCATTTTTTTCTGAGAAGTCAGGCCTGTGTCACATGGGCGTTGCGTTGACACATGTCACCTCGCTTGCGCTTGTTTGCATAAGATACAATATTAATCTGCGATGCACGATAAGTGACTTGTGTGCGCAGGCATTGATGCAGCTGATGTCATCAGCGTTAGGTGATGCACTTCAACGCAACGCTCATGTGACACAGGACTAAAATGCAGATTTGCTGTCCACTACGCAGAGCACTGCATTAAAGGTGAGAGAGATGTCCATTTGTGACATGGGAGAACTCCCTTGGAAATCTGCCATATTGTAAATTTAAATATCAGTGATACGAAGTGAAAGATGGTTGTTGTTGATAAATAACAATTGCTTCTTTTCAAGTCATAAATAGGAATTCAGAATTGAATGGGTGGAATATAGAAGTAAAAAATGGTGCTGCATTAAGGCTACATTGTACAGACCAAAGAAAGAAAACTTACTTATAATTCAAATTTGCATGATAATTTGTGCATTTGGAAATGAATTCACAAATGTAGTATTACTAAAACTATTTCTTGATTTTAAGGGTGAATAAAAATATACCTTTTGTAATGGATTGTGGAATTTTTCAAATAGATTCTACTCTGGGATAAGAAACATCCAATTTTTACAAAAGTGCCATATATAGAAAATTGTGTTAATAACATAAAATCATTTTATGTAAATTACTTTATATGAATATTAATTAAAAAGTATTTTAAATACCATTTAATGTCTCTGTGTTAAAAAGAAAAGTAGTACAAAATAAACGTTTTATAAAACTTAAAAGTCGTTTGAATTTTGAAAAGTAATGTTGCTGTAATTTTAATTAAAATTAAAAGTAATGTAATTTTACATTGCCCCATAAGAATGGGACAATGTAAAATGTACCTCAGCATGGTAAAAAAAAAAAAAAAAAAAAAAAAAAAGAAAGTGGTGCATGTAAACATTATTTCAGAAACCATACACAAAACTATAACTTAACATAAAACAAAAAAGAACTTGTCCTGATTAGGTGAGTGCCCCACTACAGGAGACACCTGGGAGGGGGGAAATTGCCCACAAGCCAATGTTAGGATGGCTCGCTTTCCATGGGAAAAGAGCACCTCCTCCTCCTCCTGGGATAAAACATTCACTACGACTAGCGACCATAGAAGTTGACATGCCCAGAAACATCAACCACACAAGTTTTTTCAAATTCTGTAGTTTTCATAACACTTTCTGTACCATTTATTGGGTTGAACATGGAGTAATCATTCATTAAGTTAGTCAGTCTTTGCCTTTTATCCCTTCAGCCAGGGGCTTGGCACCACTAGATTCCAGGGTTCCCAGATGGGCACCTGTCCAGAAATCGACAGACTCGAATTGCTTAACCTCTGTGACTTCACGGAGCATACCTGGCATTGCCCATTCTATTTATTATCCAATTGTTTAGAGAGAAGAAAGGATCAATTTTATGGAAATTACAGTTTTAATACCATTTTATTAAAGAATTGGTTTATTTTTAATAAAATATGTACTATAATTATTCTTTAATTTAATTATTCAGATCACTGTTAGCAAAGCCTGCCCAGCATCTTAAACTATTTTCTTAAACCTATATTTGCAAGTTTCCTTCCTTTTGAAAATTAAAATCAATTCATAGTTAAAATTTGAAAAATATATGGTAAATTTTATGTGCATAAAATGAATTTACGTACATTTATATTCATACTAATGTTATATGTATTATTACTAATAATTGAAAATTCCATGGAAGAGAAAATTATTCTTCATTGACAATTCAGGCAAAACCATTAGTTTATGTGGTTTTCATGTTTTAATTCAAGTGTACTTGAAATGGAACAATGTTCTGTAATTCTGTTTCCATCATAAATTAATTTTTATTTTAATAGGTCACCAAAAAGAAGTGATGAAACATATTTTAAAAAAGTATGAAATGACTACATACTGTCAAGACATTATCACAATGATTAAAATTCCCAGTAAAATTGTTTCTAAATATAAAATAAAATTCAAAATAATATAATAGTATTGGACACATTTTAAACCACTTTCAAAACACTTAAAATTTGAAAAATACAGTGAAACTCCGTTTATACGTTTTTCACATTTATTCTTACTTTCTTTGTTTTTCTCTTTTATTTTTTATTTATTTATTTTGTAAGATAAATTCCTATAATTCTCATGCTAAATTATTTCAGTTATGCGTTTTACGTTTATACGTTCTTCACACTTATACGCTCTTAATAAAAGTCCCTTTAAGCTCGAATAACGTTCAAATGATCCCGGTGAGGCGCGGCGCGACCTGCGCTGTGAGTCCGGAACTTACTCCAGCCAGCACGTCACAGAGCGCTCCCACGGAGCGACCTGTTGCCCGGCCTGTGAGGCGACTTCCCGTCAATGAAACTTGTAATATACACGTATATATAGAATCTCGAGTCGGCCTAGCTGAAGGGCCAAGACCGCGCGAGCCCGCCGAGTGGTAGCGGCTTGGTCGGCTCCCGGGCCATCGGCAGCGGAACTCGAAAAATTTCAGTCGAGTGCGAACGGGAGCTCTCTGAGGATCTCAGGAGGCGACAGCTAGCTCCAAGGAAAGGTCAAAGGCGTCCCTGGGAGATGACTAATAAGAGAGGAAGTTTGTGCACTGACTGTCCCTCTCTCCGAAGGCCCTTTTGCTCGCCGCAATAACATACGAGATCCTTTCATTAGCGGTGTGGCACAAGCAACTAATGAAACTGATCGCTTTTCCGCGCGGCGTGGCGGGTGCCGCCAGGCTGTACGCTTCCTGTCACCGTGCTTTGACCCGCGGAACCTCAAGTAACATCAAGCTTGAAACCGAAGCAGCCAGTCGCGGGACGCCGCCGACAGTTGCAGCCCACGCAGGGCATGGCGTTCGTTTCCGCAGTTAAACTGAGTCACACGAGGTCATCAGTAAGGTCCCTATTGCGTGTCCAACGAAAATAAGTGGCAGGAAAAGACAATCCCTTTTAATATCAGATAAAATAAAAATTGTTAGGGGGAGTGGCAATAAAAAAGGGGTAGATATTGCTAAAGACGGGAAAAACTGGTATAACCATCGTGCCAAAACATGGAGTTCTTATTTTGCTCATAATAATCGATTTCAGCTACGCGTGTTTTCTCTTCAGTGCTCTGAAAAACATAAGTGAAATTTTACTGTATATATTGTAATGGGACAGTCGCCCATGTATGGCAGCGACGAATTAAAATTAATATGAAATTATATTTTTAAACGCCTGTTGAAGCGCGTAGCGGAGGCTCGCCGCAAGAGCGGCAGAAGTAGGTACATTTTCCCGTTACTTGGCGTCGCCGACGCGGGCGACCGGAGCCCTCCTTTGTTTCGGAGTCTGGTGAAGGAGCGCGCCCGTGACGTCGGTGGGATTTCCACCCTCCGCGCAGAGCGTTGGCGAATTCGGCGAAGTCGTGACGAGTAACAAATTCCAGTGAAGACGCTACTTCGAAACACCAGACTGCCAAGTCGGTGCCACCACGATTGGCCGCTCCGTGTCGCGTGATGTCGCAGGCCAATGAGTGCGAACGTCGCGTGGACGCGGTCATGTGACCTCATGGAGCCGGAGAGCTCCGAAGACGAGAAGTGAAGGGCTTTCTGTTACGAGCAGCGGTAGCGAACAGACGCCTTCTGTTTCGAGCAGCGGTAGCGGACAGACGTCTTCTGTCCTGAGCAGCGTAGGCGAGCACATCGAGAGAATTGCCTCGGGTAAGCGCATATGCCTCACCGACTAGGGCCGTAGTAAGTCGAGGCTCCTATAGACGGTAAAGACCGAGCCGCCTTCATCGCGCCGCGTTATGCCGCTAAGCTAGGCCAAGTTTTTGGGCCACGCGTCGCACATCGCGAGCGGTCGACCGATCCGCCGCTCAACCACGGACGGGCGAGGACCGAAGGACAGGCAACGGCCGTGACCAGACCGGGCCGCCGCCGCCGCCGCCGCCGACGACGTCGCCCGGCGTCCATTCAGACGCCAGCACCCCGCGCTGGTCGGTGACCAGACCGAACCGCCGCTCCGCCCCCCGCCCCGCTTCGGGTGGATGGCCGAGGCGCCGCCGAGCCGCCGGCATCGACCCCGACTTCCGGCTCCCTACCTGGACGGGAAACCGAGCGAGCCGCCGTGCGCCACCTCGCCAGCGTCGGGACAATGGCCCGCGCCCGCACTGGGCTGTAGATGAGGCGAGTGAGGGGCGAATGACCGCCCGTTGTAAACTAGATGTAAGTTAGGTTAAGTCTCTTTTTGTTTTTGTTTGTATCTGGCCTCACCAGAAGGAGTTTTAACGGCTATTAAATTGAAGTTCATGAGAGAGCAATCTTCTTATTGCAAGACGCATGCCAATGCCCACGCCACGCATGTTCCCGTTTAATCTTTCAGGGTTTTTTATGGGTGTAGCCGGGCAAACTTTATCCATCTGCAGCGCCGGGAGAAGGTAAGTTGAGGTCACCCTGAGAGCACCCACGGCGGCGGGAGACGGGTGTTATATTAAAATTATGTATAGTTAATTTTTATATAGTAAATATATAATAATTTTCTTAATATAAAAATATATAGTTAATTTTCTTAATGTAATAAATATATAGTTAATTTTGTAAATTAACATTCAAATTCATATTCTCAATGTTGCAACGTAATTGATAAAACCTAATCATTAAGGTAAATGAAAATATATATCCTGAAAAGTAATTGCCAGTTTTTATAATTATTTTAAAAATGACACAAAGATAATTATGTGTGTGTGTGTGTGTATGTATATATATATATATATATATATATATATATATATATATATATATATATATATATATACACACACACACACATACATAAAGATTATAATTATTATATTATAATTAATAATTTTATATTATTATCATCATCATCATTCACTTGTTACATAGTACTACAATACTCATTCACATAAGAAAATCCTTGAAATTGAATAAAAAGAAATATAAATCCACAGCCAAAATGGCTCATGACAGAGCCCCGTTTGTATTGCTTCCCTTCTTGGAGAGTCAATGCTTTGAAGCTTTGCTCCACTGAATATTTTTACTGAACTTAAGCTTTAGCACTGTTTTAGAATTATCAGTTTGAATAATCTTCAACATATGCTATATTCTACCCATTGCATATGACTCTAAATGGCGAAAAATTAATAAGAAAAGAAATAAAGTATTATAGAAATCTCTTTCATAAGAAATTAACACTATTTAATATTGTTTCCAAGTATGTCTTTTCATGGCTCAAAGCGAAGTTGCTGGCCTTTCACCATGGAGGTCTGGGTTCGATTCCTGGACAATCTCGGGTGAAATTTGTTCCAACAAAACGGTTTTGGGTGCTTCACAAGGGCTAGTCCAACCCCTGTAAAGTGTCCTAAACCTTATTCCTACCCTAATTCCTTCTCAATTCTGGCTGCTGGGTAGGGCTGCAGGAGCACACGGTACAAGGCACATACACGGAGATGCTACCTGGCGGTCCTCTTAACAACTGACTGCGACAAGTCATGACAAATATGACAATATCAACGGAGGATTACTCCCAAAGCACAAAGCACTCAATGCCCCCCAAGGGGCTTGGAGACGTGTTGCACCACAGTAGACACAATAAATTTAAAAAATAAAATTAAAAAAGAAGGATGTATTTTACATTTATTTTCCTATGTACACTGCTCTATTATATATGGACAACAAACATTTTATATGGAACTATAAACTATAATGTAATTTAGCTATAAACTGTAATGAAGTGTTTTCAGTTATGTTCCAAGTGAAGCCTGATTGTTTCACAATCCCGAAAAGTATTTTGACAAAAATGTTTATATGTTCCAATACAATTTTATAAAAACATGATAAAAACTTAAAAAGAGAATAACAACAGAATATTTCTTTCAGACACAGCATCATGCAAAACCATCTAAAAATCTTGAATGAACAAATTTGTTACAAAAATGTTTATACAAAAGAATTTTTCTACTTCAAACAAAAAATATTAAAGAAAGCCAAAAAATAATTACTTTCTGAAAGACATTTGTTTTCATCTACCTTGCCTGCAAAACGTAAACTTCTCTACAATGATAATTGCAACACCCATTCTCAGAATGGGCTTCCATAATTCTGCATGCATAGTATCTTCATACTTCCAAAAATACATGGGAACAAGAAGCAATTAAACTACTAGACAAAAATAATGATTTCATGTTTACCATGACCTCATCCAACATGACTTGTTCCGAAATTCACAGGAAACTGAACAAAGCAACATGCATGACAGATAGGTCTGGCACTTGAGCACAAGTTAACAATCACACTTTCATTTATCACTATATGCAGTATCACAGAGTATCACTGATGGGGAAAAATCCTCACTTAGGTGTAAACTGTGAAGTTATGTTTACAAAATATTTTTTTCTTTCAATATAATCCAAAAGTTCCATATATATAATTAAAATTAACTGTCCAAATTATAACTGACATGATCTCAAACCAAACAAAACCTTTTACATCCAACTCCTTAGTCTGCCTTGCATGTTTTCTGATTTTTTATCTACATTTGACTAGACTGTTCACCAAAATGGACACCTGAAATAAGAAAAAATATTTTAGATTTCTGAATCATCTAAAGAAATGGTGAAAGTTAGAAGACAAATTGCATAATCATACTAGAACAGAACAAACTCATTCAAACAAAAGCTTTTATGAATAGATACCTGATTTTTATGTAATTACAGATTTTTTGCCTTTCTACTTACCATTCTCAAATTTGTAATCTTGGCGAATCATCCCCATCCTAACACAATATTCAACTTTTTTGCTACATATTTTTATATATTTAGCACTATATGACATATTTTACATATTTTGGTATTTTCACAAAATATTTTTTATTATATTTATTTTCTTCAATTTTATTACATATTTTTTAGATTAATTATTAATTCTGCAATTAAGTGTTGTAAGTCGGTAGTAGAAAATCTTCACTTTACATGCATTAAGCTCACACTGACTAACTATAAGTTACAAAAAAATGTAGTTAATTAAACATATTTTTTATGAAAAGAGAATTGTTTTACAAAATCTGCATTTTTTCGTACATTATTACTGCATGCTGTCTTTTTCGGATAACCCATGTGAAGATGCGTGTTCTTACAGTCCCGCATGTCTGCTTCAGTTATCTCAGTGGCGGGAAGTGCGCATATGCAACTGAGATCATTTTCACCTTTAGGTGTGCAAAAGTATCACTAACGTCGTAACTTTTAACCTTAATTTTGGAGAAACATTGGCGATCGTCAAGCGTAACATACAATGAGAGTGCTTCACGTTGCAGTGATGTTTGCTGGTCATAGATATCACTAGTTTGGACGACATCTTCTTTTGCGTCTAAACAGGCCCGAACAGCAAAAACGATACTTTTACTACTGATGGGCAAGTTGTGTCGTGCAAAGTGTTAATCAACTTATGCTCTCCAAATGATTTTAGAGATGTTTGTATTATTTTTAAAATATGTTTATGAAATTTTTTATAAATGTAATTTTGTATTATGTAAATGTGTTTTATAATTAGTGAATTGTAATATTTCATTTTTCATCCGATTTCCTTAATTTTTTCTCTATTTATTAAATATTTTGTATTTCATACTACATATTTTTCCCGTCTCTATTTATGAACATCATTAATTTTATTAGATAGTTCATCATCATCATCATCATCATCATCATCATCATCATGAACTGATCAGAAAATAGGCTTTACAGCCTATTTCTACTGTTTATTACAGAACTCTTGGTATATTATTAGTCTTCCCAGTGTTCCTGCTGTTGTCACCTTTAGTGGTCTGCCTCTTGCAGATTAATTTTGGCAATATGATGTTCATCTCTGTAAATAATCTTTCCATTTCCTTTGAGACTGTTCTATCTCTTCTACTAAACCTTTGGTTTTCAATTTCTTTCTGATATCTTTATTTATCAGTCTCTTCTTGCAATTCCCATGAGATGTCAGAAATCTCATATGTGCCACCTGTAGTTTTCGCATTTGCATTACCTATGTTTCAGAGTCATACATGATTCTAAGTTCTAGAGTGTTAAATCCCACAATAGTTAATTTTGAAGTCCTTATAAATGCCACAGGCAAACTGCTAGAGAACCATGACTGATTCCTAAAGAATCAATCCTTCATGATCCACTCCTTCAATTAATTGATTTAATTAACTCAGTGCAGCACTGATTTAAAATTTAAAATATTTATTTCCAATATTTTAACTTTACTTTCTAATTTGGATTTGGTCTCCTGTTAAAAAACATTTGTTGTTCATGTAAAGAACTGTTGTACAGTACATATACTATTTTAAGAAAGTTTATATTTGAAATTAGAATTCTTTAACGTTTGTGTAATGAAATTGTGAAATGCGAACTCGTACACCTCTAACCCTCCGTTTCGCAGGTAAACTGAGAGATAGCGATAAGTTTCCATGTGTGGAAAGTTTTATCTACAACAATCCTTTTCTGGTGTTTAATATACAATGCATACATCTATCAATGTGATTTTTTCATTTCCCTCCATTGCAAAATGCAATTTCGCACTCACAAGGCACCAAGATTCCACATGGTCTTGTTGTAACCGCATCTTATTACAAAATCTCAGCATTCATTTTCACGTTTCATTTCACTTGATACAATGTCATTTGTTTAAGTTTCTCTCTTTACCAGCCCATTCAAAAACACCAGTCTGAATTGCCCAGCAAATTCACGGTGGGGGCCAGGAATGCGACTGTGAATGCAGTTACATGCTGTAGATACGCATGAATTTTTTTCCGTCTTCGCAGCTAATTCTATGTCAACATTTACAAGTTTTGTTTCATGGAAAGGCAATGTAAAAATATAAAGCCTATGCAATTAATTCTAATCGGTGAATATAAGACAACCCAGCATTTTTTGACTGAAATATTTAAGAAAAAACTTCATCTTATATTCAGATAAATATGGTAGTACACTTGATCCAGACATGTAGATGATTATTTTGACAGGTTGACAAGCAGTTGAGCTTTGCTCAATGTCACATTGTTCTGCCAAATGAAATGCAACCAACAAAGCAATAACAGATAATCCCTTGGAATCCTTGGAAGTGTCAATTCAGTGAGTGAAGTTGGAATTTAAGAACAGATTTGCTGAGCAATTTAGTTGGTTCAAGTAAAGTCACAACTTTACTTACTAATTTTAATTAAAGAATAATCAATGAAAATAATTTAATAATAATCCTTGCAACTTTTCTTGCATTCTTGCAACATAAATTGTTGACGTGCCAACATTCTCCAGTTGGCGGAAGAATAAAAATAATAGGAAGAATTGCAGCCCCAACACAAGTAAGATTCATATTCATGAACTGAATATGAATCATTTTCACCTGTTACTCACTCACCACATCCCAAATTTACTTCCACATAAATAAATGTCAAAATGATCACTCACGTGACTGAACCACCTTACAATCATATTCATGTAATAAATTAAAAAGGAAATATTTACCATCCAATGTAACACTGGCAAAGATTTTCATTTGAAGTGGCCTGCTGAATAAGTAAATCAACCTGCTTCTGTACAGTCAACATTTCTTCATGCGAGAAATCTCGGCCGGTCAACTTCTCTCTCACTCTTGTAATAATAGCAAGAGCCTTTTTGTTCAATGCTTCAGGCTGGCTGTTTTCTGCTACACAAATGTAAAAAATTCACACTTTTCACAAGAATCAAAAAAGTATGATATTATATCCTGTTACTGAAAGTAGAAACCGTAAAGGAATGAAAATAGAGCTATGTCCTTCATTAAAATCACCTAGTGACCATCTGGTCATCCAATCATGCAATTAATTAATATGAACCTATCAGTATCACTAATCAGTATGACTGATTCAATAATCATAATGAAATAATATTCATCATCCAAAACACAATGGATTTCCACAATTCTAAACTCCTCTCTTCCTCAAAGAAAGCAAAATTGCATATAATGTATTAAGCAATATTGACCAAGTAAACTAAATATAAGAAAGAAAATTGGGGAACAACCTCCATTTTCAATGGACGAAGGTACTCCCTTCTTGGGCAGAGTTGCACTGAGACTGCCTGTTGCAGCAGCCCCTCCAGCACCCCCAGCACCACCTACGCTATCCAGGCCCTCGCCAGGCTCCTGGGATGAGGAGGAGATGCTGGACTCAGCGGTGCCAGGAGCCTTGCCTCGCTGGCCTTGCTTGCCACCCCCCCCACCCCTTGGTGCTCCCGTAGGGTCCATGAGACGCCAATTCAGCAATGGATCATACACAAAGGCCTCCAGCACAGCCATCAGACTGTCTTTGTTACGATGCAGCACGGACATGACAGATTCACAAGTGCGCCGGTATGTTCCTTCGATACCCGTTACCTGTATCATTAATTACATTTATTTTTATTTAACAAATTCAATATCTAAATCATCTTTGGAATAAATCTCACACAATATTATACGAAGATTAATTTTAGAGATAAAAAGATTTCAAACAATTATTTAATTTAATCAATGATATGATGAACTGCTCAGTGAAAACAATTCACAACAACAAACTTCAATTTTTTAACATTTTTAATACTTTCATTACCAATCACTTATTTACTTAAAATCAAAAACAGAAGAATAGCATGACAATTTATTTTACTTTCCAGAAATAGAGTTATTATCTTACCTCCATAGCATTGATGAGCATTCTCGTAAGCCTGAATGGAATCTTCTCAGGGAATTTTTCCCGTGTCATGGCTACTTCAAAGCAATCTCCAAAATCAATGTGAAGAATTTTCCCACTAAGTCTATCCAACATAAGATTGGAGGGATGTCTGTAATTGAAATAACCAAATTTTGAGAACAAACTTCAAATAAAATATCTTCTTCTAATACAAAAGATACAACTGAGACATTAAGAACTTCAGTTTGATTAGATTCAGTTTGATTTTGAATTGTCATGGCACCACTGAAAATCAATAGTATTCCATTCTAAAAGATATTACATCAATATTGTTTAAAGTGTAATTAATACAGAATTTACACTAAAAGAAAAATACAAGAGAAAACATCTGGCATCATAAAAGTATTTCCTTCAGAAAATATCCTTTTCTAGAAATAAACAAATGAGTTCACTGTTTTCTTTTCTGTTTACCTCCTAGTTGAAAACTTCCCTAGTTTATCCCAGAACAATTGTAATGTAACCTGCATCCTTTCCTGAGCTACAGTTTTCAAGTTCACAAATTGTGGTACATGTACATCCAGAGCAATCATTAAATGTGGTACAAGAGACTCCAAGTAGGAAAGCAGCTCTGAAGAAACAAAATTGGTAAACTGCCTTATAAAAAGGCAAATTACTGATCTTTTGATTTTGAAACCTTTATCAACAACAGCTACAAAGCACCTATTACAATTATTGCACATTGAGTTGGGAATAATATTTTATTTTGGTTTTCCATTGTTTTTAGGAGAGCATGTCAATATATTAAATACACAGCATGTCAATACATGAGTGAAAATTTTTAGGAACATCTGGGAGAAAAGTATCCACATAAATATATTTATATTTTTATATATATCCAGTGAGTATATATTGTGAAGGGTTTCGAAAAGTATTCCATATCCAATGCACTTGATGGCTCAGAAGTTGACCTACTGTGGGAGCACCAGGAAGAAAAAAACAATACAAGTGTAGATGAATAAAGTAGTGAAAGTGTTGATGATGATGATGATGATGAAGATGAAGAAGAAAACAGCAATTAAACAGATAAAACTTAGATTTTTCTAGACAGTAATACCATTAGTGTTTTTATTGTGATTGTAATTGGTTACAATTAGTTAAAGAATAAAAAAAATTCTCAGGAGGCCTCTTCAAAATGGGGGGAATTTTATATTCGGGTAAATACGGAAAATTGTGGATTTCTTGCACATGCTATTATACTTTGTAAACCCATTACTAAATGTTTTATATATCCAATTAAAACAGTTGAATGCTTTAAATTGTATAATAAATTATATAATGAAATTAAGTTAAACATTAATTCCAATGAGAAACAAAAATTGAAATAGAAAATTTTTGCAATACCTGTTTACTCTTTCATGATACTAACCTGTCTCCCAAGCCCAGAATGTACCCTACCATAGACATGACAGCCAACGATCGAGTATAGTTAGTTCGACGATCAAACCACACTTCAGAAGATGGTGACTTAAGCCACAATAATCGTGACAAGTCGTCTCCTTGTGTGTGTTCTAAAGCATGTTCAAAGACCTCGACCTTCTGCATTAGAGTTAAATGATCATAATCAGGTGCCATCTGCAAAACACAAAAAGCCATTTCATTGGCAATTTCTACTGTAACAGCAAATCATTAATTTTCCAAATAAAAATAATTTTGCTTTAAATTATGTTTTGACTTTTCAAAGAATTAACTGCCTCAGCCAGGAATTAAACCCAGATCCTCTGGGAAACGCCTAGTTGCTCTGACCAATGACGGTCAACTCTTTGAACAGCCTTAAGGAGATATGAGCCTTGTAAATATACTACACATTTCCTTAAACCGGCTCACTTAAACTTCCAATTGTGACATGGAGGTGAACACAACTCAGAAAAAGAGACAGAACACAAATGTGCAATTTCATGCACACAAATCATTTATGTATTCACTGCCTTGAAACACTTTTTCAGGACGTACTTCATCACTAAATTTGGTTAATAGTTGAACTTTAAATTTAGACAAGAAAAAGAGATGAAGAGCCATAAAACAAACAAATTGTTAAACTATGCCTCAATTCAGAAACAAGATGTTGTTAATAACAATGTCATGGTAAACACACACAGTATTAAACATTCTAGTTCATAACTACACAGCACAATAATTTACAATTGCTATACTCTATAAAATGACAAAACATTACCACAGAAATAAAACCCTCCCCTTTACAAAAATCGCATAAGCTGTTATGGATACTCACTCTTAGCATTATTCTATGTTCTATATTCAACAAAATTTTCTTTTTTTCACGATAATCTCGAATGAGAGTATGCAGAGTGTCGCAATGAGGAACCCAACCAATAAGACCACTGTTGGTTGACAGAGGAATAACTGCATAACGCTGCAAAGGACAACATAATGTTAATTTATTATGAGATTTTCAAATTAAAACAAAAGAAATCATATTGAATAAGGTCATCAGAAAAGTTACACGCCAGCAAAGTAAATTTAAAAAATTAGTAATTCCCAGTTTTGCACTGTTACAGCTAAAAGTTCCTATTCTTTCTGGGAAATTAGTTATTGCGTTTTATTGTTAAATGGTCATGTATCTCGTTTAAAACTACATCTATTTTAATCAGCTTTTTCTAAAAAATTTCCTTCCTTTTTTTTTATTTTATTTTAAATAAAGTAGTATATATGGGACATTTTGCTGATTGATTATCTCAAAAGCTGGAGTTCTTTTAATAGAATATTTACTGACACACTTTGGCTTCTCAACTTCAGTAAGTTCTTTCTTATGAAGACAACTAATATATAGGCATTAAAATGGCAAGATAACAATCACATGCAAGCACAACTTAATATTGTCAAAGGTCAAATGTTCACTGTAATATCATGGGTTAATTAGAGGCAAGGCACCACAATTTCAAAACATTGACTATAGGAAAGTGATGTGGAGTGAACATTCCAGCTATTTTGACGCTGAAATGAAATAACAGTAGAAAAGTGGATTCAAGAGCCATTTCAACTTGAATAAAGGAGCATTTTTAGTAAATCACTTTTTCTTTAGCATGGGAAAAGAACTGTCAAAATAGATGCAAATTCACAAACCTGAATGGTCAGATTTCGACGGAATGTATCAGGATCATTTAACAAGAGCGTGTTCACCAATCCAAAAAGCTGCATAACCCTCTCATCTTGCCTTAGATCTTCATGTCCCTTGAGCAAGAACATGTAGTCTCGACCATTACTCCCTACATAGAGAGAGCAGTACAGAGAAGATTAAAAAGAATCCTCTCTGGTTGAATCTACTATCACCTGATTTTTGCAAATCTACAGTATCTTAATTTTAATCACAGGCAGCCAGCAACAACAAAGTGCCCGCCAGAGAGGAAAACGCCGACATGAGTACGCTCAACATCCTCGTCATTGCTCCACTTCGTTCTCTCTCCCTCTCTCTCTCATTACTCTCTCTTCCTCACCCCTATGCCTTCAGCAGAATGCGGTGATCTTTGGGTAGTTAAACTTGGTAATTAAATTTATATTTCAAATCACAATTACTACGAGTGTATTTCTTCTCTCAATCTTAACCCCCTCTCCCATCCGGTCGCTCTGATCATTTCCCTGTGACAACCTCTCCTACTTGAAAACAGCATTCACATATGAGGGGACATCACATTAGATATAATTGGATAGTTATAGTCATATAAATCAAATTAACTCCTCTATTTATAGAAGCTCAGTCGCTACAGCACTGACAAGGGCAGCAGGAACCCCAAGTTCAATAACCAGCTCTACCAGAATTTTTGTTAAATATAAAAGGCACCTAACATTAATGATCAATGAGTGCAAACAAAGCAAAGGTCTATCATGTTTATTGTTAAGGGGTTAACTTCAGGTTGATATTTAATTAGATAAGAAGTCTGATGATGTGTAACAATTTTCCTTGTTTTCATTGTTTCTTAGCCAAAACACCTTTTGAGCCTTAAAATTCAGAAACAATGTGAGCATACTCCAGAGGTATGTCAATGGGATTTAAATAAGATCTGTTTAAAATGCAAGGAAGTTAGAATTAAGAGTGCAGTTCAAGAAAAGCATCACTCTAAAACTACAATTAACTTTCACATTTGTTGTATCACAATTAGAATATAAATTTGAAAGATTAAGACTTTACAAAAGAAAACAAGAACTTATTTTGATACTATAATGGATCTCTTTATTTTGAATCCTTATGAAAATGTTGTACTCTTTAACATCATTTTGTCCCTGGGATTGGATGCAAAACTTCTATCAAAGTGATCTTTTTTCATTTCCATCTCATCTCAAAAAAATCATTTGGTTTTGCATTTGCTGGGTGTCATACCGAGAGTCCATGTAGCCTCATCAATCAGCATAGTGTCGCAAAATCTCAGCAATTTTATTCTTCTTCACATTGTGGTGCGGTGAGCCAATATAAACAATATAAATTATTATTAAGTACTTCGACATCACAATCTAAAATACAAATTATTATAAAACATTTCACCACCACGCAGCCCAAACGGAACAAGCAGGAAAGTTTCGGAAAACACTTTGACACCAGCCTGGAAGATCCACCTTTCTAAATGACGTTCCCAAAAAGATTTCCACAATTAGCAGGATGGCATACAAAGGCACCTCCTAAAACACTGATATGCTCATTCTGGGGACAACGCCACGGAAGTGCCAGCCCGTTAGAAGCAGCAGCATCAAGATGACATCCACTGAGTTGCCCATTGGAGAGCTGGAAGCTATGGTAAGTAGCTGATGCCACATGAACGCAGTCGACATTCTTGTCATTACTCCATTGTGCTCTCTCTCTCATCTCTCTCCTTCTCACTCCTCGCCTTCTGTAGTAGACTAGATGATTAAGTGATTAAACTCGTAACTGTTACAACTACTTCATGATCATATTTTTTCTCCAATCTTAATCCCTTCCACTTCCAGCCACTCTAAGCATTTTGTCTGTGACAACCTCTCCTACGTGAATTACACTTGAGTAACAGCATTCGCATAGGAGGGGACGTCACAGAAAATGTTTTTTCTTTGTCAGGTTCATGCGTGGGGATATGAAAATGTATCTCAGTGGTGGTCGAACTGAATACACTGAGATGGTGCCCTGTGGCATTGCAAATTTCTATGCAGAACATTCTGTAATTTTATTGATTGTGTAATAAATTCTTTGAACAAAATTGATTTTTGAGTTCTGCTCTCTACCAAAAGAATAATATCATTGTCAAAAGTGTTTGCATTAAAACAGAATTAATTTCTCCTGTGTGAGTCCGGTCAGTGGTCCTTGGGATCATTGAATTGGAAACTCGCCGGCTGGGCCATCCTCGGAAGGATGTTTGCATTTGGGTAGTACGCTATAGGTAGGGGTGGGGATTCGGCTGGGAGCTGTTGGGGTTGAGGATTAAATTGCATTGGTTGTGAGGTATTGCAAAATGAGAGGTTAGATCTATATCCTTTAATGGTATGATTTGGTTTTGAGCAAAAATAACATATTATTGGCTTTCTTTGTAATCCAGAATTTTGCAATTGCTGGCACTGTGCCATTGTATGAATGAATCTTTCACAAAATCCGCAAGAATGTTGTTGAGTGCTCTGACCATTTTTGCATCTACAATTTTGTGATGTATGATTCATTAGGCCGCAGTATGAGCAAGATGTTTAGGAGTGGTGGAAGAGGAGGAAGTGGAAGAAATGTGGTGCAGACAGTTCATTGCGGGGTGTCCTGGTTGGGTGCAAAAAGAGCAAATTACAGAATGATGTAATTTAGTAGTGGGGGCAGTGTGTTAGATAGATTGTTAATACTAGTGCAGCTTGTTTGTAAAGATTTGTCAATATTTGTTAATGTTCCTTGCATAATTTTCATGAAATAAATTTTCTCCTATTTTCGCAGCTCCAAAACAGGATTTGGGGTTAGCATTTTCTATGATATTAGTTGAGTGGGAAGGGTGGCCAAATAAAAATTGTCTAATTAGTAATTGTTCATTAATGAGAAAGGATGGGGCGGATGAGGTACATGAATTTACAAGCTTGTAACGTCTGCGGGCAAATAGTTGGGAGTTTCAGTGGGAAGCATGGTGCAATTGGAATATCGCCGAATTGCATTAGAAAAGTCGGTCTGGGGCGTAAAAAGTTGGCAAAGTGCAATTTGGAAATCTGTCCATGGTGTAATATGAGCAAAATCAGATGCTAGTGATACTAAGTGCTGTGATATCAGTACCCTTTGTATGTGCATGGGCAATTATAAATCGTTCAGGATCTTCCCATCCCACGATTTCAGACTGACATCTACTGCATTAATGAATTCATTCACATTTTGATTAACTTCACCAGTAAATTTTTCAATATAATTATGAAAAGCAATTTGTGTGTCGTCAAGGATGATGATGTTGCAAAGGGGTCGAAGGAGGGGGTGGTGAGGGAGCCAGGTGAGGAGAGAGGCATGTCGCCTGGAGGGGCATTGTGTAAGGAGTCAAGGTACAAGGAGCTTTGGTCATCCCTGTTGCAAGGCTGTTGAGGGAAAAATGATTTTCCTAATATTCTAAATTAAAATATACTTGCATAGTATTTTAATTTGAAAATGAAAATACCTAATATTTTAAATTAATCTAGGTCGGCCAATTAACAGTAAAGAAAACTAATAACAAAGAGAATGGTGTATAAGGGTGAAATGAAAGTTTGAGAACAACTTTTAGTATACTTTTAATAATTTATTTTAATCTATGTCAAGATTGATGATTCAAGATCCTGATTTCTCAGGTTTTTTGCAGAACATTCTATTTACATATTTGGGCAATCTCACAGCCCTGATTATATACTCTGAGATGAAATACCAACAGGGTTTTGACATGCAGCTCCTCCTGGATTACTTCCCTGTCCAGAATCCTTAGGATAAAGGCAGAAAGTTGCCTGCATCTCCTGGGGAGGAAGTTAAAAGATAGACATGAAACTGTTTTCGTTTAGATCCAGCCTTATGGGAGGCCAGCAGTACTGTCTTGCCAGTTCCACAGTTTCTACTGTGTAGGGATGTTGCTAAAAATTTTTATTTTGAAATTAGTATTTGGAAAATTTTGAAGATTTTGAAATGCTAGCGTGCAAAAGTTTTAATAGATTGGTACTGAGAAAATGTAACGTGCAAAGAATCCAAAAGTCTAGAAGAATCCAACTACAAGAAAAGAAAAAAAAAGCAAATGTCCAGTCTGAAGTGAACATACACAATCGCTGGTAAGGTGACATAGACATACGGTTCATTGCACCGAGATAAACTCTCGCACAAACCGCTGCGGCCAGATGTGATGTGCCCTCCAATGCAAATGCTGTTCCTCAAGCATAATTCACGTACAAGAGGTTGTCATGGTGAAAATGATCACAGTGGTCAGAAGGGGAAGGGGTTAAAATTGGAGAAGAAATATGATCATGAAGTAGTTGTAAGTTTAAGTTGCGAGTTTAATCAATTATCACAGTCACTACATACAACAGAAGGCAGAGGAGAGAGGGGAGAGGAGAGGACGAGAGAGAGAGAGAGAGAGAGGAGAGGGGAAGGGAAGGGAGAGGGAGAGAGAGAGAGGAGGAGAGAGAGAGGAGGTGGAGAGGAGAGAGAGCGCAATGGAGTCACGACAAGGATGTCGAGGGTGTTCATGTTAGCATCAGCTGCGTACCATAGTTTCCAGCTTTCCGGCAGGCATCTCAGTGGACATCACCTTGATGCTGTAGCTTATGGGCTGGCACTTCCGTGGTGTCGTCTTGGGAATGAGGTTATCGGTGTTTTGGGAGGCCCCTCCCCTCTCTCTCTCCTCTGCCTTCTGTTGTATGTAGTGACTGTGATAATTGATTAAATTCGCAACTTTAACTTACAACTACTTCATGATCATATTTCTTCTCCAATTTTAACCATCATGCTAATTGTGGAAATCTTTTTGGGAACGTCATTTAGAAAGGCAGATCTTCCAGGCCAGTGTCAACATGTTTTCTGAAACTTTCCTGCCTGTTCCATACAGTCCACATAATGAAATGTTTTATAATAATTTGTATTTTTGATCATGATGGCAAAACACTTAGTAATAATTTATATTGCGTATATCGCCTCATCACAGCAGTTATAATGCCCCTCAAGTTTTCCTCCTCTCTCTCTCCCTCCCTTTCCCCCTTACTCTCTTTAGAGACATATGAATAAATACCACTTATAAGCACTTATGTTCATTATTTTTCTTGCCATGTTCCCTCCCACCAAGATTACATAAATATATAAATATATAAATATATAAATCAAGTCCCCCAGAACTCCTAAGTGGCATGCTGGGCTAAGATATTTTGAAGGTAGCAAACAAATCGTAGAATTTTGCTCTGTCACTGGGGTGAACAATCGCCTTTCCGTGGGTTATATCAATAGAACAAAATACATATTTTTACTAAAAACTAATCATTACCAGTGATTAATTATGTCTCAATACTGAAACAAGCCCTAGTAGTGAAGATACCAGCAAAATTAGTAATTTTACGAATTATTAATTAAGTTAGATTCATGACTTGTTTCATTTGAATGACACTCGTAATTATTTACTGAATAATTTAGTTATTGATTTGAGTACCAGAAAATAATTACGACTGTAACCCGAATGTTTCCTACATAATTTTAATATTTCTCATCCAAAATTACGTTGTGCTAGCTCAGTTAATTGGGTTCGAAGTTCATAATTGTTGCAACTTACTCTGCAACCAATTACTCAAACTGCCATCCATACAGAGTGGCGAGGAATCTGAAAATCTTATCAAAATATTTACTACTGGATTGCACGTAATGAATAATAATAATCAGCTTTCTTTTAAAGTAACAAACTGGAGTTTATTATAATGTGAAATATGATTCTAATAAAAGTTAAACGTGAATTGTTACATCATTAATCTGAAATGAAACTATCTTTGGTCATGACCAGCTCTCTCTATCTTGTAATAATTATAAATTAACCTTGTTAAATTCATGGATCTACGCATGCTCTTTACTTCTCAATTCGATGGCACCCCATAGAATCTTCTCTGTTGTCACAGCAGAATCTTCCTTCTTCATAAAGTCCTCCATCTAATGTTTGCGATCAAGTTCAAATTCTCCCAGCGATACTATTATCACCCATTACTTCCCTTACTCGCATCATGGGTGGACGCCTATACATGTACTGACTATTACTTTATCGAATTCCTTCGTCTTTTCCCACAAGAATGTTTTATCTTAATATAAGAAACGATAGACTTCATTATACTACAAGTTATTGCATCGGATTAGGTTGTCCTTCAATAGTCTTTCCTCGACTTGGTAAAATGTCAGGAGCCAACCCGCTCATTACCACGTTGCTAGAGAGAGTGTCGCTGTTCTTCCTAAAACCAAAAGCATTAGAACTCTATATCATCTCCTTTTGTCTAACAAAAACAATACCATTCCACATCCTCTTCACCTAGCGAAAATGACCTTTTAACGCCAGTTGTTTACGTGTCACATAGCGACTGCCCTCGTGATCATCTTTTGACATTCCTATATCCTACTTCATATAAATGACATTTTTATACACAAAATGGTTTGTCATTTTAGTATATCACAATACTTGCAACCATTTCTGTGTTCGGTAGACAAACATGTCAGTGGTTAAAGGTACATCATAATGACTATTATTGTATAACAAGCTACAACCTAATAACAGAAGTACACAATAAGAGTTGAAAAATAAATTATTTTACATACCTCGAATGCACAATTTGCGAGGTCTTTGCTTTGATGTAATTACTTGCAGAGAAGCCTGAATGTGTGCAATTCGAACAACAGGTGTGCCAGGAACATAAGAACCAGGAACAGCAAGTTCCAAGTCCCGACACATCAGAAGTTTGGGACTGACATACTGCAGTTCAAGGGAAGTAAGTTGAGGAAGCTGTCTTGAGATACGCCGGAACACATGGTAGTAGAGATCCCAAGCTTGGTTCAAATCCCGGACATTTCCAGACACCTTGTACCTGTGACACCATTCTTGTGCTTCCATCAAATCACGACCATAAGCCTGAAACACAAATAAATTTTATCTAATACAATGCAATCAATAGTTTACAAATTTTACTACAAACAAAATTAGAAAGTGGTTGACAATTTGTCATCTCTTAGTATGGCCATATCCTAAATAGCGTACATTTGGAACCTTCAGCATTTTCAGAGTTGTCAGCTCATATTATACAACAAATGAAGTTCAAAGCACTAATGTCGCAGTTAATCAGCTGATCATAAAATTCAAGAGTGAGGTTAATTGTGATAAAATGCATCGTTTGAGTACAAACTGTGAATAGTGTGTGCTGTTAGTTTTGTTCTTGATGTTAATTGCATATCATATTGTGGTAGCTACATCACAACATAATAAAGCACATAAAATATTCAGCAACACCAACCCCCTCTTCAACCATCAAACAGCTTCTTATTTTATTGAGACCTTAAGGATTGGAAGTACAAAACAAATATTTCATAAGAAGAAATTTTAATTTATAATTTCATAAGCTTTCATTACTTTATATTTTGAATTCACACTATTTTGTATGCTAGTAGGCCTATACAGAGTGTTACATAATACTGCAAAAAATTGATGTCAAGATTTTGCCATATACATATTTTGGAGGTTCCTGATATTTTACAAATTGATAAAAGTCAATTTTTTTCTCGAGAAGAGGACAGTTTACTTATAATCATAGAGTACATTCAATTTTCATTAAAACTTCTGAATATTCAAAAATTTAAGTTCCCATTTTTTTAATCCTATCCTTCACAATTAATAGTGAGAGCATTTTAATTTCTGAATCTAGTTTTTTTCTCAATGATATATGTATTCCTCAAAATTAGATCTTTATATTCCGAAATTATTTTCAAAATATGCCTCGTGTCACATAATTTTGACTTATATCATAACAATTTTTAAAAAATACTTTTTTTTTCTGTTCTTTCTCCCCCCAGAAACTGCTTCACATTTTTTCTTTTAACTTTTTGTTCAGATAGAGGGCAATTCACTAAATCGTGACAAGTGCCATTTTGATTGAATGTTGAATTTCAATTATGTAATTATTATGAGTATAGATAGGATTTCCATGCAACTGCATGTCTTTATTTAAGTTGTAGAGATTTCAAACTTTGTAACTATATATTTAATGAGAACTTTTTCCATACATGTTTGCATGTTTTGGTAGTTTTTTTGAGATATTCATGCATAAAGCATATTAGGAGGTTATTTAAATTAATACTGCATTTAATTTAATTAAGCTGATGCAAATTTGTATAAATAGTACACTGATCTTAGATCCTGATAGCACACAGTTGGTGCTTTTTGTTATACTACACGTTTTAACCTTCTGGTACATCACTTGGATTTGCGATGAGAGTACACGTGAGGGGAGCAACGACCACAAAATGAATTATCAGCACCATATGATACTCACCAAAGGATACAGAAGATACACGAAGACAAAATACAGTATCATTTGATAACTCACAAAGGAGGAGAAAAATAATGAAGAGCAGGCTCTCAGTCTGCTTGTGTGCAACAGAGGATTAACATAAGTTCCTTAACTGTAAAATTAAGTATAAAATGGCTTCTTCTAAGGCTTCGTGTCCTTCTCAAACAAAGGATTGGAAACAATTGTCTGGAGGATGGAAGTGTAATTTATTGCAATTGTTGTAATAAAGAATTAAGTAGGCTACATTGTAAAAATTGATCAATTAAAAAATACATCTACTGATGGTGTTTTCCTAGTTGAAATCTCTAGTGATCAAGACTAACCAATGTCGCTGCAGAAATTATATAATATGAAATACTGAAATTCAGAAAAGGATAAAACAATGCCAATGAAATATATATGAAACGAAAACAAAACTTTAATTTTCATTTTAATAAAAATGTGTAGTGGAACTGCCCGATGATCTCACGGCTAGAGTCCAGATTCTAATGTAATTACATATGTTTTGTCTTTCTATGCACTGTCCTGAAATTAGTGATCTCAGGGAATTGTTGCAATCTTAACAAAATATCTAAATTTTTCATTACATATTTTGTACTGTATTACGTATTTTACACATTTTGTTAATTTTACAATTTTTTGCAAATCTACCAATATTCCTGAAATTATTTCCAAAAATATATTTGATTAATTTCCAAAATAGTTTTTTAATATGTTGTTATTTTTTAGGAATTGGTGCACGTGACGATTTTGAAGAGAGTGTTTCAAATATTCTCTGCTCGTTCTTGAGTTTTCTACGTATGCACCATTGTTGTCATTGCTGACAGAGATAAACATATTCTCTTTACAAAAACAGAAGAGAGAGAAATTATTTATTTTTAAATTTCTATTCAATGAATATTTTATTAATGGAATTTCAAATTGTGAACATTGTGAACAACTCTTAGATTTCTGCATAAGGATGTTTTCACAGGAGCCATAACCTAACACTTTACAGAGAGGCGTGGCTGAACAGCTGTCGTGATGAGCCATATCAAAAAGTAAAATTCAAACTTCAATACAAATCATTTATTCTCGCCACATGGCCCAAAACCCAAGCAAGCAAGCAGAAATATCGCCGTATTTGGAAAGAGTGCTCTGAGGAAAACATGTTGACATTTCTGGACACAATTTTCCCAAGAGCACTTTCAAAAACCCTCAAAATCTTATAAATATGGGGCGCATGAGGCACCAAGGTCTCTGTACCGTGCCCTCGCCGCTGATCGCCTTCGAGTCTTCGATTCCCATTCGCCAAAACAGTGCCATGAGCGAGGAACGAGCCGCTACACTTCTACAAGCTGAGATTGGTGCCATGGTAAGCAGCTGATACCATCACGAGCGCCTCTCTTTCTTTCTTTCTCTCTCTCTCTCTCGTTCTCTCTGTCTCTCTTTCTCTCTCTCTCTTTCTCTCTTCCTCTCTCTCTCCTTTACTCCCTCTTAGCAAGTAGAATGGTGCCGGTCAGTTCTGAATAAAAAATTCAATTACAATGAGCATACTTGTACTCATTTTCCCCTCCACTTCTCTTCCTGACCACTCAGTTCATTAATGTGAATGCTCTCCTGCGTAGAATACGCTTGAAACTAGCATTCATACAGGAGGGACATTACACTGTCGCGGTGGATGAATACTTCTCTGAATTACATGTGATGGTCACTTGTTATGGGAACTGTCACTATAGCTCATCCTTAGGAAAATCCTTCTATACATACTTGTGGGGCAGTGACGGTTATGTAGATAATTCATTCATATTAATGTTTCAAATGATCAAATGTGACATTTTGATTTTCTTTTCTCTCAGAAATCTACAGTTTTTCCTAAATTGAAACATTTTTTAAAATATTAAATTCACCAATATATTATTTGAAAGAACTACACTGTTTTCACAGCTTCCTAAGTAGTAAATTCTATTTTCCTGAGAAAGCACAGAATTTCAAACAGAATATAAAACAGAAAAGCATACAACATCTGTGTCGGCAAGTGAACAGTGATGGAAAGCACACAATCACTTGTTTCATAGGTGGGTGGTTAAAAATGTTGTATTAAAAACAAACCAATAAATTAATAATCAAAGATAATTTATGGGGCCAATCTAGCTGAAATGCTTTTGAAAATATACCAACAAAACGAAGAAAATCACAGTTAAATGCCTATTTTACTTCATAAATGGTGAAAGGATAACTTCATTATGAACTAATAGGCAGGGTTCAGAGAGTTGCTCTATTTTACTTCAAGCTCTAGTCAGAGTACTCAACTGGAATGGTATGGCATGATTACCAGGTCTGAAACCTGAGCAATAGTGTAGACAACATCACTAAGCAACAATGTTGTGGACAACATCAAAGTTTTAAGCAAAAAATCACAAAATTCTAGACAATACATGGGTTTCATTAAAAGACACAAGTAAGCTCAAAAATATTAATCTGCTACCTCTTGTTGCCCTACCATGATGAGAAAGCAAGCACAAATAAGCCCTAATGAAAGTGTTGTAAGAATACGAATTCAATCTGTTTAACTACCCAATCTAACAGGAAGTGAAATCTGCAATTTGATGTAGGTAACATATCAGTACATCTCCATTAATAATTATTACCTGATTAAAGGAGGTCTCCTTTAGAGTCTGAGGCCCACGTTCTAACATTGCATGGAGGGGTTCCAATGTATCAAACATTCCTTTGACATTCCGTTCCCCGAAGTAGAGGCGACTTGCTTCTTCTAAACCTTCATGCCAAAGTTCATGCCATAGAATGGCTACACGGATGAGTTCATCACTGACCATGACAGCTTGCTGCACCAGCACTGGGCTGTGTTCACACATGCTCTTTAACATTTTGTTGGCAGCTGACCGACGTGCTGCACTGGCTGATTTGCTGGCTACTGTCAGAGGGTACACAAGAGCTTGAGGATGATGCTTGCCTGTAAATCAATGGCAAGGGCAACATTAATATGAAGTGGTGACATTAATGACATTAACATTTCTTAACATCAATCTTAAAATCTCTGGACCAATGTTGTTCTTATATCAAGTTTTTTTATACTATCAGAGCACTATGTTTATACTATTTATTTTATACTATAAGAGCACATAAATTAAAATGAGTGAAAATTAACTTTCATGCACCTCAAATCCTGCATATTAATTTTAATGGAGAAATTTCTCCGGTCAAAGTACTGAGCCTTGGAAAATTAGAATGATATTGTTTTAAAGATATTTGCGTGTGGGACTTAAACTGAAATTGTGTCACAGGTCACTTGCAACTAGTAATTAATTATTAAAATTATAATGTGGGAAGTACACGATATATAATGACATTTTAAGTTATAGCCATGTGCTCAGATAAAGATGCTCTATTTCATTCTTGCATTGATTAGCATTGGGAGTGTGTTATGGTTGTGTGAACAAGAGTGCTCTAGCTTAACGAATACAGATATAATTTTTTTAAAGCTGTTTTTAACATAAAAAAGCATTGGAAATCAGTACTGCACAGATTTTTCAGTATTCAAGATAAGTTTTATGTGAATTGAGCAGACATGTTCAGAACATTGCTGGAAACAAGAAATGCAATTAAAGCAAGTTAATGACCCAAAAATTACTTTGTTTAAGCAAACATCAAGTTGGAATAATGCTCCCAAAATACTTTGTTTAAACCTTTCAATATTTTTTCTACAATGGAATTATGGTAAAACAATTCCAATATTTTAGTGTCCTTCACATGTAAAAATGTGTTAAGTTTCACTCTGGATCAGCATGTACCTTCACACTTCTGCAATAGGAATTTCGTTAAATTACTTTGTAACTTGACATTGAAATGCAATAATACAAATGCTCACCAATGTCAACAAGTAGATGATGCACCAGCCGACCAACCAAAGCACGTGGTGTATCAATTCGCGCAATTAACTGTGGAATGACTTGCAGCCAAGTATCAATCTCAATGGTGCGCAGGCCTTCAGCAATTGCATCATATACTTCTGACCATTGGCCGTAGTCAAACCACAGGGTAAGAAGTCGCAAAGTATCTTGTAAAGATGACCCATGAGACAGAGCAATGGATCGGAAAAACCCTTCCACAGCTGGGACAGTGAATTGCTGGATATATGCATTAGTCTAAAAGAGATCAGAAATGGTTGAAATACATGAAAGATGTTTAAAACAAAACAATTACCACTATTTCACTTTATCACAACTTTATAGTTATAAAGATTTATAAATTGTTCATTATGTAGTTTATCATTAACCAACCCTTCAGTGTTTGTGTGGATTACTATTGTAATCCACGCGACTAGTTAAGAAAGGTAAGTCAATTATATTGTCTAAAAAATTAAAAATATATTTACTATCAAATATGCTTATATACTTGAAAATACTACTCATTCATACTCTTGTGGTATCTTACAGGATTTTAAAAATTTTTTTTTGAATATTCAGAAAACATTTTTTAATCATACAAAAGTATTTTCACAGTGCACTCAATAGTGCAATTTAATTTCAGAGGACATTTTTGTGAGCATATTTTCCTGCAGCCTGCCTGCAATGAAGTCATATATCATCACAAAAAAAAACTCATTATGCATTAATTTTTTGCAGTGAAAAAAAGGAACACTCAAGGTAAAATTGGCACAAAACACAATCAAGAGCACATGATTTAATAAAAATAGTTCAAATCAAATAAATATTATTTTAGACATCCCAAGTATTTGCAAAAATTACTAACATTTTCACTTACCATGTTCCTAGTTCCTTGGGAGCCTTCAGATTGTCCTGTACGACTACTGGACGAAGGAACTACTCCTTCTGCTACTTGTTGCTGCTTGTAGAAAAGAACTGTCTCAAAGTTCATGTATGCCCATGCATGCCATGCTTTGTACCAGGTGGTATCATGATCAGTTGCTGCAGCATAATACTGCAGCACTGCCGGAATGGAGCGCTCATTTATTCCTTGGAGACTCTCTTGCCATTGGCCCAGCTTGAGGTAGCATCTACAAAATTGTAACATTAACATAGTGTAACATTAACAGTGAATGGAACAGAGGTAAAATAAATAAAGAAATAAACCTAGGGTGAGGACAATGAAATTTGTGAAGTAATAAAAGAAAATGAAGCAGGCAAATGCAAAGGAAATGAATGCTTCATTTAGTCAAAAGAAGGAATGTGTTCGAGGTACCATTTACATGAAAATTAATTTTACTAGCGGAACCTGGCAGATGTTGTCCAGCTCTCCCTCCTCCTGCCCCCCTCTCAGTATGGAAGTGCCACGAGCAAGAGCAACAAGAAATGGGTGATCTTGGATTTGGTAAGTGCTGAGGACAAGTGGTGACACTTTTCATAAGCCAACTAGCTCTTGGTATGCTTTGTTCAGGGCAGAAGACAATTTTTTTGACAGATGAGAGAATAGGCATCCACAACTGGAGTCAGAATTTGCTCAGCTGTCCAGGGGACACCACGTCCTAGGCACAAGTGCCAATGTTTCGGTCCCCATTCTGCGACCTTCTTCAGGGCAAAATACCAGCATTTCTAGCAAATGCTGGTATTTTAAAGAACCTGCTTTGTTTATGTTCTTAATGCTTTTAATTAAACTTGCAATAGACTAAAATTGTATCAAATCATTAAGCATCTAAATACTACTTTTTAAAGAGGAAATTTTTAACTACACTTTCTTGCATTCTAGCTACATAAATTCATTGATTTCATGTGAACTTTCTCTAGTTGGCAGAATGAGAAAAATGATAGGAAATGTAACAGCCAAAGCACAAGTTAGCCAGTGTGTTTGTGAAATGAATTCAAATCATTTCCATGTGTTACTCATTGACCAAGCCCCCAATTTACTTTGGCATCAATGGATGTCAAAAACTGATCACATGACTTGAACAGACCATGCATTGTCATAATTAGAAGCAGACTACCAGTTACCTGAAACATCCACTCCATCCAAAAGTTGCTTTTTCATAACTGAAATTCAGGTTGTCCATGGACCTCAACAGTTGCCCAGTAATTGAATTGAATTGAATTGAATTGAATTTGCCTTATTTTACGTGGCGAGACTCAGGCCATGAGGCCTGCTCTTCCGTCTGACCACGCAAATTGCGTTACACTCCTTTCACCAATCATGGGAGAAAGAAGGTATTACTTGGGCGACGAAACAGGCGATTTGAATTTAGCTCAGAGGCATCATTTAGGCTTGAGGATCTTTTACATGCAGTAAATGTACTAACATGGAACAGCCGGCTTTACTTCCCCTCCGAAGGAAGGCGTACAAAGGATTTTTTCGCCCTTAAAAATCCACGGCTTCGATCGGGTTTGAACCCGGTAACTTGGGTATAGCAGTCCGATACGCTAACCGCTACACCATCACCGCGCCGTAATGACAATGAAGCATAAACTGCTGGATGCTTCTCCTCTAAAGTCCTTTCTTTCTTGTATTAAAGAAGTTATTTTACTTTTACTTTTGAGGGAAAGCACGACTCAAAAGAATAAGAAATGAAATGTATATATTGGATGAACTAGTTGTGTGTTATCAATTTTCTTATATCCATAACTTCTCCCCTTCATCATTTTAAAAATGGTAAATTCTGAGTTTAACTCATATCAATTTTCCCAAACACAAATCTTATTGGTGAACTTTACTTACCTTGCCAATAAACGGCGTCTCAATTCCTGTTGTTTTTCCTCCTCTTGCCCAGCCAATTGCAACGTTTGTGGGTGGAGGGAGGTCTGCACAAATCGATGCAACTGACTGAAATAAATTTCAGTTATTTCAGAACAACTGATGATAATGACCAAGGTAATAGTAATAATAAGAAAAACATAAGAAAACTATTAAAAAAAGAAAGACTAAAGATACCAAAGAAAGAAAGAAGAAATGAAGATGTGAGAAAACAAGAGACTATGAAAGGCAAGAGAGTAAGACAAGAACAAAGAGAAAACAAGGTACACCTTCCAATAAACTTAAAGAAGAGGTAAGTAACATTAAGTTTCACCTGTAGGCTTCCTCCCGTTGACCAGACATCCACATATGTTTGGTGTAAGCAAATGTAACTTGAGGGTGGAGCGTGGGTAAAGGTTGATCAGGACGCTCTGATGGGTCAACACCCATCAACATAACCAGTGTCTTATGTGACAGCATCTGAAAATAATATAGGTAATGAATATTATCTAACTGATATTAATTATCTGTGAGAGATAACTAAGTAATTCCTGCCACTACACTATTGGGTCATAAGAAAAAACAATGTAATTACATTTAATCTTCATTTACAAGAAATTAATTCTGACTTGATGGCTATCTGTTAACCAATCTTGTTAAATAAAAATATGATAATTCACTTTTGGTAAACAACAAACACAACCTATGATTTGTGTGCTTCCTAAAATTATCTCATAGTCATTGTATTCACCTGCTTTGAATGCATACAAAATGCAAGCATAATTCTTGAGACATACAAAATTTGGTACAGATATGTCATTAAAATCTGTCGAAATAAATGTTTTATTTCCAATCATATATTTATTGACAATTTTAAATGAAAATTAAATTTAGATATCGCAAACTGAGGACAAAAAGTTATTTTAACTTACTAAACGTCCAGATTTCCGACAGAGTGATGCATACTTCAGCCACGTATACATGTCTTCTTGAGGTGTTACTACAAGGGTTCGCACTTGGATAATTCTTTGCCAATCTTCCACAACTCTCTGACAACCCTGTGTAAAGGAACAACATTTCTAATTACAACATCAAAAACTAAGTTTTAATGTGAAAATAATTTAAAAAAATTTACTGGTATTATACAATTTTGACTATCAAGAGACTTCAATAAGTTTTAATGTTTTTGTTATAGAATGGACATTTTCTGAAAAAACAATTCCATTTGTATTTTATTCCAGCTTTTCACAGTACTCATACATTACAGTCATCACAGATTGGCAGTATAAGTCTTTTGTAAGAGAATCTTCAATCACTTTTCTGCATCCCAAATGACCTATGACGCATCATTTCAAATAGAACTAAGAACTTTCTCAAATTTCTGCAGTTAATGTTTTTATGTTGTGCTTGCCTTTGGAGTCACATGTACCTTACATAAGGCAAAATTTTGATATAGGTTCAAACAACCTATTCCTTGTCCATCGGAAGGAATGAAGTAGATGTAAACAAATCGGAATATATCCCTCCGCCGAAGCACGTGGTCCGCGGCCTCTGCTGTCATCTAACAGTTGTCAATGCTCCACTGTCACCACCATGGGAACTCAGTGTTCATCCACACATTGCACAGTAATCCTTCTATCTATCAAAATCTGCAGCATGCGCGGAACAAACCAACGATTGCAAGCCAGAGAATGACATCAAGGCATGCCAAAGAATAATTTACTCAGCACCACATTATTTATTGTTATGAATAAATTATATTCAATTATTTTTATAGTTAATAATAATGTAATTTTAATGTTAATAGTAATATAATTTTATTGTTAATAGTAATGTAATTTTATTGCCAATATGACTTTGAAATTCATGCAAACAATGAAAATCATGTGAATATGAAACACTAAGTTTTTGTTAATACATTGAAGGCAAACATTTACGCAAAAATTATATTTAATTGAACATGAAATTTAGACATAACTTACTTGGGAAAAAAAGGTGTTGACTCTGAATCTGACAGTGGCTTTATCCCTTCCTGGCTTGAATCTTCAGAGAAACTTGAGTCATTGCAGATTATTAAAGAATCAACAACAGTATCAGAAACACCTTCCAAGTCACACATTGTCTGTTCTTTCCGTATTACATGTTCAGCACTCTGACGCCACTTCTCCAATGAGAAGCGTGAGTTTTAGAACTCTGCGTGAAGGCAGATGGGTTTGCCTTACCTGGAGCAAGTACCTGGATCTCTAGGGCTTTACCAAGCTAACAGGCAAGGGAGCTAGACGGAGAGGGGAGCAAAGACAACCAAAGGGAGCCAGACTTCTCCAATGTAACTGCAAAACTAATACCTCATTATGTGACATCCACATGTGTTGTGCAGTCAGCCATTAGAAGACTACTTCCTCACTTGATATGGGCCATCTGATTATTTTCACTTGTCCTTACATTTCATGCATCAACTCATATAATTTAAAGTAAATAAGCACTTACGTATTTGCTTTCCACATATGATTATGCGTGTTCAATTGTATATGACATGAAGTTACTTGAATTTCACAGAACTATTTTCTTACACGTATGCTTAAAAAAGTGCTAGGAAAAGTGTGTCGTGGACTTGCAGCTAATCAGCGATTCCAGATGCATGTACATTTGTTTAAATCCAGTGAAGTCGTAGGCTTCCGTGGCCAGAGTCATGTAACTGATCTTGGCTGTCCGGATGACGCCATGTGAAAGGCTGTGTTGCCGACCATCTTTTCGTGGTCTTCCTCAGGACTGGTCCTCAGAGCAGACCAGCCCTGAGGAAGACCACGAAAAGATGGTCGAAACGTTGGCAACACAGCCTTGGACATGATGTCACCCGGACAGCCAAGATCAATTACTTGTTTAAATCCACTTTGTTCTCTCGTTGGACAAGGAATAGCAAATCCTATTGTGACCTTGAGTGACCACCCGGTCCTGGGTTGGTTCGTCATACTCATATGATCCTTTTTGTTTTGTTTTGTTTCTGGACCCAAAATGTGGTTTTACCCTTTCCAACTTCAAAACACTGCACACAGGCAGTATTTTATTAATTAAGTTTATTAATATATATAAAACAAATAAATGGTGATGCGAAGAAATAAAGAGGTCATCTTCGTCAACCTACCTGAAGGCGGTCCCACCACATTCGCCGCAAGGTTGGCCTACGCTCAGGCACCAGTTTGTACTGCATCACTTCCTCCAGCTCTGCTAACATCTGTACAGATACCATGGCACCATATGCTCTCTGATAACTCTCACCTGCCATGGCTGTCAATTCAGTGTCGAGCAGGTCTCGAGCAGAGTCAATAAGCTACAACAAATAAATTATGTGAGCGTATTCTCTTTTAGATTCACATGAAAATTTAATTTTTTTAGGTTTTCCTCAATTTTAGATCCTCTTATACATGATGTGGAAAGCACTTAACATTATTAATTAACCTGCATTTAATAACCCATAATAGAGTAATATAATTTCATTAGCCAATTTCAAATTTTTTAAACAAATCTCATTAATTCATTTTAACTGAGATACTAGGTTTTAAAATTTTCAAATTTTATTTAAAGAAAACTTGTATAAAAATTCATCAATGCAATTTTCAAGCACCTTATAAACAAATTTACATTTAAAGTTTAATGAACTCTTGGTCTTCTATGGCCTTCCAAAAAGGTTTCTCTGAGAATTCACCCATATTTAAGATAAATCTTAAAATAACACTAATAACTAAAATTAAGACTTTATCATTGCTGAATCAGGAAAATCCTTATTTTCAGTTAAACAAGGATTGTGAGCAAAACTAACTCAAAAATTTTGTACAGAAGTAAAATGGTTGACTTCAGTAAATTTCAAATAAATGACGGAATGGCAGTGTGAGCAATTAGTGTGATAAAGAAGAATGAGGGGAGGACATAAAAGTATGAAGTTAGGGTAGTTTAGTGTTATGTTTTGTATTAGTTACAGTCAATAAATTGCAGTCTGAGAAATTAATGCTAAAACATGATGGAGGGAAAAGGGCAGTTCTGGAGAGGAGACAGAAGGTTGGATGTGAGCCCTGGGTAGAGTTGAGGGAGTTTTTGAGAGTCATTGAAAAATAGAATCTGTGAACATTCCTGAAATGGTTTAGTAGAAAAGCTTTAAAAGCGAATGTATTTCAGTTACATATGCTCAACTAATTCTCACATATAAAAGAAAAGAAGAGAAAAATTATTTCTTCTTTTGGAACTATTAAAGCTGTTTAATTTTTATAAAATAATTGCAATGATTTACCCTATGCACGTGCAAAACACTTTCCTTACCTGCTGTGCAGCATAGAACTCATCACGATGAACAGCCAGCACAGCACGATAGAAAGCACCATCTTGTGTATCTCGGGGAATGCAGTTGACATATTGTTCCATGGTGTCCCACTGACCCACACCCCATGCAGCAGCTGCAGCCATGCGAGACATTTTTTGACGACCTTCATCTCCAGCATTGGTCCAGTTAACAGCTGCCACATTACTCAATTTTCCCCTGTGACAGGCAAAAAGAAATTTTATTATTAAACACTCATATTACAATAATACTTTTACAAAGAAAACGTAAATTTCATCAACTACATCATTATCATCAATATCATCATGATCATCATCAAGAGCCAGAAAACATGCTTAATTAAAACTAACAAATCAGTATCATAATATATATCTAATAATTTTTATAAGAGCATGTTTTTTTTTTTCATTTCATTGTCTTCCATATCAATCACTTCGTTATTACAATATTTCATTACATTAATTACATATAATCAATAAATATGAAAGATGGGGGTCAACCATTGTAACACAAGAGCATTTTGCTTTTGAGAGGAGAATAAAGAGCCTCACCATTCACCAAGAGCTTCCATGCAACGCATCTGACCCAAAACCACTTCCAAGTCATCACATCCTGTCATTAGGCGTTCTTCATATGATGCAAGAGCCTTCTCCCAGTTATGCAACTTCTCATACCATCGCTCCTGCACTTGAAGTTCTGATCCTTGATGGTTCATCACATACTCCAACAAACCTAAATACATATTCAAAGTATGACAAATAGGTCATCATAGGTACCTCTTGTAAGGAGAGAAAAAAGGCCTTCAATTTTATAGTTTAAAAATTCTCCATGGATGAAAAATGGATTAGAAGTGGTTTTATAAAAATTAAAAGTATATATTTTCCACTTGACCAAGTGGAAAATACCAACTCAGTGTCTGCCCTTGGACTCGTCAAAAGCTGTGCTACACATTGTAATCACAATAAGCTTCATTCTTCATGCCCCAAAAGAGTGAACATTGATCAGTGCCAAATTTTAAATTCAGACTATAGAACAGACCTTCAAAAGTGCTAAGACTAGTGTGCCAACCTCACAACTTTCAGAAATACAAAAACTACAAGGGGCTTAATTTGCCCACTTGCCAGAAAGCAAATGGGGAAGTTGAATAATTATTTACAACAATCTCCAGAGTAATTCAGCACAAAATCCATGTCTGCAGCCCTTCACTGACAGGTATTATAAGTAAAAATGTGGAAGTGGGTTTTCAACTTGACAATGTTCAAAATTGCTTTGTTTAATATCAAGTAAAATATAACAAAGTGGTTTTTAATGCAGCAGGGACTCATAAGTAGAGCCCAGATTCTTTATAATTACATCTTTTTCCCCTTCCTATGATCAGTTCTCAAAATCATAATATCAGGCCAATTCTAATACAACGTCCAAATTTTCTGTTACATGTTTTTTACTTTTTCATATGCATATGTATAAACAGAGTAATATATGTAGTATTGAGAAAATTATGTAATGCTGTAGAAAATAGTTGGGATTTCAACAGAAATGCAAGTTTTGGAGTTTCCAGATACGAAAGAGTGTTTTTGTTTGTTTGTTGTTGTTGTTTTCCCAAGATGTCTGTCTGTCTGTTTGACTGACTGACGGTCATCTGTAAACAACACTAGCACCTAAACTATGCTTAGGATTTTTTTTCAAACTGAATAAACCTCTGTTGATCTGACCTCACTCAAAGCTCTGCAGTTTTGAAAAACATTCATTTTTGGGGGTGGTTTACATGAACCCCTTGGAACATTTTTAAAATCCTCTCAAAAAAGAGCCTCAAGTTTCGCATTTTCACTAGTGCTTAAGTGATTTTTTGTCTTAAAAACAGCTCCAAATTTTTCTATGAACATTTCCATATAGGACGAGGTTTTATTCTTCTTTAATATTTTAAAAGTCATAATTCAAATATATCCTTAGGAAACCAAAAAATTGAGAAAATGCCAAAATATGTATTTTGGGTGGCAATAGATGGCAGCTGGCAAGAGGATGGGGCAAGATTGTCAAGCTAGCCCAAACCAAGGCAATTAGAAAACTTTACTACGAGAAAGACTGTGCGACTTACTACGAGAAGGATTCTAAAAATTTACAAAATGATAGATGACACACATAAATGATACACTGTAATTTTCTTGCTCTCAAAATATCTACATGTAAAAGTTATACATAGTCATAAAAAAATCCTTTGTATAACTATTTTATCAACTCCTAATAATAGGAAAAAAGTTTTATTAGTGTTCTCAGAACAAAATATGACTTTTGGAGTCCAAATTATATGTGAATTAAGCACAGAGAATGTAAGGATTTTTAAAAAGACAAACAGATAAATTCAAAACCTCTGTCTCAATTTCTACATTATATAATGCATATATAATGCAAAATCTGTTTTAATGTACTCTTTCACTACATGAAAGGCCCTGAATATTATTTGATTAAAAAATTTGAGATAGTTCAGCATAAATTGTTCTCAGCCTATAAAGCAATATTACAAAATACATAACTCAGCCTATAAAGCAATATGGGTTGTGGCTGCATAGTGGTTAGGGCACACATTTGCTAACCTGAGGGACCCGGGTTCAAATCCCAGCAGAGCTCAGAATTTTTATCCAGTCATGGCCTACACTCAGCCTTCTTTCCAAATGAGTACCAATATTTACTGGATTTATTAACAGTAAGTATCGGGGACAAAGTACCCGGTTGAAGTATGACACTTGCCACACCAGTTTCATCGCACTTCCAAAGTCATAATAAGACTGTCACTGTAAGAGGGCCACTGTACAGAGGGACATGGAAGTGGGGAGTAACCAGATAATGCTAAATTGAAAAGGAATCCTAGCATCCTCTGAACCCTCAGCAAGGCTAACCTAGTACAAGAGCCTAGAACACGGGTTAAAAAAAATTATATTGTCCTACTTCTATTATCACTTCTTGATTCTGAGATCACAAGATATTCAAATAGTTACATAGATGATGCAAATTTATCATATTCTTTTATGTATTTTCTCAAATCAACCAAATATTTACAGCTTTAAAATACCTAGTAATGTTATAAGCGTTATTACTGCTGAGGCCAAAAGTTAAAAATCAAGGCGGAGCATAGCAGAGCTGAGATTTTTAATTTGGATGTGGCAGTAATAACACTGTAACATTTCGTGGTATATTCAGCATTTTATTGGTCACCACAAAATCTCACTAATTATGCAAAAATTTACATTTTTACCATTGTAAAAACATTAATTCTGTTGCTGCAGCTTGTTAGTACGATATTGTGGGGTGTTGCTTGCGATATATCTATATAAACAATAATCATCTACCGTGGTTCATGAAAGACGATACAAATAATGATGAAGATGCAAATAATTTTTCTAAACTTAAAGATACTCAAAGAAATGACATACAGCTAGGAAATTGGTGTGTTGACTTCCAGTGGTGACACCTTCACATCGTCAGTAAATATGATTATCGGAGTTGAGTTTCATTCGGTGGAATTTGAGGAAAAGGAGGTTAATTTACCTAATATACATTTTTCTAATTGCTCTATTAATAATATTATAATTAGGAATAATTATTCCCCAAATCAATGTGAATTACTTTTAAATTGTTTGAATCTGATAAGTTTTGTATATCGACGTGTTTTTTTCTCAACAAACATTTGACATGTGATGAATCGATGGTTGTTTACATGGCTAAGGATATTAAAATCTGTTGCTAAGGATGTTAAATTTCTTAACATACAGCTAGGTACAGGTGCACTTACCGCAGGATTGCAGTTAACAGGGGTTAAAGACGTATGTGACTGATAAATACATTAACATATTATGATTTTATAATATTGTACTAGTGATTTGTTAACACATGTTCTTTGTTAATATAATATGCCAGTAGAGCCAGTAGTTAAAATATTAGAAATTAAATTAATTAAATTTGAAAAAATAATATTATGACAGAAATGGGAGAAAATTTCCTTTCATCTTAGTAAAGATAATTATCTCCATAAAGTTGTGATAGTAGCCATGGTTGTAAAGAGCTGGTTTACATATCTGAAGGCCTGCAGATCAAGTGTAGCAAAAGGTAAACTTTTATTTTATTGCATTGCTCTACGTTCATTTACAATAAAACATGAAAAAAGAAGACTGGAAAGCTTATCAGAAAATAATAATTGCACTTATTTCATGCACATGAAATCTTACTTGGAGAATATTTTTGGCACCTTGCTTCATGAAGCCATTAACTGCTACTACTACTTTTTTAATATACTCACCAGCTGCAGCTTCTTTCTGTTGCAACTTATTGTTAACAGAGATGAGTGCCTCAAACACCTGGGCATTGGGTTCACGGTGGAATTCATCTTCTTTATAATGAAGTGCCTTGGCGTATGCACGGCAGTGCATAGCACGCTCTCCAAGTAATTGAGGATCCAAGGGCAAAGGTCCCTTCAAACAAAAATGCAATGCTATGAATTATAACACAGATAACATAGGACCAGATACACAAATATGAGTGAGCTTCATGATTTCTGAAGAAATTCAGTTTTTAAAGAGTAAGAAATGAAAATAACAAATCTTGTGCATTTGCAGCTTATTTTGGACATAGCCACAGCAGGAGTCACATTGAAGTACTAAGAGATTGGCATACACTTGCCCAACTTTGACGAGCTTGTTTCAAGGAAAAAGAGAATCTTCAAAATGATTTATTTGAAAATAAACATTTGTGTAATTTTTTTTTATTAGGAATGTATTTTACAAAGACAGCAACAAACAATCCTCTTCAAGGCTGATCTGGGTAACCAAAATCATTACAGTAGGCCTGACTTCACCATTTTGGCTCAAAGAGTCACAAGTTTTAATCTAGCCTTAGGTATGGTGTTTGTTGTGGCTCAGTGGGTTTCTTCCAGTGTACCTGTACCTTTCAATTACGTTCCATTCTTTAGCAGCCTGGAGCTAGAGGCACCTGTGTGTAAGTTCTCTTTTCACAAAGGCAGTGAGCTTAAATCATGGTAAGGCATGGATGTTATGTTGTGGCATGGTGGGAATCATCCACCATGTATCACCTTTCAAACCAACTTCCTTCCAAATCCAGACAACCAGCTATATGAACCACAGATGGGATATCAGAGTGCTTTAGCAATACAATAACTGAGAATTGGCTAAGATGAGGCTATGGATCACCTCTGGCAGCTGAGGATCAGGAAGGTCTCATCCCAGCAACATAAAAGGATACATGAGAAGAGCAAAGGGGCAGAATGTCTTGCAGAAAACAAGGTTTATGGTAAGCCTGGAGGTGTAGATCAACCAAAGAGCCAAAAGCAAACTAATCAAAACATAATACATACCCAAGCCTCTTTACAGAACAGTGGAAAATAATAGGTAAGCCAGGAAGTGTAGATCAACCAAAGAGCCAAAAGGTTAAAAGCAAACTAATCAAAACATAATATATACACAAGTCTCTTAAAGAAAAGTAGATAAGAATAGGAATGAATTACTTAGGAAGACAATATAGTATTCAAACAAAATATTCCAATAGAACACACCTGATCACAATGTTCCATAAATTCCGCCAAGTTGAGAATGGTTTGTGTGATCTCAGGAAGATCAGGCACCATGAGAGCTTGCTCCAAGCTTGCAATGAGCTCAGTCTGCATGGCTTTACTCTTCCCCAGCTCAGTCCAACAGGACACAAATGCAGCATTGAACAGGTCACGAGGAAGCTGTGAATAGGTCTGAGCTAATGCCCAGCATGATCTGCACACATACACACAAACATAAAAAAAAGGATAAATAAATGCCATAATATCTATTAATTAAATCTTAAGAAAACCAAGAATATAGAGCAATGCTTATTAAGTTTTGGAATAATGTATTTCACTGTACCTCTACCAAAATTAAACACAATTTTTCCAATTGTTTTTATTTTGTTTTAATAACATATGCACAAATGAACTTCTCTGTTTATCTGGAGTTAACTCGGGTTAGGCTTGTAATGAGATAAAATAGAATACTGAGATTTCTTGTGTCCAAGTATCTGAGTTTGAGAGACCTTTTAGAGTGAAGTTCTTTCGTATTACTGTTCTGAATTTTTTTCACTGCTTTTGTGAAGAAAAGGAAGTGCAATGAGTAATTTGAAAATTCAGGAGATGAATTTTGAATTCACAAAGAACATTTCCTATCCTGATTTTCCAGAATTTCAGAGGGAATCAGATTCAGTTGATGATCTTGAAACAGCAATAAATTGTTATGAAGAAGATACTGAATATCTATCAGTGTGTCGTTTTTGTTTTCCTTTCCCCAAAACATCATCTATAAATTTTTAGTTTGAAAATATTTTAGTAGTTTCTAACATTTTTTTGACAGAGATGTGTAGGATATTCACAGAGAGAAATAAGAATTACATATTACCTTAAAGCAGGCGACGGAGACTCTTTTAGTAAATCAATGCTAAATCTTCGCAACCATTCAAGCCAATCATCTTTTGAGACTCTTCTAGTAGCAGTCCACGCACGCTGGAGGTTAGCTTCTGACACATGGAGCTGCATTAAAAAGAAAAACACAAAGCATAATATTAATTAATTCACAGTGATTTAAATACTCCTTGCAATCATTATTTTCAAACAGATATCACCAATACATCAAGAGTTTTTTCTACAACACAACTTCATGCAGTGAATGAAGGAACTTATTTCAGCCAATACACATACTTGACCATCGCCCACACTTTAGTGTGTACTGACCACAGTGTGTAAGTAATTTAGATGGTGTTGATTTGATATACGAGCTTCATGGCCATTGGCCAAAAATGCCTTTAAATGTTCTCTTATTACAGTTGCTCTATTGAAGTCTGAATATACATTATAACTTCAAGTACATGGTGTGTGAAAAATTCAAAGAAGGTGTGGATTTTAATCCTAAAAAAATATTAATTTTAAAAACCAGGAGTAGTTACTACAGGAGCACTGAAATCAAGGAATAGGCCACTAGTCTTAACCCATGATTTAATCATTCAGCATCACTGCTCCACTGATTGTTGCATCACACTAAAACGCAATATCCTATATTTTTAATAGTACTACACAATTTGAAACATACATATATTGGATTTTGAAACCTACTGAATAGTTAGTGAGTATCATTTTTAAAACATCCGTTTTTTCTAGATTTATGTTCCAAATTCCATCTTTCCAGAATATCCAGACATGCATCTCCCAATTTTTCACAATTAGAGGGGACCTATTGGTATACTTGCCCTTTTAATAGTAGTTGTGTCTGAATGAGTCAACCCCAAGTCACGGTTTTTCTGTCGACTCAATCGATGCCTTGACTGAGTGTCATCATCTTCCTCAGCTATGGTTGTGTCCTAAGTCAAAAATAGAAAGCATGACACATACAATGAAAAATTATCCTAAAATAGAGCTTCAACCACTCAGAGTACTTACAGTGACAATTTTGGCAGCTAGCATTTCGTATCTTGAACAACTAATCTTGTGTTTTATCAGAACTCTGTGCACCAATGGAATAAAAATTTGGTACTTTCTACCAAGTTGTGACACAAGAGCGCACAATGTGTCCATAGCAGTAGGTCGCAGTTCAGGGCATGTGTCTAATGTTCTTACAAGAGGGTGAACTATGCGTGATGCAAATTCAGTGAAGTCAAGTGTATCTGCCAAGTGGTCAACAGTCTCTAGAGCAATGCGACTCACAGCCACAGGACAATCCCCACCGGCATCAAATAAACGAACCACTGGAGGAAGAACTAGGTGAAGATAATCATCCAAATTGCTGCCAAATTTCTGCAGAGCAAGCAATAACTGGAAGAAGGATAGAAAAACATTAGCACTAACACATTTTCACTAGCTCTAATTTTTAGATTTGCTATAGGACTGTCTGCAAAATGACAATAAGAGCAATGCAAAGGAGTTCATCAGGGAAAGAAGACAAATTTTTTTTTTTCTTAAAGAAAGAAAAAACGATAGAAAGAAAGAAAGATGGAATGAGACAAAGTAAGAATAGATGATAAAAACATGAATAAATAACTATGAAACAAAGCAATTTACGAATTCAGTTGAAGGAAAATAGCAAAGAATATACAGAAAAGAACTTGGTAAACAACAAGGAGTAATACAAAACAAAGAAGTAACCATGATAATGCTAATAGTTTAAAATACAAAAGCAAAGAAAGACTGTAAGAAACTAAGGAAAAACAATATGCAAGAGAAAATTAATACAGAAATAAACATTTTGGTACTAATATAAATTCTGAAAAATATATGAATTGTAACTTATTTGTACAAAGCCGACTGGCATAAATACATTTTTTTTAATTAATCGTTCCCTGAGCACTCCGACTAATCTATGAACATTTTTTTATGAAACTAAACAATTCTGACATTTCCAGTAAATTTTCTTCAGTGTTTTCCATTATCAAATATTATAATTTATATTCACAAAATGCAACATACCTTTGCAGTAACATTTCGATCTTTACTAGTGTCGTGCATGAAAACCCTCAGGATCTGAGGCAACAGCTGAGGCAAATAGATCTTAAACTCTGCTCCAAGAGCAACTGCAATGTGCTCCACTAAGAGAATCAGTGTGCTTTGAAGAGGGCTATTCGTTGTCCAGAATTCCTACAGGAAAGGAGACAACTTAACTACATTTTTTTAACAATATTTATCTATTTTTTTCTGAAGTTTGCTAATATGCAATTAGAATATTAAATTTAATTTTTGCAAAAAAACAAAAGAATTTTTAATACAGTAAAACTCCATTTATAACTTTGTACTTATACATTTTTCACATTTGAGCAATGTTTTTATAAGTTCCAGCTAAATTCCTATACTAATCATGTTAAATTATTTTAGATTTGAGTTTTATGGTTATTCACGCTTATTCGACAGTAAAAAGTCTTGACTGTAAACTAACATAGATTACCAGTAAGTGAGAAAGATTATGTCATCTGAAAAAAGCTCAAGGAATTTGTGTTTGGTTCAGGGTACATGTTGTTTAGTTTTATTGGTACACAAAACCTATCAGCCTTTCCTTGGAATCTGTTAGGAACTGTGGAGACTGAACAAAATCACTGGGTGCAAGGATAATGATGCTAATGCCCACTAGTGTCCCTACCGCTTTGCAAACTGATTGTGTGTCACCCAGTATAGCTTTGTGAAATGTTTGCATATTCGGTACGGCTTTGCCAAATATTTGCATGTTGTCCAGTAGGGCTTTGCATAATGTTTGTCAACATTCCACAGTAAATATGTGGCCTATCTGGATGAAATACATAGGAATCAATTAACTTGTGTGATTATGGGGAAGTTGTCACATTTTGGGGGAAATTTTGTACTTTAAGTACATAAAAAAGCAAATAGTTTAATACAGTGCAATCTCAATATAAAGTACATCATAAAATAATTTTATTTATACTTTATACTGAAAAGTATGTTATATTGAAAACATAATTTTAACTAATTTATTTTAAATAGTTTGCCCAATAAACAAAACTAATGGAAAAGTACATATCACTCATTAAAATATTATTTGATGGAAATTTGTTTTGTCTTTTTGAGCAAGTTGCTTTCCACAACCTGTTCTACCACAAATAATGATTTGAGAACTGTCTCTGAAACTTTTATATTTTTCTGAACATAAACTTTTAACTTTTCAAGACACTTCACTGCCTCTGTTGAAGACACTGTTACAATCTTTTCTTCCTCTACTTCTTCCTCCTCCTCTTCATTATTTTCTTGTGATGTAATCAAAGATTCCATGATGTCACTCTCTGTGAGGCAGTAACTGTTTCAGTCCCAGCATCAATACTAACATAATCATCAAATGTAACAGTTGATGAAAGTTCTCACTCCTTTGTAATTTGTTACCATGCCTCACACTGATTTTCACAAGCCTCAAACTCTGGCAAAGCACTGTCTTGGAAATCCAAAATTCCTGACTTTCTCCAACAATTAGCAATTGTTGTCGCTTTCACATTCCACCAACCCCCTGCTAACATTTGTATCCCTTGCAGATTGTTGATTTTGGTTGCAACTTTCAATCTAAGGTTGATTAGAATCTGCTGAACCTGTCATTTATGAAAGTAGACCTTTGCGTTATTAATAATTCCCTCGTCTAGTGACTGCAGTACAGAAGTGCAGTTGGAAGGGAGGAATTCGATATTGATAATTTCATACCTGCAGTTTACTTTATGTGCAGAGCAATTATCTATCAACAGAATTTTTCTTTTCTGTTTTCCAATATCTCTGCCCAACTCAAGAAGCCAGTCTGCTAACAGTTCTTTGGTCATTCATGCTTTCTTGTTGGCTGTATATTTTACAGGCAGAGATGCCACACCTTTGCAACATCTAGGCTTTATGCAGTGTCCTACTACCATAGGCTTAAATTTTTCAGTACCAGTGGCATTACAACAAAATAATACGGTTAATCTTTCTTTTGGCTGTTTTCTACCTACACACTTTTCTTCCTTGTAAAACATTGTTTTATTAGGCACCTTGTGATAAAATCTGCAGTTTCATCTGCATTGAAAATATCATTAGGATCGTACTTTTCAATTACATTTTTCAGAAGATGTTCCTTTAACTCTCAAGGAACTTTCATCTTTAGCTTCCCCAACAACAATCTTCCAAGATATGTCACATAGCTTGTGAAAACGAAATAACCAGCCAGCACTTAATTGAAAATTCTTAACATCCATTAGCGTTGCAAGTTGCCTTGCTTTTTCTAGTACCATTGGTCCAGAAGCAGGATCTCCACTACACCTAACTTCCTTAAACCACATGACTACTGCCTCTTCCTCTTTATGAAAATCCCCAAAATGAATGTTCTTTCAATTGAAGCATATCGTCGATTGTTCACATTTTTAGAATTTTTTCTCTGGGTTTTAAAATTGTTGAAACTAAGGTTGACTTCATATCAAATGCATGTGCAACATTGCCCTGCTTTATTCCACTATCAATTTTTTTTATTATCCCCACTTTCTGTTCTATTGTGAACTGACTTTTTTTTCATACTTTCCATCGTAACCAAATCAGGTTGGAATTTTTATGAATACCACTACTAACCACCAGAAAACGCACTTAGAAAACTGAAGCCACCATTATACATGTGTTTGCAAACAGAGCGTTCACATGAAATGAATTTCTGGAGGATTGTAATATTTGAAATTGAAAAAGTTGAGATTCCCCATAACACGATCCACAAATAACTACTACTGCTTCTATCTACTGTGATTATGGCAAACTTGGTCTTGGTCTTCACGAAATTTGACTGATGTGTGGAATCGATTTGTTATTCAATGTCTGTTACGAACAATGGACATAACCATAAAGGAAACATCAAGAAATACATATTCCAGAAAAGCTGGGGACAACAGCAGATTCAAAAGGAATGAAAATACTTTAAGAAAATAATAATCGATATATTTTTATAACATAATATTGAAATAGGTTCTAGTAAAGAGTTTGTAAAAGTGAAACATTGTAAAAAAAAGGACATTTAAACGAGGATTTTAAATAAGTATGTAAAACTGAAATGTACGTAATACTGAAGTCCATATACTGAGATTTCACTGAATCCACTCTTTTCAAAAGTTAGAACTTTCTGTCTTGAAAATGTTGAGTTTTTATTTTGCATCCATATTTTCCTCATTTTCCATTATCATATTTACCTGTCGACTCTCAATATAATACCCTAATTTTGAAGGGGCCTGAGAATTTTTTAAATTTTTACCTAATTTATACTATTTAATCAAAATAAAATTGCAAATTGTCTAATAGACAAGCAAATTGCCTTGTGAGAATGTAAGGAAGAAGCCTTGATTACATCAGTAACATATTCAAAGGCTTGAGTTGTTCATCTGATCTGGTTTTGATCAACTTTTTTGGACTTTTCTTTTTATGAAAATTTTTAAAACATTTCAAGAGCATTTTATTGATCATTCTTGGTGGTGTTTTAAGTCCTCAAAATCCGTCCCTTAATTGTAGATGCACACAATAACCCTCACCAACTAGGTTTAATCTGCAAATATAAGATGACCCCACATTTTTTGACTGAGACGTTTAGGAAAATAATCTTGTCTTCTATTCGGGTAATTATGGTGTACGTTTTTCTCATTTATACATTTTTACCCTTCATTACCATGAAACATATATAAATAAAGTTTTATAGTATTTGAAACAGATTTACCATATTTCGCACCACTAACCACAATCAATTTGAACATCTTTTAGAGAAATTGTTCCTTTTTAAATCATTACTATTTTTTAAATATAATTTTTTAAAAAATTCTATAAACATCTTTTAAATTGAAGAGCCTCTGAACATCCATGCTGAGCAATTTTGTGCCCCGTTATTTCTGGTTCTTCAATTAGCTGCCTAGCAGTAGACTATATGCTACTTAATTTTTTCGGTACTATGGTACTGTTTTATCAGAACTCCAGCATTGGGCAAGTAAATAGAAATTGAAGCAAAACAAGTTTTAGTTCACAGAAAGAACATCTAAAAGCAATCGTTACCTTATTCACATAAAGTGTACTTACCACGATTCAATTAAAAATGTATTGTTTCATGCATTTATACTCTTTCATGAAAATCAAATTCGGAACAAACCTTTATTAATGTGAAGATGTCATCCAAGTAATTACGAATATGCTGTTTGACAATGGCAATAAGGACAGCTAATTGTTGGAAAAGATATTCACGGAAATTTACATCTGCTTGCCGCACCACATTCAAGAAACTCGGCATAACTTGCGAGATGTATGGTACACACTTGATACCTAAGGACTTAAATATAAATGTCACAGCCTGCAAAAGAAATAATTCATTAAACTTGAAGAATAGATTTTTTAAATATCATTAATACTAATCTATAAAGCAAATTCAACCCAATGATGTTTTCAAATGTTTTTGAAACATCCTAATTTCTCGTTCCAAATTTGAGTCTATAATTACCCATCTTTATCAAATTTGTGAACAAAAAAAAGTTTAAGGGCTAATTTAAACTTTCTTTCTCGAAACGATGGTGTAGGACAGTTGCAAATATATAGTTAAACTGATTTACAAGCATTTGATTCTTTCACTCCCTATCACTTATCTTCTAATTTGAATTCACACTAGTTTATTTTTAATTCTTCTCATTAGGAAATACACTGAAAATGTGCTAAATAAGCAAGACCTACCTGTACAACCATTGTATGATGTTGGGAAAGGGTTGGGTCCCGAATAATTCTCATTAAAGTAGCAATAGCAATAGCTGGGTAATACTCTTCCAAAGTAGAGGAACTCATATTCACCAACATCTCACTAGTTGTTAATTCTGGAATAAATATTGAGTTAGTTCAGCTACACCTTTCCTCTGCAGAGGATTCCATAAAGAGGAGTGATCACATTTTATTTTGAAATACTGGCAGAACTTGAAAGCATTATGTGACGTTGAGAGAGGAATGCTAAAGTAATTTAACCGAACTACAGTACATCTGAAGGCAAGTTTCACAAATTTCTGACTGAAGCACTGCATTCAATCTGATACTTTTAACAATGTGCCTATGTGTAAGAAACTTCTTTTTGTTGACATATTTCTTTCAAAGAAACTTAATTTTTAATTTCCAATACCCATACACATACAAAAATCCACACATCAAAAACGTTGAAAAACACAACAAAAACCAAAAGACTTCAAAACAATTATGTTTGGAAAATTGAAAATGTCAAGAACTGTATCATCTCACATAGAATACACACTCCACAATGTTGCAGTTAATAACATTTTAATTTCCTGGCTCTTCATCTTCTGAAATGAAATAATTAAGTAAAGATACGTATGTATGTTTGTACGTATGTATGTATGTTTGTATGTATGTATGTACATGTATGTACGTGTATGTACGTGTATGTACATATGTAACGTATGTACATATGTATGATGTATTATTGGTGCAATAGCCTCTGATGAAGGCTGGATCTACCAGTAGCATCCCAGCCTTGTGGCCATGGGTTACCAGGTACGTGTGGTTAGCACTATGCCATATATTATGGTCTTCCCAACCTGAGAAGTGTGTTTTCTCATTGTCACACAGCAACATATACTGGGACATTGATAAGAAATCTCATGCTATAATCTTGTCCGACCAATAATTGAACCCGGAGTTGCGTCATGGAAAGCAAGCACACTAACCAATGAGCTATACTTTAGGGTCAGTAAAGACATAGTTATTCAAATTCAAAAAAGGTATAGGAGAAAGATTTTCTTACCATGACTAGCTTCTGCTTCAGTGCGGGTGTCAGATAATGATAATAATGTAGTATCACCTTGTGAATCAATCTGACCAAGGTTCATTTTGTGTTTGTATGGATCTAATGCTCCTAGTAGTCCTAAGACTCGAATCGTCTCACGTCTGATTGGTGGCTGCTGTTCTGTTTTCAGAAAATTCATAAGCACATCCAGCAGGGTTGGGTACTGAGCATAAGGATGCACTACATGACCAGTTGCTTCAACCAGTTGGCCAAGCACCCATAATGCAACACCACGCTTCTCAGGAGAGCTGGCATCACCCAACATGTCTAGAAGGATAGCCAGCAGTTCAGGTAACCATTGTTCCATTTCACGCCCATTAACCTGTACATGAAAGAGGGGGTTAGAATGACAAACAAGTTCTGCCAAATAGAAACATCCTAACTGCAAGAGAACAAGAGATTAAAATCACAAGATAATTATATCAAACTAACACAAATCTCAAAAAATAATTACACTAAGGATTTTTCAACTACTGAACATGTCTCGGTTTCCTCAACCCCTAACACTGAGTTCTGAGACAACATGAATTAATACATGAAAATTATCAGCTATCACGAAGCAATGCCATACAAAATGTAATGAATATAATGAAAAATATTTTATGTATTATACATTTTAAGTCCAACTGACTGGTGAATAGGAGTAATTTGAAATTATTTTAATTTTTATGTAATACTACTTTATAAACACCCTGGTAACTCAATTATAAAATTTATGAACTGATGAATTTATTTATTAATTTATTTACATTATTAAGTCTAGCGAGTTGCCCAAATTACAGGACATACATTTATAATCAATTGGCGTTTACATAATTCCTAATACACCTAACATGGGAGGTAATCGAATTGATAAATGTATCTGCACTATGTTGTCTCTAGTTGTAATGATTCAACTATTATCATACAATTACATAAAAAATCACTTATACGTTAAAGGTATCTTTAAACGTATTATCTTTATTTTAAGGATAGATTTATTAATAGTAATAGGATTACAAAAGGCTCTGGAAGATCAAGCATTCACACAGGCACTTTTATGAGATACAAATCTACATTATGGAAAATCTTTATTTTCTTAATGAAGGAAGGAATATAAAGAGTATTTTATTCCATTAAAATCCATGACTTCAAAAAGATAGGAAATAACATTGAACTTTGATACAATAATTCAATATACTTACTAGCCATTAAGATGCAAAATTTACAAGAAATTCAAGCTTAGTTCTCACCTCAGCCAAGTCTCCAATACAGGTGAGGACAGAGATGACCACTCCTGGGTTTGGCTCCTGTTCCCTCAGTTTGGGCACCAGCACCTTGAGAATAGGCTCCATGTATGGACGCACTAGCCTAGGAGCATTCACCACCAAATGGTCCAACATGCGTGCCCCTTGTTCCTTATTGCGGCCAGTGCCACTGTGTTCTAACTCCACCAGCAACTGCCAGTGGACAAAATAATACAATAAAATTGAACAGTTTTAGCAGGTAGAAGCAATAGAAAGTTTGGAAATTCAATCATGTATATTCCAAGAAATTTGTTTTTTTCATTCTTTAAATATAAATGTGAACAGCCTACAATTTCAATACTTTTCCTCTCCCAAAAACACACTAAAATAAAACTCACATGACAATTATTACTATTAAATTCCATTTCACCTGCTTTATTTTCATCTGGTATACTTTTGTAAGAAAATGTTTATTTATTTATTTATTTATTTAACGGACAATTTGTCCTTGATTGTACAAAATCTATCAACAGATAAAACATGTTTTTACAAAATACAAAATACAAGTATAATATAGTTAAATTAAAATAACATTATTCGTAAGTTAACAACTCGGCTTTAGCAATGGATAAAAAGTTTGCATCACAAATATCGCTCTTGTCTCTGACTAGATAATTCATCAATTTACAGCAGCGATTTATCACATTGTTTGCAGTATACGATTGTTTATATAATTTGATAACAAAGATTTCAGTCGTTCTCGAATTAAATGTCGATGTTTTATATGTTATATAATTAAAAAGTAGAGGGCAATCTAGCGCACCCATAATCAATTTTCTCAAAAATATTGCATCCTGTAAATTTCTCAGTGATACCAGTGATGGTATATTCAATTGTAGTGCAATATAGTCATATTTGTGTTCAATGAACGGATCATCACAACCCAAATATCTGGCAGCTATTCTAAAAAACTTATGTTGAACAGTTTCTATCTTTTTGATGCTGTTAAAGAAGAAAGGCGACCATATCACTGATGAGAACATCAAAATAGGTCTAATCAGCATCAAATAAAGTGATCACAAAACATCGATCGAGTGAAGATCATGACAGGTACGTTTGACGAATCCCAAGGTCTGAATAGCTTTAATTTGTTAATGTTAATAAATAAAAATGTTAATAAATAAATGTTAAAATGTTAATAAATAAAACAAAAAATTGGCATGAAAATTACATGCATGGGTAATATTTTCCTGAAATGTTAACATTGTTTTAAAAAAAATCTTCAAGTGACAAATTGAATGGCACTAAAATGGTTTCCCACAAAAAGAGAACAATAAAGATTCTCAACACAAAACAAAATTAAGTTAACAAGGCACCACATATATTTATTTTGCAAAATGTTGATTCAACTTTAAATACACACAACTACAACATGACCACATTGTCAAGTAGAAACATTACCTATTCTCAATTTATACCTGGATAAGAGTTTTACGCAATGATGGCATCACATAAGCTGGATTGACAGCACTAAGTCGACCAATTGTACAAATTGCTAATTCACGAATTTCGAAAACCTCATCATTCAGAGCAACAAAGAGAGCACCTAAATTTTCTGCTTGAGCTAAATGTCCATCAAAGATTTCTGCCATTGAATCCAGCACACAATAACGTACATCCGCATCTGCAATAAATTATAACATTTTAATTTCAAGAAACAAAGAAATAATTTGTATAAATTGAAAAACACAGTATCGACAATGATTTAAATCAAATGATTATTTTAAAAAAGAATACAAATATACATACATACATACATACATACATATTGATTTAATATAATAATAATAATAATAATAATAATAATAATAATAATAATAATAATAATAATATATTTATTGCTTATAGACTTACAAATAGTATCTAGCAAAGTCTGTCATGAAATTATTCAAAATTAAAGTGAATTACTTTTTTTATTACATTAAATTACAGTAACAATTTGATAAATTTATCTTATCTTGATAAATTATATATTAAATAAATATATGTATATATGTATATGGTTAATATAAACAATTAAATTGAGTTATAATAGAATTTAGAATTCAATTACATAACTTACAGTAATAATTCAAATAGTTCACTTGATAACTTACATGATTAATAATGCATGCAAGTGCTCACAATAAACGTTAATATAATTTAACGTTTTAATTACACAAAGTCACATTGTTAAATTAAGAATAACATTAATAATGCATTGTATTAAGAATTATGATACAGAAGAAAAAACTTACAATTAGCGTAATTCACATTATCTTACAGTAATAGTTTAATAAACTTACAATACCTTGAATATATTAGGTGTTAATAATTTTTGTAAGTGCTTACAAATACCCTGACATATAATTACATTACGTACTATATTATTAAATAGTACATTGTCTTATTGAAACTGAATGACTGGTACAGAGTGGTCACTCTTACAGCGGTACATGTTTTTAACTACAGAAAAGTTAAAGCAGTTGATATCTTATGTGGACACACACTAACAACATGGCATTTAAGCAATGTTTTCAAGTATTTATCATTAGCTAATTTTATGGTGACTGGAAGATTATTAAAAATCTGAGCTGCAATGCAAAAAAGATCTTAATTAGTTGAAGACTTGCTAGTGAATATCCTGTGATAGTCCCCATGTCCTCTAGTATGATAGTTATGTACCTCTTTATTCCTCACAAAATATTGATTCTGATTATTTCTCAATAGTAGTATTACTTTAAAAGAGTAGAGTGCTACAACAGTCAGTCATTCATATTTAATACAGAAATCTTTACAGGACTGTCTTGGATTCAGTTTGAAAATGATTCTGATACATTTCTTTTGTAGGACCATTAATCTATCCATATATTTTTGTGTTGTACCTCCCCATATTTCAATACCGTATTGAAGTTGTGAGAAGATTATGCTGTAATAAATTGACAGAAGTGAGTCTGTTTCCAGGTATTTGGAAAAGTATCTCAAGAGGAATATATTGGAGTTTATTTTATTACAAAGCATGTCAACTTGTTTGTTGAAAGTTAAGTTCTGATCTATGAATATTCCTAAAAACTTTCAGTCAATCAGTTTGATTCACTGATTCATTGTCTACTTCCACTTTTATGTTTTGGTGTTGGTAACTGGGATAAAGCTTGAAATTGATCAATACAGTTTTATTAACATTTAATTTCAATTCGTTTATGGACAGATAACTTTTAATTGATTTTATTGATTCAGACAGATTAGTTTCTAGATAACAAAGATTTTGCCCACTGCTTATTAATGTCGTATCACCTGCATAAGAAATTAGAGAGAAATCAGAAGAGCTTGGAATATCATTAACATATATTAAAAATAACAAAGGTTCAAGCACAGATCCTTGCGGAACACCTGTGGTAATTGTATCAAAATTTGATTTAACTTTGGATAAGAAATTTTCAGATTGCCAGCTTATGCCCCGTGAGGTATGATCTAATGATAACTCCACCCCTTATTCCATAATAATCTAGTTTTGTCAACAGTTTTTCATGAAATTTGAAAGATCAATAATGTACCTGCTGTTTTCTTAATTGATTCCTAGTTTCCAATGATTTCATGAATAACTTCCACAACAGCAGGTGGTGGAGAAGCCCTTCCTGAAGCCATTAGTTTCTAGTGATTTATTAAGGATATTATTAGATTCAAGAAAACAATTAAGTCTTGCTAACATAACTTTTTCATAGAGTTTGCCAAATACTGAAGTGAGGGTTATAGGCCGATAATTCCTAGCATCTTTGTATTATTATTCTTAGCAAGTGGCCTTACAATAGTAATTTTTAGGGATTCTGGGAAAGTGAATACAGATAGAGATGAATTTATTAAGTGAACATTAAGTGAATATTAAGAAAAGCAGGCTTACATTTTTTAAGAATTATTGAAGATATTTCATCATTCCCCGACGAGCAACTATTTTTAAGGGAATTTATCAGTTGATTAACTTCATTAGCATTTGTATGTTGGAGAAACATAGATTTTGAAGTTCCAGAAGATAAGTATTACTAGTATTACTGGTTACAGTGTCCTGCTTTGAATTTGAGAAATGGCAGTTAAAGGTCCTATAAATATCAGAAGGATTATCAAGAAGAATGCCTTCTTGTAGTAGGTGTATGTTTTTATGAGTCTGTGTTTTTCCATTGTTAATTATATTCCACAGTGTTTTAGATTAGTTTGTTGAGTTGTTAACTTTATGAATTAATTGATAAGCTTTCTCATTTATCAGTTTTAGCCTATATTGTTTTTTATACTGTTTATACTTCACATTATAAAAGGGGTTCTTAATACTTTAAATATACATGTTTTTCATTTTATTTCTAAGAACAAGAATTTCATTAGGAAGTTTAATTTTGGGTTTCTTCACTGCATTCATTTGCCTCTTAATAATGGGACATGCAGTATTCAAATGATAATTTAATGTATTCTGGAACAAGTTCCATTTCTCTTTGACATCATTACTATTGAGTACTTCAGTCCATTCCTCTTTTAGGAGACACTCATTTAGCAAATGTAGTTTAGTATCCCTTGTGTCACAGGTGAATATGTATTTAGGTAGTACAAGACTAAGAGGGCAATTGATTATTTCAATGATTTGTGCTGTGTGATCAGTTACATGAAAATCAATATTATGAGAAGAGTGTTTATTCATTTCAATGTTTGTAATAATGTGGTCTATGGTAGAGCTGAAATAGGTTGTAATACGTGTTGCCCCTAACTCCACATCATGAAGATTGAAGCTCTTAAGTAAATCGTGTAGTTCATTGTGTTCAATATTAATGTTCAGATTTCCCAAAATAATTAACTTACAATTGTGCTTTCCTAAGAGTTTAGTTAAAAGTTCTTCAAACCTGAGTAGAAACTCATTAACACTACAATTTGGGGATCTATAAAAACCTATTATTTTTATGTACCCTTTCATTATATTTACATCTATACCTACTACTTCAAAAGTCATTTCAGTACTTATGTCTCTAATCCAGTCAATTGATTTGCAAATTAAGTTATTCAGCACTATTATCGCAACGCCGTCACTTTTATTGAGTTTTCTACAGAAACATTCATGAAGTTTATAGATGAAGAAGTTAATCTTATTAATTTCATTATACTTAAGACCATGTTCAGTAATGACTCCTACATTTATAGAAGTTTCTTCTAGAATTATCTCAAGTTGTTCTACTTTGTTATGCATGTATTGAATGTTTTGGTAAAAAACACTGAGGACAATATCTTTTTTAAAATTTCTATCACAGGTGTGTTGTCTTAATTGCTAAATGTCAAGGGATGTCATCTTCTTACGTGTTTGCCTGAAGTTGTAAGAAGTAATGTGTGGTTGTTGTGGTGATGGTGTGGAAGTCCATGTGGGTGACTCCATGAGGAGTGACTAAAAGGGGGTAATGAGGTTTAGGAAGGTGAGAAGGGGTGAGAATGATGGAGATGGCAGATTTGTAAGTTTCTGTCAAGGAAGAAGGAGGTGGAGAGATGAGAGATGTGAGGAGTGCAGAAAGATTGCGTTTCCCTTTTATGGAAAGATCCAGACCATGGCAAGTAAAATTTGTTCTGTCTCAGGAACTAAGGTCTACAATTTTAATTCATGTGTTTCAAGAAAGGAATATGATTTCCTTGTTAGTTTGGTGGATTTTAGTGTAATATTTTATGGTATCACGTCTGAATGGCAGAGTTGTCATTATTACATTTGTTTTCTTGGTGACCTCATTGAGTTTTTTAAAGTTTTCTTGTACATTAATTGAGGCACCTTAATCAATGTCATTGACCCCACCAATGACAACTAATATGTCCCTAGTTGTGAAACCAGACGTGTGACTGTCAATCTCACTTCTCACATTTGCCAATTTGGCATTGGGTTTAAAAAACCCTAGGACCTCATGAGAAGGAAGTTTCTCTCTCAGCAGGGAGGACATGTGCCTACCGTGACTATCAGCAAGAATAATTATGTTTGGTTTACCTGAGTGTTTGTTTTCTGTGTATTGCTCACGTCACCACATTTTGGTTGTTTGAGTTTTCTGAGCAACATGAGCTTTTCAGAGGTGTTGTTTGGGTTGTGAGGGATGCTGGATTTGTGTATGTGTGTTGGATAAAGGTGCAAAATGGTTTTGAGAAGAGAAGTTGGGAGGAGGAAAATGTGTTTATGGACGCCAACTGGACATTTTATTTGTGCTATCGACTGTAGTTCAGTGGTTTCTGTGTTCATGCAAGACCACTTTTAGCCTCTTGTTCTCATTCTCTAGGGATGCAATGTATTGATGGGCTTCAAGAAGATCTTCGTTGAGTGTGGAAATGATACACTCTATCATATGACAACATCGTATGACCACATGTCCATGTTGAAGAAAGTAAGGTTATGTGCTATTAGCTGTTGTAAACAAGCGAGTTGCTTAATAAAAGGAATTGAATTAAGTGAAGTAATGAAACAATCTCAAGGTTTTCACTATATGAACAGAATATAATAAAGTACTGATGACTTACTTTCAATAGTAGCTACCGATTCCTTACAGGTTAAGTTAGATCTATAAGGCCTAAAATTCACACAATGAGCACAAGCTCATTTACATTAATATTAAAACTAGAACAAATAGAAAGTAAATCTAATTACATAGAGTAGTCAGCACTAAAATAAATATAAAAGAACACAGGAAAAGTTACTATACCATGGGCCACTCGAAGAGAACAAAGAGGGACACATTAATGGCTTGTGGAGAGGTTAGTGGTGTGGATTTTTAAAGTTTAATAATAATTCATAAATGTACACACTTACTCACAATTATTGGAGCTCTCTAAGATATTAGGAACTGAAATATTACTAAAAAATCACTTGTTAAGATGATTGATGAAACAAGACTTTTCTATAGAGCTATCAACACAAGTAATCTACACCGCCGCCTTCTTGAAAATCCGAGAATTTTATTGAAATATAAATAAGCATATATTGAAAATATATTTGTCTTTTAAATATTTGAAAATTAAAAATTACTCAGATAAAAAAACTTAAATCAATTACAAAGTAGATGAAAGAAGAATATATTATATTCTCATAAACCTTTTTACATAATTGAACAATTTTGATAAAATAAAATACAATCAAATACAACAAAATGAATAAACGTATGAAACGAAGAACAATAAACAATTTGTGGGAGAGTTATGTACTAATAGACTTAGATGATCAATTAGTTCATACCCAGCATTTAAGGCTCTGCTGATAAAAACTAATTTAGCAGCAATACTGTCCTAACACACACCTAGCTAGTTTTGAGAAAAACACTGTGTCCCTAATTCTAGATTTGAATTAAAATGTATTTTTGTATTTGTATTAAAAAATGGAATTTTACTAATAGTCATTTTAAGAATAAAATTAATATTGTTAAAACTAGCAAAAGTAATAGTTAATCTTACTAGTTTTAATAATATTAATCTTTATGTGATAAAAATTTCAATTGAAGTGGGAAGCATTCTTCCCACTGCCCATTAAAGACGCACGCACCCCTCCCTCTCCATCTAAACCTGCAAAGTTTCGAAGAATTTTACCGATGTAATTAGATAACTTAATCTCTTGCTAGAGAAACCTTGTTTGGTTCAGATTTTTTTTATAAAATGATGTCTCATATTCATACATTTTAAAAAATCATTCTTCGGGAAAAAGAAAAATATATACCTGTATCCGTAATTCCAACAACAAGGACTTTGGAAAGCACATCAGCTACAGTTGTTGTTACAATGGCCGATTTACGACTTTTTGCATTTTCTAAAGTGATTCTCAGTAAGTAACAGCATGTCCTGACAGATTCTAAACGGACTTCTTGCTGTTCACTGTTCAGGAAATGGTCAGCACAGCGACGAACAAACTGATTAAGTGAATGCCCTGAAAATAAATTTAAATACAAATGACATCGTAACTTGTGAAGAGTAAAGGATTGCAACAGATTCTGAAGACAGAAGCAAGCAATTTTTATTAGTATCATCTCAAACTGATTTAAATTCCAACCAACATATAAAATTATTGCCTCTTAGTGAAGTCTGTATTCATAGTATCGAAAAATCTTTCTTTCAAACTTGCACAATCCTTGTCACAATTTCATCTGAAATATTATATCTTACTGAGCATTTGATTGTTTCAAAGGCAATGACAATTTCATTTAAATCAATAAGAGTGTGCAGTCTCCTGACATCTTAAGAGCATTGCTTTTTTCATGAAGGTCTGTCTTCAATGTTTCCACCCATATAGCTTCACTAAGACTAATATTTTTATCAATATCAATGCTATAAACATAGGGAAATGTGGGTGTTTTCCAGAATTTATGAAAATAAATATATTTATATTGTAACAATGACTGGCTAGGAGGGTATAGGTGTTAACAAACTAATCATGAGTATCCAATTCTACTTGTTCAAATCCCACAGAAAATCCTTAGTATGACTTTTTTCAGAGAAGTAATTCCTGCAGTCCCATGACATACATTTGTAGCAACAAAAAGAATTCTACAATGATACCACTGATTCTTGATGACATGCCAGTTATCAATAAAATTGTTACATTTTGTCGTATGCCCACTGCTGGGTCATGCCACATGAGATCAGGCCCTTGTTACATCCATCTCTAGCATTGTCAAATAAGCAATATGACTAATAATAAGGAACATGGCTGAGAAAGCAATGATAATATGGCAAGGTTCACTTCTAACAGTGGCCCTTTGTGAAAAAGACAAATTGAATAAATAAGAAATGTACCTTCAAAATTGTAGGAACCAAGAGTTCGTAGGGCTAGTACCACTGAAGGCAAGTCCTGCACTGACTCTGTGCTGCCAGCACTACCACTGCTGCCAAGACCACTGCTACCCCCGGGGCTTCCAGGCAGCCCTCCCAGCCCATGGCGGTGATGGCCGGAGGAGCCAGAGCCACCACCAGAAAAGGGAGAGCTACCAGTGCTGCCACTACTCATGGCACCAGGATGGTGCATCGTCAGCATCAAGGGCTTCTGCATTAGCACGAGTGACAGCATGCGCAATAGCCCTTCGTTCACTTCCCGACGCAATGAAGGTACCCACTTGGCTAATTCTTTCAGAGCTACAGGTAACAAAATGAACACAGAATGTGCACTGATATGTATCTAAAAGTTACACATATTTTTAACATTAAAAATGCAACCCTAAACCCAAACATGTCTCTTAATGATATTTACAATTGGCGTCTGTGGTTTGCACTGAATTACCCTATCTCAAGCCCACCTTTTACAAACCAGTTTTCATTGTTTCAGTTCAGAAACAGCTTAACTTCCAAAAGGTCATATTCCTTAAGGTTTGAATTTAATGTAATTGAAGGGATCAGTAAGAAATAGCCATAAGCCACAATTTTCAGTTTTCAGAGTTGAAGACATCATTATGTTCTCTAAGCAACCCTCTTTCCATTCAGTAATACAAGTTTCATCAGATGGTAGGCTCAACACCTGACTGATTTTCTTGGTTTTGAGAGAAGAAAACACCTTGTTCTCTATACACAAATTAAAAAAATTTTTTTGGAAAACCAAAACCAAAATACTGACCAATGGTAAGAGCAGGGCTCAGGCCGTTGCCATCATGGGTTCCAGAAGATCTCTCACATCATTTTGTACAAGGCTGCCAACAGCAATTGCCAGAAATGTTACACACAACAGCACTGCAGGCTCCAAAGCAGGTCCACGCTTTTTGTTCAGAGAATCCTATCACAAGAACATATTGTTTCCAATGTACTTCATATTTAATACTTAGATATCATTCAAAATATCTTTTTCAATTAAATCATTTTTAACTAAAGTTAGGTCAGATAAAACAAATACATATCTTCTACAATAACACAACCAATACGAAAGAAATTTAAATACCTTTGGTGGAAGTGATACTCTGACTACTTCCATAACGCGAGGCAAATATGGTTTGATGTCAGTACCAACAGCAACAGCAATTAAACCTATCGTTGTAAAGGCAGCACTTCGATCCTTCTCACGACCACGTAGACTCCCCAATAAATACTGCATTGTTACTCCAAGATGTCTGCAATGTCAAATTTCACTCAGAAAATATTATATTTTTAATATAGTACGGAATTTAAACAAATTTCCTTCATACAATTTCATAAATGACACTGTCATATAATTTGAATTTACACTTTATCTAACTTTTTACACTTTTATCTAATTTTACACTTTATCTAATTTTTTTCTCTTCATTGTTATGAAGGTAGGAGAGGAAAAAAAATCACTTACGCCTTCACAAATTTTTCTCGATTGAAAGCTGCAATTCTTGGCAAGATTGTAAGAAGAGCGTGCTGCAAATGAGCATGACGGCTAACTCGCTGAGCCAACACATCTGTGCAAAGTGAATCAAAGTGGTCCATCATCAGCTGACGACATGCAGCACTTTCATACAATGGCAGCTGGTTGACTCCTGCTGGTAGACCAGCCACTGAGCTGGCACTAGCAGTTGCTGCAGCCACCACAGAAGGGCTCGCAACACCTCTGTTCTGAGGTGATTTGCCCCCTTGGGGAGACTTCAGTCTTGGCACAAGACTCATGGATTCCTAAGACAAAAGGTTTTAGCAATAAACTCCAAACACAAAATAAAATTGGAAAAAATGCTAAAGATGTCTTATAAAGTGGAAGCCACATACACAAAACAAGAGTAAGGATAGCCCACAAGGGGCAAGAAGTACAGTTCAGTTCTGATGTCTCCGGCTCTGTGACATCATGCCATTTCGCTGTGTCAGTCGCAGAGCGAAGGAGACGGGGTAGAGTGGGGATACAGAAAGGAAGCGACGGTAGGGAGTGGGGAAACAGATGGACACTACTATTGAGTTAAAGACATTGACCGTACCTAATCATTGTCCACCGATGAACTATCTCTATTTTCAGTGTCTTCACACTCGATATCCAAGTCCATATTTGTAACAATACTGTCTATAATAACTGGCACTATACCGACCCTTTCCCAGTACTCATTTTCAAGTTTCATGACATGAGCGCAGTAACCCTTCCAGTCTTCAATAGTGACTTGAGTGATAGCCCAGTTTGTAAGCTCTAACAATTTTGTTGTCTACATGTCCCCAGATACATTTCTTTCCTTTATAAGTCTTAATTTTTTCCCATGCCATGTCAATGGGATTCAGTTCGCACATGTAAGGAGGAAGGCAGATGACAGATTGACCCCTACTGGTAAAGAGCTCATCAATTTTGTATGTGTTGTTCTGAGGTTTTAGTTGCAGAACTAGTTGGTATAATTCAGGCTTCCTCAGGTTTTCATTAACATACATTCCTTTTGCATTCAACCATTGAATCATGTCGTGCTTTAATGCATATGCAGTTGGGGTTTTATTGGCTAACACACTATGATATGGATCATTATCAAGAACAATTACTGCCTTAGAAGGCAGTTTTTGTAATAATTTTTCTATCACCCACTTTTCAAAATTTTCTTGATTCATCTGACGATGGTAGTCTGCTGAGGCAGAACCAGCTCTGAAAATCAGTTCTGTACCATAAATGAAACCATTATTTCCACCAGCATGAACTACAATTAGTCTAATGGATGTGCTTATATTTGTTGTTACGCCTATTATATATCATGCTGCCAGCACTTTGTAACTACCAAGCTGTTGTATATCCATGTTTCGTCAATATACACTATTTCTCGGTCTTCTTCCCTTAACTTTCTCATTTGCAGGAGATACCTTGCTCTCCAATCAACAATGTCTGCTCTCTCGACCAACACTTTGCGTTTTGAATTACAGTTCTTCCATCTGAATCCCATCTGCTTCATCAACCTCCATAGTGACATAGTGACTCATTGGCGCAATGCGTCTCTTAACCCTTGTTAGGCGTTGAGCACATTTGTTGGAGTAATGCTCCGTTACCAAGTAATTACTATCATTACTGTTATTAATTACTGTATTTGTTGAATCTCGTCCTGTTGCAGTCAGCCAGTGCCTTATATCCCTTTGGCCAGGGGCTTGACACCGTTAGATCCCGAGGTTCCTAGCCGGTCACCCAAGCAGGAACCCGTATCTCGAATTCACTTAACCTTTGCAACTTCATGGAGCGTAGTAAATGAATTCGGCTAGCACCACCGGCATTTATCTTTAAGGAACATAATTCATTAAGGAAAAAATCTCAATCTTTAATATTTTAGTTGTAGGAAGACTTCAAAAAATTTTGAACTTTTGCAATTTTCAACAAAATAGTGTTTTCAATGAACATGAGACCTACAAACCTTTTAAACGTCCTTCACACTACCCCACAAGAAAATTTAATCAAAAAACAATGGAGCCATTTTTTTCTTTTAATTTGGAAAATGTCCCACAGGCTCCAAGTAAAGTACCCTCAAAATTAAAATATTGGTTTCAAATTCAAGGGACAGCGACATTAGCCAGATCGATGGAAGAATATTACTTTTGAAGAAAATCAGCTGAATGGTTTAGCTGCTAGCATTGTTCACAAACAGACATATGGATGGATAGACAGACGTTTTGCCATAATTTGATTTTTCAGTATCAAGGACCCTAAAAACATGAATTTCAGTTACACCACATGTTAGTTTTTTTTTTTTTTCTAAATGTAGCAACTGTATTTATCCATTTTCATTACCAGGGCCCTGTAATAAGTTTTCCTGATGAAAATTCGCCGTTTTTTCACGCAACGTTACATAACTTTCTCTCTACTCTGTAGCAAGAAAGTAAAAATTGCCTATATTTCCTGCAAAGCTCTGCCAAAACTGCTTATATTTTCGAAAAATTGTACATGATGTTATTTCAAGATCTTACTTCAAAGAACAGATTTCATTAAGGAAACAAATCTCCATTTTCAATATTGTAGGAGTAGAAACATCCCAAAAATGTTGAACTTATGCAATCAAAAAATTAGGGGTTTCAAAGACGATGAGTCCTGTGCCATTCTTTTAATCATCTTTCATGCTATCCAAGGACAAAGTTTAATTAAAAAATTTGGGGTCATATTTGAGCAAATTTTGGAAATGTAAATGAGACTTCATGTAAAGTACCCCAAAAATAAAATATCAGTTTCCAACCCACAGGGCCTCGAGTCCCTTTAAATCGATTGGGGAATATCTATTTTTGAGATGGTTTAGGAACTAGCATTGACCACAGACAGCCATACGATTTGTTGTCAATCAATTTTTCAGTATCAAGGGTCCACAAAATGATTCTGACAACACATGTTAGAGGAAGCAATTCACTACATTTAGGAACAAGATTTATCCACTTTTTCCGTTGCAGAGCTGCTTTACTGTTGAAAATTCGCCATTTTCTGTAATAAAATTACAATACTTATGTTCTCATGAAGGGCGAGAAAGTACAAATAAGCATACTGTTCCCAATACACCTGTTTCATACCATGCCCACATACCCACAGACTATTTATTACCTCTGCTTAAAGATAGATCCAAGTATTCAACAAACCTAATTGGAAAACAATAGCATATTACAGAGTGATTATTACAATCCCAAAAGGAATTCAGGAACAAATCATTGAAAAGATGACAAAGAGGGTTCACAACAATAATCATCTTCCTTACCTGCGGATGTCCTCCTGTTTGCACTTGCAAACGAGTTATCAGGTCTTCATACTCTCTCTCCCATTCGGCATTGGAGCAGCGCAGAAGCTCATTCAGCACCAGAAGAGACCCATGTACACGATCATCACGACTTGTTCCCTTTTCCCGAGTAACAATTTCTTCCAAGCCACTTATTGCCTCATCATATGATTGTTTGTACCTTAACAAAAAGCAAAATAAAATCTTTTATGGTAATTGAATATCAGCAAAGTAGATGATATAATAAAAATCAAAAATTGTACGAATGTCTTGAAAGTACTAACTTTCCACCCCAAGATGCAGTTTAAATGAATGTGTGAATAAATGGCTTGGTGGCTCAGAGCGAAGTTGCTAAACTTTCACTAGGAATGTCCAGGTTCAATTCCCAGACAATCTCATGAGAAATTTGCACTCACAAAACAAGTTAACAGTTTAAGACTTACGGATTGCTGCCTGTGCACACAAGTCACTTAACACGTGTGAGGCGTACCAACACAATGCATGTGTGACAAGAGACCTAAAGGACAGGCTGCATGAAGTGCGAATTTCAGAGCTTTCTTTCCCACCAGGCATGCATATAGCTGACCCGAGTGTCTTCTAAGTAACAAATAATGTATTTCAGCTTCCGGTCTCAATCAGGTTTTAGTCCAGTTTCCTTCATCCATTGAACAAATGCTCAGATGGCCCCTTGTTTTGCTTCTGGATGTAACTGAAGCTTCACTATACACACTTTTTGTTGAGTTCACCTTTTGCTAGTAGTGGTACAAGTAGAGCCAGAAGTGTTACACTTTTGTTAGAAATACAAAAAAAAAATCAGCAGTTTGTTTATCAATGCAAATAACTTTTCATTAACTCGGAAGCGAAAATCTCTAGTTTTGTAAGGCTGCTAACTTTGCTTTTTATGAAACTTTTATTCATCATTCAACTATATTGTTAAAATGTAGGGAAGAGATTCGAAAGCTCAAGAAAATGTAGGCAGATTGTACTTCTCACCCATATGTCACTTATAGTTTTCACTGTTCTTCGACTAAATAAATCAAAAGTAATGTTGGAAGCAGTTCGTGTGAGCAGGTCCAAGAGTGGAGTGTGCTAATATAAAAAAGGTTTTTGTTTTGCTTATAACATTCAATTTCAGTTATGCGTTTTTCTCACTTACACATTTTTTCCCTTCAGTCCCCGGAAAAAAGGATAAGTGTACTCCCAAAGCACAAGCAAACAGCTGACCTTTAAGAATGACATCACTAACTCTGAACTCCACCACTGCCACCACCTGTCACTGGGGGGATAACATCTGGTCAATGGAGTAATGTATTAAGAGGCCACCACCAGTAGGAAGCTCAACTACCCTGGTTCTCTCCTCTCTCACCCCTTCTCTTCAGGCATTTTATGACGCAGAAATACAATTATAAATATATCAAGAATTTTTTGTGATCTTTCACTTGACAAGCTCCCCCCCCCCTCAATCACAATACATACATATTCACCTCAGTATTCCAACTGACATGCCTCCCTGAAAGTAAGAGGGTTGTTCAATAAATAACGTGGTTCAAGACAACAATTTGAGTTTTGTAACTTACCTTCCTTTTCGCGGTAATCCCCTTGAAGTTTAATGCACTTGGTCCATTTCTCCAGGTTCCTTCTCAAAAGTGATTTTCTTCAAGACCCTCAAAATTATCATTGACCGTGAATGGCTTCATCATTGCTCACAAACTTTTTGTCCAGCCAGGAAAGTTTTTAATTTTGGGAAGAAATGAAAGTCCAAGGGGGCTGAATTAGGTGAAAAATTTTTGCTCAGCGAAATGCCTTGAATGTGCTGGCGAGTTATTGTGATGGAACAACATTTATTTCTTGCCATTCCCAAATGTTTATCCATGATAGTTGCCTTGAGTTAGTCCAGAAGGGATGCATAGTACTCTCTAGAGATGGTTTTTCAATTTTTGAGGTAATCTATAAGAAGAATATCTTTAGCATCCCAAAAGACTGACGCCATCATCTTCCCTGCTGATGAATAGCATTTTGCCTTTTTGGAGCTGGTTTTCCTCTTGCAGTCCACTATTTTTACTGTTGCTATTTTTTGGAGTGTGGCCCTTGCTGACTCTTTGGTTAGCATGCTCGCTTTCCACAATGCAACCCCAGGTTCGATTCCCAGTTGGGGCAAAAATTAACTGTGCACTTTCCTTGCAATGTCCCAGTATCCATTGCTGTATGAAGATGAGAAAGCTCACTTCTCAGGTTGAGAAGACCAGAGATATGACATAGGGATTGCTATGTGCTAACCACACATACCCCTCAACCCACAGACAGAGAGGACTAGACTGGCAATGAGCACATCAGAATGAAGCATCGCCTTGCGTGTTGTGGCCATCTTGCGTTCTCTCTGCCGTCCACCACGATCTTCTTCGGAAGAGCGAAGGTGGAAGAAAACATTATTATTATTTTTATATATTATTATATGAAAATGATAGGGGCTGACAAGGTTCATGGAATAAGTTTACACACAAATATAAATTCTTATATTTTTCTCCAAACGAATTTTTTACATTACAACTTTTAGAAGATTATACATTAAATATTGCATTATTTTCTGTAGATAATTATAAGAGACAATCAAATAATCACAGTTTTTTTAAGCTAAAAACCAAAAACACATAGCAAGTATTTAAACACAAACACAACTTTTCGCAAACAGAAATTCACATCCCTGAATACATAACTCATGTGATCACACATTTATACATTTACATTTATATAATATAGAATGCATTTATTACAAATGTATCAATATTGCCAATCTGTTGCATCAAACCGGTTGAAATTTGTTCTTTGTTTGTTGATTTCCTGAGAAGAACGTATTACACGAATTTTCTAGTAAGTTGAGGATAAAATTTTAATCAGATTTATGATATGAGTAGCAAGTGGATCTAAATCTTGAGCATGATCTCTAAAAGAATCAAATATTCCTAAATCAATGCCCGCTTTTGCCAGTCAGAGGAATATTTTGTTTCAATACACAATTCAAATTCTTAAATACACATGCTCTAGAACATCCTTCAGTGAGTCTACAGACTTTTACAACATCAACAGAAGGATTAATGAGGCCTTCATCTCTGAAAACAATAAAAGGGCAAACATTATCAGAACTTATTAAAGCTCTTTCACAATGCTCACACTGCAAAGTTTTCCTGACACTTTTAACAACATACTCATCAATGTATTCTACCACATTTTTTACGTATAAAGATAGTGTCATCTATTGACAAACAAACAGTTGGTTCACTGCCTTTGCTTCTTCCATCTCTTGCTTTAAGTTCTTTTGCTGTAAAGCACTCTTTACAGAAAGGCTCACAATTCACTTTCATTAGCCAAGCTCTAATTGTTCGAGCACATGGCAAAGCCTTATTAAATTTCTTTGGAACAAACTCATAAGCTTTCGGTGAATAGAAATGTAAGGTAAGGGCATATGACCTCATTAAGGCTATTCTGACAAGTATCATTTTTATTTTTATTTTTCACAGCCCTATTTATAAGACTGCAAATATCTGACGAAAGGGTATTCCGCCCAGCTGCAGCACTTTCTGATACAAATTTCTGTTCCATGAGAGAAGTTCCTTCTTATAAAACATTTTATTTTGCCATCTCATAGTTTGTTGCAAAGATTTATTTTTTTTCCCTGGAAGAACATAATTCTTCTGTAACTTTACCTAACTTTTCCTGTAATGCCCTCTTGTGCAGTGAGTTTTGAGACACATTAATCACACATTCTTCCTCAATTGCATCACTTTCACGACTTTGAACACTATCACCTTCCAACACTTCACTTTCAGGAGTTTCATCTGTAAGTAATGCATCTCTAGTAATACAATTATTGTGATGTTTCTTTGGAGGCTTTCAGAATGTTGAGGATGTTTTCTTCAACCCTGGAATTTTGGGAAAACAAAAAGGCACCACCCCATTCCAGAGATGTCTATTTTGCCCTGTTAAGTCCATATCTTGTGGTTTGAAGTGCTGTGAACATACAGCCGAATATTTATTCGGTTTCCTATTTTCTCGACCTACAGCTCTGGTCCATGCACCATAAAGCTCTTTCTTTTCAGCTTCATTAGGAAACCTGAAAAAACATATTATATCAATATTATATGTGGAGAACGTAGTTTGTAATAGTGTGTGCTCACTTCACAAATGTTTACTTACGCATGAAGAGAAATGTTTTTGGTTTCTGGAGATTTCTTGCGCTTTTAATATTTAAAATTGCATCCCAACGCAACACAGTGGTTAACCAACGTGTCTGAAGCCTCTACGAGCAATACATTTGCTAGAAACGGTACAAATAAACAAACACACAGAGCCTCCCAGCGACATGTGTGAGATGGCAACGAGGAGAAGAAAAGATGGTGTTGCGTGCAATTTTCACCTTCTCTGTAGGCTTCACATTCTCTTAGGTGTTCTGCATGGGCACTGCCAGTCTAGTCCTTTCTATGTCTGTGCCTCAATCCATGGCCACAAGGCTGGGATGCCACTGATAGGCCATAGCTTGTAAAGAGTTGCCGTGCCAAAGTACGTACATACATTTTTTTTGAGTAATAGTGAATTCAAGTTTCGGCCCATGATAACTAAACAACACGAAAAACCATGGCGATTTTGTTTCATCTCTGCAGTCAGCAATCATGGCACCCATCTAGCGCAGACCTCTTCATGCTCAATTCATAATGCAAAATAAAACCCGCTCGGTCATTTGAGATACCTCTGGCCTCGGCTAACTCACGCCCTTCCACTCACTTGTCTGCCAAAATAATATTAAGGATTCTTGTCAATGTTTTCTGGTGTCACAGCTGTTTTAGAGCCCCAGGTCATGCTTCGTCGCTGATGCTTGTACTGCCTCTTAAATTCGTTGGCACAAAGTCTCACAGTCTCGTAAGAAGGTATGAGTTACCCAAAGTAGAAGCTATCCTTTCATTTATTTCTTTTGCGTTTATATCTTCCAAAAAAAGAAGTGGATACCTCCACGAATTCTATTTCTTTTCATTTTTCATTCTGACTCGCAAATGCTTGGGTTCAAGTCGCTGTCCAACAATGAGCTAGTGTAATAATGACATGCAACAATGAAATTTTACTCATGTTATTGAAGCTTTAAATTCATATACATAGATGTTACTCTCATCTCTTAGAATGTGAACCAAGTTACTTATTGAATAACCTCCGTATGCTAGTGTCAATTAGTTTCCATGGGAGTTAATCACAATAATTAATCGACTGACACGCTTTGTAACTGTGTAAATGTTATGGATCTCTCTCAATTTTATTTTCCATTACTAGAATTATATAATGCAATTAAGCCTTTGTCTGTTCCACATTCATTTGGAATAGACTTAACATTCATTGTTCACAAAAACTCAAAAACCACAAAGACACACCCAGTAAAAAATCAAATAGAAAATTTTGCTAGAAACCAAACCAATTAATTCAGCAAATCATAACTAAATAAAATAATATATACAAGTATAACCCTAACATTATTTATTTATTTTATGTCAAAAAAGCAGTTAAAAACTGCGTATGACATGCTATGGGGAAAAGTAAATTGTGCGCACATTTTCAAAATTCTGTGATCCCTACACTGTCATATACTACTTAAAAATTGAAAGAAAAAAAAAAACACCCTCCCGTGTAATAAAATCTATTTTCAAGGATCAAAAGGCAATAAATTTTGGCTCTTATCCATGTTGTCCTTCGGAATAATACTTCCTGCCACGACAACATGGAAATGATAATTTGAATAATTGTATTTCCCACTGAATTCTAGAAGACGTGCACACAAAATGAAGTTACATTAATGTCCAGAAGCAAAATAAGAGGTCATCTCAGCATTTGCTCAATGGATCAGGGAAACTGGACGAAAAACCTGATCGAGATGGGGGTCATTGACCCGGAGGCTGCAATACAATACTTGTTACAGGTTGTTTATACACATTTATACCGTTCAAATCTTAAATAATGCATTCTGTATAATTGTTAAAATTAATGTTCCTTTTCTTGTGATGCTCAGTATAGTCTCTAATTGTATAGAAACAGTTATGCAGCAGAAACGATTTCACTTGGGATTTAAACTTTTCTATCGAATTTAATCGTTTAATGTCATCTGGCAAAGTGTTGTAAAATAATGTACATGTATTGTATGTGAATTTTTTGTAATGGGCTATTGACACTGTCACCTGATGAATATGATTTCTATGTCGAGTGTTATAGTAATAGACTTCGGCATTTTTTGAAAATATATTCCCGCCCTTAAGCAAGTAATTTTTGACAAAAACCACTGATTCGTAAATGAACACACAAGGTAATGGTACAATTCCTAGATTAATGAAGAGAGGCTTACATGAATCACGTGGTGGATTTGTATTATTCGATAATCTGCTTTTGTAATCTAAAAGTCTATAAGATGTAATTCCCCAGAATATTATGCCATATCTCAGGCAGGAATGAACATTCGCAAAATATACACAACAAACAGTATGACGGCTGACTGACTTTGTAAGAATTCTGAACGCGTAGCATAATGAACTTAATTTTGTGTTCAATTCATTTAAATGGACGTTTGACTGAATTGAGAGACCTAAAAATTTTGTTGCCTTAACATCAGTCAATGGTACACCGTTCATTTTCAATGGAGCACAGAATTGTTTATTTGAAATGGAAAACTGCATCAAAACCGTTTCTTTTCGTTTACTATTAATTTGTTATTTCAGAACCAATTTGAAACATCTGATATTGTACTATTTACGGTTTCTTTATTGCAAAGGATGTTCGTATCATCTGCAAAGAGAACTGTTCTTCCGTTTTGAATCATCGAGAGCGTAGCGTTTACGTAAAGTAGGAACAGATTAGGGCCTAAAATTGATCCTTGAGGAACTCCATGTGCAATGGGCAAAGAGTCGGAAAGGTGCGTACATAATGTTCCATCATTCCAGTAAGGTATTTCCACTCTCTGAGATCGTTGTTTAAGGTACGAACATAACCAATCTAGAGCAATACCACGGATTCCATATGAAGGTAATTTTGAAAGTAAAATGTCACGATCAATGACGCAAAAACTTTTGAAAGATCTAAAAATAATCCAATAGGTGCCTCGTTTTGATCCAATGATGAGGCGACATCTTTAAGAAAAGAAAATATAGCTGTTTCCGTTGATTTTGATTTTCTAAATCCATGTTGGCAATCTGGAATGCTTCATAGCTGGAAACTTCATAGCTTTAGAGAGCCTTCAATGTTTTAAAATACAAAAAAATAAAACTATTCATAAAGTGAGTAGAATGACATACCAAGTAGGTTTCTGTGTTTGTTTTGCAGTCTCCCGCTGTGCTGTTACAACCAATGCTGCTCTTAGAGCTTCCACAGCACCTTCACGAATTACAGGCTTAGGGTCTCTCACAGCATTAAAAATTAAATCAAAAAATTGTTGAACATTTTGAAAGAAGAATGTTGGCATTGACATCGCCAATTCCCGCAGAACAAGAACCTGTAAAAACACAAATCTTATTATCATCATTAACGTCTTAATATTTGAGAACTAATCATATTTATTAAACTACAAATGTGCAACTTATGCATTAGTATGATTCTTCTTTTCTGAAGTTACAAACAGCATTTTCTTTTTTCATTAACATTTCTTATTTCTTTCTAATTTTATTGTCAATAAAATTAATATTTGAAGAAATTTCACAGTCATGCTGAAGATGCAACAATTTAAAAAAAAAAAAATTAACTTAAATCAACCACCCTAACACATGCATCAGCCTTATAAACACTGTTCCACAAAACAAGTTAGAAAAACCTTTCTAAGACATAAAAGGGAGCATATCTACCTTATTTCTTTTGAGACCCAAAAAGACTAGATAAATACAATGCAACCAATAACCTTACATTTTTCATCTAATAAATACTAATAGATTTGTTAATTTTCTCTATATTCCATTTTCATATTCACTGAGAAAATTTCCAGATGTACAATTTATGTACAAATTAATACATAGATCGATGAGAATTCATATCATTAATTCATATGAAATAATTTATAAGTCTCTCTATTGAGACATTAACAAAAATGAAATAAAATATATTTCTGGCAAAATTAAACACTTGACAAGAATTTAAAACAACCACTCACCGCAGCATGTCGCTTGCCTTCATGTCTATCCCCAGCCAGCCACTCAAATGCCCTTTTCACTTCAAATTCTACATATTCGGCTGCATATGTGCCAGACACCAGGGCTAGTTTGCCTACTGTCCGAGCAGCTAATTCCATTACCCCAACATCGTTTGATGGTAAGAGATTCCGCAAATAATTTGCAAATCTACTGCGAGTGTTAATATTACCAACGTCAGCTCCAATTAAACATACTGCAACAAGATCAAGGAATCACAAGGAACTAAAAGAATGAAATTGTTAAAAAAAAAGTAAGAATATTCATCTTAAGTAAACATGCACATGACAGCAAACCAGAAATGTCTTACTCCATTCTACTAAAACCATACTCAGTCTAACATGCATAAAAGTACATTGTTAAACCTAATTTACAAAGAATTAAAATTAATACCTATAAAATTAGTAAGGAAAACAGGATATTTTCAAATAAGAACGTTTGTTGGTACGAGCAAAGACATTCTTTACAGCCTAGTACAAACCAATGTTTTATTCAAAAATATAGGTACTCCAATTGAATGCTCCACATCAACATTTGAAAACTATGTATACTAAAAATCCCTCCAATTATTTAATTTATTTTCATTTATTTATCTTACCAATAGCCAAAATTCCACCTTTCTTTTCATTAATATCAGAGCCAGATACCATCTCAAAGATGTGGTGGTTAAATTCATCCATGAAAGCAGTCAGTTCTTCCACAGACACCTCCCGCAATTCTGTCTTAACCTAATACAGAAATACCACATAAAATACTCTCTGTCATAAGTCTTAATGCCCAACAATGCAATGACACACAATAACTTACATAGTGGTACAAGTCCCGGGCCGACTTGGAGCGAACATCTGGGTGACGGGACTTAAGCCCCGACACAAACTGTTGCATTAATGCACTAGACATTTTGTTGGCTAAATATGCTATATCTCTATCTGTAAATACAATGCATTATAAACACATATTCTTCCAGTTAACTCAAGAGGCATGTTTTATAAAAGGGCAACCATTAGGTGTCATACATAAATAAGCATCGACTTAATTTGAGACCAAGAAAATCAATTTTTCCAAGAGAATTTAGAAATGGACAAAGATTTAAAATAAAAGACACGAAACATTGGCAGTTGGTTAAAATGTTATGCCATTATTTTTTTTCTTTTTTCTTTTTCTTCATATAAAATTTATTTCAAAGCCATATCCCTTTTATTTTTTTTTCTTTTCTCTTCATTCTCAAAGTATAAAACAAAAGTATTTGTCCATAATATTACCATACCAAACAGTGGAATGCTCTTTTTGTCTTTCATTCCATCTTCCTAAATGACTCAATTTCATTTATACACATATATTGGATCTACATTTAATCCTACACAACACTTTTTAAGTAATGTTATTAAGCCATACCAAAAAGGCATTCTTCAATATGGTTTTTGGACACAGATTTGGTTAAAATTGTACTGAATTTTAGCTGCAAATTGTAATGTACCAAAACTCAAGCTTTCAAGAATTTCCCACATAAGAATCTCACTTTGAATCTTCGATATATATACAGTCCACCCAGCAATGTCATTTGGGAAACAAACTCTTTTGACCACACTTGTAAATCATTCAACTCTAGGTAAAATACTTCTGTTATTGTGGCCCACCAGTTTTTTACTGCATAAACTCTGATACTACAGAACTAACTCTGAGTATTAAAGGCAATAAATACACATTGCATGCTTGAGCCTGAAAATGCATGCATGTGTACAGCATGAAAGAATACACCAAAAGAGTTGTCTGAAAAAGGTGACATTTTGACTATGACAGCTGTTATGAAAACTGACTGAGTGGGCATTAATGAAACGGATAATAAATGCAAATTACATACACTGTGGAAAATGTAAGTGAGCACCAGACACATTCATTAATAAGAAAATCCCTTTAACATTCAGAAGCTTTAAATAATATGATCTGCCAATGATACAACGAAAGTACACAACTTTAAAAACAAAATTGATTCAGAAATTCGAAACAAATCTGCGCACGTCCAAGGAAAAATGATGTATACCTAATAATTACGAGTGGACACTGAAAATTAAAATCTAAAAAGGTTTTTAACATAATTAAGATACTTAACACCGTTCCATCGAGCAATTTATTATTATGTTTGGGGTATGTTAACCTAAAATAAATAAATGTAATACAACATGCAGATTATATGCACCGTAGGAAGTGTCATTTCATTAATAACAAGTCATAATAAAACCTCACCGCTTACGCAAATGCGCAACACTTTCTTCTCATGATATCATTTTTCCAACTTCTTTTAAAACTGACCTCATTGTTCAACGCGTAAATTACTAATTCACATAAGCTCCCAAAATCATGCAAGTTCCTCACATTCTCCTACTCCGATACGGCTTGTCAAAAATGGCACTAATGTCACAAGTCCTACAGAAAAAAGCGAAAAATTGATATCTAATTTTTGTGATGTACAAATGACAAATTGTCTGAAATTAAACACAATTCAAATGATTCGCGAGGGGAGTGTTAATATCAGGTTCATGTGAATAGTACGTTCAAAATCGCGTAACATTCCTAGGAAATTTTCGACTTGAATATCAACATGTTGGTAACAGTGACAAATGTGCAAACACCGGCATGCGCATGTATTTGAGATTACGTAAACTTGTATGTTCACGTTAATTGAAAAATATTGAGATTAATTAACGGGCTGTTTTGCTTTCTCAAAATAAATATTTAAATAAGTGTTTGAACTCGGAGAATTAAAGAATTTAAAATGTATATTTTTTCATCATTGCCAATAATCTCCACAGTAATGGTAAGTTACCATTACTGTGGTACCATTTCCATTACCATTGGTAAGCAGGGATGAATAATCTGGGTGTTAATCTATTGTATAAGAACGAACGTTCTAAATTTTAAAAATTGCGTTTTCATTGCATTGCCTCTTCATTAACGTGTTTCAACCAACAAACAAAGTATTTCCATTTTTTGTTTCCAATCATGGATACCTATTTCTCTTCTCTCTAAGCAGCCCGTCTTTTGATTTCACTTTTGGACTTCCATGTTTCTTCTTTCAGGGAATGGCCAGTTTACTATAATGGCCATTTTTTCATCCTTTCAGATAATGTAACCTTACAACATTAATTGTTGATTGATTGATTCGTGTTTCCAGGCGCGTCAACTGCTTAGGTCCTTAGTCCCGTTAGTGTAGTGCATGTTTTTTCTCGGGAGATGGCGTTGATCTTTCCCCGCTGGATGAAGAGATTTGGCGCCGACCTACCGTTGGCTAGTGGAGTTTTCCCCTTACCAGGACTCTTCCACCAGTGGGGTACCGCCCCAGACGGGACAAGCTCTAAGCTCCCGACCGGTCTCCCGAAATATCTGGTAGTGTTGTGCATGTTAGTGTAAGTGTGTGTGTAACGGGAGAGGATTGAAGGTCTCTCAATTCAATCAAACCTCAAATGGAATGTATATATAACAGAATTAAACACTAAATTAAGCTCATTATGTTATACCTTCAGAATTCTTTCTAATTCTGTCAGCCTTCATGCAGCTCGTTGTGTGTATTTTGCAAAAGTACATTCTCGCCTGAGATATGGCATAATATTCTGGGCAAGTTCATCCTTTAGTCGCCAGACATTTTGATTACAAAAGAAAATTATCCGAATAATGAAAAAAAGCTATCCCTGCAAGCCTCTTTACATTGAGCTTGGAATCTTACCATTGCCTTATCTATTTATTTACGAATCTGTAGTATTTGTCAAAACTGACTTAACGGTGGGAACACATTTTCATGTAATACTGATATTTATAGTTACAACACTCGACGTAGAAATCATGTTCATTAATAGTCAGTATCAACAGCTCACAACAAGAAATCCACATACAATACATGTACGTTACTTTACAACGCATTGCCAGATGAAATTAAACAATTAAAACTGATACACAAATGTAAGTTAAAAGTAAAATATTTTTCTAATAACTTTTTTTCTATAATTAGAGACTACACCGATCATCTAATAGAAAAATAATATTTACTTTACCAAAACAATGATATAGTACAATGAATTAGTTAACATTTATATTGTATAATTTAAAAAAAACTTAAATGCCTGTAACAAGTAATGTACTTCAGCTTCCAGGTCAATGACCTCCCATCTCGATCAGGTTTTCGTCCAGTTTTCCTGATCCAATGAGCAAATGATGAGATGGCCCCTTGATTTGCTTCTGGACGTAAATGTAGCTTCACTATGCGCACGTTTTGTTAAGCTTTCCTTTTGCTTGTAGTGGTAGTAGAGCTTAGGGTGAGTTTCTATTTTGTTAGCAATACAGAAAAATCAAATCTGTTCCTTCGTTTGCCGTTACAAATAAGTTTTCCATAATTCGGCATCGAAAATATCTAGTTTTTGAAATGGTTATCTCTCTATTTTTTAAATTTATAATAATAATAATAATAATAATAATAATAATAATAATAATAATAATAATAATTATTATTATTATTATTATTATTATTATTATTATTATTATTATTACTATTTTTTCATCTTTCGACTATAAATAGTTAAATTGTTGGGAAGGGATTCAGGAACTCAAAGCTTGCGCAGATGATTTTCTCCCCCATACGTCACATACAGTTTTGACGGTTTTTGACTAAATAAATAAATAAAAGTTGTACAGAAAAGGGGCGGGATTTCAGATCTTTTATTGGGGGCAAAGGGTCCCTCCACGCATACCGTAGTAAAAACTTCACCTTAACCAAACGACATTGAACAGTTACACTACAAATAAACAAAAAAGGTTTCTTGGCCTCCGTACCACCACCCACACCCATCTACAGTGAGAATCGCGTTTTTAATTAAATTTTTTCGTAAACAACACTATTTTATCTGATTGAAAATATATGAAAAATAATAAAATAATTTAAACTAGAATCAGAAAAACAGTTTTCCTTTTCGTGTACGTACGTATATACTGAGTAATAAATATACGCAGTAAAGAGAAATTTACGTAATGCTGCAGAAAATCGCTTTCGAGAATTAAACAAAAATACACGTTTTGGGGTCCCCTGATACCAAAAAAGTGTTGTTTTTTAAAGTCCGTACGTCTGTCGGCCCGTCTATGAATAACACTACCGCCTAAACCGTAGTGGGATTATTTTCCAAAATGGATACTTCCCAGTTGAGCTGGATCGAATTGAGGCGCTGCGAAAAGGTCCCCGGACATTTTTTATTTTCTCAAAAATTGCTTCAAATGTATTCTTTAAATTTTTGTAAAAATAGAGTAAAATGCAAATATAAAGGTCGTATTGGTCCGATTTCCACGGACTCTGAATTTCACTTTAACTCTAAATTTTGGAAAATTGCGAACTTTTGAGTTTTTTCCGCGTCTTAAACCTACAAAATTAAAGTTAGACATTTTTCCTTCAAATGAAATTTGTTGTCTATAATTAGTTCTTTCATTGAGGTTATGTACATTTTTTGAAAATTTTAGTCGTTTTTGAGCAATATTTCGTGCAATATTTGCAATTTTAAAGAATTACAAAAATAAGATTTTCTCAAAAAGGCTCCATATTTTTTTTAAGTTTTGGTATGGATAGTGCTAAATGCACTCTATAAGATGACATAATCGCCATATTGCTCTATTTTTTCAAAAATTACAAAATTGTAATTGTTGTAATATTTGTAATATTGTAGTTGTCATATTTACATTTGTAGTATTGTAATTGTTGTATTTACATTGGTGGCAATTTGTTCACAGTTTTTTAACAAAATATTGTATTTATCACTACATACGCTTTAAATAATGTCATATAAAGTTTCTCGAAAACTCAACAGTTTACTTTCAAAATGAGTTCAAAATTTCACTTTTTCAGAAATGCACAAATGCCATTTTCTCAAAAAATTGTAATTTTACTATTTAAAATAACATAAATTTCATTTTCGGGGATTTGTTTGTTTTTTCAAAACTTACATAAATGTATTTTTTAATATCTCTCACGCCATTGATACGCACATTTCCAGTGATATGTAAACACTATTGCATTTGTTAGTTAATGTGTCTCAAATGTCTTTAAACGAAGTTTTTCGAAAACTCAAAAATTCTCTTTGAAAAAGTATCAAATTTCGCACACTTAAACGCCATTTTCTAATAACGGCTCTAAATTTGTCTATGAAAATTCTCATTTATAAGTAAGTTGAGTAACTGAGTTTATCGAGGCAGCTCTACAGAGCGATCTAAATCAAACGGACGTTCTTTGCTTTACAGAACATTGGTTATCTCCTAATGAACTTAGCATTTTCCAAATTCCAAACTTTTACCTCGCAGGCTTTTATTGCAGAGAGAGAGAATCCCATAAAGGTACTACGTATGGGGGTTCCTGTATTTACGTTAGAAATAATATTGATTCTATCCCCTTGGCGGAATTAAATGTGTACTCCATTGAAAATATTTTCGAAATTTCTGTTGTGCATCTTACTTGACTAAAAGTGATAATACTTTGCATTTACAGATCTCCAACAAAGAGTACTGCAGATTATATTTCGTTCTTAGAAAACCTGGAGATAACACTTAACAAAGTCAGCAATCGCTCTTTTGAATCCATTGTTGTATGCGGAGATTTTAACATTGATTTTCTGGTCGAATCTTGCGAGAAAGAAAAGTTTCTCAATTTAATTAATTCTTTCAATTTAGACATTACAATTAATGTACCTACACGGATCACACAACATTCGATGAAGGCAATTGATCCAATTATAATTAACAAAACTACTACTCGATATGAAGTTGAAACAAAAGATTTAGGATACAGTGACCACGATGCACAAATTCTTACCATTATAAGAAATGCGATCACTGACACAATAAATAATACACGTATGACTAGATTGTTTACTGAAAGTAAAATTAAATTATTCATTGATTACTTGATGCAGGAGTCATGGGAAACGGTTTATAATACTACTGATACAAACGACAAATATAATTCTTTTTTTTTTTTTTTTCAACTCTTTCATTTCATTTTAACACTTGCTTTCCTCTTCAAAAAACGAAAACTAAATATTTCACGGAAAAGCAATTCTTGGATAACGCAAGGGATTAGGACATCTTGTAAAAACAAGCGAATTCTTTCTTTCATTTCTAAACGTCATGACGTATCTCAAGTTTTCCTTATCTACTTTAAAAAATACAAAACATTGTTACGAAAAGTCATAAGGCAGGCTAAAATCATGAAAAACGATCAGGATATTTTGAATTCAAATAATAAAACAAAAGCAATGTGGAATATAATAAAAAATACTACCAAATCAACTAGAAAACCCGTAGAGAATGTTGTTTTAAAATAAAACGATATAAATGTGAACGATCCGGCAACAGTGGCTAGTGTCTTTAACCAATACTTTTCGAGAATTGCTGCCGATCTCACTAAAGGTCTTCTGCCAGAAAATTCAATAACAGACAGTTCACCCAAAGTTTTAGACACGATGTTCGTTTCCGAAACTTCTTCCTATGAAATTCTCAAAATAATCGGTAAACTAAAAAAATAAATATTCGTCCGATTTAGATGAATTCCGGATTCTTTGTTAAAGACCTGTGCGTATGCCATTATACACCCGTTAACTCATATTTAATGCATCTTTATGCACTGGAACGTTTCCAGATATTTTCAAAACAGCTAAAATTAAGCCGCTCTTCAAAAAAGGCAACAAAAATGAAATTCAAAATTATCGGCCCATTTCTCTTCTATCAGTCTTTTCAAAAATATTAGAGAGACTTTTTTACATACGAATGGAAACCTTTCTTACTAAACACGACGCGCTTTCAGATTGCCAACATGGATTTAGAAAATCAAAATCAACGGAAACAGCTATATTTTCTTTTCTTAAAGATGTCGCCTCATCATTGGATCAAAACGAGGCACCTATTGGATTATTTTTAGATCTTTCAAAAGCTTTTGACGTCATTGATCATGACATTTTACTTTCAAAATTACCTTTATATGGAATTCGTGGTATTGCTCTAGATTGGTTATGTTCGTACCTTAAACAACGATCGCAGAGAGTTGAAATACCTTACTGGAATGATGGAACATTACGTACGCACCTTTCCGACTCTTTGCCCGTTGCATGTGGAGTTCCTCAAGGATCGATTTTAGGCCCTATTCTGTTCCTACTTTACGTAAACGATATGCCCTCGACGATTCGAAACGGAAGAACGGTTCTCTTTGCGGATGATACGAACATCCTTTGCAATAAAGAAACAGTAAATAGTACAATATCAGATGTTTCAAATTGGTTCCGAAATAACAAATTAATAGTGAACGAAAAGAAAATGGTTTTAATGCAGTTTTCCATTTCAAATAAACAATTCTGTACCCCATTGAAAATTAACAGTGTACCATTGACGGATGTTAAGGCAACAAAATTTTTAGGTCTCTCAATTCAGTCAAACCTTAAATGGAACGTCCATTTAAGTGAATTGAACACAAAATTAAGTTCATTATGCTACGCGTTCAGAATTCTTGCAAATTCAGTCAGCCTTCATACTGTTCGTTGTGTATACTTCGCGAATGTTCATTCCCGCCTGAGATATGGCATAATATTCTGGGGAAATACATCTTATAGCTCCCAGACTTTTAGATTACAAAAACGAATTGTACGAATAATAACCAAATCCCACCCACGTGCTTCATGTAAGCCTCTCTTCATTAATCTAGGAATTTTACCATTACCGTGTCTTCTTATTTAGGAATCAGTGGTTTTTGTAAAAAATGACGTGCTCAAGGGCGGGAACATATTTTCAGAAAATGCCGAAGTCTATTACTATAACACTCGACGTAGAAATCATATTCATCAGGTGACAGTATCAACAGCTCATTACAAAAAATTCACATACAATACATGTACATTATTTTACAACACTTTTACACAAAATCCCAAGTGAAATCGTTTCTGCTGCATAACTGTTTCTATACAATTAGAGACTATACTGAGCATCACAAGAAAAGTAACATTAATTTTAACAATGATACATATGCATTATTTACCATTTGAACTGCATAAATGAGTATAAACAACCTGTAATAACTATTGTACTACAGCTTCCGGGTCAATGACCCCCATCTCGATCAGGTTTTTCGTCCAGTTTCCCTGATCCATTGAGCAAATGCTGAGATGGCCCCTTGTTTTGCTTCTGGACATAAATGTAACTTCATTTTCTGTGCACGTCTTCTAGAATTCAGTGGGAAATACAATTATTCAAATTATCGTTTCCATGTTGTCGCGACAGGAAGTAATAAGAGCCAAAATTTATTGCTTATTTATCCTTGAAAATAGATTTTATTACATGGGAGTTTTTTGTTTTTTTCTCCCTTTCAAAATTCAAAATTTATTGCTTATTTATTTTGAAAATAGATTTTACTACATGGGAGTTTTTTTCTCCCTTTCAAAATTCAAAATTTAAGTAGTATATGACTTGGTGTAGGGATCACAGAATTTTGAAAATGTGCACACAATTCACTTTTCCCCATAGGACGTCATACGCAGTTTTTAACTGTTTTTTGACGTAAAATAAATAAAAATAAATAAGTTTTACTCTTATTTAATATTCGTGAAGTAATATTTTAGTTCTACTATTAGGAAACCGAAAAATTGAGAAAATGTCAAAAAAATATACTTTTGGCTGCGATAGATGGCAGCTGGCAAGAGAATGGAGGAAGTCCACACGGAACGGAAGCAATCAGTCCATACTAAGGAAATTAGAAAACTTCACTACGACAAAGTCTATGCCATTCTGTAGCACAAGTTTGATATATTCTCAGCGCCAAATTCAAAAGCATTTAAAAAAACAAACAAAAAAAAAACAATAATTTCTACTGTCCGAGAACCCTGAAACAGGCTTGAAAAATATCAGAAATTCTTCTCAAAACGCAAATCGTGATTTTTTTAAATATTTTACTACCTCGCTACCGCTTACACAGTAGAGATAAAGTTATGTAATGCTGCGCGAAAATACGACGAATTTTCGTCAGAAAATTCTTATTGCCGAGTCTTGATAACGAAAAAGTAAACAAATCCAGTTGCTGAATTAAGAAAAAAAAATCCTCTGAAACGTGGAATATTCAGAATCCATGTTTTGTGGGTCCTTTATATAGAAAAATCGATTGACGGCAAAATGTCTTTCCGTCTAGTGTGTGTGAACAACACCAGCTCCTAAACCATATGTAGGATTTTTCCCAAATTGAAGAAACCCCTGCCGAACCCCTAAGTTGAAGCTCTGCAATTTTGAAAAATATTAATTAATTTTGGGGGTACTTTACATGAAGCCCCAAGGACATTTTCAAAATGTTCTAAAAATGGCTCCAATTTTTTTCTTTAAATTTATTGTAAGAATAGAGAGAAATACGATTATAATGGTGGCATAGGTTACATTTTCACTGTTGACACTGAATTTTCGAATACTAGTAGTTTTCGCGCTGTATTGCGTACAATTTTAAAAAATATCAAAAACAAGATTTTCTTAAAAAGGCCCCAAATGTTTACTTCAAACTTTTGTTAAAGATAATGCTTCATGTGTTCTGTGAAATGAAATAAATGTCATAATGCTCTATTCTTTTGTTATTTTCAAAAATGATATACATTTTTTGATTTGTCTCTCACGTCGATAATATTTGCATTAGCGGCGATTTGTTCACATTATTGCATTTACGAGTAAATGTGCGTTAAATGGTGTCAGATAAAGTTCCAAAAAACTCAACACTCTCTGTGAAAAGAAGCTCAAAAGTCTGCATTTTTAGAAACGCTCAAATGCTATTTTTCGCAAAACCGGCTCCTAATTTTTTCCTCAAACTTTTCGTACGGATAGTGCTAATTACACTGTTTGACGACGAATGTTTGATGACGAAAAGTTAATTTTGGTATTTTCTTTTGTTTTAATTACACAAGTGTTATTTTTTTATATCACACCTTTCATATGAATATACGCATCGATTTGTGTACTGTCATGGCTCCTATTATCCTTATCTCCTATCACAATAACAATATTACATTTCCACCAATCTCTCCCAAGATATTGGATACCATTATCCTGTTTTACTAGCTCGTCGTAATAATAGGAAGCCACGTCAACAAATTTATATCCGTGGGTATGCAGAACCGGTCCATACGGGAAACCGTAAATAACACTATTATTATTGTAGGGACTACTTCTCATTAATTAAAAATAAATATATAAAATTTGTTTCCATAGTTGAATAACGACAACTGCGTTTATTCCTTGTAATTATTTAAATGATTACTTGAGCCAAAGAAAAATACAACAATCCCAATTTCTTTAAGTTAACGACACTGCTAATTAATACTAAATATTTTGAATTACTTTCATTAATTTATTATTGGTGCACCTTCCGAAATTTACTATACTATTACTCATTATTGGATCCATTTAGCGTTGCTTCCAACCACAATCTCACAATTTTTGTTCTACAATGTATTTTAACTTTGGTCTTGCTACACAAAAACAAAATAAAATGTCAAAAAGCTTTATCACCTCCCTTTTTGGAGTAGCTGCTGCTGTACACTCACGGTCCCATCAGTTTCCACAAACCTTCTTGCGACCACACATTCCAATTTCATCCATTTTCTTCACGAATAACTTAGTACTATGCCTCTGACAAAACTGTATATTAGAATTCACCGCGCCTACCACGCGTCTCCGTCCGTGCCTTACAACGGCTAATTATCCTCAGACCACCCTCGACTTTTTGGAAGCGCTTCCTTAAAAAAACGTCGACGGTTCTCCTTGGCAGTGTTTTTCGAATCCGTACGTTTCGCAGCGTTGGCAAATTTCTTGTTTTTTTTAGATCCGTTGAGGAACATCGTTTTTCTACATGGAGAAGGTCTAAAGGTTTCAGTTTGCAGACTAAGCTTCCGTAGATTACGAGGAATGCTGAGAAAACATTATTTTTGTCGCACCGCGGACCCACGAAACGTTGTTTCGTGAGGAGCACCTATTTTTCAGCATTTGAAATATTTAAGAACGCTAGGTTTGGAAATAATTTATATAATCATAACATAATTTAATTCGAATGTTATAACTCGTGATTTCCTTGTCCATGCGTTTGCCCAACCTCCTTGTCCAAGCGTTTGTGCCACACTCAACCTGTCTCGCGCAGCCCGTAGAGCGCTTTATTCATTTAACAAACCTTGTTACCCGTGAACTACTTCTCGAGCATGTCTTCAGCCTTCGTCTTGATATCGCTGTTCCTCCGCTCCCTCCGGATGATCATCTCCAACATATCTTCGGTGTATTCTGGTACCTCCAGGTACACCTACTCTTCCACGACACCGTTGAGGTACGCTGTCGATATGTCGAATTGCCGGATGTGCTTGTCCTCCCGTACTACAAGAGATACGGGTAATCGAATTACGTGCAACAGGCGCGAAAGTCTCCCGGAAATCTGTACCAGGGCATTGTGAAATAGCTCGCTCAACAATTCGTGCCTTCCTCTTCTCAAGCTTACCATCGACCCCAAACTTGTTGCGTAACACGATCCTGCTTCCGACGACCTCGCGATTTTTGGTCGATCTACGATGACCCAGGTGTCGTTTTTCAGGATTGATGTAATTTCATTTGCCATAGCTTCAGCTGATTCTGCGCTGGAAATGGCTTGCTTCAGAGATTTCCGTCAAATATGCGTAGCATCCGTCCGCTTGCCCTTACTCGACAAATATCTCATTGTACTGTTTCCTAGGTCTACCGGGCTGTCCTGTCTTCAGCTTGCGTGGTCTCTCTTGTCCTCGACCGGAGGTCGCCCGTTCGACTTCCACTAAATCTACCGTTTCGAAACCGCGAAATCAGGTTCGGCGCCTGACTCTTCCTCTGGCAAACTCTCTTCCGGCTCGAAACCCAGAAAACCGGGTTCGGAGTTCGAACATTCACTTTATTCTTTCGCCGTGGAGCTCGGTGAGTCCTTCGGGGGCTCCTTGCCTGTCGTGATGAGATCCATTTGGTGTAGTCAAATCGACGTCAATGTGCGAACGAGGATCAGTCTCCACTTTAACATACGTGTACTCGAGTCTCTCAAAAGCAACATCATCTGGACTGTCGAAGTTCTTCTCAGTAGTGCACGATGATGACTCCACAAACTTCACATCCTGGGTGACTTCTACTCTTATTTCACTTGGAATCCAGACTCTGTACCCCTTGGTCTCTTCAGAATACGCAAGAAATACACCATCTCTCGATCGCAGTACAAACTTGTCCTTATTTGCGGAGCGATCGAGGCAGTACACCTGACAGCCGAATTCATAAAACTCATACGGAGTCTTTCCGTTTACCTTTCTGCTTGGACTACTGTTTCTGATATAGTTGGACGTGTAAACAGCCTCTGCCCAGAACGATGGAGGCAATTTGGATTGTGCAAGTAAAATACGAGCCGTTTCGACCAGGGACCGATTCTTGCGCTCCGTAACTCCATTTTGCTCTGGATTTGTGAGGTGGCATTAAGTCGTCTTTGAATTCCCGAACGTTTCAAGGACCTTCAGTCCCTTTTGAGTTTCTAGGCGGATTCTAAAGCTTTCTAATTCATCGAAGACATCGCCCTTTTTCTCAAGGAATTTCACCTCAGTCCACCTTAATGTGTCGTCGATGAATGTCGAAAAGTACAGGGCTTTTCCAAGTGACGACGTCCTTACCGGGCCGCATACGTCGGAGTGAATTATGTCACCGACACAAGATTCTCTCTCCGACTTCTTTGGGAAAGGCGGGCGAGTCATCTTCCCCTGATGACAGACCTCGCAAACGAAGTCACCCTCGACGTCATCGTTCTTCAACCCCTGGATGATTCCCTTCCTGGCTGCCTCGTGTAGATCCTGGATGTTAAAATGACCGAGTATACGGTGCCGTTCTAACAAGGTCTTCTTCCTCTTAGGAGCCTTCATCGCGTCGTCATTGCTGGCAACATTTCTGCAGTCCTTGACTTGTGATTGTATGTAATACAGTCCGTCGACTCTCTTCGCCCTGACAGTGACGTTTCCCTTCGGGTCAATCACTTCTGCAGTCGTGTTGGTGAAGGTTACACTAAATCCATTATCGGTGATCTTTCCGACCGATACCAAGTTGGAACGTAGGTCCGGAACGTGAAGAGCTTCTACCACACGGTTTTGTCGGCCTTGTCAAGAGTTGTGATGAATTTTGCTACGCCCTTGGCTATTATGTCGGTGCTTGCACCTCTGGCAAGATTGAGTTTGTCATGTACGTCCGCGTCGATTCTCCCGAAATTGCTCAGATCTTGGAGCAAATGTGCGGAACATCTGCTGTCTACGCACCATCTTTTGTCGTTTCTCGTAGTCAGTCCCAAACACGCATCGTACATCTTCCGCATTTCTCGCATATTTTTTTTCACTCCTGCAGTCTGCCAACCTTGTGACATCTGTGACACTTGAATTTGAAGGGCTCTTTGTATGACATTTCGCCCTTTTCGTTGCCATTCTTCTTATTGAAGTTATTTTTCATGTAGTTCTTGTGTGCTGCCATCGTATTCGTGATTATCGGCACATTTTCTCGCGTCGTTTTCGTCCACGATTTTGATGCGTAACGTCTCTGGGGGTGGCAGATCGTCGCGAGATTCTATCGCACATCGGAAGTTCTCGAAGCTAGGCGGCAAACTATACAACAGCGTAATGGCTAGTAGGTCATTGTTTATTTCTATTTCCATGTCCCTTAGCTTATCCACAGCATCGAAGAATCTCGCGTGATGATCACGAACACTCTCCCCTGCCGCCATCTTCTGTAACGTGAGCTGTTTCAAGAGGGTGGCTTTCCGTCGGGTCGGAGCCCTCTTATAGCCCGCTAGGGCTATTGGCCCGCCGACTAGCTGCGGAGTAGGGGCGGTGGCCAGTCCCTACCCGCTTGCTTCTGCGTGACGGCCGCGCGCGGACAGCCCAGGCCAGCTCGCACCGGTTGCCTTCTTCTCTCGCCAGGGGCGGTAACGCCCCGCTGACGTCACTCGGCGGCGGCTCCTTTAAATGTGTGCGGCCGGTCACGACACTTTAGTTTCTTGTAAGATACACTTACAAAGGTGGCATAGGCCAACATTTAACGGTTAACCCTGAATTTTTGAAAATTGTAAAAGTCAGCAAAAGAGAATCAAAGGAGAATCAAAGTTTGCATTTACAGTGACGCTTAAACGACAATTTCATCAAAACAGCTTCAAAATTTTCATTGAAATTTTCTATATAGGACGAGGCTTTACTCTTCTTTGATATTCTTGAAGTAATATTTCGGTTTTCTTATTAGGAAACCGGAAAGCAGGGAAAATGCCAAAATATGTGTTTGGGTGAAGGTAGATGGCAGCTGGCAAGCGGACGGGGCAAGACAGAAAAGCAAATCCACACCAAGGAAATTAGAAAACATTACTATGGGAAAGTATGTATGTTTGCCATTCTGTAGCGCATTTAGTTACTTTATCGTATACATACGTATATACGTTGTATAGAGAAAGTTATGTAATGCTGCGGAAAATCGATTAGGAGATTTTAAAGGAAATACCCGTTTTGGTGTCCCCTGACACCGAAAAAGTGTTGTTTTTTTTTCAAAACGTCCGTCCGTCCATCTGCCTGTCCATCTGTCTGTCCGTCCGTCCGTTTGTGAACACTGCTAGCGCCTAAACCATGTGTACAATCTTTTCCAAATTGAAGAAAGCTCTGTCAATCTGGCTCTAGTTGCAGCTTTAAGATGTTGAAAAACATTCTTTAGGATTTGGGGGTTCTTTACATGAAGTCCTCCGGACATTTTCAAAATTTTCTCAAAAACGGCTCCATTTTTTAAAATTTCTTGTAAGAACAGAGTTAAATACACTTATAAAGGTGGCATAAATCCTATTTCACGGTAATTTCTGGAGTTTTGAAAATTGCAAAAGTTTGAATTTTGTTCGGCGTCCTCCTACACCTATAAAATTGAAGATAGAAATTTTTCCTTCAAACGAAATTTGTTGTTCATATATAGTTGTGTCATAAAGATCAGGTACATTTTTTCGAAAATCTTAGTAGTTTTCATGCAATAGGGCGCGAAATATTTGCAAGTTAAAAAATACAAAAACATGATTTACTCAAAAACTGCTACAAATGTTTTCTTTAAAATTTTGAAAGAGTTAGTACCAAATTCACGCTATCCGATGATATAAACGCCATATTGTTCTATCCATTTGTTTTCCAAAAATTACAAAAATGTAATTTTTTAAATTTTTTGGGGTTTTTTTTTTTTAAAAAAACAAATGTATTTTTTTAAAATACCTCTTTTTATTATTATTATCATTATTATTACTAGCAGTAGTAGCTTAGTAGAAGTTGCAGCAACTTGCTGAATGACACTGCATTAGGCATTAACGCTCTTACGACGTTAATATTAGAATTCCCATAAAATTGGATGCATTATTACATTTGTGAGTAGAAGTGTTCCAAATGACTTCAAATTAACTTGTTCGAAGACTCCAGAGGAAAGAGCCACATTTCTGAGAAAAAGAACCTCAAATTTCGCATTTACAGTAAAGCTTATCACCATTTTCTCAAAAACGGCTAGAAATGTCTCAATAAAAACTTATATTTCGCACGAGATTTTACTCTTCTTTAATATTCTTGAAGAAATAATACGGTTGTATTACTAGAAAAAGCAAAAGGTTGAGAAATTATCAAAAAAATTTACTTTAGGTGACGTTAGATGGCTGCTCGCCAGAGAATGGAGCAAGCCCTTAAAGACAGGCCACACCAAGGAAATTCGAAAAATCTGGTACCAGAAAGTCTGTGCCATTCTGTAGCACTTCTAGTTTTATTTTATAGAACATTCTATAGGTCTTGTGGAGAAAATTTATTATGAACGTTGTGTGAGGAAGTGTTAAGGTGATATTTTTTGAGACAACAGTTTTTATTGTGTCTATTACTCGTATTAATCATTCAGTTTACATAATGCTGTGGATGAAGAATTCATAATATTGGGTAGATCAATACTAAAGAGAAAATTACAATTATTTCTCAGCCTTTATCACTAATATTAGCAGTGGTATTTACATTAAGGTATTTTTAACAAATAAATTTTGTATGTTTGTGTAAACAACAGACATGATCACATTTTACACAAGCATATTTTGGGTGACAATCTTTTTTTCCTTGTAGCAGAACTGACGCCTTTTTCTTTTTGTACTTTGTCATTCCATAAGAATCGTACTTTGATTTTATTGTTTTCTATATTAGTTAGCATTTTTTGAATTTCTTCTGGAAGACTAGTAATTGTGGATCTTCTCGCCTGTTGTTGAAGTATCAAAATTCGAGCTAAGTTCTTTATATTCTTAATTCACTCATATTGAAAACGGTACAGTGCAGACAGAATATTACATTACTCTAACAGACATGAACACAAGAAACATGCTCCAAAGATTTATTTATTTATTTAGTCAAAATCAGTAAAAAATCTGTATGTGACGTATGGGGGAGAAAATCATCTGCGAAGGCTTTCTTGATATTCAGAATCCCATTCCAACAATTTAACTATTAATAGTTGAAAGATAATAACAATAAAAACAATAAATTTAAGAAAGCAAAAGAGTAACATTTCAAAAAGAGATTTCTTTAATAGATATAGATTTTATAGGTATAGATATTTTCGTTTCTGAGTTATAAAAACTTATTTTAACGGTAAATGAACTGCAGATTTGATTTTTCTGTATTGCTAATAAAATAGAAACTCACCCTAAGCTCTACTACCACTACAAGCAAATGGAAAGCTCAACAAAACGTGCGCATAGTGAAACTACATTTACATTCAGAAGCAAATCAACGGGCCATCTCAGCATTTGCTCAACGGATCAGGGAAACTGGACAAAAACCTGATCGAGATGGGGGCCATTGACCCTGAAGTACATTACCTGTTACAGGCATATTAAGTCTTTTTTTAAAAACTATACAATACAAATATAAAGTAATTCATTATACTTAATCTTGTTTTTGTTAAAGTAAACATTACTTTTCTTTTTGACGATCAGTATAGTCTCTAATTGTATAGAAACAGTTATGCAACAGAAAAGATTTTACTTTTAATTTAAATTTATGTACCAATTTTAATCGTTTAATTTCATCTGGCAATGCGTTGTAAAGTAACGTACATGTGTGTGGATTTCTTGTATGTGGATGTGGAGAGCTGTTGATATTGACACTTGATGAAAATGATTTCTACGTCGTGTGTTGTAACTAATAATATCAGTATTATATGAAAATATGTTCCCGCCGTTAAGTAAGTCAGTTTTGACAAATACTACAGATTCGTAAATAAGTAAGCCCGATTTGGCGCGAGAGGAATACAACGGAACAGCATGTAGAAATTCAGCGAATTGCATGTGACGCCTTTTGGGGCGTGGGGTCTGGCAGTCCCAAGCTACGTGACCTAACGCCCTCCGGTATATCTTGCAGTAACCCCCCCTCCGGATACAGAATCATTCAACACAGAATGACACCATCTCATAATCTTGTATCTACGGCTCAGCGAGATATTGAGTTCATAAACTACAGGGTTAAACAATAGTTAAACCAAAATCCCATCACTAGGGTTAAACAAAAACAAAATCTTTTTAATTCAAATTGTATTACTAATTCAATTAAATATATTTTCCCTAAAACATATTTTCGAAATTTTCTGAAGTACGAATCTAGTGTTCGCACATAATAGTTTTTACTAAAAACTGTTTAGGTGCGAGACAGTCTGGGAACATGCACCTTCACACAGCTTTGTGATCTGACTTTTACGATGGCAACAGCCAAAGGATTTTCAAGAAGTTCAATAACGTTATTCATCGTCTTGCAATTATTAAACCTATTCAATTGCTTTCGAGTTCTATTCGCTGTCTTGTGTGTTACACACATTGTTCCATACGAAGGGGGGAAACGAAAGATATTTCTTTCAATTTGTTGCGTGTACAATTTGCGGCAACGCGTCTCCAAGCTCCTTAAGGGGCGTTGAGCGCTTTGCGCTGGAGAGTAATCCTTCATTAACTTTGTGCGCTGGGGAGTATCAATTAACTTTATCTGTCATGTCACGTCACGTCGCTGTCAGTTGTCAAGAGGACCGCATTGTGCTACGCGCTCCTGCGTCACTGCCCAGCGGCCAGAATTGGGAAGGAATAAGGAGATGGGCAGGGTTTAGGACACTTCACAGGGGTTGGACTAGCCCTTTTGAAACAGCCAACTCGTTTTGTTGGAACAAATTTCACGTGAGATTCGACGGAAATCGAACTCGGACCTCAATGGTGAAAGGCTAGCGACTTCGCTATGTGCCACGAGCGAGATATAATACTTCATGTAATAATGTACCCATAAATCACATTCATGGTCTATCAACTTCGATTTTATAGAAAAACAATTTACAGAAACGAGCAGAAGTAACATATAGTGTGCTAGAGATTTTATGAGGTATGAAGATATTCAAATACATGTGACAGACTGTGCTTCTGAAAACTATATACCATTATTTCAGAAAACAGTCACTATACATATCAGACCCCGGTCTTTATCCGCATACAGATGACATCTTACGGGATTATTGAGCTGAAAAAGGACCTTCCGCTTGTAACAAATTATTAATCTAATGAAAATTACAAATCTTTTCCGTTATACGTATACCAGTTCACTAGCCGAAATATTTGATTCTCTTGTTTATTAGAAATTGTTCTTATTTGGAGGGGAAAATTTATATTATTTTGAAAAACATTTAAATTAGCGCTTCACAATTACTAATCACTTCACAATATTTCACTGATTCGACAAATTATAACATCATAGACTCTTTTAATGAAAATCACATCACAATATTACTACTGATTTTACGATTTATATCATTGAAGATTTTTAATGCAAAGAACGCAAACCACTTACATAGCCACATACCACTCTAGGAGAAGCTATAAAACGATGGGAAAAAGGAATTAATTAATGTATCTAAGACTACTTTGGTTTATTTACGTAATTTTTCTGTGCATTTCTCGTGTTGTTCGCTTAGTTTGTGTATTATCAAAACTTAATTGTACGTGGAAACGTTTCGTGATAAATTTTTATAATTTTGTCGGCGTGAAATGGCGTGTTTTTTGGTACGAATTTTGTGTTTTTTTCGCCCTGTAAGTTTTTTAAGTTGGTTTGTATTGTCTACCGAGATTAACAATTCCTAGAATACATCGCAGAAAATATATAATGCGAATCAAAAAGTGAGTTACTCTTTTGTCTACTTATTAAGTACACCCATTAAAAGAAATTCTCTGAAAAGTGAGACTTCCCTTCAAAATACATTCTGTTAAAAGTGAGAGAGGTTCATAAAACAGCGTCAGCGCCGGAGCGAGAGCGGAGGCGCGAACCAGGTCGCGAGAGCAAGGGCCGGTAGAACGTAGCACGTTGGATCCGTCGGGTGGCGATGTGCGTTAGCAAGTCGCGGACCACTTGGTGTCGAAATACGTTGGCTATAAAATTGCGTTGGCAATAAAACTATATATCTAACGTGAAAAATACGAATAATCAGTTAACTGGATCAAAGGAAGAGTGTCCACCATAAACTTCCGATTTATCAACTAGTAATATAAAATTAGTCGTATTGTGGGTTAGCAGGGATTTCGGAGCGGCAGTAGCCAATTGAACACTAAAAAATTAGTAACATAACAATAGAATTACTATTAAATTGTAATGTGTAAAACTAATGTTAAATGTACCGCGTAAATGTTGATTGACTGGAATCACAACGTTCGTCTGTTCACATTGCAGAGAACCGATTCCTTTGACGTGAACGAACTTTTTGTGTCAAAGGAACTGAATCTCTCACCTAGTAAACTGGTATACATATAACGCAAAAGGACCCAAATAACATACATAAATATTGAATAAAAAAATTAGAATCAATTTAAAGTGAAAATAGTGATTAGAAATAACAACAACAAATGGGGTCCAATATATTACCGTTCAGTACTCTAAAAGTAAGGCTCTATAGGGGGGAGTATACGCAGACGCCATTCTTGGTCATTGCTTGCCGACAAGCGTATGTAACTGTAGAGGAAAACGTCGCGTCTCGCTACTTTTCGTTATTTTCCAAACAAAAAACTACTCTGACGCAATTTCGGTCACTGTGAGCAGTTTTTTGAGAAGTGTGAAAACGTCGTCGGTAAATACAGTGCCCAGAATTCTCCACTTGTAAATAGAAACTGATATTTTAAAACGTTTGTAAGTTGGACTAAGGTTATGTTTTACTACTATAAATAGAGAATATAGATATACTAGAGTTCTAAAATGACAGGGCTTTAGTGTAACTACATTTTCCCTTAGTGAACTAAGTGAGAATTTGAAGTATAATATGGAGATAAATGCGACTTTTTACATCGTGGGTAGTACAACTAGAGCCATTCAAAAACATGTGTGCTCAAATTGCTGCGACTTTCTTTCTCGTGCTATCTTACCTGAGAGCGATTTTATTTCTAATATGAAAGCATATACTGTTCAGGCAAACCTGGGTGGCTTAAAACAACCGTGTTGGGAAACTCTAAATTTAATTTTACATTGTGAATACAAATGTAAAACATAACCTTAGTCCAACTTACAAACGTTTTAAAATGTCAGTTTCTATTTACAAGTGGAGAATTCAGGGCACTGTACTTACCGACGACGTTTACACACTTCTCAAGAAACTCCTCACAGTGACCGAAATTGCGTCAGAGTATTTTTTTGTTTGGTAAATAACGAAAAGTAGCGAGACGCGACGTTTTCCTCTACATTCACATACGCTTGTCGGCAAGCAATGACCAAGAATGGCGTCTGCGTATACCTGTCTTTTTAGAACTCTACTAAAAGTGTACTTTTGCTCAGGTCTCAGGTTAAGCTACATAAATGATCTTTGTTGATCTGCACTTGTCCCTTCTTTTTAAATATTGTCCATGGAGTGGATTGGGTTTTCTCCACGATTTATTTAATATCTTTTGTCTTACCTTCCTTGTTAAGTAGCTTCAGAAGCTCAATATCTGTTTTTATTAATATTTTATTTTATTATTATTATTATTATTATTATTATTATTATTATTATTATTTCTCCTGCTTTAGCTGCTGCTGCTGCTTTTGCTACTGCTGCCGCCGCTGTCACTTGCTGCAGCTGCTGGCTTCACCTTGGTGAATCGTGTGTTACAGAGTTTGAGTTATGTTAAAAGTATACATCATTGTATATTGTCCTCGAGTAAATACGCGCAACCTTCGGGATGACCGCTTTGGAGTGGAAATGCTGTAAATGTGCATGTGATCTTGTACCGCGGAGTGTATGTTTACGTCCGCCATCGTGCATCGATTGTGCGCGTCATCTATCGATCATGGTGGAAATAACCATATTTCCACCATGCTATCGATATGGCGGCGCCGGAACGCGCTCTGGCGACTTAGATCCCAACGACGGTGCGATCGCCGTGACCCCTAGCGGTCTGTCTGAAGGTGGGTACACCTGCGACCCCCAGCGGTGCGGTTGCGAAGTTGACTGCCGCTGGCTGCGGCTGGAAATTCAATTTCAAACAACGAACTGAATGGAATCTCGAAAGCGACTGAACGAGAACTGGAAGAAGAAATTCCACTACTGGATAAAGAAGGCGAGGATAATCTCCCTGCGAAGTTGACATCCGCTCCGGCGGGAAATTCAGATTTAAACTGTGAAATGAATGCAACCTCTAGTACGGCGGTACGAAAACTAATAGAAGGAAACACAATGTTAAATAACAGAAATGAGGATAATCTTTCTGGCATTCTAAACATTTTAAAGTGAAAAATGCCATGACCAAAAACCCTGCAAAGAATTAAGGAAGGTGTTGTAGAGATTGAAGATCTCATTGAAGACGCAATGGAGAAAAAGAAACGCCGAGAGGACCTGGCAGAAAGCAGCCCGCCAGTAATAATTCAGAACTGCGAACACGGAAACGACCGCATACCGGTTGAAAACAAGGAGACCCTTATTGCTCCGGGAGGCGACGAAACTGGAATATCCACAGGCGGAGCCGCTAGAGGCCATGAGCAGGGGAAGTAGGAGACTGTCCAAAGTAAAAAGAAAAATAGGAAGAAGGGAAATAAAAGAAGGAATGTCCCTGTAGCAGCTGCACCTGAGGGAGAACCGAAGACGAGAAAACATGGCAGAAAAATAGGGTAAATCCAGCTGATGTAATTGTCATCAGGCCTACTGAAGGTGTCAGCTTCGCCCAGATGCTGTCAAAGCTCAGGATGGATTCTGAAATATACCCTGAGGACTCGAAGACAGAGGTTAAGTGCATCCGACAGACCCGATCGGGAAATGTACTCTTAGAATTGGGGGATAAGTCGGAAGGCGGCATGGCTTTTACGAACTCCCTGAAATCAGCCCTTGGTGAGTCTGGAGCGGTGAGATATGGGGTACCCCGGTCCACCCTCGAAATAAGAGACCTTGACTGCGTCACCTCAATCGCGGATACAACAGGAAAGTTTTGAAAGCCCCGAGAGAAGTAAAAATATCGGTGTCAAGAGTATACAGCAGGATGCAAAAATTGCAGTTATCGAACTAGATGAACGTGACGCGAGAACACTTTTGATAAAAGCGACAATCCAGATAAGATGAATCAATAATGATAGGAGTAAATTGTAGAATCCGACGGAGGGTGCTTGTCATTCGATGCTTCAGATGCAACGTTTACGGCCACATTGCCAGAAATTACAATGGACCAGACAGAAAGAAGGAATGCTACAGATGTGGAGAGAAAGGCCACAAGGCAGCCTTTTGCACATCTGAGGTGAGATCTGCAGCGTCTGCAGAGAAGTACAATGTCATCACCCGGAAACAAGCGCCTGTGCACTCTTGCGACAAGCCATGCAGAAAGCCGAAGAGGACGCTAAGACCCAACAATGGTTCAGGTCCTACAATGCAAAGTGAACAGAAGCAAGACGGCGACGGACCTTCTCTTCCAACTGAAGGCGGAGAAGCGGCCTGACATTGTAATGATTAGTGAGCAACACCACAATATACAAAATTGGGTGTGGGTGGCGGACAATCTTGGCACTGCGGCCATATGGATACCCGGTTCTGGGTAAATAACAATCGGGAAACAGGGGAAAGGCGACGGCTTTGTTTGGGTGAAGAGCAGAAATGTCAATTACGTAAGCTGCTACTTCACTCCAAACGAAAAAATAGACCAATTTAAGCAAAAGCTGGAAAACATCGAAGACACCGTAAACAGCAGTGAGTGGTGAAACTTCGGTTGTAGGTGACTTTAACGGGAAAGCACTGTAATGGGGAATGCCATTCACGGATACCCGAGGCAGACTCATTCTAGACATGGAGGCAAGGCTGAACCTTCTCCTTCTCAACAATGGCAATACGCCCACGTTCGTGCCGAGAACGCTGCAGAGGAACTGTTCCCGACATCACCTTAACGAACGAAAAACTAGCGACTGTCATCACCGATTGAAAAGTTTCGGGTGAATATACTGGAAGCGACCATCAGTATATCACCTTCAGGGTAATGAAGGGCGAAAAGAGTCACAGGAAGAACACAACCCTGGGCTGGAACCCCGCAAAAATGGACCGATGAAGCTCATAACAACGTTGGATGAGGGTATAGCAGCCTAAGAAACAAGTGCCACGAACGAGGTAAGCCACGCTGAGAAGCTAGCTGAAATCACTATGGCCGCCATTACAAGAGCATGCGATGCCTCAATGCCCCGCAAGGAAAGCATCCCTAACAGACACGCAGTATACTCGTGGAATGAAGAGATCGCGGGTCTCAGAAAAGAATGCAACGATCAGACGCAAAGCGCTCAGAGCCAAAGAGACTCGAGAGATACGGAGGCGAAAATAGCAGACCAAAAAAAAGGCGAAGCCAAAAAATACCTCAAGTGAGCCATATCGGAAAGCAGGAAGAAGTAGGATGAGCTGACAGAGGAGGTGGAAGACGACCTGTGGGGCAGAGGCTATAAGATCGTCAACAGGAAGCTAGGAGCCATCTCACCAACGAAAACCCTGGAAGCACACGTTGTTGATTCCATCGTTAACACCCTATTTCCCTCGTATCCGACGAGACACACCAACAGATATGATGTGGCAGACGAAGAAATCCCTCTCTTCACTGCTGACGAACTAAAGATGGCCGCAAACTCCTTAAAGAACCGTAAAGCACCGGGCCCAAACGGCATACCGACAGAGGCTCTGAAAGCAGTGGCAGAAACTCATCCGCATCTTCTGCTTGACATCTTCAATGCATGTTTCAGAGAAGGCAGGTTTGTGCGAGATGTAAACGGGCACGTTTCGCCCTGATAAGCAAGGGCAAGGAACCCGCGCACGCTCCCTCGTCGTATCGACCACTCTGCATGCTGCATATAACGGGGAAATTATACGAGAAGATGCTCAAACCCCGCATCCAACTAGCCATTGAGGAAGCAGGGGGGACTCTCAGCACGGCAGTTCGGATTTAGGAAAGGGAGGAGCACAACAGACACCGTACAAGAAATCATTGAACGCGTAGAATAATGAACTGAATTTTGTGTTCAATTAATTTAAATGGACATTTACGGTTTGACTGAACTGAGAGACCTAAAACTTTTGTTGCCTTAACATCAATGGTACACCGTTCATTTTCAATTCCTCTTTTGAAGAGCGGCTTAATTTCAGTTGTTTTGAAAATATCTGGAAACGTCCTGGCGCATAATGATGAATTAAATATGTGAGTTAACGGGTGTATAATGGCATACGCACAGGTCTTTAACAAAGAATCCGGAATTCATCTAAATCGGACGAATATTTATTTTTTAGTTTACCGATTATTTTGAGAATTTCATAGGAAGAAGTTTCGGAAACGAACATCGTGTCTAAAACTTTGGGTGAACTGTCTGTTATTGAATTTTCTGGCTGAAGACCTTTAGTGAGATCGGCAGCAATTCTCGAAAAGTATTGGTTAAAGAGACTAGCCACTGTTGCCGGATCGTTCACATTTATATCGTTATATTTTAAAACATTCTTTACAAGGTTTCTAATTGATTTGGTCGTATTTTTATTATATTCCACATTGCTTCTGTTTTGTATTTGAGTTCAAAATATCCTGATCGTGTTGCATGATTTTAGTCTGCCTTATGACTTTTCGTAACAATGATTTGTATTTTTTAAAGTAGATTCCAGCAATATTCGTAATTGCTGGAACAATCCCCATCGACCTTTTGGCCCACGAGAAGAAATGCTTGCGGGAAAGAAACATGGTCGAAGACAGGGAGAAGAAGAAGAAGAAGAAGAAGAAGAAGAAGAAGAAGGAAGAAAGGGACAATGCACTCACAACGTGGCAAGAGAGATGGAAGAACGGTAGACGAGGGAGATGGACAGCCCGACTCATCCCCAACATCGAACCATGGCTGAAAAGGAATCATGAGGTCGATTACTACCTGACACAATTTCTGTCAGGTCACGGCTTCTACCGTGCATTCCTAAACAAAATAGGAGAAAAAGAAAGCGCTATCTGCGTCTACTGCGGATACAGAGACGACGACGAGCACCACACTTTCTTCAAGTGCGAAAGGTGGCCGGCACAGCGACTGGAACTTGAGACAAAAATTAGCGAAATTTCTCCTGAAAACATTGTAAACGAAATGTTCAAGAATCCAGAGCACTGGATGGCCGTAGCAGCATCCGCCAGAAAAGTGTTGACACAGAAGAAACGTGAAGAGGACACGACAGAAACGTGACGTGACTACAGACTGATAGACGAACATCAAAATGAAAAGACAAAACGCAGATAAGAAAGCTCACCAGCTTAGAAAACGGTATCACTCTGAAGAATGCTGAAGAAGCGTACCGGAGAGGATCGCCAAGAGGAAAGGGTTTATGGTTTTTAGTGGGTGTGAGCCTCGCACTACCTAGGGAAATGGATACTAGGCTCTGTAGATTAGAGATTTTCCAGTTTTCCCCTTAAGAATAAAAAAACGACTACTTCTACAACAACAACTACTACTACTACTACTACTAATCATTATTATCATCAGTATTATTATTTTTACATTTACCTGGGGCCTCTAATTTCTCGGCTCGGCCTTATTGATTGAAGTTCCTTATTGATTGGTAGTAATGAAACTATAATTGGAAGAGGTGTATGTATCACTGAATACACGCGCATACGTGCGTGTATGTGTGTGTATTTGTTTGTGTAGGGGGAGCGGCTCATTTTCAAATCCTCTGGGGGCCTCAGAGGTTCTAGAAAATGCCCTGTGTATAATGGTTTTACTGCTACTACTTATAATAATAATAATAATAATAATAATAATAATTCCCCGTGTGGTGTCAGATGTTTCAGTAGAATAGCACCACGGGACCTCCCCCTGTCGTAGAAGGTCGGAGCAGCTGTTTGCCGTCACTCCCCTAAAATATATTGTCCTTCCCACGAACTTTGTGTGTCATTGCTTCCACTTACTTGTAGCACACTTATTTTTTCTGTCCTGTAGCCCAATCTTCGTATCGACCAACCCTTGTATTTCCGATCCCGACACTATTAGATTACGAGGGCTAGGGAGTCGTTTATGTTCTACTCTTCTATTCTAACACATTCTTCACCCCCCTTCTTTTCTTCCGTTTCCTTTTAGCTGGTGGTAGCTCAACAACGATAGGGAAAAGTGACCCCGAAAAAAAAATCGGTATGGAGGGTCGTTTAGGATCAACCATTACTGTATAGGAGATCGGAGGTTGCCATATTGATCAGCAACACACATCCTGCTAGTCAATTTCATCTCAATACACCTCTACAAGCGGTAGCAGTAACATTACACAAGCCATTGAAGATATCGTTATGTTGCCTTTACTTTCCAGACACCTCATGGCAAAATGAAGACCTACAAGACCTGATTGATCAACTACAGCCTCCATTTCTTATTATATGCGACTTAAATGACCACAGCTCCACATGGGGCTGCTCTAGAACAAATGACGCCGGTCGGAGAATCGATGACCTGTTACTCAACAACGAATACGTACTCTTAAACACTGGAGCAAGCACTCACCACTGTTCGATGCACTGGCCACAGTGCACTGCACTAACCACAGTTCTATGCACTGGTCACAGTCCACTGCACTAACCACAGTTCGATGCAATGACCACGGTTCACGTCACTGAGCACAATCACTGCACTGCTCTTCACCGCGATGCACACACTTCACAGCTGAGCTTCCACTTCAGACTTAAGACTGACCTGCGGCCGCCGGCCGCCGCGTATTTATACTCGGCGAGTGCCGTCGAGAACTTTCCGGACCCCGCGAACGTTCTGGAATAATCTAGCGCAGGGACCGCCGGCAGCACCGGTGAGCATTTTTACCAGCAAAAATAGCTGAGAAAAAGCTGACAACACTTATCTTATGAACAAAAACATGTTTGGAAATTAAATGCTACCAAAACATACCCACTCGTGATATCGGCGGAGGACCTGGTCAGTAAAAACTTCCTAAAAAAACTGAACAGAACTTTAACTACCCAAAAATGTTCTGAATATGGAAGCTGAAGAGCTGAACTCGTGGCTCATTGCAAAGTCGCAAGCTTTTCACCACTGAGATCCGGGTTCGATTCCCGTCGAATTTCATGTGAAATTTGTTCCAACAAAACGAGTTGGCTGCTTCACAAGGGCTAGTCCAACCCCTGTGAAGTGTCCTAAACCCTACCCCTATCCTTATTCCTTCCTAATTCTGGCCGCTGGGTAGTGGCGTAGGAGGCGCGTACGTGGAGATGCTACCTGATCTTTAACCACCGACTATGACGAGACGCGACAGACAATGTTAACGGAGGATTACTCCATAAAACAAGCGCAGTAATAGGAGGATTACTCCCAGCAGAAGCGCAAAGCGCTCAACGCCCCCCAAGGGGCTTGGAGACGCGTTGCGTCGAAGTAGACGCAACAAATATGGATCAGTGCGCAGTTTTGTTGCAAACAGCCCATATCGTTAGAAAATTTTTATCTCAAGTCCAGGTATTAGATGAAGTTCTTCTGTGACCGAACCTGTTCCCAAAACAACTCTGGGGAAGGTGAGCATTTTTACCAGCAAAAATAGCTGAGAAAAAGTACGATGATGATGATGATGATGATGATGATGCTGATGATAATAATAATAATAATAATAATAATAATAATAATAATAATAATAATAATAATAATAATAATAATAATAATAATAATAATAATAATAATAAGAGGGGTTCATGGTTGCCATTCAAGATCAAGTCATTGCAACCAGAAACTATCTCAAATATGTCATCAAAGATCCAGAGATGACCTCTGATAACTGCCGGGCCTGTGGCCAACGCGGCGAGACAATTCAACATATTACAGCAGGATGCAGTGTACTTGCCCCAACGGAGTATAAGAACAGGCATGATATGGTGGGTCGAATTATCCACGCCCAACTCGTCAAGATCTGTGGTTTAGCACCATGCCATGATTCACCATACTACAAGTATATCCCAAAGAATGTACTAGAAAACAATAACTATAAATTGTACTGGGATCGTAGTATTTTGACGGACCGTACAGTACACCATAATAGACCGGATATAACACTCTGGAATAAAAATGAGAAGAAAGTATGGTTTGTAGACATGGCAGTTGTGAACACCAGCAATCTCGCTACAGCATATCATACGAAGATCCAGAAGTACAAAGAATTGGCACATGTCGTGAAGGAGCAATGGAACATCTCGGAAATCAAAACCGTTCCCGTTATCCCGAAGACTTTAAAGAATTCACTAGAAACGCTGAAAATAAATAAAAATCAATAATCAATATCCAGAAATGTGTCATACTTTGTACGTGCACATTGGTCCGAAAATTCTTGGGAAGTAATGAGTGTGTTTAGTTGCTATTTTAATTACATTAGTATTTATGAATATTATAAATGTTAAATTTTTATTAGTCTATTACTGTTGATTTTTATTGTTGTCATGCTTTGATGTATTGTATCTGTAGGACTACAATCTATGTACCAGTGAACTGTGAATAAATAAATAAATAATAATAATAATAATAATAATAATAATAATAATAATAATAATAATAATTTATTTTTCTTCAAACACATGGTTTAGGGTACATAGTTTACAACAAAAGAATATCTAACAACTAATACCATCACCTTCAAAAAACAAACAACTAACAATAACAAGAAGACAGTTTGTTATCACATTACAAAGTACACTTCTTACCCTCTCTAAGTGCTAGTTGCACTTGTCAGAGAGGGATGAGTTTTATGTATTGGTGTGATACCAGTGCTTGCTATGGTCCATTCAATTCTCTACTGAATGAACCATAGCAACTGACGTAAAATAAACGTTCTTACCAACTATAATATTAAACAATAATAAGAACAAAAACTTAATTTACAAATTAAGATTACATAAAAAATGAAATAAAAAACAAATTAGGTGCAGGTTAGGCAATTAAAACAGGCAATGTCATGGCAATTGGCAATAACAAACAATCATAAAATGTTACAATAATGTTGTAATAAAATAATACATGCAAATTATGTACATATACAAATTGCAATATACACAACCCAGGAACATTGGATTCTTAAGTGAAAAGATAGTATAAAGTATAAACTAATACAACAGTTGTTACTTATCATGTACTTACATTTATGTCAATCAGAATACAACTATAAGAGAAGATAAAAGAAAAGAAAATCCCAAACTATTTCAAGTTGTGTTGGCAATCAATTTTGTTATAATGCCTTGAAATACAAATATTGATGAGTTTAACAAGAAATGAGGTGGTTAGCATTGCATGTAGTGACTACAATCATATCTTCAATATTAATTTTTTTAACTTTGTCTGAACATTGCTTTATCTTTCATAAGAATTAGAGTTTTCACCTTTGTCTTTGTTACCAGAAATATGTTAGTACATGATTTATTAAATAAATTACAAAAAGTGTCCACTCGGGTCTCTCAGGGTTATACCATTCCTTTAGTTTCATTTTGAGTAATCTTTTAGATGTGATTTCTAACATTTCATCCGGCAGAGAGTGAAGCAATTTTGGAATGGCTGTACTTAGCATTCTGCCTCCAAATTTATTGATTGTCTCAGGCAATGTGAAGTTGTATTTCTTACACGTTCAGGGCCGCTTCTTGAATCTCTGAGGCCCCCAACGGATTCGATAACGAGACCCCCAAACACATGTACACGCGCGCGCACAATACCCCGCCAGAAGTTATAGCTGCATTACTACCAATAAATACGGTTGATTTGATTTTATTTTTTCGTGTTTCCGGGCGCATCAACTACTTCGGTCATTGGTCCCGTTAGTGTAGTGCATGTATTTTTTCGGAAGATGGCGGTGATCTTCTCCCGCTGGATGGCGAGATCCGGCGCCGACCTACCGTCGGCTAGTGGAGTTTCCCCCTAACCAGGACTCTCCCACCAGCGGGGCACCGCCCCAGTCGGGACAAGCTCTAAGCTCCCGACCGGTCTCCCGGAATATGTGGTAGTATAGTGCATGTTAGTGTAAGTGTGTGTGTGTAAGAGGAAGAGGATAGGACACGGAAGAGGAAGGACAGTTCGCGCGCGGTCCGTGGCCCTTTTGTAAGGGTACTGTCCGGCATTCGCCTGGTGTTGATTGGAGAAACCACGGAAAACTACCGATCAGAGCAGCCGCCCGCTAGAATTCTCCTCCAGACAGAGACTGAATTCGACTTAGCTGAAAAGCTAGTGTCGAAAATCCTGCCGCCGTCAGGACTCGAACCTAGGACCTCCCGGTCAGAGGCGCTGCAGTGACATCAGTTGATGCACTATGCTACCGCTACCGGTACCAATAAATAAGGGACTTCAATGTAATAATAATAATAATAATAATAATAATAATAATAATAATAATAATAATAATAATAATAATAATAATAATAAATTCACCTATGTGATGTCTTGACAGTTAACGCTCCACTCTTCCTTTATTAATTATTATTAGTCTTCTTTAGAGTTCTGCTCTTCGAGGTGGCAAAATCGTTAATTGTGTCTTCAAAATCAATTTCTGTCAAAATGTCATGTTCAATACTCATCAAACTTAAATTATTTAATCGTGGTTGTGCCATGCTATTTCATAACTCGTCTTTTATTATTTTCAGCTTATAAAATGAACGTTCTCCAGATGCATTGTTTACAAATAAAGTGAGGAAAAGTTTCATAGCAATTTCCATATTGGGGAATGCTGATAATATATTCTCATTATTCATGTAACTGTACAGGTTTTGAATATAGATATTTTTCCCCTTATCTCCAGCATATTCTTGAAAATATTTTATATTTGTTTTAAGATATCCAGCAAAATGGTGACATTCACATATTAGCTCTGAAGTTATCAAGTCTTTCACCATAAAAAATTTGCAAGGTTTTCGGAAAATTTTGAAATTTCTGAATTCTCTAACTCATGCAGACATTCCAAAAATCCAAACTTATCAACAATGTCTACATATGCTTTACTTCGGAGTTCTAGACTAGAAACCAGAGTGTCTATTATTGGTAGGAACGTCTCTACTCTGAACTTTTCTCTTCCTAGAAGTTTCTCATTACTACATCCACTATCTGCAAATGCAAGAATGGAGCTACGTTTTATTTGACGCCTTTGTGTATCATATTCTTTCACAACTGATTTCGCTTTTGATTTGGACTCATCGTCAAAATCATCTCTCTTTTCCCTAATAAATACTGTTAATGACTTCAGGAATCTTAACTGCTGCCGACAAATTAACTTTTTCACTTTGCAGTTGTATTTTAGTCGCTGCGTTAAATCTACTGAGGATTTCATTCCACAATATTGTTAAAAACACTGTTTCAAGTTTATCAAGTTTTTTCTCTAATCCTGAGCCTTAAGACGTGTCTCTGACGACTGATTTGTCACATCATTTCTTATAGACTGAAGACATAATCTAATTTCATTATATCCTTCACACAAAGCATTTACTGCATCTGCCTGCGCAGGCCATCTAGTGTCTCAAAGTTGTTTCACCACTTTACGACGAGGATCTAAATATGAACAAAGTATCTCCCAGCGGTGTGACGATGAAAAGAAGGTGTAAAGATTTTGTACCAAATCAAAATAGTTACAGTTAAAACACACTTGACAGCATGTACCCCTACTAAATTGAGTGAGAGTCCGGCACATGGCACATACACAGCATATTTATTTAGTTCGTTTATCTTCGCTTGTAAGCCGCCCTGACATGTTTGCTGCATTGTCATAAGACTGGCCCCTACAATTCAGGATATCTATGTTATTGATTTTTAAAAAGTGTGTCACAACTTCTGTAAGATGTTCCGCATTATGACCATTAATGGGAATAAACTGCAAAAATCGCTCTTTTGGAACAGCATCTATCACATATCTTACTATAAAAGTAAGCTGATCAATATGAGGCACATCCGGAGTGGAATCTACTGAAATAGCATAGTATTTTGCTTTTCGAATTTCCGAAATGATTACTGAAAGAACTTTAGTACCAATTATTTCCAAGAACCCTTCACAAATGTAATGATTTGCAAGACCCAGAACGTGAAAAATATAAAAAGAACAGAACTTTACTGGTCAAGGAGAAATTAAGTACGCAAAGAAAACAATAGACGGCAACGCCGCGTGCTTATAATTCTCAGAAGGTAGTAGGAAACGTAAAGGGCGGAAATAGGCAACATAAACAATGGGTAGAACCCGAATTTTGAAACAGTTTGAAGCAAAAATCAAGTAATTCGAGCCACGGGTTCAAGAAATATCAGAAAGTGTATGAATTGTATGTAACACATTGAGAACGAAGAAGATGGCACTCATTGTTGTGCTGTTGGAACTCAGTTTTTATTGAATATTTCAAGAACGCTTGGACGGATTAACGCCAAACTTTCTGGAATTATAAAACAGAAAATTGGATTAGGGCAAAATTAGACACGGCACGGGGGAATTTGTACGGGACTTGAATTATTTCAATATTTACATTTATAACGTGGGGGATTAAGAGAGAAAAGACGGTCGCAAACGATGGAAGTATGAATTTCGAACACGTACCGTGATGGGCGGATGTTTTGAGAAAAAAAGAAAGTTGTCGAATTGTAGACCAACAATGTGAAAAAGTGGTAAGAAAGAGAACGAGTTGAGTTTTGGTCGCGAGTACACGCGTTATATCGCCGTGCTGATTTTTTTTAGAATTTCTTAAAATATTCAGTGGAAGTGTTTTTCGAGAGTTTTATCGAGTAAAAGAAGTCATTGGAACATTGTGGAGATAAAATTTAAATTATTTTTTGTTAAATTCACGGGCAAAATTATGAAAACATTATTTCGCGTAAGACGTGGGAAAACATTAGCGGGAATGTGATTAGTCGCGAGAAACAATAACCGGGACTGTAAGCAACGGATTTGAAAGTGAATTAGTGGCGTCCAGGAACTGGTGGCAGCCGAATTGGAATTTCGTCCACGGGCGGTGCATGAGACACCGGGCAACGGCGGGCGCTGACAGTACGCGACGCTGCAGCAAAGGGAAGTTGCATGAGTTGCATATATATTTTTTATGCTCGAGACAAAATCCGCCAAGATTCTGTCGAAGATCAAGTTTTGGCATTTAAATTAATTAAAATTACAACCATAAGATGAGGTCACGACAGAATGCGCATTCCTGTGTGAATGAAAAGTTTGTTGATGTTTTAAGTGTGAATGGGATTATTTTTATGTTGTTTGTATTTATGTTTTTGCGTTATTTGTTTTTCTTTTTTGCAAGCCAAGGGTTCATTTGTCAATGTGTTGAAATTTGCTTGCAATAAACAAATGAGCATTTAGTATGGCTCATGATTGCCTCGAATATGTGTGTTGTTTCTTAGTAGTTCTATAGAGATTGACCCAGGCACGAACGTGAGGTATCACGTCTCGGGTCCGTATGGAATGAGCACGCGATTCACGCCCAGATAAGATTGAATAATTATAGTGAGCGAAGCCGAGGTACGGGCGACTGAGCAAGGGCAAGGCAAATGGGGTGGATGTAAGAGAAATCGGTTGCATTGTGCGCCCAGAGGTATTAAGAGAAAGGGTATTAGGTGTGTGGCGACATTACATTGTGGGCCCAACGTGAGGGCATGAGTGAGTTGGGCGAGGTTGGATAGAGAGTGGGAGGGGCGACACACAGACATCATCCGCATTTCTACGATTGAACATTCTATGTCTGAGTTGCAAATTATTTGTTTGAATTCAGTTACTTCTTTGGAATCGCAGTTATTGGCCTGGTTATATGCATGTGCTTCCATAAGCATGATCGATCTTGTTGTGTTTGGCCCTACCGAGCCAAGAAGTAACCAGCCAAGGAGAAACCTGGAATTTGTGTCATTTTTATTTGATCCTCCGTAAGCCAGTGTTCAGTTATATAGATTACATTAGTGTGTTTTGTGTGGTATTTTAGCATAATTTCTATTTCATGTATTTTGTTTTTTAAGGATCAAAAGGTTCTGATGTATAATCTTAAAGGTGCTGTTTTTTCCGTGGTGCCTGGTGTAGAAGTGGTTGTTTGCAACAGGTCCAGGTGATGGATAGGTTTTGAAACCGCATGTAGGCTGTAGGATATGGATTGAGAGGGTTTTGAAGGAGAGTTTGGGGAAATTGGAGGCTATGACAGCATAGGTGGGAGTAGGAGTCTCAGAACTAGGGGACGAGGCTGAATTTGGAAGAGTAGGAGAAGGGACTGGTGTGGAGGGAGTACAGACTGGTGTGGAGGGGGCAGGGGTTGGTGGAGGTGTAGAGAGTGCAGGAGATGCTCCTAGCAGTGAAGGTGCCTCTAAGATGTGTGGCTAGCTTATATCCTAGTGTATGTTTGCCAGCTTCTCTCAAGTGGAGACCATGCCGGGTGAATAGAGTCTCTGAGAGAAAGTTAAGTAAAGTAATTTGTGTGTCTCCCAGATGCTGTGTGAGTTTGTTGTTTATCTATATGTAGGACATCTTTTGTGCCTCCACCAACTGACAAACAGTTTTTTCTCTATATTCAAAACCTAGTCCCACTTAATATTATTGAAACAGTATTGTTTTTCATTGTGTATTCCATCTCTTCACTATCTTTCACAAGGATGACTTGATCATCTGTAAATAATCAATGCCGATCTTTCTATATTTCATGGTAGAGATTTCAGGAGCTATTTTACTATTTATTTTAAATAAAATAGATGACTAACAGCACCCACCTTGCTCATTACTAAATTATCTGATAGGTAATTCATTACACACACATAAATCTCTTATTTCCAAACAAAATTTTAATGGAATTACCTCTGGGATTATAGAACTCTTTCCTGAAGTATTCTAGTTGTGAAACTGACACACCAACAATGCTTTCTATATATCAACAAATACTACAAGCAAACAATTCTAACCATCATTTTAAACAATGTATTATTCATACATGACCTATCACACATATAACAATTTTCCTTTTCAATATCTTGTCTCTTTTTTCAAATCTTTCCTTTACAGCACTTCAATACATAAGTGACACTAATTCTTAAAATATATGGCCTTCTTCAGTTCATCAGCACATATTCAATCTTTGACACATATTGTAATGGATCGCGAATCCTTCTACTCATCTACTAATATTTTAATATTATGACACTCCTTTAATGGCCCACCTGGTGGCGCCAACTGAAACGATCTCACTCTTCTACTACCACTACTACCTCCTATTTACTCTTCTTCCTATACTCGACTTGGGCTGCCAATTTAACAAACTTTCGAATACACTTGGGCGCGTCGTTTTTTAACTCACGTGTTCCTTTTAACCCGGCTTCAACTTTTATTCATGCTCGTCCGCTAGCTAAATTTACAAAACTTCCAATTTTTTTTTATTTCCTTTGATGAGTGTGAGACTGTGATTGCCCTATACAGGGCTTGAAACAAAGTTTTTAGGCACGCGGGCGTAGGTCGGCATCTAGCTACTTAAAACACTACACATTTTGCGGGTTACTGACGAATCTGAAGATGTTCATCATCATTTATTACTTTTTCCTTCAGTAATTCCTATTTTTGCTAATCCCAAACATTACGCACACAAACGGGGTTGCTGCCCTCTAGCGGCACACACAAAAACACCCCATAGCGGATAAACAATGCAATAACATAAGCAAACAAATATGACATCAAAACAAGAAAAATACTACTCATTCACTCTGATAAATTTACAACATATCTCACACAAATATATCTCATACAAATACAACTCATTCACACCGAATGCGCATTCTGTCGAAATCAATTATTGAATTACTTATGCTACTACAGAACTTGATCTTCGACAAATCCTCTTCATGGATTTTTTTCTTCAAAACAAACGAATCAAACAAACAAATAAACATTTATCTGTCACTTCCCTTTCGCCGACTTGATGTAGCGACACGCGGCGTACATCCCCGTCGTCCGTTGGCTATCTCTGCCCACAGCGCGGCTTCTCCCAGTTTTTATAAAATCGCACCTTTCCACCACGTTGCACTGCCGAGAAATTTCACCAATAGCTTAGCGGAAATTATTTAGTCTTATTTCGTCAACTCCCGCGACGAACGAACGTTACTAGTTACACGAATAATATCGCGATTGCATCTCACACGAAATTAGTGTTAAATCACCTCTTTGTCCGGTCTCATTTCATTCTTCTTCTTCTGTCGCACTACGGCCCTTTAAGTTTAACCTTGGCGTCTCGAACGATCAATGCCATTCACTTCTCTCTTTTGCCTTTCTTCTCCACCCCCTCACTCCCATCACTCTCAGATCCATCTCCACATCATTCAGCCATCTTAAACGGGGTCTTCCTTTCTTTCTTCTTCCTTCGGGTTCTTTACAGAAAATAATTTTTGAGGTTCTTTCTTCTTCCATTCGTAATAGATGTCCGAGCCATTGTAGTCTTCTGACCTTAATTTCTGCAACAATATCTGTTGTTTTCTACATATTGGTGAGTTCTAAATTACTCTTTATCCTCCAATGCCCATTTTCACATGTGGGGCCGAAAATGCACTTTAAGATTTTCCTCTCCCAGGACATCAGCATACCTTCAAGTCTATTTGTTAATGTCCAACACTCGGCACCATACAATATTACTGGTCTTATAACAGTCTTATATACTTGGATCTTGAGGTATCTATGTATATTTGTTTTCCTTAATACATATCTTAGTGCTCTGAAACACTTATTGGCTGAGGTCATTCGTGCTTTTATTTCCATTTCTATACTATTTGTGGAAGTAATGAGAGATCCCAAATATTTGAATACTTCTACTCTTTCATATTTCTCTTTACCTATTTCAAAGTTTGAGGGTGGTTAATTCTTTTTCTGATTAATCATATACTTACTTTTACTGCAGTTAATTTTAAGACCGATTACATTAGCAGCTGTTATTAATTCTTCTACACTTTCTGTGAGGAATTTCTGGGTTCGGCTTAAGATAACATCATCTGCGTATGCTAAAAGTTGTACAGTTCTATTAAATATTGTACCTCTAGGATTTATATTGACGGATCTGATTACTTTTTCTAAGCATATATTAAATAGTTGTGTGGATAGTGAATCTCCCTGACGAAGACCAGTCATAGTTTCGAAACTTTCTGATAGCGTGTTTTGTACTTTAACTTTATTTGTGGTGTTTTTTAAGTCATTTTGACTAGCCTTTGCAATTTACTTGGGAAACCAAATTCTATCATTATTTGTAGGAGTTGTTTCCTATTAACACAGTCATAGGCTTGTTTAAAATCAATATATAACTGATGTATTTCGATATTCTGTTCCCGTGTTTTCTCTAAAATTGTTCTAAGTGTGTAGATTTGATCAGTGGTAGACCTATATTTCCTAAATCCGCACTGATAATCTCCAAGGCAATCCTCCACATATGGTTCCAGCCGCCATGATAATACAGTTGTAAATAATTTATATGTTGTATTAAGAAGCGATATTCCACGGTAATTCATGCAATTTAGTTTATCACCACTCTTGTAGACAGGGCAAATTATTGCAGTGTCCCATTCCTTTGGTATTATTTCCATCTCCCAATTTTTTTGGCATAGATAATAAATGTGTTTCCACAGCTGTCTGCCTCCAGATTTAACCAGCTCTGCTGTGATCATATCTTCTCCTGGTGCTCGATTTCCCTTCATATTTCTTATTGCTTTCATTATTTCTTGAAATGTTGGTGGTGGTTGTGATTGCTCAGGTCCATAGTAAATAACTTTCTGTTCAGGAGTTCGTTCCTCCTGCTGGGGGTTCAGTAGCACTTCAAAATAGTTTTTCCATGTATTTAACACGTCATTCTCTCCACCTACTAGATATCTATCTTTATTTCTACAAAAACTTGTTCGTGGGCGGAAACCCTCTTTTATATTTCTTATTCCTTCATAAAACTTTCGGTTATCATTGTTTCTAAACTTATCCTGCAATTCCTCAAGTTTTTGTTCTTCATATACATTTTTTTCTTTTTACTAATATTTTTTGCCAGTTTTCTTGCTTCTTTGTAATTGTAAGAATTACATCGTGTTGCTCTTTGTAGCATTTTTTGCCGTGCTATATTCCTGTTTTCCAAAGCCATTTTACATTCTTCATCAAACCAGTTGTTTCTTGTATTCCATCTCTGTTTTCCCAATATATTTTGGGATACTTCAATTACGGAATTTTTAATACCCCCATATTTTTCAACACTATCCTCTACCTGATATTCTGGTAGTTCCTTCGTGTGTTTTCTACGCTTACTCTATAATCCCTTGCTATAATTCCATTTTTTAATTTCTCAACATCAATTCTTTTATTTCTTTGTCCTTTAGTCCTACCAACTGAGGATATTCGCTGTCGTAATCTCACCACCACCAGGTAGTGGTCACTATCACAATCAGCACCTCTATATGCTCTTACATCCGTGATATTACTGGTGTATCTACTATCAATTAGTACATGATCTATCTGATTACGTGTTACCCCATCTGGCGATCTCCATGTTTCCAGATGTACCTTCTTGTGAGGGAAGGTTGTGCTGCTTATAACCATTTTCTTGGTTGATGCAAAGTCGATTAGATTCCATCCATTTCCATTAGTAATGGTGTGGGGTGTATCCCGCCCTACAATCTGGGTCATCATATGATCATTACCTATTTTTGCATTGAAATCACCCATAATGAGTTTAATGTCATATATTGGACATTTTAAATACAAATTACTTAACTGACAATAGAAATTTTCTTTTTCAATATCTTCCTTATCTTCTGTAGGTGCATGCACACTAATAACTGTTATGTTAGTAAATTTCGCTTTGATTCTAATAGAGCATAATCTTTCGTTTACTGGATTAAATTTAGTGATAAGATGTTTAACACTTTTGTGGATTAGAAATCCTGTACCAAATTCTGCCAATCTTTCATGACCACTGTAACATACTGTGTAATCGCCTGAGTGCAGCATTCCTTTCCCTGTCCATCTCATTTCTTGTAAAGCAGCTATCAAAATTTTATATTTATCTAGTTCCTCTTTCAAGATTGTCAATGCACCCGGTTTAAACAAGCTCCTCACATTCCAAGTTCCCAGAATCATTTCCTTTTTCCGTTTAATGTCGTCTTCCAAAAACAGTCCGGCATTTTTCTTCGAGTTTCTGAACAGTATTTTTTTTCTGGAGAAGGGTTGTTAGCCCATCGTCCAACCCCCAACCTGGAGGACCGGGATTTTGTACAGGGTTTACTCCCCCGCGTTTTTTCAGCTCCCGCCAGCTACAAAGAAACCGAAGAAGATAAGGGGGGACAGTGAAGAATATGATTAGAATAGAAGAGTAAGATAGAAATGACTCCCTAGCCCTCGCAACCTAATAGCGTCGGGGTCGGAAACACAAGAGTTGGCTGATACGAAGATTAGCCTACAGGATAGAAAACAGAAGTGTGCCACAAGTAAGTGGAAGCAATGACACACGAAGTTAGTGGGATGACAGGATGTTTAGGGGAGGGACAGCGGAGGTCTACAACAGGGGAGGTCCCGTGGTGCTATTCTACTAAAACCCCCGACACCACACGGGGGAGTCTCATTTCATTAAATTCTATTAATTTCTATCCTCTTGCATCGTGACGTTAACTGTGACGTCAGCACGATGCGTCATTTGTTCCGTGTTTATTTCAATTATACAATATTAATTTTAATTTTGACGCGCTTCCTCGGTACTTCTCTAAACTGCGAGTGTTCCCATAATTTTCCATAAATTTTGTCCTATCATTTCCGAAAGTCCCATCTTGATGCCTTCACGCGTTTTCTTGATATTTAATAAAATTACTCTTTTGCCTTAAGCTTTGCAATCGCAACACTGGTTCTCGTATTCTAGTTTAATCACCAAAAATACAATTCCAATTCTGTCCATATCTCCTGAACCTCTGACTCGATTTTCATGATTCCACCTTCTACTAGTTTCGAAAATTATGTATAATTGAGTGTTAATGTCTATTTCCATTTTCTATCACGCATTTGTTTAATTTAATAAAAATCTTTATGCGCAATGTCGCCGTCTTTTGTCTTCTCAAATCTAAATCTTGATATTTTCCTGCCACGTTTATACACTTTAAACCCAAAATTGTTCGAGGGATTATGGATCATTACAATATTGATCAGTCACATTATCTTCTCAATATCGTAATGGCTCTGACCTGTCCTACCTGCTCTATTCATTTACGCACCCACGTTGGTCCACTGGAAGCGATCTCTCCCGACCCTCTTCACAAATTTCAACTACTGCTATGCCACCTAACTTATTTTAGGTCCGCGTTGGTCAGCCGCTGTGACCATTCCTCGCCTAGCACCCCATCTTGGCCTCAACACTATGGTGCCCTAGCTCTTACTATTTTTCTATCATAATCCTACACTTCATAGAATCTACTTCGTTTGGTTGAGCGCCTGGTTTCGTTGACATTCTCTGACAAAAATAATATCCTCACTCACCTGTTGCCCGTACCTCAGCTAGCATGTACGAATAGAGCCTTACCTGGGCGTGACTACTGTGATCATTCCATATGGAATTGAAACGTATCTGCACGCTCGTGCCTGGGTCAGTTTCTAGCTAAATACAAATCAGTACTCATAATCCAGGTATACATGAGCCGCAATGAGCATTCATTCATTTATTTGCTTTTCCTCTCCATTAATAAGTTGTCAAGGCACCCCTTTTATATGAATGCAAAATTTTACACAATGACATAAATACCATGGATTTAAAACATAAACAAATACAAAACATCATTCATACTTAAAGAACATAAACAAAATAAACATTCATACCGGAATGCGCATTCTGTCTACTTTATACTGTTATTTTACTCTTAACTTAATTAGCATGACTTGGACTTCGACAGAATCTTCAAAATTTATTCCCCTTCTTAACTTTTCAAATATATATATATATATATATATATATATATATATATATATATATATATATATATATATATATATAAAATTCATGCGACTTTCCTGGTGCTGCTAATATACGGCGACACACACTGCCATCGCCCGTCGTCGACCAATGTTTTTGTACACAGCTCGTGTACCCAACTCCATCAAATCAGCCGCTACCAGTTCTTGAAGTCCACGAATCACCATCAAAGTCCCCGTTCAAAACTATTACGATGCACCTCGCACGAACTCAAGTTCCATAAAAATGTTCGCATTCTATCACGCGATCTATCATTTCACGCAATGTTCTTAGTTGCGGGAATATTTAAATTTCCCGCGGCGCGGACGTATTGTTCTTAATAATTCAAGAAAGTTACTAATCGAGCTCTGCGCATTGCAGTAAGTATAAAATGTTTAGGCTCGATGCACTCGCTAAAATGGCCGATCGTTTTCGCGTCCTAACTTACGCGAATTACTATTTTTGCAATTTTGTCCACTAACTGTACGCAGATAATTTAAATTTCACTTCCATGATATTAAAATGTCTTCCTCTAATTAATTGCGTTCCCACATAAACATTCACTAACTAATTACGCAAAAATTTCGAATTTCCTATCACTCTGGTACGGGTCATGCGTACGCTGCGAGATCTCTACTCACACACTACTATCCTCTATTTGGCATTGTTGGTCCAGAAGCCGGAAACTTTTTATAAAACACCTGCCCATCACTGCAAAAACATATCGTAATATGTTCATAGTTCTACGTTTTACGGGCGTCTTGCGTTTCATTGCTGGTTTCATAAATTGTATAATCTTTAGTTTAGAAATGTCACATCGTTATATTTCTTCCCCCTTTTTTCCTTTCTTTAAAAATAATTATTTTTGTGTTATTCATCCATGATGACGTCACTCCACTACGTTAGGCAGCGCGTCGTTTGTTTTCACTAATCCCTCACATAATAAATCCAAATACTCAATATATCTAGGTCCCGTGTTAATTTTCCCGTGCCGTGGCTAATTTTGTCGTGATCCAAATAGTATACTCTACAATTCCAGAAAGTTTGAAGTCATTTCATCAAGGCGTTCTCGAGATATTTATGAAAACTTGTTTCTTTTATACTTTTACTATCATAACAATGGGTTCCATTTTCTAAGTTTCTAAACGTTCGGCATGCAATTTGTACTGTTTCTTGTATCTTTTAACTCGCAGTTCGATTTTCCTATTGTTATATTGCTCTTTCACGCTTTTCGCGTTTTCCGCTAATTTTCTGAAAATTATATGTCCGCGGCGTCGTCGTCTATTGTTTCTTCTGTAGTTTAATGTCTATCTCATGGTAAAAATATTTCCACCATGGTCTATCTGATGAAATAAAATTTTGCTTTCAGGATCTGCGCGTTCTGGGGTTGTTGCAAATCATTACAATATTATTAGGAGTCTAGCAATATTAGAATGTTCATACACTATACTTGGGTGTATAATGCTGTAAAAGACAGGGCTGGCTATTTACAGTTTCCAGTAGTTGCTATTTTTACTTTTAAAACAATGATTTGCAAAGAATGTTTATATTTAGTTCACTTGGTAAACCTGGCCCAAGTTTTTCATTTTCAATTAATGTATCTTTACTTTTCTATCTATCTATTTATTTATTTATTTATTTATTTATTTTTTTTTTTTACAGCCTTGGCCGTTTTCTGCATTCCAATTTCCACACGCCTTCTCCATTTTTCTTTTTTGCATGGCTTCAGTTATTGCCATGTTCCATGTCCTTCTCAGTCTTCCCCTGTATGTTCTTCGATTGGGTCCATTCCCAAATTTTTTGTGGAAGTCTGATTCCAACCTTCTCATATGGCCATGTCCATACAATTTTAGTTGTTTCATTTCCATCATCTCATTCAAGGTTGTTTGCACTTTCATTTTATTTCTTCATTTCTTATTTTGTCTAATAGAGTTCTTTGCCAGCACATCATTTCTGTTGCTTGAAGTTTGTCTCTCATATTTTTTGTTAGTGTCCACACATCTGCCCCATTGAGTATCGTACTGGAACTCTGTGAAGGAGCTATATATGTGTTTCTATGTCTTTAATGAAATAATCGAGCTCCACAGCACTGGATTCAACAGTCTTATGGCTATTTTTCCTTTTATATTTTCATTTTTCACATCCTGTTTGTCTCTACCATCTGCTGTTACCGTGACTCCCCAAGTTCTTGTATTATGTATTACTTTCAACAATTCCTATACTAGTCTAAATCATCCCTACCACCTTATATTTTCTTTTGTGTACTTATTTTCATTTCCTATTTTCCATACTCTTCTACTAATTTTCTAAACATATAAGTTACATCATCACCATCTTCATCTTCGGCCATCATCACCTGGTTCTTTGCAAATAGTATACTAAACGCTGTTTCACCTATACTTCTACACTTTCTTTTCCATTCTTTTAGGGCTTTATCAATGTATATCTTAAACAGGGTTGGAGTAGTCTTGCGTAATCCTTTTTTACTGGGAATGTCTGAAACATTTTCCCATTTTACTTACTTTTGTTATCTTTATAAAGTGGTTTGGCTGCATTTATGTTGTTGTTGATGTCCCTTTTTCTTCCATTGCTCTCCATACTTCTTTTACTGGTACATTATCATAAGCCTTTTTAAGATCTATGAAAATGATGTGAAGTTCTCTTCCTCGTTCAATTGCTTTTTCTATCATTGTTTGAGACAGAAAATATTGTCAATACAGGATTGTCCTGGTCTAAAATTACTTTGCTCTTCTGAGTGTGACATCTGTATTTGAATCCTATTCATTAGCACACGTCGATACAGTCTAACCAAAGATTAAGTCACACTTATCCCTCTACAATTATTACGATATATTTTACTGCCTGTTTTGTAAAATTAAGCTAATTTCCATGTTTCTGGCATTTTATCTCTTTTTAAAATGCCACTGAATATTTCTGTAATTAATTCCAAACCTATAATACGATGTTTAATCTATGGCTATACCTCCAGGTTTATTGTTTTTCATGTTTCTTAAAACTTTTTTTACCTCTTCCAAAGTCACCTCTGGTGAAATCGAAGTTACCTAAAGTGGTTCATAGTCTATTCCTTGAAATTTAGTTCTATTTTGTGTTAAAAGATTTTCATAGTATTTTTGCCATTTTTCAATACCAATTGAGTCTACTAAATGCCATTCTTGGTTAGTATTCAATTTCATGGAATGTAACATTTTCCATGCCTCTGTGGATTTGGTGTTGTCAATGCACTTGTCTAATCTCATTTTTGTTCCCAAACTATATTTTTTGCCTTCTTCACTTCTTTCTTGACCAAATACTTTATTTTGTTATATTCACTTGTCTTCTAAATCCTTTGTTGAAAGCTACCTCAAATATAACCTTTTTTCTTTTCTTCTACTACGTTCTTTATATTTTCAGTCCACCACATGTTCTCTTTTTTATATTCTCATTTTCCCTTTTCTCCCAAAGCTTCTTTAGCTACTTCACGAGTGCATTTTTCTAAAAATTGTTATTTGTCTTCAGCATTTCATATTGGGATGTACTTTAATTTTTCTGTCATGTGCAATTTGTACAAAAATGCAATGGAATCATCTTAAAGGCTTTCAATATTATATTTCGGCCACATCTTACCCTCAATTTTTTCATCTTTTGGATTTGGTCTTGTGTTTCCTTAACTTTTGTAGAAAGGTTTATACACAAGGTAAACTTTTCCTTTTAGTAACTAGTGGTCTGATCCATAGGAAGCACCTCTTTTGAACCCGAACATTGCTCCATGTTATAGATGATAGATATTTGTTTCGTAGTCAATTATTGACTGGTTTTCTAGTGGTCTGGGTCCAAGTGAATTTATGTATTTCTTTATGTGGAAAATAGCCATTTAATATTTTGAGATCATACAGTTTACATGTCTCTTTCTCCATTGTCATTTATCACATTTTCACCATATCGTCCCACAACATTATGGGCTATTCTTTTTCCAACTCTTCCGTTAAAAGCACCACTTCTTTACAATTTCCTATCAAATCAAGCAGCAGTCAGTTTTTCTCAAAACATACCTTTTTCTGCATCACTTGTATCATCGTTGGAGCATAAATTCCTATAACAAAAACATTGTGTCCTCTTAGTACAAGATCGAGACATGCTATTCTCTCATCAATTGCTTCCCAGTTATGAATATTTTTCTCACATCTTTTATGTGCAGCTATGGATACTCCTGCTCTTCCCAGCTTTTCTTTGCCTACTCCACTAAAAAAGTGAACATAATTTCCTTTTCTTTCATTTCTCTTCTTTTTTGTTTCACTAAACACTATTATATCCATGTTACACTCTATTGCATTAAAAACTTTGTTTACTTTAGTGCTTAAACCTTGAATAATCCAGCATCCCAAGTTTATAGACCATTTTCCTTACCTCCGTGAACATTGTGAGTTAATCCGAGGGTCATTTCCATTGAGAGATTGAGCGGGTTTTTTAGATTTCCCGATTATAGGGGTGCTGGCCCCATGCCGCAACCCCCTTCCAGAGGACCGGGTATTTTTCTTTTAGGGTTTTCTTCCCTTAGATTGAGTGTCTTCCAGGACTCCAGAGTTCAATATACCCCTATTAAAGTACATCTGCTTCTGAACAGGAAAAAAGGAATGGAAAGGATACTTGGAAGCCTCCAAGCTACTAAAAAGTAAGAAGGATATTTTACAGTTATGGAAAGCAGTCAGCCACCTTTTCTAGGTAGGAGCCAGGCTAATTCCATTCCCCACTCACCAGTAAGGGCATGCAGGAAGATGGGGATAGCTACATCCCTATCTTTACTTTTACTACAGAAAACATTAATTCTCAAAATTAAAAAAAAAAAAAAACAGCAATCTCTAACATCCAAACATATTCTGAATTGAATTCTGTAATATTATGAATGGAATTGACACTACATTAAATCCTCTCTACATATCTGTATGAATACGTGGTAAAGTCAAATTTCACAACTTTTCATTTATATCATTACTAATGACAATAATTACAACAGTAATGATGAAAAAGTAATAATGACACAATTAATAATGAAAAGTTACTAACATCAGGGTACATTTTACGAAATTTCAGTGATTTTTTACAAAACCCCAAATTTACCCAAGTGTGCAAACTTTAAAAGCCATGCCTTCAGAGGAGAATAAAACTTTACCACTTATTCAATGCACATACATATAATACACGAAGGATAGACAATGCATTTTTACTATTCATAAGAAACCATTGCAACAAAACCATGCAAGTAGGCTACATCTCAATAGAACTGTCTTGCATCAAACAGATTGAAGCTAAAAAGTTAGAAGTTTGCAGATTACGATATAGGGGGACACATTACAATTGTGCATAACTCGGAAAGGATGCATCTTATGCTCTTAAAACCAGGTTTTTGTGATTGATTTAGTGGAGACTTGTGGGACCCTGAAGTGTTTCTTTAACTGTACTTTAATAAATAAGACCCTTTTGAAACTTTCACTTTTGGAGATTTAGCTCTTCTGTGGACCCTACTCCATAGCATGGGTGGTCAGGTTTGAGCAGCAACATGAAATCTAATTAAGATTAAATTGAAGAAATAGAGGCAGAAATAACATTACACAACAATATTAAAGTGATAAATTAATTTCCTGTGAAATTTAATTTCAACGTCTGGCAATATTAGAATGTTTACTTGCACACTATACTTGGGTGTATAATGCTGTAAGACACAATTCAGCAGCTGGCCTTTTATAGTTTCCAGTAGGTTGCTATTTTCACTTTTAAAACCGATTTACAAAGTGCAGAAAGTTTACACAAGCCCAGCTAGTAACTAATAATCAAGCAATACTATGGAACTTGGACACATTGAATTGGGAAATGAAAGGAAAGATTTTAAGTAACTACCGAGGATTTTTCAAAATTTCTGGATTTCAAATGTGTAAAATGAAGGGGGAAGGAAGAAAATCGAGGAATTCAGGTTATCAAGATATTTCTGTACATGTAAAAGAAAACACTAACAAATTAGAAATATCAAGACATGAAAGGAAGAATGTTTCTTGAATTTATTGGCATATTTATCTTTGATGTTACATAAAATTCATCAATCATCAGATTACCCAACATACATCAACCACATTGCAACAGGCAACCTTCTAGCTGTGGTGGAAGGGGAAAAGTACTTTTGATCAACTGACCATTACTGATCTTCTGTTGTCAAATATATGTCCAGTAAGTTGCGACAGCTGATCCTTAATACAACACTTCATAATAACTGCTGTCAAGAGGTCTTAATTAACCAGGATTCTCTTCACAAAAGACAATGAAATGTGTTACATTAATATAAAATTACGTTAACAGTGAAATAGTAAAATATGTTTCACTAAAACAAGTATTTCTGTGCTCTGAATATGTACAGTTAATGAAATTTATTTTTAAGACTTGTTTTAATAACACAATATCAACATCATTTCGTCTTACTAACACAAAGATAAGTTTATTATTACAAGTAAACATATATTTACCATATACACAACTAACTATTAACAAGATATGGCTGGATGTTAAAGACACAATGTTTCATTCACTTCCCTTTCTTCCCACTTGATATATCAGCTATAAGATCTCTGATGCGCTTCAGATCCGACAATTCTTCTCGCAATTTCTTAATTTCCTGATCTTTCTCTTTGGCAGTATTTTTCTGAGCAGTATTCAACATTTGCAGATTAGCAATGTCCTACAAATAAATTTGTGAAAATTAATTCAATTTTAAAAACCAAGAACTTTTCATAGTCACAAAAACAAAACTTTTCTTTCCATAAGATATTTCAAAAAACTAAACCATATTCTGTGCAAATTTTGCAACCATTTGTATATGATATGTTTGTTTGTAAATATTGTTTTACAACTTGGCAGCATACGACTAAAATACTTATGGACAGGATTTTGAAAGAAGGCGATTTGGCTGTTGTTTTCTCCATAACTAATTACATCATTATTAACCATTCACTGATACTATCACAGAATATTCAGGTCAGTGACAGGCTAACAATGACATAATTGGTCATTGAGAAAACCACAGCCAAATAACTTTCTTTTAAAAACAAGACCAGTATAATGGATTCAATCTTTGTAAGAACCTTCAATGCATGAAAGAAGTCAGGCTAAAAATTAAACTTAAAAATTAAAATGAAATAATGTGGAAATCGTTGTTAAGAGTTTTACAACTGGTTTCTTAAGAAAAGTGAAATATAACTATTAAAGGACATCATGGAAAAGAGGATACAAAATTATTAAAAAATGTTATAACTTTTATGATTGAAAAGTCTGCAACACTCCTAGAAATGTTTTGTATTAAACATGAAAGAACCAGAGAACAATGTTGTGTTTTATCACATATTTAAAGGTATATAACACACTTTCTTTATTAAAGATATTAATACTATATTCCTAGATTGGTGAAAGGAGCATAACAAAACTCATGGTTAACAAGAAGATTGTTACATTTCTAGCAATAAACAGCACCAGCTGTAAGAAAACTGTAGATATATAAAATACATTTTCTACAATAAAAGGTAGTAAGACTATACTCATTTTGTTCCAGATCTCATAAATAAGAATGTGATTTCTTTAATAAGTACAGCATCCATCTATTGCTTGCCAATTAAGTGGCAACCAATTTTCTTGCCAAAACATTAAGACCGACTGACTGACAAACTATTTCAGTTTTAGCAAACTCAGGCATGCACAATGAATCTCTGAAATTGTTCGACAAAAGGAAGCATGTAAGTCAGATCTAATTGAGAACCAATACTAATGTCCTCCTTGAGGAACTGCGCAAGAATATTTGACTGTTCACACATTTCTCATGGACACTGTTTCTAATAAAATACCCCCTAGGGTGACAAGTAGATTTCACAATACCATATTATGAGTATACACACCAATGAATGAAATCCATTAGAAGATTATTTTTATCATACACTGAATAATAATAAATTTACTGAGACTGTTAAATTGTATCCAAAGTAACATTCAATTTTGGAGGTCAGCACATCATCCACACCTAAACGCAAGTTTGCAACTAGCACTGTGTTTCAGACAATTTTTAACGTTTTCAACGAAATGTTTCTCTCAAAGGAATTTACATTTTGGACGGACTACCAACATACCCTTTCTAGAGAAGTATTTTCTTTCCTGAGATTGGCAGCCTCAGCTTCATGCTCGATGAGAATGGCCTTGCTTTTCTTTTGGGCTTCATCCAGAAGTTCAAATTTTTCACATAGATCTGAAAAACAAATGGAACGGAACACTTACACAGTCCACAAAATACATGTACATGTATTTTAGTCTATAGTCTAATCTACAAAAACAATGATAATAAACATAAGGGTGGAGATGGAAAAATGATTAAGATGAAGATAACAAGATGATTCATGTTTGTATTTTCTCCCATACCATGATTACAGATGGGATGTTCATCTATGGGTAGATTTCATAGGAATGCAAATATATAGAAAAACAGATGATGCTAACACATTTTCATCTTAGGTTGTTGACAGTTGAGAGAAGTACCAGGAACATTTATCTGATTTTTCAATAGAAGTTTGCTTTGCATTACATTTAAAGAATGATTCAATATAATGTCAGAAAGAACAAATGCCCTTTGCTCACCTGGAAGAGTGAGTTGGTATACATGCATCTGATTGATTAAATAAAATTTTTCAAATGATAATTGATTTAATGAAATGAAATCTCTCTAGAACACATCACAGAAATTAATTTGATATGATCTACCAACGTCCTTGCTCTCACAATTTTTTTTTTTGTTGTTGTTGTTGTTGCATCTGTATTGATGTAAGGCATCTCTAAACCCTTACAAGGGCGTTGAGCGCATGCTTTACTTAAGGAGTACTCCTCTGTTAACATTGATTATTACTCTACTGTCCAGTCTCGTCGCAGTCAATTGTCAAGAGGACTGCCAGGTAGCATCTCCATGTACGTGCCTCTCACGCACTCCTGCATCACTACCCAGCGGCTGCCATTGGGGGGGAATTAGGATAGGCGTAGAATTTAGGACACATCACAGAGGTTGGACTAGCCCTTGTACAGCAGCCAAACTCGTTTTGTCAGAACAAATTTCACACGAGATTGTTCAGGAATTGAAACCGGACCTCCTTGATGAATGATGAGCTAAATTCAAATTGCCTGTTTCATCACCCAAATAATACCTTCTTTCCCCCCTAGTAGGTGAAAGGAGTGTAACGAAATTTGCATGGTCAGACGGAAGAGCAGGTCTCATGGCCTGAGTCTCGCCACGTAAAATAAGACATGCACGCATTCATTCATTCATTCATTCATTTATTCAATGGCAAGCGACTTTGCTCTGTGCCACAAGGCAGCCTTATTATATTAAACTTCAACTGCTTCCCTTCCTCAGACTCTTTCACTTCCACTTCCCACACCGCTTGATCATAGCTGCCAATTTTGTCGTATACACTGGCAACTTCCAACTACTCCAGACCTCAGCCTTTTTCATCCCCACATGTATAACTTCTGTGGTTCTCGAGGAAACTATTGCTGAAGTGGTAGTTTTCTACTGACAGCCCATTGGCTGGGACTGGCTTGCTTAACAAGTAAAAAGTGTGTCAAAAATAATGATGTGCCAACGTTACTTGAAGAATTATATCTAGTTCTACAACTGTCTCAAAAATATTTTTGACTATTCTTCTAAATAAAGAGTGTCTAACTTGCAAGGCCTCAAGGGCCACAATTAAATTTTTAATATGGTTGTAGACCATATTTTCACTACTTGTGCAATTCGCACCTGACTTCCCCCTATTGTTGATCTCAGCACTTCGCCCGGCAACTCTAAAAGAGGGAGAGGGAATGGAATTATGGGCGATATCATGCTATAACGCAGTGAAAAATACTGGGATGATTTTGAATTTCTGAATTTACTAGAAAAAAAATTTCTAAAATTTAATCTTAACCTATTTTTACATTAAGGGTGTGTTTATCCTGGTAGGGGCACGTGCCAGGCACACAATATTCTTGCCCGACATAGATGAAAGGGATTTTCTCTCTTGGCCTTTCGTGGGCCACAATAAATGGCATTACAAGCCGCATGCAGCCCATGTACCACCAGTTGGACAACACTGTTCCAAAATTTCCCTTATCCCCCCCCCCCCGTGTCTGAGTAGGGGTTGTAGGGTCAGCAGAAGACCGACCCACCTCGAAGGGTCGTATCATCATCATGAGCCTAGACCTAGCAATTATTGCACACTATTCTTAAGATATGATGTATGTTTTCTTTAAATCTATAATAAAGGTTAACAGAAACTATAAAGGACATAATTTTAAAAGTATAATGATACATACCAGTGTGTTAATAAAAAAAAAACAAAAAACAACAACAACAACAACTTTTCAACCTGATACCTCCCAAATTTTACATGAATACTTTTGAGCAGCCAAGAGAAAGGAAAAGGTGGGTATGTGACCCCAAAATGTTATGTCAAATTTTGTGTTATTGAAAACCCGCAATAAGGAACGCTCTTGCCAGACAACAGCATTATTGTTAAGCGTTGCCTGATAAGGATGGGCATAGCATAAAATTATAAACACTTGGGCAATACTAGTTTACATTAGCTAATTGTAATAGCATCCATTTGCCTACTATTTTCCAGGGTTTTCACTTTTGAAAATGCAAATTTACTCTAACAAGCAAAGTAACTGAAATAGTTAACTCTCCACGTTCCTATTTGAGAGCTGTCTAATTATCATTTACATTCAAGTCAATACTTCTGTAAATTGTATAAACCATATAAACTCAATATTTGGAAAAAATGATGTGAACAACAAGTTAAATATTTCTCCCAGAAAAAATAGGAAGTACCATTATAAAAAGAATCCGTCTCTTTAAACTTTCGTTCCAGAGCACACACTTGTACAGAATGTTCATTAGCAATACTAGTAGTTGAAGCAATTTCATCTTGAACTGCAGATAAATTTATTTCAAGTTTTCTCTTTGATTCAAGGATGGACTTCCATTTATCTTTCAATGCTTCAGATTCAAATTGTTTTCTTCTGAGCATTTTTTCCTTGTCAGTCAACTCCTAGAGAAAAAAGTTGTATAAATAAGAAATCACAGTATTATTTCCATAACAATGTGATAAGCAATTTACAGGGTAAATTCAGTCAAACCTCAAATGGAATGTACATATAACAGAATTAAACACTAAATTAAGTTCATAATGTTACGCATTCAGAATTATTTCCCTCTAAGGGGTTCTGCTGGAGAGATGTGTAGGCCTACTCCTTGAGAAGCGTTTCGAAGACGAGGCCTACACATATCTCCGGCAGAACCCCTTACGGAAACATAGGGGAGAAGTCGCTGCCAGGGTCAACAATTCGTCCAGCATTGACCCTGAAATAAAACCCAAGCTAAAACGGGGCAACAGTGCTACACCACGCTTCTACGGCCTGCCCAAAGTTCACAAGACAAGTTCCTATACGGCCTATTGTGAGTGCTGTAAATTCACCTACACATCCACTGGCCCGTTATATCGCAGACAAGCTCCGCCCGGTGACAGATGACATCGCATCGGATGCCCGGAATTCCTGTCACTTCATCGAGTTGCTAAAACAGAGGCGCCTGAAGAGCTGAGACATCCTCGTCAGATTCGATGTTACGTCGCTTTTCACCATGGTCCCGGTCGAAGAGGCAGCGGATATAATCAGAAGAAAATTGGAGGCACGGGGGCTCCCTACAGAGTGGGCCGATCTCGCGCACTTTTGCCTGGCGTCTACCTTCTTCCAATTTCGGGGGAAGTTTTACGCCCAGGTGGACGGCGCGGCTATGGGTTCACCCCTGTCACCGATTGCATGGAGGCTTTTGAAACCGAGGTTCTGGATAACGCCCGCCTCAAACCTACAATGTGGGTAAGGTACGTCGACGACAACTTCGTGATATGGCCTCACGGACGTGACTCCCTACAGGAATTCTTGGACCACATAAATAATGCTCACCCCAAAATACAATTCACGATGGAGACAGAAGAATGGCCAGCTACCTTTCCTGGACGTCTTGGTTAGTAGAAGAAACGACGGCACCCTGGGGCACGCGGTTTACAGAAAACCCACCCACACGAACCGCTATCTTCATGCTGATTCACACCACCACCCAGCGACGAAGAATGGCATCTTTAAAAAACCCTGGCCATCCGCGCAACCAGAATCTGCGACCAAGACAGTCTCCCCGCTGAACGCGAAGTTCTGAAACCGACCTTCACCGCAAATGGGTATAGCCAATCCACCATCAACAGGGCCCTGAAACTAACACAAAACCCGCCTACATCAAGGGATCCCCACGACACCGAAAACAGAAGAATTGCCACACTACCATACATACAAGGCGTCACGGACAGGATAGGAAAACTCTTGAGGTGGTTCAAGATCAAGACTGTTTCCAAGGCACACCAGAAACTCGGCCAAACATTAATGCGCGTCAAAGACCAGCTTCCACCGCTCCAAGCCGCCAGAGTATACTCCATCCCTTGCAGCTGTGGTCACACTTACATCGGGGAGACAGGAAGAACCATAGAGGAGAGACTACGCGAGCACATTCGAGACCAAAGTTAAGAAGGTACACCGCTCCGCGGTAGCTCTCCACGCATGGGAAACCGGCCATGACTTCCTGTTCGACAAGACCGAGGTGCTCGCGAGAGAGGATAGGTGGTGGCCAAGGTGGATAAAGGAAGCTTTAGAAATCGCAAAAGATCCCCATAACATCAACGGGGACGCGGGATTACGTCTCCACGATGCGTGGTTTGCACCTTAGCGGAGTGCGCGGTCGCGGGAGACCGTCCGCCCGGACCGCACCACGCCGTCCGACTCCTGAGCTTCCCGGACCGCCCCACGTCGTCCGACCACAGACCGCTCCCGTCCGTCCGCTTCCCCCGCCTCCTTTCACCTAGTCACGCCTACACCTCGGCCTATCACAGCCTGCCCCATTCTCTATATAAACCACAGCGCCCAACATCCACGGCGCCACGGACGCCTGAGTGAAGTCGGCGCCGTGGCGATAAAGTGAAAGTGTAAATAGTGTACAGTGTAGTGTTAGTGTTGTGAAGTGCGGTATGAATGTGCGAGTGAATGAGTTTGTACATATAGATTAAGCATGAATGAGCGAGTGAATGATTATAAAATAAAACAAGAAAACGAACATTCTAAAGAACGATCAACATTATTCTAAATACCCTTGTATATAAAACTATGAGCCCAAAGAGGCACTGTTTAGTTTTAATTAGGTTAAGATTAGTTTTCATTAGTATTTTTAAGTTACCGCCCTCATCCAGCTCCAAAAACCTTACCGGTTGGAGCATTAATGTATCCCCATATTGAATAAACTCCCGCCTTACCAGGGCTACTGGCGAGGGGAAAATGAAAAAAAAGAAAAAAATCCTGGTCCAGGCCCAAAGCACGTCGCCTTCACCTTCCGCGCACTTCCCCCGCACAAGTTCTCTGAACTGTGCGACGCGGGGGAGCAGCTAGTGCGTGGAAGGCGGTCGCCGCTCCCTGATGCCGGAAACCGCGTAGGAGGCGCGGAAACGCGCCCCGCCGGGCCTGGGCGGCCCGGATCCCAAAACGTCGCGGCGCACGGTGGTGCATTTTCCCGAAATCCTGGCCAAAACCTCAAAAATGAAATCGCGTTTACTGAACTTTTGCAAATACTACGACACACTGTATACTTGGGGGCATCCGTTTCTGCCCACTTCGTGTCTTTGGGTCAATTCCCCTGGCCCCAGTAGTCACCCGAACTTACCCTTCGTGGCGTTCGGTAGACCTGCATTGCGAGAGTAACATAGAGAGACCGTCTTTATTTGTAAGTGGTGGCCATACAAAGTTGTGCAGAGAAAACTGGCTGTATGGATTCTCTTTCTGAAAGTTTGTAGAGTATTTTCATGTTTGTTTTATAATGCATTAATGCATAATACCGACGTGGGATGAATTATTAAAATGCATGAAATTAATACAATAATTTTAATTACTCATAAGTTCACGTAGGCTGAAAGTTACCAATTTCGCGGAATTCCGCGATGTTTCTAATTTCATTTTCTAGCTGAATCTATCCTCTTTCGAATCCAGTTATAAAATCATGCCCCAACTTGCCCCATTAGTAAATATAAAGAATTAACTTTTCGTCAAGCACGCGTGACCGCCGAATATGACTCGTCGAGATCCGTCCTGAGAACGGAAACTGCTTTTACAATGTTGTTTCTAGCGGAAAATTTTGATCCCTTTTACTGAAAAAACAAATTTAATCAATATTATAAACAAAAAATTAATATTTTTAATTTTTGTAACAGATTATGACTATTCATTAAAATTGTACATAAAGTAATATTTACATAATATGTGTCACAAACTCGTCTTAAGGAAGGGTAGGTAGATGAAAGGTCAAATACGACGTGATATCAAAGAAACTCATCATACCACCTTTAAAAAATAAATCAATAAATATAATTGATCGTAAAGTAATATTTGTTTACTTAACTCCGAAGTTACATACCAACAATTATTCATATTACATTGTTATTGTTAGAAAATTAGTATTATATTATTTTTTATGAAATAATACTGCAACTTCAGTTTGAATATGGTCAAGAAACTTATTCAAATGCAATTCAAAGAAAAATGGTCTGAATGTAGAGCTTCCAAACAAGATTATGGTAATAGCAACGACAGTAATTCAGCATGACGCTTTTTTGAGAAATTTAAATATTCCTCAGAAATAGCGGAATATTCATGGTAATACATGCATAGAATCTATTCACATAGATATAAGGCGGTATCAAGGTTCTTTCCAACTTGAGGGATGTTTAGAAAGTTAAAATTCTTGAACAAATATGCTTTGTCTCATTTGCCTGAGCCAAATATCACCGTAGTGAAAAATGTAATCTTCCTTTCCGGTTTTTCGGATACTGTATATGAATTTTCTCTGACAGAGAGCATGAGATGGCATTAATACCATGCTTCCTTATGCCAGATGTTATCAATTAATATGTAAGTAATCCCTACGGTTTTCTAAAATCAATTTTGTGAATTGATACAATTTAACCAAGTTCATATAGAAAATACATATTTATATTTCTCAGATTTAAGAAGTGCATTATTCTGCTATTATGTTACCAGCTCCCTTACATTATAAAGATAATCCAAAATAAATTTGGTCGTCGTAGAAAACATACTATAGCTCTCAGAGGTTTTGGCCAGGAAATCGCCAAAATGCACCACTGTGCGGCGCCACGGACGCCTGAGTAAAGTCGGCGCCGTGGCGTAAATAAAGTGTATATAGTGAAGTGTAGTGCCGTGTGGTATGAATGTGCGAGTGATTGGGTTTGTAAATATAGTATAAGTATGACTGAGTGGGTGAATGAACAAATTATAAGAAAAACCAGAAGAACTATAAACAATCTAAAGAACTATATTACTTTTATCAATATTTATTATTTAAAACAAATAGCCTAAAGAGGCCATGTATAGTTTTAATTAGTCTAAGATTAGTTTTAATTAGTATTTTTAAGTTCTCGCCCTCCCCCGGCTCCAAAAACCTAACGGTTGGAGCTTTATTGTAATCCCAGTATCCGAATAAATCCCGCCTTGCCAGGGTAACTGGCGAGGGGAAAATGAAAAAAAAACAACCCCTGGTGCAGTACAGCCCTGAAGAGGACCGTGATATGCCGGTCGAAACGTCGGCACCCCAGCCTTCGAAGCGGCGTCACCCGGACAGCCCAGATCATGATTCTGGCCGCGGATGCCTATGATACGAAAATGTGTAGTTTTTAAAATGTTAATCTCACGCTTTTTTAAATTTTATTATTGTCTTTATTATTATTCTAATAATTTTTTTAACTTTCTTTTCATCTCTTAACTATTAATAGTTAAATTGTTTGGAAGGGGACTCAAACTCAAGAAAGCGTGGGCAGATGATTTTCTCTCCCACACGTTACATACAGTTGTTCTTTTACTGTTCTTGACTAAATAAATAAAATAAACATCTCAGTAAATGTAATATTGGTTACACCTAAAAGATACATAAAAATACATTTAATGGCTAACATTTACCTGTTGATATTTCTTTACATTATTTTTATAATTAACACAATCTACTTCTTTAATGTGTGTTAACTCTTTTAATTCTACATTTAGAATTTCAGCACATTGCTGATTCTTAAGAAGGTGCTCACGCATCTGTTGTACACGAGTATCCATGTCCATTATTGTCTGCTGCAGTTCAGTGCAATAATTTTGGGCTAACTCAAGATTGGAATATAAATTCTGTTCACAATGTGAAGCAGCTGCAACTTTGTATTCAAATAATGACATCACAGATGATACAGTAAGACTCTTAATGAATTTTTCCTTGGTATACAAAAAAAAAAAAAAAAAATTATGTAAGTAATGAAGATATTTTGATAAAGCATGTCACTTTAAAACTAACACCCACAGCAAATATTAATTTTATGTATTCAAATTAAATTGTAAGTAAATATTTGAAATATTTCTAATTGTACATAAATTATTATAGCATTATTTAAACACAATTGGTAGAATTGGTGATCCAGTAATTTGGCATATATAAGATACATTGAAAAATATTTACCTAATTAATCAGCTTAGATAATCTATTTACTCTAAAAACTATGGTTCATGTCTTTACTGCCATTTCTAATTATTGGATGAGCAACTTTTGATGAATGTATCTCCACCAAGATCTCCACAAAGAAAGTCAATTTCTGTATCACTTTTGTCTGCTCAGTAAGCCTCATTTAAGAAGCTTACATTGACTTGACAAGCAATTTCCATTATTAATTTCCAGCACTATAAATTCACTCACTTTTAAGGATTTCTCAATTTTTTTCGGAGAACTGTTACCTTGATATACAAAGTTTGAAAGGTTTCGGAGAAGAATCAAATAAAAATAACAAAGATGAAAAGCATCAATATTAACCCTAGTGTTACAGGGAATGGAGCTTACAGACCCACTGATTATCTTTTTGTAAATTTTTTTACGAAGCTGGAAATCACTGATATATTTATGATTTGCTTTTTGAAATATGATGGAATTCATCACAACCATAAGTTATAATTTAAGTTAATGGCTGTGGATAAAAATTATTAAAGGCTATTCACTCAAAAGCTGAACATTCCAAATATATTTTGGAAATATTTGTAGTATTTGAAGTCTTATAATTGAAAATATTACAGAGAAACGGCCTTTATCTGACAAAATTGTAATAGGGTTTGACATGAAATACAAATACTGATGTAATAAAAACAATATTTTTTTATAAAGGGTTGTTTTTTTATAAAGTTTATAAAGAGAAAGTTGAATGATTTTTGTTTAAATAAATATGCATGTATGATATTATCTGTACAAATTAAAAAAAAAAACGTCAATAAAATCAAAATACAAGCAGTTGGCCTTGGGGGACGGACTCCCTCCCCAGTTTCGCATAGAACCTTTTGTATCTTGGAATATCTAGGCTACCAACCAGGAATATGTATCATAAATTAAGAGATAATTATTTTCTCCTGGAAAGTAAAACCCTGCAAATAGGTTTTGTTTAATTTTAAAAACTTAATTCTTGAGAGAATGGTAAGTTTCTAAAGAATTTTTAATTCTTATTACCTCTTTGTTGTCCAGTTTCTGTACTGCATCTTTTACAAGCTCATCAACGTGTCCACCTTTAGTTAAATTCAACTTCGAATGATTTGTAAAACTTGAAGTACTATCTGTACTGGTTTCCATTGGTTGAATTTGTGTTGATGAATTTCCTGAGAGTATTCTGGCCAAACCTGTGAGGCTATAAAAAAAAAGAATAATATATAAATATTTCAATATAAATTCAAAGTCAAATAATACAGAGAATACACCCCCCTCTCCTTCACAGTAATTCTCACATCAACTAAATATGGTAGAGAAAAAACAATTTGTAATATTTGTTACTTTATTAAAAAATAATGTTATCAAAACATCCTTGGTTAACCAAAGACACCAACAAGGATTTTCCAAAAGTTGCACCATTCAAATAGGTAGGAAAACTGTAAGAGTGAAAATCAAAACAGCTTAGGAACAAAATACGGTTTCCCAAATACAAGTACTGTTGGCGAGGAAGGAGACAGGAAAAAACAACAACAAATGTAAAAGTTTGCACTAGTCTAAACCAGCCATTAGAAAAATGTTCCCAATCCAGGCCTCTAGTATTTAAGGGTATTGTATGATGATGATGTGTTAATTTTAAAAATCCATTTAGTATGCCATGTTTGTAACAATACATTTTTAAGAATTTCAAATATTTTTCTTTAACAAGTATTTTATAAACTTTATTTCTACAAAAACCTTTAATGATGGGACTAGCATGACTAAAATTAAAATTTCCAGCATTAATAAATTTTTAATTCATCAGAATTATTTATGAGCACACAGGGCCTAGAGAATTACTTTTTTTGTTTAATATGAACTCAACCAAGTTCAATGGATGATATGTTGATGTTTTATTTCAAATAAGTCCTTAAAAATATTTTCTATATACTACACATTTTACCTCCATTTTTGCATATTTCCATATATTGTCACATGAATTTGTATATTTGTGTATTTAAAGCAGTGCGATTTTGATAAAGAATTGCCTGGAAAACAATTCAGCTCTGCCAAACACTGTACCCATTAGGTTAGTAAAGAAAATGTTTAATAACAGATAACTGAAAAACACAAATGATCAACATTCATCGTTTTTTTGCATTTTGTATTTGAGAACCGAGTATGATTTGAATCTTAAAATAAATAAGGATGTCGATCTTCTTTAAGAGTCAATAATTTGGTTTTTTGTAGTCATTATTCATCTGGAGCATTTTACAAGATTTGAAAAACAACTGCCAAATCCAATCCTTGTTATTGGAATGAACGTCAAATCATAAAACAAGAGTGGATGGAGAGAAACTGATTAGTACAATCAAAATATCTCCATTATTGTCTAGAGCAATTCACGGCAATTATTTTGGGCTAACTCAAGAGTGGAATATAAATTCTGTTTACAATGTGATGTCACTGCAGCGCCTCTGACCGGGAGGTCCTAGGTTCGAGTCCTGACGGCAGAGGATTTTTGACACTAGCTTGTCAGCTAGGTCGAATTCAGTCGCTGTCTGGAGGAGAACTCTAGAGACCAGCTGCTCTGATCGGTAGTTTTCCATGGTTTCTCCGATCAACAGGCGAATGCTGGAGCAGTACCCCACCAAATGGGCCGCACGCGACCTGTCCTTCCTCTTCATTGTCCTATCCTCTCCCCTTACACACATAATTACACTAACATGCACTACACTACCACATGTTCCGGGAGACCGGTTGGGAGCTTAGACCTTGTCCTGGCTAGGGCGGTGTCCCGCTGGAGGGAGAGTATTGGTTAGGGGGAAACCCCATTAGCCGACAGTACGTCGGTGCTGGATGTCGCCATCCAGCGGGGAAAGATCACTGCCATCTCCCGAGAAAAAAAAATGAACTACACTAACGGGACTAATGACCAAAGCAGTTGACGCGCCTGGGAACCCGAAACAATCAATCAATCTTCACAATGTGAAGCAGCTGCAACTTTGTTTTCAAATAATGACATCACAGATGATACAGTAAGGCTCTTAATCTGAAAGTTAAGAAAACATTTTTATGCAGTGTAACAATACCTTGGTATACAAGAAAGATAACAAAAAGGACAGCAGCAGAATTGGTGAACATTTGATCATCTGGAAGAATCATCTTTTACACGGGAGAAATTAAGTCACATAAAGTTTAACAACTAAAACAATCATAATTAGGCATGCATAAGTAATAGAGATTATTTCTGATTGAAGCATAATATTATAAGGATGAGCAGAGAATACACTGGACTCCTGAATAATATATAATCAAAATATCATGAGTTTTTTCAGTTTAACAAGCTTTTTTAAAATACAAACCTTTCTTCGGGAAGAGCACTGGCAAGTTTTAAGACTTGAATTCTTGCCTGATCTTCACAAAGGCCTGCTGCAAGAATTCTTTGTATATCAAAGGAGGAACACAGTTTGTCCCGCAAATGAAGGTAAGCAACATCAAATTGGGCAAGACTTGAAAGTAATATCATTGCACTGGTACACAACAATATACTTTTACATTTAGATTCTTCATAAAGTGTTGGTATAACACAAAACACATCTTCCATATGCTGCAACTTCACTGTTTGAGCAATTTTACTCCTCATTTCCTCAAATTTAAATATTTCTTGAAATAATTGTAAAATATCAATGAAACAGTCTCCATTCACAGAAAGTTCTCTGGCATTATTGTAGAGCCGAACTACACACTGCAGAAGAAACAGAAAGAATAGTGACCATTACCTTTCTTTAACCAACAAAGTTTACAGAAATGGTCTAGGAATAAATATCAATTATTTGTATTACCAAGAGCATCCTGGTAGCTGCTAATTTAATAGGCTATTCTTTGTTATACACTATCTCTGGTTCAATACCCATTTTTCACAGTTGTACCAGCACCATGAAAGCATTTGGAAAGCTATTGATTTTACTGTTGCAAGTACTTTAATTGCTTGAATTTTAACAATATATTACAAAGTAGCTCCATTAATTTCAATTTCATTATACACAATACCTTTTGGAGTTAGGTATAGGCATGTAGCGACCACATTGCCCTGCACCCCTATTCCCTTCACAGTGGAGTAGATGGGACTCTTCAGGTGAGGTGAAACCAACCCATGTAGGGGGGAAAAAACCTAAATAAATTCTGCAAGTTCGGAGGCAGCCCCTCTACTGAACTCAACCTGCACAGCACCTGTAACGCAGCCAGGGGATGTATTCTGCTACTGACAAGCCTCGAGGAAAGAAGCCAGACCTATTTGATGACCACCACAGAACACGAAAAAGGTTAAAGCATAAGGGAATAACGGATGTACTAAATGTAGTAACATGGAATGTTCGCGGCATACAAAATATAGAAATAGAACTATTAAAGATATTTGAAGAAAGAAAAACCAACATTGCTGTAATACCACAGAAATAAACTGTAATAAAAAAGAAAACAAAGGGAACAAGAGAGATCGATGACTGGGTAAATATCTATAGTGGAGTGGAACGGTGAGAGAGAGAGCAAAAGCTGGTATAGTGATGTATGTGGATAAGAAATAGAAGAAGTGTATTACGAACTACACATACATCAATGAAAGAATACTAAGAGTAGAGTTTAAAATGATTAGAGGTAATATTATTGTTACAGAAGTTTATGCTCCCAAGGAAGGTAAAAAAGAAGAGACCATAAAATTTTATGACAAGCTGCAGAGGTAAGAAAATGCAATCCAAATAACCCTGAACAACCCAGTACAGCTCTGAAGAGGACCGCGATATGTCGGTCGAATCGTCGGCACCCCAGCCTTCGACGCGGCGTCACCCAGACAGCCCAGATCATGACTCTGGCCGCGGAAACCTATGATACCATCCAAATAACTTGCTAATTATAGCTGGAGATGTGAATGTGACAGCGGGAAACATGCCTATTCCCAATGTTATAGGACTCCATTGAGAACAGGTAAAGAACGAAAATGGAAAGAACTCAGGGAATTTGTAACATACAATGAACTAAGAATCACCAATACATTTTTTAGGAAAAAGAACATTCATAAATATGCTTGGAGTGCCCGAGGACAACACTCGGTGATAGATTATGTAATAGTTAATAAAAAGTTGAGTTCAGACGTGACGGATACCCGTGCTTTTAGAGGATATGACATTTATTCAGATCACTATCTGGTAGAAACAAAAGTAAACATAAGAGCAGGGTGGAAGAAACGAACTGCTTCCAAAAATAAATAAGATGTTGGGTACAATGTGTATCTACTAGAAGATGATAGTATAAGGGACTTGTATCAGAGATGGCTGAATCAGTTCTTGAGCAACATCGCCACATCAGAAGATCTGAATGAAGAACAAAGAAACATTAAACAATCACAAACATTAAAGAATCAATAAGAAGGGCAGCATATGGCATTAGGCACTCAAAAAAATAGGCAAAAAAGGAAAACTTTAAAAATATGGAATGAAACAGTTGCAGAGGCAGTGCAGGAAAAAAGGTAACATACCTATATTATTTACAAAACAGAATCAAGCAGACTAAACAGAGCTACAACCAAAAAAGGAATAAAGCTAAATCATTAGTGAGTCAAACACATCAACAATCTTGGGATACATATGTGAATATGTTAGAACAGGATGTATTTGGAAGACAAGTATAGCCAATAAAGTGTTAAAAACATTGAATTTAGATGAAACAGATACGGCAAGATTGAATATAATTTCTGGGAAAGGGTGGTTGGACTACTTTATAAAATTATGGAGTGGGAGTGAAGAAAATTATACGCCGCATGAAGAAAAAGGGAAAAAAAGAAATGTAGACATGTTAGATAATAAAGAGCATGATAATGCATTAAAATCCCCAAAATATAGGAAAGCCTCCGGTTCTCATGGGTTTAACATAGAATTAATGAAATATAGAAGTATGTTACTGAAGTTTCAACTACTCCACCTAATGAATGAATGCTGGCAAAGCTATACAATACCAGATGAATGGTTCGATTCGTTAATTAGTCCACGTTTTAAACAAGGAGGTCGAAGTAAATGTCACTAAGATTCAAGCACAAAATTCAAAAACAGACAGTTCACCCAAAATTTTACACAAGATGTTCGTTTCCGAAACTTCTTCCTATGAAATTCTCAAAATAATCGGTACACTAAAAAATAAATATTCGTCCGGTTTAGATGAATTCCCGGATTCTTTGTTAAAGACTTGTGCGTATGCCATTATACACCCGTTAACTCACATATTTAATGCATCTTTATGCACTGGAACGTTTCCAGATATTTTCAAAACAGCTAAAATTAAGCCGCTTTTCAAAAAAGGCAACAAAAATGAAATTCAAAATTATCGGCCCATTTCTCTTCTAACACTTTTTTTTCAAAAATATTAGAGAGACTTTTTACGATCTGAATGGAAACCTTTCTCACTAAACACGCGCTTTCAGATTGCCAACATGGATTTAGAAAATCAAAATCAACGGAAACAGCTATATTTTCTTTTCTTAAAGATGTCGCCTCATCATTGGATCAAAACGAGGCACCTATTGGATTAGTTTTAGATCTCTCAAATGCTGTTGACGTCATTGATCATGACATTTTACTGTCCAAATTACCTTCATATGGAATTCGTGGTATTGCTCTAGATTGGTTATGATCGTACCTTAAACAACGATCGCAGAGAGTTGAAATACCTTACTGGAATGATGGAACATTACGTACACACCTTTCCGACTCTTTGCCCGTTGCATGTGGAGTTCCTCAAGGATCAATTTTAGGCCCTATTCTGTTCCTACTTTACGTAAACGATATGCCCTCGACGATTCGAAACGGAAGAACGGTTCTCTTTGCGGATGATACGAACATCCTTTGCAATAAAGAAACCGTAAATAGTACAATATCAGATGTTTCAAATTGGTTCCCAAATAACAAATTAATAATAAACGAAAAGAAAACGGTTTTAATGCAGTTTTCCATTTCAAATAAACAATTCTGTGCTCCATTGAAAATGAACAGTGTACCATTGACGGATGTTAAGGCAACAAAATTTTTAGGTCTCTCAATTCAGTCAAACCTTAAATGGAACGAGGCAACAAAATTTTTAGGTCTCTCATTCATAATCTAGGAATTCTACCATTACCGTGTCTTTTTATTTATGAATCAGTGGTTTTTGTAAAAAATGACTTGCTCAAAGGCGGGAATATTTTTTCAGAAAATGCCAAAGTC